>WOXC01006464.1:0-697500 GCA_011680675.1 Gymnobelideus leadbeateri
AACAATGGTATTTTCACTAGTTGCCAATCCTTGCCACTCTGGGATCCTCCTCCACTGTATTGATTTCTACTTTCTGGGTCTCTGAACACCTTGGATTTTAGGAGCACTTGTCTGTTTGTATAGGTCCTCAGATTGTCTCATCAACCCCCAAACAGAATCCTAGGGCTGCAGTAAATAGCCTCTCTTACTATGGTGGCCTTCTGACACCCTTGCAAGTTCAGTTCCAAAAGTTAGCTACCTCTTTCTGTCATGACAATCAGCAACCCTGCCTCTAATGACAGACACTAAATGCCTCAACTCCTCACATGGTGAACAGAAGGCTTTCTTAAGGGCCAAGGAAAAATGAAACACTGAAACCTTTATATCAACACACAGATACAGTCACTTCATGGTCCCACAAATGTTTTCTCCCTTATGGAATCTTTGGGGGCTCCTTTGCTCCCCCCCAGATGAAACAGTATTGTAGAAACATTCTCTACATTGTAAAGCTCCTTTTGAAAAATGCAACCATTGACCCTTAACATTTCAGTTGACCTGGGGAAAAGAAAGACTTGGTATACAGTAAACCCTAGAGGACTAGAGGGACTAGAGGCTGTAAAAATCTGGGTGTCATGGTGACAGTATGGGGTTTTGTAGGCCCAGACCCTGTCTGAGAGGAGAAATGCCAGGTGGTTCTGGAGCTCAGCTTCAACTGCTGCTTCTCTGCTTAGGATAAAGGACTGGATCTGTGATTTCCTTGGCATAGGTAACTCTGGAATGAGGAAATCCATCTACCAGTGCAGGCTGGCACAATACTTGTAATTTCTAGTCTTAGAGAGTTGCCTAGAGCATTGAAAGGTCAAGAAACTTGTCCAGGGACACACAGTCAATATGTATGGTAGGCAAGATTTGACCCTCAGTCTTCTTGAATCTCAGAACAAATCCCAGTATGAAATGCTATTTCTTCCTTTTTACATTTATTTGTAATATCTCTGTGCCCTAATATATGGTCAATTTTGTAAAAGTTTTATATGTTTCTTTTATAGTCCCATTTAGAAGATGCCATAAGTCTTTTTGGTTCTAGTTTCTCCAGCAATTTATTCTATTCCGTATTTTCCCTTTTGTTTATCTGTTAGATTTGTCCAAAACTGAGAGAAATTAAAATCTCCTGCTATAATATATTTTTGTGATCTATGTCTTATAGTAATTCATTAATTTTTTTTCTTTATGAATTTATATGCTAAGGTATTTGGAGCATACAAGTTTAATATTGACATTAATTTATTGTCTACACTTCCTTGTCCTATGAAAAGCTGCCATTCTCTACTGACTCTATTTCCCCTTTTCACTCTATTTCCTCTTTTCTCTCTGTTTCCCCTATACATGATGAATCCTTCCCCAGAATCTTTCTTCCCCCGAAACTGTAAGGGACTCTAAAGAGTCTTCATTTTACAGATAAAGAAACTAAGTGAAGAAACAGGTGGAATTGGAACTCAGATCTCAGATTCTCTAACTTCATATCTTTCCTTTCTACCACATTGCACCCCCTTCTATTTCTCTCTGTCTCTTTCCATCTCTGTCTGTCTGTCACACACACACACACACACACACACACACACACACACACACACACACACACATTTTCTTCATGTGTCAGAACTTTCCTGCTAATCTACTTTTCGTGCCTCAGTAATGATCCTTTCTCCTAGTACCTCAGACCTCCTACTGTCCCTCTACACCTGGCTCTGTCATCCTTGCCTGTGTCAATGGCCCCTCACTCATCCCTTCCTTGGAGCACCATGGCTAGAACCAAAAGGGGAAGTGGAGGCTCTACCCCTTGCTGCTTCTCCTTTCTCCTCATCAACACAGATTAGGCAATTCTGCTCTCCCAGAAGCCCCGAGACCAGAGACCTGCTGGGACCATGCAGTAACTCTGATTCATGTTATTTTCTTTTCAGCAAATCCAATAACCCAGGAAGAAGCTTCCCCCTGCTCGAGCAATCATTTTGTTTTCTTCTTTCCTAGCTCTGAGTTCCAGATGTTCCCAGGACCCTTTCCCTCTGTGTTAGGGCCAGGGCAGGCCATTTTGGGGGCTGAGAGCTCAACTCAGACTGGATCATAGTCTGCACTCCCTTTTTCCCTTTTAGTTTTTCCTTTAGCAAATGTTTATTCTCTTTCTCTCCAAGTCCTCCCGGAAACAATTTAAAAGAAAAATGAAGCTCTCATAACAAATATTCATGATTAAGTAAAACAAATTCCAACACTGGACATGTCTTGAAGCCATCTCTTCTCTGCCAGGGAGTGGGGACCTTGCTTCAAATTAATTCTCTGGAATTGTGGTGGGTTTGCATTGATAAGAGATCTTAGGTCTCTTAAAGTTGCTTTTCTTTATGATATTGTTACTGGATAAATTGTTTTTGTGACTCTGTTCACTTTATTCTGCTTTACTTCATACAAATCTCCCCAGAATTCCCTGAAACCATCCCTTTAGTCATTTCTTATGGTACAATGGTTCTTATGGTCCCATTACGTTAAAAAAAAAACCCATTATTTGATCAGCCATTCCCCAATTGACAGGCAGCCCTTTGTTTCTAGTTCTTTACCAGCACAAAAAGAACTGTTATAAATACTTAGCCTACTCCTCTCCCCCACATTCCTTTCTGCTCCCGATACCTGGGATACTTTCCCTCCCCTCTTTAATTCCAGTGCCTTCCCGTCTTGATTATTTTCTATTTATCCCTAATATAGTTTGTTTGCACATAGTTATTTGTATGTTGTCTCTCCATTAGATTGTGGATTCCTCAAAGGCAGATACTGTCTTTTACCTTTAGTAGGTGCTTAATAAATGTTTATTAACTGACTTCCTAATTATTCTTTAAACCAAATTTGAGAAGCCATCTTCTCCTATTTCTCTGGTTTCCCTAAACCTTGTCAAACAAACACCTGTTCTAGACTAGTTCCGTTAGTCAAGTGTGACCTAAGATTCTCACCTTCTAGTTGCTATAATGACTCATTTTTTTTTGTCCCTAGCATTTTAGATGGCAGCTGAGTTTCCATTCAAGAAGTGGGACTTTACCAATGTGAAAATGTGTTTTGCTTGACTATATATGTTTGTCACAGGTTTCATTTTTCTTGCTTGGGAGGGGGAAAGGAGGAAGATGAGAATTTAGATCTGAATATAAAACAAAATAAAACTGAATTTTTAAAAATGGGAGTTTTCTTCTAGGAAGTGGGTCTGGAGAGCAGGTTTGTTCAGTCTGGTCTGCACTCCCCACCTTCCCTCCACTTAAGATGGAGTTATTAGATTTTAGAGATAGATTTTGAGATTTTTAGAGGTGCTCTCCCTTTACCCTATGGGCACTACAGCTATCAGCTCTATCAGTTCTGGTGTGAAGACCTGTTCACTGACATAGAACAAGGAGAGTCTGGCTCAATAGTGAGAGAAGAACCCCCGGGGAACATCCCCAGAAGGGGCTGGCAATTGGTGTCACACGCCAGAAAGCTTGGAACAGCTTTGCCCTAAACTTCTAGGCTCAGCATAGGTGGGAATGTACCATTTTGGAGGGATTACTCAGTGAATTATGTCGCTCTTCAAACCTCATTCCCACCCTTCCTTCCCCTGTGGCACCTACTGCTACAAAGTAGATTCCTAACTTACTTGTTTCTCAACTTGTTTATGTCAAAATCAACAGGAGTGGGGTGGAGATGCAGGAAAGGGAGGAGAGGGTAGGGGAGGAGGAGCCACAGGACTAGGCAGTGCTAGGGGGAAGCTGGAAAGTCCCTGGGAGCTCCAGGTGGTTTGCTAATCCAACTTCCCTGTCTGTCTGACTGACTGTACAAGTCTCTGGAGATAAGAGGGCTTAAAATACACACACACACACACACACACACACACACACACACACACACACACACACACACACACACACACATTTAATGAATTTCCCCCCCTCAAAGTTAATGCAACTCAGCTTCATTCAGTTCTCTAAGTATCATTTTATGGAATCGGGGTGGCCATTTCCAGCCATCCTGATGAATATCTTGCCACTGGACCCAAATGTCTCTGAAGGAGAAAGTGAGGCTAGTGACTTTGGATAGCCCTCCCTCAATTAAATCCAATTCACTTGTGTGTCATGGCATCACCTTCCTGATGGTCGTGGGCCTCTTCAAGAATGAAGGTCAAACAACAACAGTTTGGACCCAGAATGGACAGATGGACCCAGAACACTGTGCTAGGTGTTCTATCATAGACTCAGAATTGGGAAGGACTTCAGGGGCTCCCTAGGCTAACTCATATCAGAAAAGGCATCCAACCAACTTGACATTTGGTCATACAGCCTCTGTAGCCTGGTACACAATAAGGGTTTAATAAATGTCTTGTCTAAAAGTATTTGGAGATCTCTGATGAATAGGAACCCACCACCTGCCCAAGGAGCCCACCACCTGCCCAAGGAACCCACTACCCAAGGAGCCTACTACCCAAGGAGCCCACCACCTGCTCAAGGAGCCCACTACCCAAGGAGCCCACTACCCAAGGAGCCCACTCCATTTTTAGACAACCCAATTCTAAAGTTTTCCTTGAAATCAAGCCTGAATTGGCTTCTTATCACATACTATCTCTTATTCTCTTACTCTTGGTTCTGCCTTCTGTAGCCAAAGAGAAGCAGTCTAAAACCTCCACATGAAGGCCCTTCTCATGTCGCTATTGAATCTTCTCTTCTTCAGGCCGAACATTCCCTATCCTCATATGCCCTTCACTCTCCTGGTTACCTTCTTCCGCATTCTCTAGGCCCCAAAATGTCCTTAGATTGTGGTGCCCAGAATTGAGCATAACGCTCTAGCTGTCTAGAGACTCTTTTTTTTTTTTTTTTTTTTGCTTCGTGGAGGGCAATTGGGGTTGTGACTTGCCCAAAGTCATACGGCTAGAAAGTGTGTCAAGTGTCTGAGGCCAGATTTGAAGTCAGGGCCTCCTGACTCCAGGGCTGGTGCTCTATTCACTGCACCACCTAGCTGCTCCCTGTCTAGAGACTCTTAATACAGCCCAAGTCTCCATTTGTTCATTGGTTTTTGGCCATCACATTATACTGCTAATTTCTGTAGAGCCTGTAGTCCACAGAAGCCCCAGATCTTATTCAGATTGCAGTCTAACCATCTTGTATGATTAGAAGTTGATATTTCAGCCCAAAGATAAGACATTCTTATTCACCTTTGTCTTATTAGAGTCAATCCAATGCTCTGCTCTGGTAAGACCTTTCGGGTCCTGTCTCTGTCATTTGGTTGTTCACTGTCCCTTCTATTGTTGTGTCATCTGCCAGTTTCATCACCTTTGCCTTTATCTGAGTCATTAATAAAAGCACTAACAGCATAGGGCCAAATACTGCTCCCTGGCACACTCCATTGGAGACTTTTTTTGCCAAGTCTACATTGAACTCTTTTAAGTTTGCTCATTGAACCAGTTCCAAATCCACTTAAACTATTATTGTCTAGACCACCTCTATCTTTTCCCCAAGAATAGTATGAGATGCTTTACAAAATGCATTGCTAAAATCTAAATAAACTGTGTGGCAGCCAGGTGGAGCAGTGGATAGAGCTCTGGGCCTGGATAGGAAGGAAGACTCATCTTTTGGAGTTCAAATCCGACCTCAGACTCTTACTAGCTGTGTGACCCTGGGCAAGTCACTTAACCTTGTTTACCTCAGTTTCTTTATCTGTAAAATGAGCTAGAGAGGGGCAAGTAGGTGGTGCAATGAATAAAGCACTGGCCCTGGAGTCAGGAGGACCTGAGTTCGAATCCAGCCTCAGACACTTAACACTATCTGTATGACCTTGGGCAAGTCACTTAACCCCAATTACCCTGCGTTCCCCCTGCCAAAAAAAAAAAAAAAGAACAAAAAAATTAGCTGGAAAAGGAAATGGCAAACCACCCCAGTATCTTTGCCAAGAAAACCCCAAATGGAGTCACAAAGAATCAAACATGACTGAAAAACTTGCCAGCCACAAAGTAAACTGTATCTATACAGCATCCTATTGTTCTACCAGTTTAGTAACCCTATCAAAAAAGTAAATGAGGTTGGCCTGCCATGACTGACCTTTTTTTTCCCTTGTAGAATGTTTGTTCTAGTTCCTTCTCCCAGAGCTGAGCTATTCCTCCACCTCAGGGTTGGGGGGTGTAATTCTGGGTAGCTGCATTTCTCTTCTGCATTCAATTTGAACTCCAGAAGCTGTTTCCCAGATATGTTAGGGGCCAGTGACTAGCAACCCAGTTTAATTTAACAACATTATTTTAATTAGTTTTTACTTAAGAGGAGAAAACCAGAACAAACATACAAACATTTTATGCACACACACCCCCCTCCCCAGTATCCAGGGCATACTCAGCCCTATACTATCACAATGTCTGGGGGAGCAGGCTCAAAACTCAGCTCACTTCCTCACAACTTCAGTCCTACCAAGTTTATTTCTGTTCGGACACAGCATGACTAGAGTATTAAGCCTGCAGCTGTGCTGGGGTCCCAAATGTCACTCCTGATGCTTGCTCCTTTCTCTTCAGCCTCAGTGCTGTGCTGGCTGCAAGACCCAGCCTCGATTCCAATTCCTGCTATGTTGGTTGGCTCGATTAAGCAAGGCTGGAGACTCCATTCCCTTCACCTATATCAGAAAAGAATGAATGATAAGAACTAAGGACTAAGTCTCATTTCTTGGGGGCCATATGGTCTCAGAGTCTTAAGAACAAAGCCCCAAGGCCAAATTTTCTCTTACTTTCATGCTCTCTCACTGGATGTCGGAATGAAAATGTGTCCAAGCTCCTTATATATGAGTGAAATAAAGAGGTGGCCAAAGCTGACTCAGGGATTTTTTTGTTTTTTGTTTTTCTCTTATTGGAAGGGGGAAGCAGGGCAATTGGGGTTAAGTGACTTGCCCGAGGTCACACACTAGTAAGTGTTAAGTGTCTGAGGCCACATTTGAACTCAGGTCCTCTTGACTCCAGGGTTGGTGCTCTATTCACTGTGCCACCTAGCCACCCCGCAGGTGTTTTTCTTTTCTTTTTTTTAAGATGCTGACAGTTCCAGCTAGGCATCCAACTGGCAAAAAATACTTACAACCATATTATTAGCTAATTGGAATCAGTCTCAGAATGTCTATGCATGCTTCACGGTCTCTCCATGGCATTTCCTTTATATGTCATCATGATTCTTCCAGAAGCAAGCTCCTCTGGTTCTCCACAAGTGGAGGGTGCATCAGTTGGGCTAGTTCAGGGAAATCTGTGTATGTGCCATACCTATAGAACACTTATGTTTTGGAGGCAATCATGGTTAAGTGACTTGCCCAGGGTCACACAGCTAGTAAGTGTTTAAGAACTCAGGTCCTCCTGACACCAGGACTGGTGTTCTATCTACTTTGCCACCTAGATGCTCCTATAGTTCACTTTAAAATATAAATGTTTGTATAATGGGTGCCATATTGCTTGCCTTCTCAATAAGTGGGGGAGGGGCTTGAGGTAAGGAAAAAATAAAAACTAAAACTAAAAGTTTTTCTTAAAGTGTTATTGATATTTTATGCTTGTACAACATCTATATTTCCCACTGTATTCCTCTCCCAGCAATTAATTTTCTGTTAAGAAAACTGTGCTCAATTCAAACTTCAATGAGGGAAAAAATTGTGACAATTACCATCTATATGGAGATAGAGTCAGATTTATCTATCATTGTTAGTATTTCTTTTGAATACCAGTTTTCTAGCATGACTTACTCTTTTTTTTCTTCTTGCTTTTTGGAGGGGGGAAGGCAAGGCAATTGGGGTTGACTTGCCCAAGGTCACATGGCTAGTAAGTGTTAAATATCTGAGGCTCGATTTGAACTCAGGTCCTCCTGACTCCAGGGCTGGTGCTCTATTCACTATGCCACCTTGCCACCCCCATGACCTACTCTTAAGAAAATTATTTATATTTTAGTTTTCAACATTCATTTTCATAAGATTTTTGAGTTCTAAATTTTCTCCCCCTTCCCCAAGATGGCATGCAATCTGATATAGATTCTACATATATATATTCATATTAAACATATTTTCACATTAGTTATGTTGTAAAGAAGAATTAGAACCAATAGGAGGAACCAGGAGAAAGAAGAAACAAAAAAAGATAGAGGGCAAATAATATGTTTCAATCTGTATTCAGACTTTGTAGTTCTTTTTCTGGATGTGGATGGCATTTTCCATCATGAATGACCTGCTCTTGATGAAGTCATGTTGGCTCTTTGTTAATCATAGCTTCCTTTTCCTGAGGTTCACCATGTCTTTTTAAATTTTTTTTGCTTTTTTGGAGAGCAATTGGGATTAAGTGACTTGCCTAAGGTCTCATGGCTAGTTTTTGTGTTAAGTGTCTGAGGCCGGATTTGAACTCAGGTCCTCCTGACTCCAGGGACAGGTGTTCTATTCACTGCGCCACCTAGCTGTCCCCACCATGTCTTTAATGATACATTTTAGAGTTTTCCCAGGAATCAAAGCTACCATCCTTGGCCTAAGGTTTGCAGACTCCGTTCCCCTTCAGTTTTTTGAAAACTGATATATTTGTTCTTTAGTTCTGTGTTATCTCTCTCATTTTTAAAATAACCTTTCAAATATCACTGACAGATTAGCAAAGTTGGCAAACAAGGGAAAATGAAAATTTATGGAGAGACTGTGGGAAAAGGAGCACATTAAGACATAGTTGGTGGAGATGTTTAATTGTTATGGTTATTCTCTAGAGCAATTTGGACCTATGCCCAAAGAGTCACTAATCGATGCATACCCTTTAACCCAGGGATAGCACTAAAAGAGCAAAGAAAGTAAAAGAACTGAGAGGCGCAAAAATTCTTGTAGTAGCTCTTTTTGTTACAGCCAAGAACTGGAAACTAAGAAGTATCCATTAGCTGGGAAATGGCTGAACAAATTATGATACATGAATGTAAAGGAAGACTATTGTATCATAAAACTGACGGAAGAGATGGTTTCAGAGAAACTTGGGAAAACATGTAGACTGATGCAGAGTGAAGAGGGAAAAATCCAAACAGTTCATTTTTTCATTTGCTTTATTTTTGTAGGCAATCAAGGTTAAATGACTTGCCCAAGGTCACACAGCTAGCAAGTGTCTGAGGTCATATTCGAACTCAGATCCTCCCAACTCCAAGGTTGGTGCTCTATTCACTGAGCCACCTAGCCACCTCTCCAAACAGTAACAAAAGAATTACAAAGAGAAGCAACTATTTAAGACTTAAAAACCCTGGTCAGTGTAATAATTAACCATAGTTCCAAAGGAAGAATGATAAAGGAAGCTACCTACCTCCTGAGAGAGAGGTAATAGACTGAGAGATATACTTTCAGACAACCAGTGTATGAATTTTTTTGCTTGATTATGCATATTAGAAAGGTGTTTTCCTACTTCTTTTCCCCTAGTTGTAACATTAATGGAATATAAGATCTTCCTTGCCCATTCATTAATAGGCCTCAAGTGGAGCCCATTAAGGGAGGTTTGCTAAGGGGAGGCTTGCTTGTAGGAAGGCTGTTTCACCTTTTGTTAATTTCTAATTAGGCACTAAGTCATGCCGGTTGTGAAAATCCTCTGGCTCTACTAAAGGGTATATGTACTCCGAGGTTAGCATTTTGCTTTGAGGCTCAGTCATTGGAAGAGCATTCTTGTGATTTGACCAGATAACTCTGGGTTGGCTGCTGCACCCTCCCCCCACCCCTCTTCCCATCCCACTTTGAAAAGCCCAGATGTTGGTGCTTTTCTCTGATAACTATGATTGTATTGCCTTGATCAGATAGTTAGATCTCTCTGTTGATCTGTACTAATTTCTCAGACAGTTAGAAGTCCTGTCTGTTGGTCTTTATTTCTCTGCCTGTATTTTCTCTACTTTCTTTGTTTTGATTTTCTCTGAAGTTCAGGGTGCTGATTCCCCGCACCCCCCCCCCCAACTAATGAATGTAACTAAAAATTGTTGATTCCTTGAACAGCTATCTTTCCTAGTAAAGCAGATCTAAGAACCTGTGCTAGCAGCCATCCAGGGTATGCCAATGTGGTTGCCACTACACTAGTGTGAGGAGGGGGATGGAGGAAAGAGGCTAAGTACAGATAGGGTTGTCAAAAAAAAAAAAAGAAAGAAAGGAAAAGAAAGAAAAAAACTGTCAAAATCTTTTAAAAAATACATAGAAGACAAAACAGATAGAAGGTCTGACGGAATCACAGACTAGTATAGCTTAGAATATCACATGGTGAATTTATTATATTCAGAAGGAAAGCAAGTTGTACATATGAAAGTCACAGTTTCACATACAATTACTTTTTTCTATTTTGTTATGTATGCGAAAGGGCTCATTTTGTTTGGTGTTAAGTTTAGAATAAAAAACAAAAACAAAAAATCTCCAAATACAATTGGCTCAGCTTGTTTCTACCACATACTTTCATACAGACTTGAATTCATCAAGGGTGGCTAGGTACTTCTTACTACCTCCTTACTTATACTGGTTTTCAGCTTTTTTATAGTAGATAGAGCCCTGCTTCCAAGGAACCCACAATCTAGTAAGAAGATGACATATATGGTTGTTTTGTTGTTGTTTAGTCATTTTTCAGTTGTGTCTTGCTCTTCATGACTCCATTTGGGGTTTTCTTGGCAAAGATACTGGAGTGGTTTGTCATTTCCTTCTCCAGTTCATTTTACAGTTGAGGAATCTGAGGCAGACAGGGTTAAGTGACTTGCCCAGGGTCACACTGCTAGTAAGTATCTGAGACCAGATTCAAATTTAGTAAGATAAATCTTCCTGACTTCCTGACTTTAGGTCTGTCAGTCTATCCACTATACCAACTAGTGGGAAGAGAATTATAGGAACACATAACTCAGCTACTCATTTTGCATATTAGGAAACTGAGGCCCAGATCTAAAGTTCAAAGGTACCTAAAAGGCCATCTAATCCAACCTCCTCATTTTATAGAAAAGGAAATGGAGGCCTGGGAGATTAAATAATTGACCAAAGTTAGAGAGAGAGAGAGAGAGAGAGAGAGAGAGAGAGAGAGTAATCTTCAGAGGTGGGATTTGAATATATATATCTTTTGACTTCAGAATAGTGCTCTTTATTTTTAGTTTTTTGTGTTTTCTTTTTATTGATATTTTGTATCATTATATATATATCATATATTATATTTAATTAACTTCATATAGTTATTTTAAAATTGATATTTTTGTATATAATTAGCTTAATTGATATTTTCTGTTTCTTACATTATTATTATCTTCTGTATCCTGTATCTCTCCCCCCTCCCAGAGAGCCATCCCATATGAAAAATAGTCTTTTATTTTTTTCTTGAAAAATAGTATCTTATTTTAGAGGGGAAAAAAAAGTTAGCACAACTGATCAATACATTGAGAAAGCTCAGAAACATGCAATGTATTCCACCTGTGAACCTCCCACCTCCACAAAGGAGTGGTTTGGAGGTGTCCTATCATTTCACTTGAAGAGATTGAGCTTTATAATTTTGTTTTTGTTTTTGCTTTTTGGAGGGCAATTGGGGTTAAGTAACTTGCCCAAGGCCACACGGCTAGGTTTTTGTTTGTGTGTGCGTTAAGTGTCTGAGGTCGGATCTGAACTCAGGACCTTCTGACTCCAGGGCCGATGCTCTGCTCACTGCGCCACCTAGCCACCCCAAGCTTTATAATTTTGTTACCTTTACTTTTTTTGGTGTGTAGTTTACATTGTTGTAGTTATTGTTTTCTTAACCCTGCTTACCTTACTTTGTATAAGTTCATATAGGTCTTTCCATGCTTTTCTGTATTCATCACACACATCATTTCTTATAGCACAGTAGTATTTTACAACATTCATGGAACTGAATTTGTTTAGTTATTTCCCAATTGATGGGTATCTACTTTGTTTCCCATTCTTAGCTATCACAAAAAGTGCCACTATAAATATTTTGGAGTATATGAGGACTATTTTCTCATTGATGGCTTCCCTGGGATATGTGCAATAATGATGTCTCTAGTTCAAAGGGTATGGACATTTTAGTCTATTTGCTTAATTCAAAATTGCTTTCTAAAATGACTGCACCATTTCACAGCTACACCAACAACATAGTAGTATGGCCATCTTCATACAGTATTCTCCCTACCCTACCCTGACTGTTGCCATTTTTTGTCACTTTTACCCATTTTCAGGTGTGAAGTAAAATCTCAGAGTTGTTTTGATTTGCATGTCTCTTATTATTAGTGATTTGGAGGATTTTTCATGTGGTTGTGAATATTTTGCAATTCTTCTTTTGAGAATTGTTTGTTCATATCTTTTGACCATTTAACTAGTGGGGAATAGTGCTCTTTGTTTAAAAAGTTTAATGAATTTAAAATTTTAAAGAATGAACAAAAATCAGCTTTTTCTCCCTACCATCTGCCCCATTAAAAAAGAAAGAAAAACAAAACCTTTGTAATAAATATGCATAGTCAAGCCAAAATAATTCCCACAGTGATCATGTTCAAAAATACGTGTAGGCACTCTGAGTCCATGGGTTCTCTGGAATCATGATTGGTCATTGTATTGATCAATTGCAGAATGGCTTTTATTCCTAAAAACTTGAATCAGTTCTCTATCTATCTTGGAATGAAACTTTTATCAGAGAAACTTGCAGCAAAGCTTTATCAGTTATCTGTTTTTCTTCTGATTTTAGATGCATGGTTTTGTTTGTGAAAAAAAATTCAAATTTTATATAATCAAAACTGTTTTATCTTCTGTGATCCTCTTTATACTTTATTTGGTGCTGAACTCTCTACCTGTTCACAAACCTTAAATGTAATTTCTTTCTTGCCCCTCTAATATGTTTATGATATCATCTTTTTTTTTGTCTAAGTTAAGTACTCATTTGGAATTTATGTAGTAAACCATAACTTTGTTCAGAGAAGAATGCCTCAGTTTATCTTTTTTTAAAAAATTTTGGACATGACAAGTGGAAATTAAATGGAGAACCTCAATTTGGCTGTCATTTGGTGAAGCCCTTACTTTAGTGAACTGTATTGGATGCTGAGAATACTCTGAAATGATAAAATTTCTTTAATATAAGTAACTGTTAGCATAGGGGCAGAAACCGGATTAAAGGATCATTAGAGAACTATTTGGAGTTGCCTGAGGCTCTTAAAAGGATAGTGAACTTGACTCCTTGCTTGGAAGTCATTCCTTCCTAACCTGCTAAACTAAAATAGTAGCTAACATTTCTATAGACTTAAAAGTTGACAGGGGGTTTTCTCCAATCACTTTGTAAGGGAGGCAATATAAATATCATTCCTGCCTTTATACAGGTGAGGGATAAGAAGCAGTCTAGTGGGATGGACTGTGAGCCCACCTCTGAGTCAGGAACACTCGGGTTTGAAGTCTGGTTCAGGGCATATATTAGGCAATAAGACCCTAGACAAGCCACTTAACCTAATATCAATGTTTCCAGATAAAACCACACCAGAATAATTCCTGATCCAGGGAGTTTCCTACTAACTGGTGAGAAAATTGAACCTCATAGAGGTTAAATTATTTGCTCAGGGTCACATAACTAGTACAGTTCCATCGCACTCTCTCCCCAACCTCCCGACATACAAAGTGCATTTATCCCTCTTTGTTAAGAAGGGCAGACATTCAGCAACTGTTATGAGAGGATTGGAATAATGATTGTTTTCCTCTTTGACCTTTAGATTCTCAATCTATAAAATGCGCAGATTGCACCAGATGATTTCTAAGGTCCTTTCAGTGTCTAAATCTATAATCCTATTATAGTTATCTGTCTGATATCATACCATAACCAGGTATGGGACAAATAGCCTCAGTGGGGCACTGGCTGGGTCTTATCTAAACTTTGTATGTCTTCTATCTTTCAATACTGTTTCCTGCACATGATTTTTGCAGAATGAACCTTAACACTCCAGAACAGACCTTTAAACTAGGAAATAAGCAGAAAAAGGTCTCTGAGTATCAAGTTTAGCTGCCTTTAGAGGCATTAAAAATCAAACCCTTAGGTTCTCACTCAAACTTAGAGACTTTTCTTACCACTCAGTTTGATTCTTAAATTATTGTTATTTATTTTATTATTTTTCCAACTCAATTTTTCTTTTAAAATGATTTTAAGAAATCACATTAATTTCCAAATGTATCCCATGACCCCCTTTTTTCTTCTAAAAGTAAAAAAAAGTATCTCAACAAAATTAGTCAACTCAACGGTTTCTGACAATATATGTCCCTCTAGTCATCTACCTTTGCAACAAAGGGAGGTGAATTTTCTCATCTCTTTTTTTGAGACAACCTTAGTCATTATAATTATGAAGCATTAAGTTACCTTTTTTATTCTTTCAAAAATTTACATTGTTGCAGTCATTAGCAATATTATTTTCCTGGTCCTGTTTTGAAATTAGTTCATGTAAGTTTTCCTATGTTTCTCTGAATTCTTCATATTTGTTGTTTCTTACACAGAGTAAAATATTTCATTAGGTTTTAATGTGCCATAATTAGTTTAGCCAATCCCCAATTGATGACACCTACTTTGTTTCTAGTTCTTCCTGAAAAAAGTGTTGCTATGAATATTTTGGCACATATACCTGTGGGTCAACACCACTAAGTTTGGTGGCTTCTAAGAAACGTGGCTACCCATTATGTAAAGGTGTGTAGGTGGCAATGGATTTTTATGTCTGCAGAAGCTCAGGGAGATAATCTACTAAAGTAAAAAGTAATTACTAACACTGCTGATTGAAGGTCATGACAACAAAATTGTATATTTTTGATTTAATAATAGCTAACATTTATGTAAAAGCAGCTAGGTGGTATAGTCGATAGAGGGCAGGACCTGGATTCAGGAAGACTCATCTTTGTGAATTCAAATCTGACCTCAGACACTTACCAGCTGTGTGGCCCTGGGAGAGTTACTTTACCATTTTTGTCTCAGTTTCCTCATCTGTAAAATGAGCTGGAGGAGGAAATGGCAATCCTCTCTAGTATCTCTGCCAAGAAAACCCCAAATAGGATCATGAAGAATCAGACATGACTAGAAAAACAATTAAACAACAAAAGCATTTATAGAGTACTTTAAAGGTTTACAAAGCACTAAAAATACATCATCACATTTGATCCTCTCAACAGTCCTTGGAGGTAGGTGCTATTATTAACCCCATTTTTCACATGAGGAAACTGAGACCTTGTAAGGTGAAATGATTTGTCCAGGGTCACAGAGCTAGTAAGTGTCCAAAGCCAAATCTGAACTCAGTTATACCTGGCAAACCACTCCAGTATCTTTGCCAAGAAAACCCTAAATGGAGTCACAAAGAGTCAGACATGACTAAAAAATGACTGAACAAAAACAGCTCCCTGATTCCAGGTCTAGCATTCTATCCATGGGGCCACCTAACTACCTTCAATTAATTATCACATAGTATGGTTTTGAATACTGGCTGCTTTCTCTAGATATACTTTAGTTTGTCTTTCCTAAAATGTAGTATGAACTGAATAGATCTAGCCTTACTAGGGCAGTGGTAAAGTGACTTGATGTAGCAGCAAGCACCCCAATATCCCCAGGGTAGCTGCCAATATAGGTTCTTAGATCTGCTTTTCAAAAGGAAAGCAACTCAAAATGGGTTAACAAGCTTACTTTAATCAAACAAACATACATTACCTAGTTCAGGGGAAAAGGTCAGCACCCCGAACTTCAGAGTTACAGAACTTACAGATCAAACAGACAGGCTTCCAAACTGTCCTACCATTACATCAATAACAAATCACAGTTACCAGAGAGGGAAGCATCAACATCTGGGTTTTCAAAGCCGGGGGGCTCTCAACAACGGCTTCCCAGAGTCTCATCTGGTCAAATCACACAACACTTCTCAAAGTGTTGCCCCAAAGCAAAGCCTCTCCTCAGGGTTTATATAGCCTTCTCCTGGCTCAGAGAATGTAACAATCTTCTGGACCCACTGACCAATCACAAAGTATCAAGGTGTGGGCTTCCCTGAAAAACAAGCCTCCCACCACAGGCTCCAGGTGCACTTAAGCTAGGGGCAGGGAAGATCTTTAAATTTGCATTTCCATTACACTTGACCAAGGTCATACACCAATAATTAGGGGCAGAAGAATCAGGACTGAAATCTAGGTCCTCTGATTTCAAATCTCTATTTCCACTGTACTATGCAGCTTGAATAATAGCTAACATTTATTAATAATAAATTATATATTAATTAATTAATGTATATATATTTATTAATAATAAATTATATATATATATATACCTGAGGCAGTCAGTGAGTTTCTGTGACATTGGTTTTTGTTATTGTTTAGTCATTTCAGAAGTGTGGTCTCTTAACATTTAAAAAATTTTTATTTTAATTTATGGAATAAATTTATTTTATTTTAATTTATGGAATAAAATAAGCATTTCTATAACATAGTATAATTTTATTAAAAAGATAATTGGGGATGGCTAGGTGGCACAGTGAATAGAGTACTGGCCCTGGAGTCAGGAGGACCTGAGTTCAGACACTTGACACAAAAACTAGCTGTGTGACCTTGGGCAAGTCACTTAACCCCAATTGCCCTGCCTTCCCCCTCCAAAAAGAAAAAAAAATTGGGGGTGGCTAGGTGGTGCAGTGAATAGAGCACCGGCCCTGGAGTTGGGAGGAACTGAGTTCAAATCCGGCCTCAGACACTTAACACAAAAACTAGCTGTGTGACCTTGGGCCAGTCACTTAACCCCAATTGCCCTGTCCTCCCCATTCCAAAAAAGCAAAAAAAAAAAAAAAGATGATTGCACATGAAACTGCAAATCTATCATGTACAACTTGCTATTCCTTTTAAATATATAATAAAACTATCAGGTGACTTTCTTCTTTGCTTTTTTCTTTTTGGAGGGCAATTGGGGTTAAGTAACTTGCCCAAGGTCACACGGCTAGGTTTTTGTTTGTGTTAAGCATCTGAGGCCGGATCCGAACTCAGGTCCTTCTGACTCCAGGGCCGACGCTCTACTCACTGTGCCACCTAGCCGCCCCATCATGTGACTTTTTTGTTTTGCTTCCCTCCCCCCTCCCCCCAGATATGGCTACCATTAGACACAAATATGTATATGTATGTATATACATACATTCATACATACGCACACACATTATATATGTAAAATAATTCTATACATACTTTTAATTATCAGTTCTTTCTCTGGATGCAGATAGTGTCTGTCTTCCTTCATATGTCCTTTGTTGTTACTTTGGGTATTTATAATAGTCAAAATGACTTAGTCACTCAAAGTTGTTTTTTTTTTTTTGCTTTTTGGAGGGGCAATTGGGGTTAAGTGATTTGGCCAAGGTCACATGGCTTGTTTTTATGTTAAGTGTCTGAGACCAGATTTGAACTCAGGTCCTCTTGACTCCAGGGCTGGTGCTCTATTCACTGTGCTACCAAACCCTCAAAGTTGTGCTTAAAACAATATTGCTATTACTGTATACAACATTCTCTTGGTTCTACTCATTTCACTTTTCATTATTTAGTGCAATTCTATCCATATTTTTTCTGAGATCATTGAGCTCATCATTTCTTCTTTTTGGAGGGGGGAAGGCAGGGCACTTGGGGTTAAGTGACTTGCCCAAGGTCACACAGCTAGTAAGTGTTAAGTGTCTGAGGCTGGATTTGAACTCAGTCCTCCTGACCCCAGGGCTGGGAGCTCATCATTTCTTATAGCACAGAAGTATTCCATCACAATCATATAACACAACTTATTCGACCATTTCCCAGTTGAAAGGCATCTCCACCATATCCAGGTCTTTGCTACCACAAAGAGAGCTGCTATAAACATTTTAGAATATATAGATTATTTCTCTTTTCCACTAGGCAATTCCCCCCACCCTTTCTTCCTCATTATAATAATTTGTATTTGTGTAGTTAGAATTTCATCCTTGAAAACATCTCCTACCTCTTACTGTGATTAAGGCTAGGTAAGAAATGAGACAGAGAATGACCTCTTTATCTAGTAAACATTGCACATCTAGTAAAAAAAAAAATCTGTAGTGGAGGAAAAGATGGTATCACCTCCCTGATGTCATAGTCCTCTTGGAGAATGAAGGACAAACAACAACAACTTTGTTCCCTTAAGGAACTAAATCCTATCTATCCTTTTGAGGAACTCTTCAAAATATATCTTAGGTATACATAGCTACTTCAGAAAGATGAAATGACCAGGAAGGAAAATCAAGAATTTGTCCACTGTTCTGCAAGTTACATGAGCTAGGGGAGGAAATGGTAAACCACTCCATTATCTTTGCCAAGAAAAACAGAAATGGGGGTCGCGAATCAGATTCGAGTGAAAATGACTGAAAAACAACTGCTGTGAGTGGGAGAAGAGAGAGAGAGAGAGAGAGAGAGAGAGAGAGAGAGAGAGAGAGAGAGAGAGGATTGACCGACCTTTGGCAAATGTCTCCAGAGGCAGACACTCCCTTCACATCTCTATTTCTGTATCTGTACCAGCTCCTCAACCTACACCTAGAACTCATCAACCATTTCTGGTTGATCATTTTGTAATATACTCCCACCATGATGTCACTTCTGTTTCTCTTGCCTCATCTAATCCAATTCCCTCATTTTGGAAATGAAGTTTTGGGGGAGTTTGTCTCAGGGAGGTTAGCTGGACTTGGCCCAGAGAAGTTAGATAAACTTGCCCAGAGTCTCACATGTAGTAATCTCTGACTCCAGAACCAAGACTCCTTTCATCACTCTCTGGGGCTCCCTTCCCCCTCCTCTTTGTGTATTTCTATGTAGAAGTATATCTTGGGATCTTAGGTTTTAGAGCCAGGAGGGACATCAAATGGAATCTGGTCTAACTCTTCTATTTTTCTTTTTGTTTTTGCCTTTTGGAGGGCAATTGGGGTTAAGTGACTTGCCCAAGGTCACATGGCTAGTAAGTGTTAAGTGTCTGAGGCTGGATTTGAACTCAGGTCCTCCTGACTTCAGGGGTGGTGCTCTATTTACTGAACCACCTAGCCACCCCAAACTCTTCTATTTTTCTATGAGGGAACTGAGGGACAAGAGAGGCAAATATTACCTATGTGGTAAATAGCAGAGGTAGCATTTGAACCCACAACCTCTTACTCTAGGGCCAGTGCCCTTTCCACCAGACCATGCTGCCGCCTCATGGCAAAACAACTCCCTCCCCCCCAAAGTCCCCCAAGTGCAGAGCTTCTCCTTCCTTCACTCAGGAACAGATATCTTGATATATAGTAATACTTCACTGCTCCTTTAATCTCATCTATTCTTTTCCAAGAAGGCTTCAAATTGTATCCATTGGAATGTAAGCTCCTTGTGATGGAATACTACTATGCTATAAGACATGATGACCTCAGTGATCTTGGAAAAATGTAGACAGGTTGGAATGAAATAAAAAAGAACCAACATATACACAGTGACAACAATATTGTTTTAAGAACAATTTTAAGTGACTAAGTCAGTATGATTATTATAAATACCTAACTTAACTACAAAGGACACATGAAGGAAGATGTCTATATCTAGAGAAAGAACTGATATATAGAAATATGTATAGCACAGTTTTACACACACACACACACATATTTGTGTCTAATGGTAGCCCTCTCTCTAGTGGGGGAGTGGAGGGAAGAAAAAAGGAAAAAAAGAGAAAGTTACACCATAACTTTATTTTATATATATATATATATATATCTTGGGGGGGTAGGGCAGTTGGGGTTAAGTTACTTGCCCAAGGTCACATGGCTAGTTTTTGTGTTAAGTGTCTGAGGCCGAATTTGAACTCAGGTCCTCCTGACTCCAGGGCTGGTGCTCTATTCCCTGCACCACTAGCTGCCCCCTCTTTATTATATATTTAAATGGAATAGCAAGTTGTACATGATAGATTTGCAATTTCATGTACAATCATCTTTTTTTTCTTATTCTACAATGTTATAGAAATACTTGTTTTATTTCTTAAGTTCAGAATAAAATAAATAAAAATTTAAAAAAATATTGTAAGTTCCTTGAGGGCAGGGGCTTTTTCTTCTTTTTGTATCTTTAGCACTTAGTACAGTGTCTGACACTGATCAAGCACTTAACAAATGTTTATTGATTAATATCTTTAAATACTTTTGTTTAATTGTGTCTGACTCTTTGTGACCCTATTTGGGGATTTCTTGGTAAATACCGGAGTGGTTTGCCATTTTCTTTACCAGCTTATTTTATACAGATGAAGAAACTGAGGCAAGCAGGGTTAAATGACTTACCTGGGGTCACACAACTAGTCAGTGTCTGAGGCCAGATTTGAACTCAGGAAGATGAGTTTTCCTGACTCCAGGCTTGGCACTCTATCCATTGTATGCACCTAACTGTCCCTTAAATACTAGGTGTCCCAAGAAACTTAGTGCCTGTATTAAGCTATTAAACCTTTAATAGTTTAACATGGCCATGAAGTTTCTTAGGACATGTTGTAGCTTACCAAGCTTCAGTGATATCTGATTGTAGTCCTATTGGGAAGGTTAATCATTTCTTAGTTTAAGGTCCTGTGCCTCTAGGACAGCTTCTGTTCCAGGAAAACATTGCACAGAGCTCCTCCTAGGAAATAGGAGAGCATACAATGCCATCTGCACACACTTGTGAAATACAGGTCTTGTTGCCTTTCCTGGTAAGCAGGAATGACAGGGACAATCAACCAAAGGGCATCAATTCAGACAAACTTGTTATTACAGTTAACAGGCAGAAGCACTATATGAACATGAACCTGACTAACTGGATGTGATAATAAGCAATTATCTTTTAGAGCAACTCCTATAAGCTAAGTCAGCAGTTCTCAAAGCATGGTCCTTTGACCGCTTGATGTCAGAGCTCAGCACTCATGTTCTCTTGGTATGTTCTATAGTAGGAGTTCTCAAAATGGCCCTGGGGGTCCCCGAGACACTTTCAGGGGATCAGCAAGGTGAAAATTTTCATAATATTATGAAAATATTTACCTATTAAAATACTCCCTCTTGGGGAAGCTAGGTGGCCTGAAGTCAGAAGGACCTGAGTTCAAATCCAATCTCAGATACTTGACACACTAGCTGTGTGACCTTGGGCAAGTCACTTAACCCCAATTGCCTTGCCTTCTCCCATCCAACAACAACAACAACAAAATAAAACACTCCCCCTTTCCCCAACTACATATATCTATGAGGCCAGGTTTTCTTCCTCTATTTCTTTTTTTTTTTTTTTTTGGAGGGCAATTGGGGTTAAGTAACTTGCCCAAGGTCATGTGGCTAAGTTTTTGTTTGTGTGTTAAGTGTCTGAGACCGGATCCAAATTCAGGTCCTTCTGACTCCAGGGCCAGCATTCTACTCACTGTGCCACCTAGCTGCCCCCTTTCTCCCTCTATTTCAACCCAAATAAGTTATCACAACAAATTGAATGCAGAAGCAGATAGGAGAATCCAGATGTCTTCTATTAAGCTGGAGATTAAAGAGATTTGACAATATATGTAAAACAACACTACTCTTCTCACTAAATTATTTCTGATTTGGAAAAATAGTTATTTTTCATTAAAATACATTATTTATATTAACATATAATGAGTTTTTATGATTATTTGGAGGAATTAATAAATCCATATTTTTAAAATTGATGTTTATATTTCTAATATGGCAAATATTGATAGCTATAACCCACATACACAAAAGCTCTTTGAGGTCCATAATAGCTCCTAAGAGTATAAAGGGGTCCTGAAACCAATAGTTTGTGAACCAGTGATCTAGGCTAATCTCATCATTTTTCAGATTCAGAGAAATTCAAATTCAGAGAAAATTGAATTCCAAAGAAGAACTTGGCCAAAGTCATACATCTAATTGATGACAGATCTTTAAATTGTGTGTGTATGTGTGTGTCTGTGCATGTGATATATGTATGCATGTGTCTCTGTCTATGTATATATGTTCATATATGTATGTGCATGTATGCATTTTTGGAAAGCTGCATGTAAATCAAACTTCTATTATAAAAATTCTCTTTCTTTGGGAAAGGGGAAATGGCCCTTCAGGGAATCATCCTTAATTCAGATATTTATGAAGTGAGACTTACTATGGGGCAGGGCACTGTATTAGGTGTTGAGGAGGATATAAAGAAAACACATAGGCTTCTACCCTAAAGGACCTTACAGGTGAGTAGGGAAAATGGGACAGGGGCACAATTGACTCTAATATAAATTAGAACGAGTGCAGGGATCTGACCCATCCTTCCTATTAAAGTCATCTTTCTTATCCATTGACTTGATCCTGGCATCCCTCTGCCCAGAGATCTTCTGAGGCTTATTATTGACATGTATGACTCAAATTCTTTTGCATCTAATTAAGACTCCATCACATCTCACACTACCAGCCTTTCCAGCTGTCTCTCGTATAACTGACTTCTACAAATTCTATGCTCCAGCCAAGCGAGATGGTTCTCTGGCCCCTTGTCTATGCCCATGTCTTGCTCATGCCATTTCCTAGAATACCCCACTATCCTATATCTCTACCTGCTGAATTCCTTCAAAGCCCTAGTTTAATGCTATGTCTCCCAACAGAGCCTTCTCTTAACCTCTGGGGGCTTCCTGCTGCCTCCAAGATCAATTATACAATCCTCTGTTTGGCTTTCCGGCCTTCTTACCTTACTCCCCTCCCTCTATTCTGCCATTCAGTGGCAGATACCAGCCTCTTTGCCATTCTTGCCGAAAGACAGTCCATCTCCAGACTCTGAGCATTTTCATTGGCTGTCCCCCATGCCAGGATGCTCTCTCTCCTCATCTCAGCCTCTTGGCTTCTTTCAAATCTCAGCTAAAGTCCCACCTTCTGCAAGAAGTTTTTTTCAGTCCTCCTTCTTATCGCCCTCCCTCAGAAATTATCTCCAATTCATCCTGTCTGGAGCTTGTTTGCATATCATCGTTTACTTGTTGTCTCTCCAGTTCAGGGGTGGGAAATCTTTGGCCTCCAGGTCATATGTGGCCCTCTGGGTCCTCGGGTGTGGCCTTTTGACTGAGTCCAAGTTTTACAGAACAAATCCTTTTATTAAGGGGATTTGTTCTGTGAAGTTTGGATTCAGTCAAAGGGCCACACATGAGCATTTGGAGGGCCACATATGACCTTGAGGCTGTGAGTTCCCCACACCTGCATTAGATTGTTAGTTCCCTGAGAGCAAGGGCAATTTCTTATCTTTCTTTATATCCCAAGTAGTTGGTAAACAAAAGCACTGTGTGGTAGATAGAGTGCAGAATAGTCAGTAAGACTCCTCTTCCTGAGATCAAATCCAGACTAGTTGTGTGACCCTGGGCAAGTCACTTAACCTTGTTTCCTTCAGTTTCCTCATCTATAAAATGAGTTGGAGAAAGAAGTGGCAAATCACTCCATTATCTCTTCCAAGAAAACCACAAATGGGGTCATGAAGAGTCAGACACAACTGAATTATGACAACTTGGTAAACACTAGGGGTCTTTATGGTAACAACCTCTTCCTCTGACCTTACATAGCACTTTGTTCTGTAGTTATCTGGGCTTGTGCTACCTTTAGGGTTTGTGTTTCCCCCAGTCTCTTGAACAGTGCTTCACATACAATAAGTGATTATGTAATATTAGTTGACTGCACAAATAATTTAATCCTCATTATTATTATTATTATTTTGCTTTTTGGAGGGCAGTTGGGGTTAAGTGACTTGCCCAAGGTCACATGGCGAGTAAGTGTTAAGCATCCGAGGCTGGATTTGAACTCAGGTCCTCTGACTCCAGGGCCGGTGCTGTATTCACTGAGCCACCTAGCCACCCTAATCCCCACTATTACACTTCAGACTTACCTAACTGGACTCCTGGCTTCTCTTGTGTTTCTTTTCTTTAGGATTGATCTTGTGAGGACTGAAAGGTCCTCAAGTCTGCTGGTTGTGCCAAGAACCAGCACCAGCCACCAGAGTGGTCAGCAACCGTGGGAAGGGAAAGGTGGAAGGTAAAGAATCACCGTCAGAGAGAAAGTGAGCCAGAGGGGGAAAGATCCTGGGGAAGGGAGTGGGCGTGAAATGTCAGGCAGCTCTTTGTCAGCCTTGCAAAGAAACTGTCCCAGCTTAGACTGCGAGTGGTAAGTGACCACGATTCTGTTTTGTTCTCTGTTGCTTAGAATCCCCTTTTTCTTTGTGGGGATATACTGCCTGCTCCAAGCCTGGTTTACTGTGCACATTTTTACTTTCTCTTCTTTGTTGGGGAAAGCCCTCAACTTAGAACCCATAATAATTTCTATAATTAGCAATTCTATAAGTAGCACTTTTCCAGGTAATCCAAGATGGGGGACAGAATGAAGCACTGGGTAGTCTAATTCTTGGAATGAAAAGACAGGCAGGCAATCCCAGGGCAATGAACCCTATTCAAAGCAGGAGTGGGGTAAAACTGGTCAGGTCTCCAGCCCCTGTGGCCTTAGCAAGCTGGCACCTAGCAACATTGTGTTCCCTCTGTCCATCTGTCTCTTTCTCTGTCTCTCATTCTCTTTTTCTCCCTCTCCTCTCTTTCTTATTCTTCCTTTCTCATTCTCTCATATTCTCTCTTTTGCTCTCTCACCTTTTCTCTTTCTCATTTTTCTCTTTTATTTTCCCTCTCCCTCTCATGTTTACACATGTGCACACACATGCCCTTGCACATGCACACACACTATTAAAGCTTAAAATCATACTAAAACTTTTGGGACAATATGTAATATCATATATAATGTGGATGTATGTTGACTGACTTACTGAACGGTATAGCTTTGTAGATAGAGGATACAAAAAGCTTTGATTGCTTAAAACTGCATTAGCTTGATTAAGATGACTGGATTAAAAAAAAGATGAACAGAGCATGGCAAGGACACTGTAAGATTACTGGATGTCAAAACCAGCCTATCCACTGCTTGTCACTAAGGTGATTTTATGCATACATTCATTTAATAAATCAAGATATGCATCATATGTATATATATGCCTTCTATGTGATATATACAGGGCATCCCGAAAGTCTCAGTGCAGTTTTAATCTATTAAAGCTTAATTAACGGGAAATCCCCTCAGTGTCATGAAGTGGCTAGGCCAATTTCAATGTCCAATGATCTCTTCATGTCCTTGCTATGCTGTGCTCATCCCCTCATATCTGAACAGCTTCATCAGATTATGTGGTTCTTCTATTCTAAACAGAAGCCACCTCACAGCTGTGGGAATTCACCACAGCTTTGTGGCTGAGTGGAAAAGATTTTTGAACTTGATCCATGTAATGATCAGATTTTTCCTCTTTTCATCTTGTATTTAATCTGTTTGCAGTATGCTGGTAGACCCTTGGACCCATTGCCACTAGCTAGCAAGATGTGAGAATTTGTGGGGGCTCCTTTGCCACTGTGGGCCTCAGCTTTCCTCATCTGTAAAATGGGGGAGGTGGAGGGGTGGAGGTCCACAGGTACACTGTAAAGGAACCTCTTGTTCTGGGATGAGTTGACTAGTTGACCTTTGATGGCCCCTCCAGCTCAGAGGTTCTGTGGTTTCTGAGAGGCCTAAAGAGCATAGGAAAAAAAATCTCTTTCCACTGAAGTGCAATGGGGGTGGATAATGTGACACCTGCTTCAGTCTCTCAATTAGCAAGCATTCATCAAACACATAGTAATCAGTCTGCCAAGTGCTGGATATACAAAGACACAACCAAAATAATTCCTGCCCTCAAGGAGCATACATTCAAATAGAGGAAACAACATGCACACACACATATATCCCAGTGAACCTTACTATATAGGTATACATAAGTATACCTTTCTGCTCTACAGCTGAATCCTTCTACATATATTGTCTCTCTCAGTTAGAATGTGAGTGCCTAGAAACAAAAGGTTGTCAGTTTTTTTCTGTTTCTATCCCCAGTGCTTGGCATGTAGTAACCACTTAAATTATTTTTCGTTAATTCACTTCCATATAGGCATATACAAAATACATACAAGGTAGATCCAAGAAGGCAGCTTTGGCTGGGGTGGGGTCTGGGGGAGGATGGGGAGGTACCAGCAGCCAAGGGAACCAGGAAAGGCTTCATGTTGACAGAGGTGGTTGAGCTGAAAATTTTGATGGAAATCAGAGATTCCAAGAGACAGAGATGAGGGAGGAAAACATTCCAGGCATAAGTTCACAGAGTTGTGAGAATCAAATGAGATAAGCTATATAAAGCAGTTTGCAAACTTTAGAAGTATTATATAAATGTCAACCATTACTATTAGGAAAAGAACAGGAAGAGTGATCTCAGAACACAAGGGAGGAAAGAATACTCATAAGGAGGGGTTGATCAACAACGTTAAATGTTATGGGGAAACCAAAGAGGATAAGGATCAAGAAAAGAGTGGTGCATTTGACATGTAAAAGTTCATCTTTTATTTTTTTTTGCTTTTTGGAGGGTAATTGGGGTTAAGTGACTTGCCCAAGGTCTAACAACTAGTTTTTGTGTTAAGTGTCTGAGGCCGAATTTGAACTCAGGTCCTCCTGACTCCAGGGCTGGTGCTCTATTCACTGTGCCATCTAGCCGCCCAAAAGTTCAACTTTTAGACAGCTAACAGAAATATGACCAAAAGCTACTTCCTAGTAAATGTGGTCAAAGAATATGAACAGTTTTGGTAATATTCAAAAGTCCCTTGGAATATGAAGCAAACCTAATAATTTATCAGTTTCATAAATCTGTATTTCCATATACCAAATTGTTTTTTTTTTAATGAGGCATGCCTGAATTCTGAATACCGTTTTTTTAAAAAAAGGTTTTATTTCTATCTCTATTTTTGTGTCTTTACATTTACCAGTGAAGCTATGCATGCATGTATCTTCCCCACCCCATCCTCTGAGTAATACCTTATAATAAAGAATTTAAAAATGGCAAAAATTCAATATGGCATATGTGGCATTCCACACCCATAGTCCTATTCAAGGAAATGGAGGGAGTGCCTTTTCATATATATATATACAGACATATGTATACAGACATATATATATGTTTTTTTTTTCTTGTGGTCAAGCCCGGCCACTATAATTTCACAGATTTAACTTTCATTTTCTTATTATTTTCATTGACATTGCTGTAGCATTGTGTTCGTTGTTGTCATGGTTCCATTAACTTCACTTTATATCAGTTCATCTAAGTCTTCTCAGGTTTTTCTGTATTTCTCATATGCATTGTTTCTTACTGGAAACCTTTCCCAACCCCTTTTAATTTTAGTGTCTTCCCTCTGTTAATTATTTCCTATTTATCTTATATATAGCTTGCTTTGTATATATTTTGTTTGCATATTGTCTCCCCTATCAGACTATAAGCTCCTGGAGGTCAGGGACTATCTTTTGCCTCTTTGTATCCCCAGTGCTTAGGGTGCCTGGCACATAGTAGGTGTTTAATAAATGTTTATTGATTGATTGATCTTGCAGCACAGTAATATTCCTTTACATTTGTGTGCCACAATCCACCTCACTATTCTTCAATTGATGGGTCTTTACTTTGTTCCCAGTTCTTTGCTACTGCTGAAAATGATGGCATAAAATTTTTTAATATATGGGTCTTTTTTCATCTTTGACCATACCCGGGGTTATATGCTTAGCAATGAAATCTCTGGAGTCAAAGTATAAGGAAATTTTAGTTACTTTCTCCACATAATTCCCAATTGTTTTCCAGAACAGTTGGGCCAATCCACAGCTCCTCAACAGTGCATTAGTGTGCCTATCTTCCCATAGTCCTTACAGCACTATTATTTTTTTGTCATCTTTGCCAATTTGTTAGATGTGAGATAAAACCTCAGTGGTATTTTGATTTTCTTTTCTCTTATTAGTGATTCAGATCTTTCATATGTTTGCAATTTCTTCCTTTGAAAACTGTTCATGTTCTTTAACCACATTTACTGGGAAGTAGCTTTTGGGGATATATTTCTCTTAGCTGCCCATATATCTTGGATATATGAACACCTTTTATAACTACAAAATCATATCATTTCTTAAGCATAAAGACAAGAAAAGTTTTTTACTAAAACTCATTTTTCCAAGAAAGGTATGGAATTGCTGTTTCTGATGTTAACAACAATATGATGTAATGGATAGACTACTAGATTTAGAGCCAAGAAGATCTGGATTCAGGTCCCACATCAATTACTTGCTAGCTAGGTGACCTTGGGCAAGTCACTTAACTACACTAGACCTCAGTTTCCATATCTTTAAAATGAGGCGAATTGTCTGTTGGCCAATAGTCAGTCAACAAACATTTATTAAGCTCCTATTATGTACCAAGCACTTATGGTACTTGGGATATAAAATGAGGATATAAAATGGGGATATGTAGGGATATATAATATGGGGATATAAAATGGGGCAAAAAATGTTCCTACCCTTAAGGAAGCCAGAATCAAAGACAGAGACAATAAGGGAACAAATATGTACAAACAAGTTCTATACAAGAGGGAAAGCATTAGAATTAAGAGAAGATGGGGAAAGCTTCCTCTGAAAGATTGGATTTTAACTGGGACTTGAAGGAAGCCAGGGCAGCCAGGAGGCAGAGATGAGGAGGAAAGCATTCTAGGTGTAGCATTTTAAAAAGTTTGAGAGATGTAATTTCTGGGTAATTTAATAATTTTGTTAATAAGGCCACCATATGTTTTTTTTTTTTAAAGGATGATCATTTGTCTGTCTCTTGTAGACCAAAGACTCTTCATGGTGTTTATATGCCCTTTGAGGAGTAGGTGTTCCCTGGGGGGGAGGAGCAATCAACTCTGATTGATTAACAATTAATGAGAAAATGAACATTACAATGAGAGGGTAGGCTATATTACAATGAGTGTCTTGGATTACCCAAATCTTGGTCAAATAGACATCAATTTCTGTTTCACCTGTCTGATAAAAAGGAGAATCAACACTTCCCCAGACCCGGCTGAGCAAACACAATGAGCAGGAATGCACCTTTTAGTCCAAACTTAGAATTTATTTTACTGTCTGATTAGTTCTTGGCTTGGGTAAAGCTTTAAGAGACATTTCCCACACTGGTTGGTTCCTGGATGAGGAAGTAGATAAAGGGGAAAACCTTGGTCCTAATACAATAATTAGTTATTAAATATAAGAGAGAAATAGCTAATTTCTCACCAAGGCATGGGGGACTACCAGAGAAAATGCTCAGAAGCCAAGAAATGGAGTGTCAAGATAGTGTATCTAGTTCATGGAACAGCCAGGAGGCCAGTGTCACTGGGCTGAAGAATGGGGAGTAAAGTAAAAAAACTGGAAAGCTAGGAGAGTGCTAGGTTATGAATTGTCTTTAGATTTAATGACCTCTGAAGTCCCTTCCAGCTCCTCTATTATCCCATAACTAATGGGCAGAGAGATGAGGGGCAGCCTGGAAGAGTGGAAAGTAAGCTGGAGTTGGAGTCAGATAACCTGGGTCAGAGTCCTGATTCATTCTTTTTTTTTTCCTTTTTTGGAAGGCAATTGGGGTTAAGTAACTTGCCCAAGGTCACATGGCTAGGTTTTTGTTTTGCGTTAAGTGTCTGAGGTCGGATCCGAACTCAGGTCCTTCTGACTCCAGGGCTGGCTCTCTACTCGATGTGCCACCTAGCCACCCCCTGATTCATTCTTACTAGTTATATGATCCTGATCAATGATCTTATTAAGAAAGTAGGACCAGAAGAGCTATTTTGGATTCAGCTCCTGATATTACCTGAGAGAGGATCAGAGAGAGTTCTTGCAAAGGTCAAATAGACTGAAATTAATTACAGGAAACAAGGGTCCTCTCTCTTGCTCTTTGGGAACTTCAGCTCACATCTGATTATGGGTAATGGAAGTTACAGGTCAGGGACACTGTGTTCTATTGATTCTTAGGACTGTTGGTTTAGGAACCACTGGCTACCCTTCTTACCCAAATACCAGTGACTCTTCTCCTAAGGTTGGAAGGGATTAGGTGAAGGTTTTAGGAATCCTGTGACCTACTCCCTTTCATTACTTATTAACCACTATTTCTAGGACACTCAGAAATATAAATAACCCAGAGTTGGGACATAAGACCTAGGAAGGAAGGAGCTGTATGTGTGTATGTGTTGTGCTACTCTTCCAATACCTTTTCCTGGAAATTATACTTCTTTCCAGATTGCTCCCGAAACATTATTTCACAGTCATACAATAGTAAAATGTCACCAGAATCAATCTGAAAGGCAAAGTAGTGAAGTGGAGCAAACACAGACCTGAGTTTGTTTTTGGCTCTACAACTGACTCCCTTCATGACATTGGGCAAATCACTTCCCTTCTGGGGCTAAGCTTCCTCATCTGTAAAATGAATATTGGATTAGAATCAGGAGTGGAAAACATACAGCCTCAGGCCACCCCTGAATTAGATGATCTCAGAGGCTTAAAACTTAGAGAGTCCAATTCTATCCCCACCCCAAGGCTGTCTCTCCAACTTTCTAAAAGAGCAAATATTCAGCAGCCTAGATTTGAAGATCAAAGGTCAGAGGGAATCCTGACTGTGGGGACAACTTGCTTGACAGAGTTTGGGGGACTCGTGGAACATCTCCTTCCCTTTTGAGGATCTTGAGTGAAGTCATGAAGGACTGTGTTTGGAAGATAATGTGGTTCCCTTACCCCATGAAGAAGATCGAAGAGAGTGGGGTCTACATAGCCAGTAGCTTAAGGGAGAAAAGTGTGAGGTGGGAAAACAAACAGTGGCTTTGGAGTTAGAAGGTCTAGGTTTGGATCTCAGCTCTCTCAGAGTCTGTGAAGTATTTAAAGGCATTATCTCAGTCACAGAATTACAAAATTCAGAGTTGGAAAGGGTCTCAGTGGCTAGCAAGTTCATCCCATACCTGAAAAGGAATCTTCACTAGAAGACATTTGTCTTCTACTAGAAGGCATAATAATCATTGCAACAATAGCTTCTGATTATATAACACTTTAAGGTTTGTAAAGAGCTTTGCATATATTGTCTCATTTCATTCTCACAGTAACTGTAACATACACTAGGTTGGAGTTTATAGGGTACTCAAGGAGGACCAGTACCTCTGTTGTGAGGGCTTGCTGAGCCCTTTTCAGAGCTAGTCATCCACCGTTGATGTCCACCTGGCACTCATCTCTCACCTGGGGCTCCAAGAAACTGTAGTATGTGCAGCAGCCACAGTCTGGTAAACCATCTCTGAAGATGGGCTAAACCAGGCTGAGGGTAACCAACAGGCCACAAACTTGTTGGTAAGTTAGGAGGTGTCTACCGCAAGCTACCGCAAGCACTCGAAGACTTCACCCAGTGGGACAGACAGGTGAGAATAATTTATTCCAATGAGCACAAAGGTGGTTGAAGCAGGTGCTGTGGAAGATTTAGAGCTTGGTCAAACATCAAAGATGCCAAGATCATCCACTGCGTCCCGGGCTATCACCAGTCTTCCGAAGTTTTGTTTTGCCACTGGACTTTGATAACTCAGGAAGAGAGGGTGAGGCTGATGACTTTGTGAAACTTTGCTTCACTTAAATACAATTCACATACAAGTCAAGACATCACCCTATGGCATACATCATTAGTCCTCTTGAAAACGAAGGATGAACAACAATACAGTACATGCTATCGTCATTCTCATTTTAGAGATGAGGAAACGGAGACAGAGAGGTTAAGGGACAGAATCACCCAGCTAGAAAATGTCTGAGGTAGGGTTTGAACTTATATATTTCCTGACTCCATTATTGTATGTGTCACAACACCTAGCGGTCTAGTCATTTGATTGAGGGACCCACTGTCTTCTGAGGCAAACCATTCCATTTTGGAGAAGCTTTAATTGTTATCTCATTCCATAGAAATATGGTATCAAAGATTCAGAACAAGAAGGAACCTCATATATCATCGATGTCCAATCCTACTATTTTACCAATGAGTAAACTGAGGCCCACAAAGATTAAACAAGTTGTTTAAGGTCATATTTAAGAAATAGAGCAAGGATGTGAACACAGGACCTTTGATTCCAAAGTCAGCATTCTTTCCACTGTGCCATGCTCCCTTTGACTGTTTTATTTATAACAATCCTGTGAAGGAGGTAGTTCTAATATTGTCACTCCAGTTGACAAATGAGGAAACTGAGGCCCAAAGTGTGTGTGTGTGTGTGTGTGTGTGTGTGAAATTACTTGCCCAAGATCACACAACCAGTCAGTGGCAGAAAATCCAGGTGTATCCTGGTGTATAATGATCCCAGAACTGGTGTGCTTCCCATGACACCTCACAACATAAAGAAGAATGGATATTGGATTTGGAGTGAAAGGACCTGGGTGTGATTATGACCCTGGGCAAGTCACTTCTCCCCTCCCCTCCACCCTCAGTTTCATTGGATCACAGCTCTACAACTGACAGGAATCTCACCAAGATCACACAGGTAGCAAGCACCAGGGGCAGAATTGGAACCCAGGTCCTCTGATTCTTCCCTCAATGTTCTTCCCATTGTATCATGTAAAAGGAAAATGTTAAGTTAGATGAGCTCTAAGGTTCCTTCCAGCTCTTGATTTATGATAGAATTAAATTCAGCTTGGTTCAGTATAATTCAAGTCAATTTGAATTTGTTGAATATTCAACAAGCATTTATTGAGTACAGACTGTATGCAGAGCACTGTGCTAAGTGGGGGATATAAAAACAAAAGTGAAAGTTTCTGGTCTCAAGGAGCTTCCATCCTGCTGTAATGAGAAAGTTACTTTGTCCAATCTGTTTCCACCACTGCTATGAATTGTTGTCATTGCCTTGTTTCAGTTGTGTCCAACTCTTTGTCCAACCCCATTTGGAGTTTTCTTGGCAAAGATACTGGCATGGTTTGCCATTTCCTTCTCCAGTTCATTTTACAGATCAGGAAACTGAGGCAAGCTGGGTTAAGTGACTTAACTCAGGGTCACACAGCTAGTAAGTGTCTGAGGTTGGATTTGAACTCAGGAAGATAACTTCAGGTCTGGCACTGTGCACTTCAACATCTAGCTGCCCTTTAATTGCTACTGATTAAGAGCCATCAAACCCCACAGGTGACCCTTCCCCCTTCCAGATTAAACAGATTAAAATAAAGCTTCAGAGAAGGGGTATGATAAGAAACATATCAACCCTACTGCCACCCCTGCCACTGTGGCAGGTGCAGCCCTGAAAATAATCAGTGAAGACTGAGCAGCTGCAGACCTGAAACCAGAAAGTTGCTAAGGAAGTTACACTTGGAGATCTGATACTATTTATAGGAAGGGGGAAGTGAGTTCCCCCTAAGCAGATCTCTTGGATCTCTCATGAGAGCCCCAAACCAGCCTCTCACCAGTTGATGAGAGGAGATCTAGTCCACGGAGGTGCTGGCAGAGTTAACCACTTCTAATACTGGGTTCTCTAGGCATGTCCTGGACTTTGCCTCCAAATTATGGTTGGGAAAACAGGGGTCTAACACCCCGACTTGTTTTGAGAAAAACTAATAAGGTGGGAGAAGAACCAACTACATTCTTTATTCTCACTCTAATTTTCCCCAGAGGGCAGGAGCCTCTTCTGAGACCAATAAGAGTGTCAGATGTCCTGCACTTTCTCTCTCCTCATCCTGTGAGCTGTGGGGGACATTGGAAAGACAATATTAACTCAGGTTTATACAAACTACTTTGTTCACAATAGCTATGTGGTGTAGGTCTCCCCCCTTCCTCCCTAGAAATTATATTGTATTTATTTGGTAGGGATTTGGTCTCCATTTATCTGGGTTTGAGTGCTGACTTTGCCAGTTACCACCGGGATGATCTTCACTTCTCTGAGACTCAGTTTCCTCATCTGTAAAATAAGGGGATTGGACAAGATGATCCCTAAAGTTGCTGCCAGCTCTAAATCTACGACACCACGATGCTCTGTTATTACCCCCCCCCCCCAGGAGAATGGAAGCAGGCCAGGGCTGTTTAGTCTTAGTAACTCCTTGTACATAGTGATAAACGATGATGAATGAACGGAAAAATATATTGTAGAGCGTTCTCATCTTATAAACGAAGAAACGGGAGAGCTCGTTGTTTACTTGAGGTAACACAGCTGATGGAGCGTCAGGGTCTCCTGACGCTTCAACCCTATTTGTTATTATCAGCAGCATTTAAAAAAAAAGATTAAACATTTACTATTCACTAAGACCTGGAGATACAAAAAGAGGCAAAAATGTGCTCCCTGCCCTCAAGGAGCTTACATTCTAATGGGGAAGGCAATCGACAAGTGGCTATACATACAAAACATATGGTGTAAATGGGAGATAACCTCTGAGCGAAGGCACTAGCAAGGCTGTTTGAGTCATATGAGCCTAAGCAGAAGGAGAGAGTGCCTGGTTTTTGAGGGTTCTGAGGATGGTGAAATAGGAGAGAAGGATGCATTCTACATTCCAGACAATCTGGACAAGTTCTCTGATCTCATCCCTATGACAGGCCATCATTTCCTGTGCTTATAATATCTTCTCTCCACCTGCTGAAACCATTCCCCTTTAAGGGCTAGCTCTGGTGCCATCCCTTTAATGAAGCCTTGCAACATTTTTATCCCACTTCTTCTCAGTCAAAAGCAATCCCTCCCTCTTCAGATTTTCTTAGTTTACACTAGCTCGATTTCTCCTTTGCCCCCATTACATGTGAAGATTGAGTCTACTGCTTTGTGTGTATGAAGAGTATGGGGTGTGGAGACCTGAAGGTCTAGCTTCAAAATAATTGTGGGCAAGTCAAGTAAGTTCTCTCTCTTTGACCAATCTCTAAGACTCTAAGCTGTGGGACTGTTATGATCCTTGACATAGTGTTAATGTGACACCCATCCTATTAGTTCCTTCAGGGCAGAAACTTTTATTTAACATCTTGGCATGACCAGAAACTAGGTCAGTGCCTGGAATGTATTAGGTGTCTAATTAGTGTTTGCTAATTGCTAGATTGACTGTGTCTGATGAGAACAGGATGAAAAGAATAAGGACCAATAGGTTCAAGACATAAAGTGATCAGGTTGCAGAAGTACCACATATGTGGGACATGGGAGAGAATATAATACACACAGGTTTTTGTTTTGAAAATTTAAAAATATTTTAAAACGACATTAAATTTTTGTTATTATCTTCCATTTTTTATATCACTTATAATTCTCAATATATCCTTCCACTCTCCTCACCCAAAATAACCATCCCTCTGAAGAAGAATTTTTTTAAAAGGGGGGAAAAAGTCCAGCAAAACCAATAATATGCTGGAGCCAGCTCATATGACTCTGCAATTCTTAAATTTTCAGTGTGAGCATTTACACTTCAGAAACTGATAAAGGGCTTGATTTATTCTGTTGATTGTATAGACTTAAGAAAGCATTGGAGAAAATTGTAATAGTACAGATTAAGTTTAAAAGTGTGTCCAGTATACTTTTTTTTGGAGAACTGTTTGTAAAACATTTATCAGCACACCACCGAGTAAAACTAATCAATGTATTGAAAAATTATGACATTTTATGTCATGTTTTGTACCCCTAGCCCCCCACTTCTGCAAAACAAGGAGAGATGTCTTTCTGTCTCTTCTTTAAGTGCCAAGTTTTTTCATTATAATTGTGAAGCATTCAATTTTATTTAATTGTAATCGTTCTCTCCTTTTATACTATTGTAGTCATTGTCTATATTTCTTTCCTCTTTTGACTTCACTTTGTATCAGTTCAAATGTCTTCCCATGCTTCTCTGTATTCATCACAATGATCATTTGTTACAAGATGGGAGTATTCAATTGCTTTCTCATACCACAGCTTGTTTAGTCACTCCTCCTCACTCAATAGGCATCTACTTTGTTTCTTGTTCTTTGCAACTACCAAAAAATGAAGTTAAAAATATATAAGGTTTCTTTTTTGTCATTGACAGGAGGTTAGAATATTAGGGAGAATTAGGAGAAGGTTTGAAATCCCTCGAAGTTCTAAATCCTATTATCTAATCATCTTAAGATTCAGAAATCTTCCCTGTGTGTCTCCCCCATTAGAATTAGAGCTCCTTGACCATTTTACTCTTCTATTTATCTTCCTAAATTTTTAACACATAGTTCTTAGCACTTGCTTTATTCAATCACTCATTTATTCAGATTAGAAAAGGAAGGTGAAGCCAAAGATTAAGTGGAAATTGCTTTTTTTTTGGAGGGCAATTGGGGTTAAGTAACTTGCCCAAGGTCACATGGCTAGGTTTTTGTTTGTGTCTGTTAAGTGTCTGAGGCAGATCTGAACTCAGGTCCTTCTGACTCCAGGGCCAGCGCTCTACTCACTGCACCACCCAGCTGCCCCAAAGTGGAAATTTCTAGAAAGGAAGGTGACCAAGTCTAAAATTCCTTTTGAGAGATGATATGGCATAATGAAAAATTGGTGGGCCAGATCTGACCCTGGCATTCACTAGCTTTATGCCTGACTACATTAAGAGATTGTATTCGATGACTTCTTAAGTCCCTTCCAATTCCATAATTTGGGACCTTGGACAGGATGACTAGGAATCATGGTACCTGGGGCTAAGTCTGTTGGATGGGTGAGCTGGGACAGGTGAGGGTTTGTTCCATCGAGGCATAGTAAGGTAAGAAGGTAAACGTAAGTGGAGCTGCTATGAGCTTAATAAGGTAAGCACTGTCTACCCTGGCAAGGTGCAGTCAAGCCAAACAGGATAAGTTGGGGAGAGAGTAACAGGGAAAAGTAGTTGCTGGGGAAAAGGGGGGATGGTAGAAGGAAGAAGAGATACCCTCATGGTACCATGCCTTTGGGACCAGCAGAGGGCTACAGTGAGGAAGAAATATGACTCCACCTAAACATGCTGGTGCCTTGGGACAAAGTCCAGATCACCCTGCCCTAGTTATAGCTTCTTTTGGGCAATTACCTTATCTATAAAGTAAAACATGATATTTCAACTTTGACATTCTTTGACTTTCTGTGAGGCCTTTCTGCAAAGGTTATTTTTTATTGATTGAAAAAAAAAGAAGTATTTGAAATACAATGGAAAAATCACTGACTCTGGAGATCTTACCCTATCACTTTATTACTTTTGTGACCTTGAACAAAACATTTCACCTTTCTCAGCTTTGATTTCCTCATTTATCCAACGAGGTGGTTGAATGAGACAATATCTAAAGTCCTTCCCAGCTCTGGATCTATTAGCCTATGGTGGTCTTGGCTCTCAGCAAGCACATCAGCCTCAGTACCCTCATCTGTAAACCTGGGATAGCAATAATTGCACCATCTACTTTACAGGTGAAGAGTAAGCTTTGTAAACTACAAAGGACAGTTATTAATGTGGATAAAGGAGCCAGGGATCATTGGGTCTAAGGAACTGATGATTATGTAGGGAGGGAGAGGCTTGTCCCTTAACTAAACTCTAAAGCTCCTCTATTCTCTCTAGTCAGCTGCTTTCCTAATAGTGACCCTGGGAGAAGAAAGGAATGCCCTCTTTTTTTCTTCGGGTTTTGTTCCCAACCAGAGTTCTAGGGTGGGGGCTGCCCCTCTGCCCTCTTAAGAAAAGCACTGGATGCTAAGAGGTGACAAAATGGGTAGAATGCTGGACCTGGTGTCAGGAAGATTGGAATTCAAATCCTACCTAAAACAACTAACTGTGTGATACTAGGTAAGTCACTTGAACTGCCTGCCTCAGTTTTCTTATCTGTAAAATGGGATAATAATAGCACCTATATCTCAGAATTATTAGGAGGATAAAACGACGCAATATTTGTAAAGCACTTTATAAGTACTGTACAGGGTGTTTCCCAAAAGTCAGCTTAATACTAACTGCCTGGACTTGGGAAACACCCTGTATGAATACGAGTTAATATTATGAATGAGGAAGAACTGACTTCAAGTCCCAGCTGTACCACTAACTTAGTCTAGGGTCCCTAGCAAACCTCTCTGAGCCCTCAATTTTCTTACATAATAATACCGACCCCCACCTCCCCTTCAACTGTGCTGCTGAGAAGAAATCAGCCTATGAATGCTCTGGGTGTGCTATCTGTCTCCTCCTCGCTCAGGTGTGGAGTGTTTGCTGGAAACCCGCCCTCATGTCTCCCCTCTTGCCCAGGCTGTTGTTGCTCAATCGGTCCCTGATTTCACAATCGCACATGGGGACATTCGACAGCCGCTGCAGAGCTGAGTTCCTCAAATGTTTTCCTGTGTTTGCCAGAACTATACACCACTCTGAGTCATGTGTAAGTGGGAAGTTGAGCTAAGACAGTCAGGGCTGGCTGAGAGGGAATAAGAGACTGAGTGAGAGAGGGAGTCTGGACGCTCGCTTGGTCCTTCCCCGGGCTTGGGCTGTAGAAGCAGGCGAGGGAGAGGAGCGCGGAGCCGGCCGAGCCAAGCCAGAGGCTCAGAGAGAGCAGAGCCGGCTAGAGAGCGGAGAGGGGTGCGGAGCCGGCTTGGAGTGGGGCGCAGAGCCGGCTAGAGAGCGGAGAGGGGCGCGGAGCCGGCTGGAGAGCTGCCGGGGAGCATAGCGCTCCCCGGGATGGGGACTAGGAGTGAACCTGATATAACGAATGGACAGTGGGAGAAGTGAGACCACTCAGAGGCAACCCAGGGGCGGCCGCTCCCATAGGAGAATGGTGTATTAGAGGAGGAGGAAGCATGCTGTCTGTCACCCTGGTGCTCCTGGCCGTCCTGTTCTTGGCTCTTGGGGACCCGCTGGTCTCAGAAAGCTGTCCCAGACTGGGTAAGCTGTTTTCTCTCTTGGAAGTCTGGGGTTCAGGAGGCGGGGACAGGGGTTGTTGCCCCTGGGGCCACGGACCGAAAAAGGACGGGCTGAAGGGCCCATTGCTAGCAGAATCTTATCAAACTCTCGTCTCCTTTCCTAGAATTCTTGGGTCTCCAGACTTCTTATCAGACATTGGTCTCCTTAGTTTTATTATCTGTAAAATGAAAATGAAGGTGTTGGACTCCAAGGTACCACCCCGACTCTGACATTTGGTAGTTTGTGATTTATGCCAGACAAGTCCCAGGTGGACTTCGGGCAGGAGCACCTCCCTCTGCCATATACTGTTGGGCGACCGTAGGCAAGACACTTAACCTCTCAGTGCCCCAGGCCGCTCCCTAAGACTGTCCATCTGAATTCCCACCTGGGAAGTTTTCGATTTCAAATTATATGTCTGAACCCTCCCCAGACAAAAAATTTTATGACAAAAATACGCTCCGATGAACATAAGACAAGAAAGGGGCCATGTCTTTGATTCTTCCTCTGCTCCATCAGTGGCAGTTCTCTGGTGACGGGTTTCTCTGCACCTGCTCCACGTGACTTGACTTGTTCTCTTTGACACCCAGGACTACTTGGGGCTGACCCTCAGTACTCTTATTCCTCAAGATACTTTCAGCACCTGGAGCCGTCTTTCCCTCCCCCTCACCTTCTCCCAGAGAAAGGTCTGAGTTAGCTTTCAGGTGTCCCGAGGGCAAAGATGCTTGATAGGTTTTCTTGTGGGCAGGGCTGTTTCCTCCAACATGCCACAACTCCTCTCGCTGCCCCCGGGCTATACCTGAGCTGCTCCCCCTCAGCCATCTGGAGCTATGAGGATGACTCCTTCCCCAGTGTGAGGCTGACTGACTTCTGTGCTGAGTCACAGATCCACTTCATCCACCTCTTCTCCAGCACTGCCCTCCACCCAGTCCTGGCAAGCCTAGAGTTTATCTTTCTGGGAACCTAATGCCTAGACACCGAGATCACCAAGTGGAGATTGTCCACTGCTGGAGCTGGCAAACCCTAGCCCCACCCTCACCCCTTCCTGTTAAGGGTCAAAGGAAGATATTGTGTTTGACAGGACTCACTTGCTGGTTCATGGTGATATTTCCATTAATATCAAGGCTTTGGCTGGATGCCCAGGGCTGACTGGCATACATAGCACGTCTCAGTTTCTCTTCGACTTCTGGTGGCGGCATCTCCAGGGGTTTATTTTTGGGTTTGTCTGTGAAGATATCTAGAGGACAACAGGTTTATTTTTTGTAAGGATCAATCATCCACTTGATTCCTTTTTTTTAAATGGATGGTTGTCCCCAAGTCACCCCATTCTCACTGTGTCAAATACTCTCTCCAATCAAATCTCTGGCCTCCAGGAGGACAGTGAGCCAGCTGTGCACCCTTCTCTCTCTTTTCTAGTTTCATTCCCAAAGACAGGGTGTGACTGTTGTTCTACTATGATTGGAGGAAGAAGGTAGGGGTGGCGGTCTTGATAGGTGGGCAGGCTCTCTTCCAGATCTTTGAATGAAGACTGAAAAGACAGCAAGACCCTATAAAGTGAAAGAAGGAAAAAGGAGAGAGAGGGGAGATACTGGGACAGAGGTGGAAGTCACCCATGACCAGTTGAGGGTTTAAAAAGATAGAGGAATGGACAAAGAGTGGATGACCCCCACTGATGTCCTGGGTACCAGCCAGGACAGTTCTTGTGAGGAGGAGGAAAACAACAAGGGAGGAGTCAGGATAAATCCCCAGGAGTTGCAGCTGGGGCAGGTGGAAATTTACAATACACAAATGCTATTTCTAAATTGCACCTTAGTAGAGGGGAACCAGTGGGAAAGGCCCTGATTTGAGATATTTTAGGCAGTCTTTCTCTCTATGCAGCAATGCTGGGCAAACAGAATCTGGAGGAAGTATCAGCTTGCTTAACATCATAGGAAAATGCAGAAAAGTAGAAAACATACAGGGCCCAAGCTATACATGTGCGCGCACACACATACCCTCCCACAAACTTGAGAGCAAAAATAGAAAAATAAGAGAAACTGGGTAAGGTAAATGGATCAAATGAGTTAGATGTTCAATTTCAGAGAATCAGGAGGTGGGAGTATAGAAATTAGAGTTGCCCCATTGGGGAAATACCAACAGAAGCACGTGATCTGGTAGAATGAAAATATAAGACTGGGAGTCAGGAGACCTGAATTCAAGGTCTGGTTCTGGACCAGCCACTGCTCTTAGACCAGAGAAATCTTATCTTTCTGGGTTTCAGTATCTTCATATGTAAAATAAACTGGGATAACCCTTAACATCTTTTTTTATGCTAGTGGAAAAAGTGGTAGACTTTTCAGTCAAGAGATCTGAGTTAAATACTAGCTCTATGTGACCCTGAGCAAGTCACTTACTTCTGTGAGCCTCAGTTTCTTCATCTGTAAAATGAGGATAATGAAAATTTCACCACCTACCTCTTAGCAGCATTGTGAGGAAAGCACCTTCTTTTCTTAAATCTCCATGTAAAATGTCAACCTTTCTTAACATTATGAGTTTCCGAGGGCGGCTAGGTGGTGCAGTGAGTAGAGCGCCAGCCCTGGAGTCAGGAGGACCTGAGTTCGGATTCAGCCTCAGACACAATGCACACACAAACAAATACCTAGCCATGTGACCTTGGGCAAGTTACTTAACCCCGATTGCCCTCCAAAAAAAAAAAAAAAAAAGATTATGAGTTTCCCTTCCCTTACTAACTCAAAATATGCAAAGCAATGTTATCTTGAAAGTTTTTCCAGCCTTTGATTTTCCTTTTTATTACAATCTCCCCATAGTAGAAACTCATACTTCTCAGTCTCATCCCTATTTCTCAGATGGCCAAACCCAGGGCTATTATGACTCATATATAGATTTAGTGGCTATGGATGAGGCACGATTTTAGGGACCAGTTAGATTCTCTTACCTCCCAAAAGTAACTCTCTCACTCAGTTTGGTTTTCTGATACCTGACATTCAGTTTTTTGGCTTGAAGAGTTAATGCTCTAGTACAATGTAAAGACCCTTAAAGGACACGTTTATTTATTTATTTAAAATCAGACTTCTGATTTCATTGGTAAAGGGAGCTCCTGTCAAGGGACTTTCTCTCCCCATGTAACTGCTTAGCTGCCTGAAGCAGAGAGGTAAATAGTTTGTCAAGGGTCACGTAGCCAATATGTGACTTAAGTCCCTGTTTGTCTCAGTTCTTCATCTGTAATATGAGCATAATTATAGTGATAATAGTACCTACCTCCCAGGGTTGTTGTGAGATAAAATGAGATTTTAAAGTGCTTGCAAACCTTAAAACACTCTCCAAATGCTAGCCATTGTTATTATGTGGCAGAGCTGGAACTGGGTCCCAGGTGTTCATGACCCTGTGTAGCCCTCTCGCTGGAGCCAGGCTGGCTCTCTTCTTCAGACCTTCTCACAGTCATTGGCATGCGTGGCAAGGCAAGCTGCTTCTTGGTCTGCTCATTCTTTAACTCGAAAGCTTCATTTTTCCTAGGCAGATATCCAAGGTATCCACAGATTATGTAACATCTGCGTCATCTAAGCCCTTTGCTACTTTTTGTGGAAGGGGGAGAGGCAAGGGGCATCTTGACCTTTCCACAGCATGGTGTGGTGGAAAGAGGCTAGTTTTAGAGTCAGGAGATCAAGGTTCAAATCTTAGCTCTAAAATAGTAATAATTAGTAGTAGTAACAACAGCTAGCATTTATATTGTGCCTACTATGTGCCATGCACTGTGCTAAACACTTTACAAATATCTTATTTGATAATAACAGTTGGTATTTATATAGTGCCTACTATGTGGTAAGCACTTTACAAATATCTCATTTGACAGTAATAATAGTGATAATAGCCAGCATTTACATAGTGCCTACTATGTGCCATGCTCTGTGTTAAGCACTTAACAAATATTATCTCATCTGATCATGGTAATAATAGTTGCCACCACTTATATAGTGCTGATTATGTGCTAAGTGCTTTATACACATTATCTCCTTTGATTCTCTCAATAACCCTGAGAGGGTGGTGCTATTATTTTCATCATTCCCATTTTTCAGTTGAGGAGACTGAGGTTAAATGATTTGTCCAGGGTCACATAGCTACTAAGTGCCTGAGGCTGGATTAGAACTCAGGTTGTCTTGACTTCAGCCAGACCCAGAGCTGTATTCACTGCCTTTCCCTCATTGTTTCCAATGCCTGTTTCCTTAGTTGTATGACCATGGCCAAATCATGCAACCCTTCCAGGTCTCTTTACTTTCTTGTTCTGTAAAATGAGTGGGGGAAGGAGGTCAGCAACAACCTTCCTAGCTCTATATCCTATAAAACCCTATGACAATCAATATAAGTCAATTTCCATTCCTTTTTCTCAGTAAAACAGCCACTTGGATGACATTTTGCCTTTAGGGTTTTTTTCCACTTGAATATAAATACATACAGAAGCTAATGAGAGTTCGTAGTCCTTCCTGCTCTACTCTGTCCTCATCAGACCACATCTGGAGCATGTTGGTCTATTCTGGAAGCCATACCATAGGAAGCATACCGATAAACTGAAGAAAGGGGAGCAATCAGGATGGTGAAGGGTCTGTCATCCGAGGATGGACTAAAGGAACAAGGACATTTAAACTGGAGAAAAGTCTTAGAGCAAATATAATAACTGCCTTCACATGTCTAAAAGGCTCTCACACAGAAGAGGGTTAAACTTGTTCCAGATGGCCCCAGAGGGCAGAACTCTGAGAAACACATGGAATTTGCAAAGAGACAAATTTGGACTTGATTTATGGAAATTCTTCCTAACTTAGAGAGATCCAAAATTGGAATAGGCTTCCTCACGAGATAATGGCTTCCCCATCACTGGATTATCAGTTGAGAGAAATGTTGTAGAGGATTTTTTTTTAAATAGGAAGTAAACTTGATGAGGTGCAGCTAGGTAGCAGAGTGCATAGAACACTGGGCTTAGAATCAGGAAGACTTACCTTCATGAGTTCAAATCCAGTTTCAGACACTTACTAACTGTGTGACCCTGTAAGTCACTTAACCATACTGGCCTCAATTTACTCACCTGCAAAATCAGTTGGAGCAAAAAATAGCAAATCACTCCAGTATCTTTGCCAAGAAAACTCCAAAATGGAGTCATGAAGAGTCAGACACAACTGAATGGCTCAACAACAAAGACAACTTGAGATGACCCACTAAAATTTCTTTTAATTTGGAGATTCTATGAGCCAAAAATAGTCCCAAGGAGACAAAAGAGGAACGTTTATTCATCAAACTCAGCACTCCTTTCTTTCCTCTGGGGTTTTCCTTTGGTGATTTAACCATTTTTTTTTCTTTTTTTTTTTTGGAAGGCAGGGTAATTGGGGCTAAGTGACTTGTCCAAGGTCACATGGCTAGTAAGGATTTAACCATTTTTCATCCCACCTATCCTCTTCAATCATATAAGCCTGCAGGTAGGCATGTCAAAGATGAAAAGTTGCAAGAGATCTCAGAGTCAGCCAAGTGGTACAATGGATAGTTAGCATGTGGGAGTTGGAGTTAGAGAGACTTTTATTCAAGTCCTGCTGCCTTCACTTCCAACCTGAGCAACCCTGGGCAACCCTCAGTCTCCTCATCTGTAAAATGGGAATGATAATAATAGCATCTACTTCACAGGGTTATTGTGAGGATAAAATAACATAATATTTGTAAAGTGCTTTGCAAACCAAGAATGTTAGCTATTATTTATTATTATTATTCAATCCAACCATTAATTTTATTGACGAAGGAACAAAGATCCCAAGCAGTAAAGTAGATTTGGACCCAAGACATCTGACTACAAAGTCAATGCTCATTCCTAGAACCATGCTGCCTCACCTTAAGCTTTGTGCCCACATGAAGGAATGTCCAGGCATAATCAGGGAGAACTGAGGTAGACCACAGGGAGTATTTACTTTACAAAGTCTTACGGCACTGAGCACTCAACTCAGGCTTCCTATTGCCATTTTCTCTTGATCTATCAACCAACATACATACATCATACATGCATCCACACCAATGTGTATATATGCACACCAACATATCTATCTATACACTTACATATGTGTGTATGTGTATGTAATAGAAGCAATACAAAGGCCCCTGACCTCAATGAGCTTGTAATCAAACCAAAGATATGAACATGACATATATCTGGAGCAATTCAAATTATTGCTACATGGTGCTTTACATATATTTTCTTATTTGATCATCAAAAAATCTTATGAAGTTATTATTGTAGGAATTATTATCCTTATTTTACAGATGGGACCTGTTGACTAACACCCTCCTCTAATGCCCCCTTGGGATTTGCACATGACCCACAACAGATGTCGGACTTGGGGCAGTCCTACCAAATGGGAAAAGATTCAGTCCAGGGCTTTCAGCAATCCTTAGATCAGCCTGGCAAAGGGCAGAGCAGTTCAGCACCTCATGGTTGCCAAGTGATAAATTTCTGTGATTCTCTGAACCTGGGTTCTTTAGATTCCAAATCCAGTGATTCTTCCCAATATCCTGATGTCTTAAAGACTCTTAGTCTATAGACCTTTCTCCTAGATCAGGGGTGGGGAACCTCTGGCTTTGAGGCCACATATGGCCCTGTAGGTCCTCAAGTGCATCCCTTTGACTCCAAACTTCACAGAACAAATCCCTTTAATAAAAGGATTTGTTCTGTAAAAGTTGCATTCATTCAAAAGGCCACACCCCAGGACCTAGGAGGCCATATCAAGGCCACAGGTTCCCCACCCCTGTCCTAGATCCTGGCTTTTTGATGAGGCAGTGTAGTTTAGTGGAAAGGGTAGCATAAGAGGCATGATATGGTGGCAAGAGTACTGATTTTGGAGTCTGGGGATCTGGGCTGGTTTATTTGTTGTGTGTCCTGGGGCGACATTTTACTTCCCTGACCCTCAGCTTTCTTATCCAACAACTGAGGAATTGGGAGATCTCCAAAACCCTACCTCTAAATCTAAATCCTTTCATTGTAGGAGTGAGAAGATGTGAATTTGAGTCCCTTCTTTGCTAATTATTACTTGCAAGACCCTCAATAACTCCCTTCACTTGGTCTTAGTTTCCTTCATCTGTGAAATAGGGATAATAATACCCATAATGTACCCTTACTAAGGGTATTGGGAGAAAAATGTTATGCAGACCCTAAATTACCAGTGAGATATTATAGGCTCTTAGATTGGAAAGAGCCTTAGAGGTCATCTCATCTATTCTCCCCTTTATAGCCGAGGAAAATAAGGCATGGAAAATTAACTGATTTATCCAAGATGATGCAGCTAGTAAGTGGCAGGGCTGAGATTTGAAACCACACCCTATAATTCTAAATACAGAGGTCTCTCCATTGCACAATGCTCCCCACACTTTATTATGGATGAGTTCTTATAGCCTACTACTCAGCTGTACCCCTTCAGGACCATGGGGAGCTACTAGCTATATAGCATTTCCCACTTTTGAGGTTTGAGGAACTAAGTAAGCCTCTTTGTCCTAGGCTCACCCCTTATCATTTCTGACCCAAATGGTGATGAATTCACAACCATTTACCTTATCAGTTGAGTTTATTTCCCCCTAGCACTGCTACTTCTTTCTCCATGAGTCCATCCCAGCTATTCTATTCAGTTTCCATAATTATACCTTTTCCCCTCTCACTTCCTTATATGCAAAAGTACCTTTTATCTCTTCACAGCTCCACCTCTATCCTTTCTCATTCCCTTCATAGTTCACCTTCTCTTAAAATAGGGATTATACAGGGCAAGTTTGAAATATAGTGTTTTACGGGTGTAGGCAGCTAGCTGGTGTGGTGGGTAGAGCACTGGGCTTAAAGTCAAATGGCAAGCCATTTCAGTATCTTTGCCAAGATAGACCCAAATGAGGTCATGAAGAGTTACAACTGAAAACAGTGTAGTTTTAAGTTTTAATAGCTTAAAGTTTTATATGTACATATTAATTTCTACATATAAACAAATTTGTACAAAAATATATATAAAGTTGAGTAGCTTAAAACTTTACTAGCTTAAAGCTGCACTAAAACCTTTGGGACAACCTGTATAATATAATGTTACATATCATAATATGTGATATAATCTGATATAATAAATATAATATAACATATAATATAATGTGATGTAATGACATAATACTTTAATAATGAAATTACACAGTATAATATAATATAACAATATGATATGATATAATACAATATGACAATAAAATAGAATAGAATAGAATGTTATACAATATGAAATACTCTAACAGTGTAATATAACATAATATGATATGATGATACAATATAACAATATAATACAACATAATTTAACAATATGACATTATACAACATAATATAACATAAAACAAGGAAACAATATAATATGCTGGCATAAATGGAAAGGCATATCAACTTATATTTAAAGTAACCCCTGTAATAAAAAAAAAATAAAGTAACCCCTGTACTCCTCAGGCAAGTACCCACTGTTTTCCCTAAACCATCTGCAGAAGCCCTCATTTACATTTTTAAAAAAGAAAACTTCTGCCTAGGCTTGTTAACACCATCTCCTACTGTCCCACTCTCTCCCAATTTTTCCCTATTGCTTTTTAAATTTTACTAAGTAATTTAAATACATTATCTCATTTGATCCTCAAAATTACCCTGTGAGGGAGATGCTCTTATTATCCCCCTTTTCACATTTGAGAAACTGAGTTTACACAGCTTTCAAGTTTCTGATACAGAATTCAAACCCAGGATATCCTGACTCTAAAAGCAGCCTTCTATCTGCTATGTGATGCAACCTTTCTCATTTTACCATCCCTCCTGGGAGAATGAATACAAAACTGAGGACCACGCAGTTGGAGCCCTAATCCCAGGCCCTTCCCAAATTTGCACAAGTCAGCCAATTCTCTTTGGGCTACAGCTTTTGTAACTGTAAAATGGGGGTGGTGTTATTGGATCGTGCTGTCCCTCACAGCTCTAATGCTCTAGTGGTACGTCCTTTTGGTTATTTTGGAAAATCCCTAAGTCTAAATAAAGTATCAGTTCCCTTGTGGAGAGGTAGTTTGGGTTGGGAATGAGGAAGTGGGGTACGAAGAATTCAGTCGAGGAGGGGAATGAGTATAAGAGGAAAGTATGGCTCTGAAGACAAACTTCTCTATAGTTTTGCTGAGGTCTGGGCCTGCTCTTTCTGCTTCCATTTGTAACATTCTACTCTGTTGGCCACTAGGTCCTACACTTAGAGAAGCCCAGGACTAGAGCCTGCCTCAATGTATATATGAGCAGAAATAATAGAAGGTGGAGGAGAATGGGGAACAGGGTTCTAGCTCTTTTAGAGGCTTAATTCTGCTTCTTATTATTAGCTGTGTGACTGTGGGCAAGTCATTTTACTTCTTTGAAGCTTAATTTTCTCATCTGTAGAATGAGTATAATAATGCTTCTATTTCCTAACTTATAGAGTTATAAGGAAAACACTCTGTAAACTGTAAAGTATAAACTCTCTCCTATGGTGTCCACTCCCTTTTCCATCACCTCCCCAGAGTCCCAAGTAGTGAGTGAGTGGGAAGGAGGACAGTTAGGATTAGGTGGGGTTGGTGGGTTTTTAAAAAATTTTTTATTTTGCTCTTTTGGAGGGGGGAAGGCTGGGCAATTGGGGTTAAGTGACTTGCCCAAGGTCACAGGGCTAGTAAGGTTAAGTGTTTGAGGACGAATTTGAACCTAGGTACTCCTGACTCCAGGACTGGTGCTCTATTCACTGGGCCACCTAGTTGCCCCAGGTAGGGTTGGTGTTGAGAGTGGGGGAATAGGGTTTGTCAGAATGGTTAGGGTTGGGAGAGTAGACTTGTTTTATTTCCCCCTTAAATTCTAATATCTGTTTTGGGGGATATAGTGAAAATGTCGACCTGGAATGGAGATCAAGAGATTGGTGTCTAGTTCCAGATTTACCACTAGCTCATCGTTGTGATCTTGGCACTTTCCTGCAGTGTGACTCTGAGGAAAGAGTGCTAGCTTTGGAATCAGAGCCCCCAGGTTCGAATCCTGGCTCAGCCACTTTATGATCTTGGGCAGGTGGCTCCATCTTTCTAGTCCTCAGACTCCTCATCTTTAAAACAATGGGGTTGGCTGAGCTCCCTTCCATCTATGAGCCCATGACTCTATTACCTTCCTGGGACTCAGTTTCTTTATCTGTAAAATGAAATGGCTGTGTGATATCTAAGATCCCTTTCAGCTTTGATATTCTGTGTTCTCTGTTCCAACTTTAAGCTCTAGATTGAGTGATTTTATTTTTTTGAGCTGTTCTCTTGACCCCTCCCTTTTCAGTAGCTTCCCTGACTCCATCTGAATAGCTCTGTGTTTCCCATTTTATCTCAAAGCCCTACCACCCTCCCTGCTTTGGCCCTCTTTCCTATAAAACCTCCTATTTACAAAGCACATTGAAATTTACAAAAGCATTTTGCTCATAACCTTGTGAGGAGGGCGGTACAAGTATTATTATTCCTGGCCTAGAAGAATAGTATTAGGAAAACAAACGCTCAAAATAAGCAGAGACTGGCAAGGAAAGTTAAGGACAAATATATATACATGGATATACATTCATATATATGTATATATGTATACACACACATATATGTATGTATTATTTTAGCTATGTTGGGAATGAGTGAAAGCTCAAAGAAGGAACAGGACGACTGTGGATAGAGTAAAGATAATGGAAGGTGTGATGAAGCTGCTTGGTCCTTTATTTTCTTTGCTGCAGTAGCTCAAAAGAAATGTGAGAAGCAGAAATTTAGAGACATCTCCGCTCCAAATGTCCACTTAGACTATTTGTGCCTGACCTGTGGTAGAGCCAGCCAGAGTCAGACACATTGTACTTTTACCCCAACATAGTGGTATCATTTTGGGCCTCTCTGACAATGAAGGACAACAACCAACCAATCAATTTTCTCTGCTAATGGAGAATAATCTTTGCACGGGGAAGGACAAAACAAAAGTGACTAGTGGGAAGCTGAGAGCCAAGAACAAGAGGGGACCTGGATACCTTTGATGAGTTCAAGTGACCAGACCCAGATTAACTATATAGCCTTGGGTACTAAGATAGTTATGTGATAGAGGGGACAAAGTGCTTGAAGACAGAAAGACCTGAGTTCCAGTCCTGCCTCAGGTACTTATTAGCTGTGTGACTCTGGGCAAGTCATTTAACCTCAATATGTTCAGTTTCCTCATTTGTAAAATGTAGATAATAATAGCACCCACCTCACAGGGTTGTTATGTAGATCATCATAGCAATACATAATAACATATAATTATGTAGATTGTTGTTATGTAGATCATCATAGCAATACATAATAACATATAATATTTATTATTATTTTTACTGAAAGAATTGGAAACTGTGTTTACTGAGCCACTGTGAGGGATCTTTGAAAGACTGTAGAGAATAGAGATGTCTTAGGATTAGAAAAGGGCATCTTTGTTTTCAAAAAAAGGGAAGAAAATAAAATCTGTAAACTACATAGGCCAGTGAATTTAACTTGGATTCCTGGCAAAATTATGGAATATATTTTTAAAGAGATGGTTAGTGAACATCTAGAAAATGAAGATAAATAGACACCATGATGAAAGCAAGATCAGGTCATGCCATACATAGTAAGAATTCAGAGAAACATGGGAAGATTTGTATGAACTGATACAGAACAAAATAAGTATATTTGAAAAGAACAATATACACAATGAACTACAACCAAGTAAACAAAAAGATTGCTGAAAGAAAACTGAACTTGAGCCAAACTGAAAAATCATTAATAATCTTAGAGAACAGGTGAGGAAATATTTTTCTTTTCTCAAACTAGAGATGTGGGGCAACAACAAAGTCACACTGTTGCATATGATGTCAGGTATGTTCAGTACCTCAGGTGTTATGTTTAATGATTTCTTTCTATTACAAGGAAACTTTGGAGGGGATATAGAGTCTTTTCTCAGAAATGACCATGATATAAAGACTAGAGGCATTCTCAAATTGTATTTTCAAATTTTTATTTTTAAAGAAAGAAAAACAAAACTTCTGTTACAAATATGTATAGCCAAGCAAAACAAATTCCCTATTGACAATGCCCCCTCAAAATATGTCTCAGTCTGCACTGAATCCACAATCTCTCTGTAAGGGTGTGGCATGTTTCATCATGATACATATATGTATGTGTGTATGTGTATATGTATATGTATATGCATATGTATGCTTTAATCTGTACTCTGAGTCCTTCACTTTTCTATCAGAAGGTGGTAGCATGTTTCATGTTGAATCTTCTGGAATCATGGTTGGCTGTTGTGGTTGATTAGAGTTCTCTGAAGAAAATTATGTATAAATTGGAAACAGCCCAATGGAAGAAAATCAGAATGGTGAAGGGCTTTAAGATCATGCCATATGAGGATTGATGAAAGAATTAGAGATCTTTAGTTTGGAGAGGAGAAGACTTAGGGGCTACACGATCATTTTCTCCACGTATTCAAAGGTTTTTCACATGGAAAAGATAATAGACTTGTTCTCTCCCTTTTTGAGCAGATCTAGACATACTGGGTGGCATTGGCAAAGAATAAAATTGAGGTTTCATGTAAGGAAAAATTTTCTAAGAATGAGAGTTATAGTAAAGTGGAATGGTCTCCCTTAGGATGTAGTGGTCCCATGTCACTGAACACCTTCAATAAAGACTGGATGGAACCCAAAAAGGAAACAGACCTGGGGTGGCTAGGTGGCACAGTGAATTAGAGCACCTTCCCTGGAGTCAGGAGGACCTAAGTTCAAATCTGGCCTCAGACACTTAACACTTACTAGCCATGTGACATTGGGCAAGTCACTTAACCCCAATTGCCCCTGCAAAACAAACAAAAAAACAAACAAACAAACAAAGGAAACAGTCCTGTCCTCAAAGAGCTTATATTCTATTGGGGCTAGATTTGAACTCAGGTCCTCCTGACTCCAGGGCTGGTGCTCTATTCACTTCATCACCTACTCGCCCCAGCTAAGGATTTTATGAAGTGGAGGTTAGGAAAGAGTCCTTCCATTCCAGTCCTGTGGGACAGTTTGTAGATGGAAAATGGAATATCATGAATAGGGAACAGCAAATAGTTCAGAATTTAGAATATAGAATGGAATATAGAATGTGTGAAGGCAAGTTAATGTGTAATAATCCTAGATAGGTAGGTGGAAGTCAGGTTGCAAAGGCATACTGAACAGACAAATGTGTATTTTATCCTGGTAACAATAGAGAGCCAATGGAGCTTCTTGAGCAGGGGAATGATGAGTTCCAACTTATGCTTTAGGAATACCAGTTTGGCAGTGGTGTGGAGGTCTTAGAGAGGGGAGAGGCTTGACATAGCTCTGAGTTTCTGTGTGCCAAAGTACTTGCCTTCTATCACATGGTAAAGTGTTGAGCCAAATTTCAAACTCAGGTCTCCTGAGGACACACCTTATTGCCTCTTCTCCAAGAGCCCCTCCCTTGGCTTCCTTTCAAAGGTGGCTGCTCTCCAGCTGTCTTTCTTACTGGGAAGGAACAGAATTGTGTCCCTCTCCTCCCTCTTTGCCCTAATTTAGAAAACTTTGTTCCTGTCTCTGGTCCCAATGTTCCTTATATTGAATCTCTAACATTTGGGAGTGGAGGGTGGCATTAAATTGGACATTTTAAAAATTTGAGTAATCAGAAGCAAATTAGAATTACCTGACTGTATCTCATGAGTCACCACCTCTTGACTGACTTTGTTGGAGCTTAAAGGAGCCACTATCTTTGTCTTCAAGGAGTTTATAATTTATTGGGCAGATAAAACAAGCACCATGGAGCCAAGATAAATATTTATCCGTACAAGCTGGAGGATGTTCCAGAGGTACAGACATATGATTAGTGGTGAAGCAGCCAGTGTGCCTTGGAGCAGGGATTTATCTGAGTGGGGTTTAGTTAGGTAAATGTGAACCTGGTTCTTGGAAGGTGTTAAGACACAGTTTCAGAGCTGAGTTTTTGGTTCTCATCCATGGAAGAATCCTTTGCCATCTGATTACGGGATTGAAAGGTGAAAGGGACTTTAGAGATGATGTAGTCCAATGCTCTTGGTTTACTGGTGGGGAAACTGAGACATAGAGAGGAACAACAATTTGCCTAAGGTCATATGACTAGCAAATGGCAGCACTGGGATTCAAATATCAGTCTTTGAACTCCACATCTGAAGCCTGTTTCATTATGGAATGTTTTTCTACTATAGCACAAGTTCATTTGACAAATACTTACTAAGGTCCTACTGTGAGCACTGAATAAACCTGTTAGGAATGTTGTTGATGTTCAGTTGTGTCCAACTCTTCATCACCCCATGCTGCCATAGGGCACCAATATTGTCCATGGGATTTTCTTGGCAAAAATAGTGGAGTGGATTAAGGCGAACAGAGGTTAAGAGACTTGCCCAGGGTCACACAGCTAGGAAGTGTCTAAGGATAGATTTGAACTCAGGTCTTCCTGACTCCAAGTCTAGCACTCTAACCACTGGGCAACCTAATTGTCTCAAAAGTAAGAAACCTAAAATGTCATCTAATCCAACAGTCTCATTTTACAGATGAGGATTCCGGGTCCCAGAGAAGTTAAATCACTTGTAGAAGGTCATGTGGCTATTTAGTGGCTAAGCCTGAACTTGAATGCTTCTTTCTCTCTTTCATTCTCTCTCTCTTTCTTTTTCTTTCTTCCTTTCTCTCTCTCTTTCGCTTTTTGGAGGGGGGAAGGCAGGGCAATTGAGGTTAAGTGACTTGCCCAAAGTCATATAGCTAGTTATTGTGTTAAATGTCTGAGGCAGGATTTGAACTCAGGTCCTCCTGACTCCAGGGCCAGTACTCTATTCACCGAGCCACCTAGCCACCCCTGAATACTTATTTCTCAACCATAAAAATGTTATTTCCACCATTCTGGGCATCTCTCTTCATCAGTAGCTGGGAGTGGGAGTGGGGAGAAGTGACAGAACAGTAGGAATCTGGAAGCTGAAATTTATAATGCCTTCCGAGAGAATAAGTAGAATCAATTCATTGATCAATCAATCAAGATACATTTCTTAAGAGTCCCTCCTACATGCCAGACATTGTACTAGGTGATAAGGATACAAAGAAAAAAAAATAAATTTCTTTTCATCCCTTTTCCCAAGGAGCTTACATTCAATATGCAGAAATAAGTTTATAAAACAGGAACAAGAGATATGCAAAGTCAATACAAGATGATTTCAGGGGTGTGGGAGGCATTAGCAGGGGAGGTAGTGGGGAGAAGGGGGTGGCTTCCTGTAGGAGATGGCACTCAAGGTGAGCTTTGAAGGAAACTAGAGATTGTAAGCTCCTCCGGAAGAAGGTGTTGTTCAGTCATTTCAGTTGTGTCTGACTCGTGACCCCATTTGGGGTTTTCTTGGCACAGATACTGGAGTGGTTTGCTATTTCCTTCTTCAGCTCATTTTACAGATGAGGAAACTGAGGCAAATAGCATTAAGTGACTTGCCCAGGGTCATACAAGTAGTAAGTATCTGAGGCCCAATTTGAATTCAGATCTTCCTGATTCCAGGCCCCACTGTACCATCTAACTGTGTGATAGAGTGCCAGCCTTGGAATCAGGGAGACTCATCCTCCTGAGTTCAGATCCAGCCTCAGACACTTACTTTGTAACTCTGGGCAAGTCACTTAACCCTGTTTGCCTCAATGTTCTCATCTGTAAAATGAGCTAGAAAAGAAACAGCAAACCACTCAGGTATCTCTGTCAAGAAAACCCCAAATAGGGTCACAAAGAGTTAGACATGACTAAAACCACCAAACAAAAACAACAACAAAAATTATAAGGGGGTAGAGGTAAGGAGGAGATGCATTCTAGGTATGAGGACAGCCTATATAAGGCATCAAGGCAGGAGATAGAATGTATTGTGTCAGAAATAGCAAGGAGTGGGTTTAATGAAGAGGAGATGTGTGTGTGTGTGTGTGTGACATAAATCTGGAAATGTAAGTTTGGCCAGTGGTGAGGACTTTTAAATGCCAAACAGAGGAATTTGTAGCTTATCCTAGAGATAATAGGGAACCATTACAGTTTATTGACAAAGGGAGTGACCAGTCAGTTCTGTGCCTTAGGAAAAAAAGAGAAAAGTTGGGAGACTCATTGCCTCAATAAGTCTCCGAGGTCTCTATGACAGGGATAAAATGGGTTTGGGAAGACCTTGTTGCTGCTTGGCATCCTTCCCTCGAAGAGGACCAATGACATCACGAGGGTGATGTCTTGACTTGTTGGTGAATTGGATTTAAGTGAGGCTGGGCTGAACAGAGCCATCTGCCTCCCCTCTCCTCTCACCCTCAGGGTTCCACTGAAGTTTCCTGCAACTTCTTTTGGAATGATTAGAGGGGTGCGGTAAGAAGAGGGGGGAGGAGGAGGGGAAATGTGAAGACAAGATCTAAAGAGGAGGATAGTAAAAAAGCTGGGGGTGGGCAGATCAGGAGGAAGGAAGAGAGGAGCCTGGAATTGAGGCCTGGGCCCCCTTTAGGGTGAGAGGGATGGAGAGAATCACCCTGAGTGTCTCCCTCTCTTCCTTTCACAGCCTCACAGATAGCTAGGCAGAGTCATCGTATTTGGAATCTGAGTCCTGGTTTCAACTCCTGTGACCTCGTGCAAATCCTTAGGGAGCCTGTCTGGCCTTACTTTCTTCGATTGTGAGATGGGGCAGCTATCAAAGTTCCCTTCCAGGCGGTCACATTTCATATTCTGTGGTTCTCTGATTCTGCTCAGGCTGCTGGGTGAGGAGGCCTACATTAAATTCTGCAAATTTACTGTGCATTGGTTAAGAGCCTATCGTGTACATGATAATGTGCTGGGGCCCAGGGGGAACAAAGTTGAGATACAACTTCATCCCTGCCTTAGCAGAGCTTATCTTTTAGAAAGAACAGCTAGCTTTTTAAACTTTAAAGTGTGTGGCACTCTTTACATATATACAGGGTATCCCCAGAATCTTAGTGCAGATTTAAGATTCTCTAGTTAAAAAGTGGGCAGCCAGGTGGTGCAGAGGATAGAGTGTTATACTTGGAGTCAGGGAGACTCATCTTTATAAGTTCAAATCTGGCCTCAGGCCCTTACTAGCTGTGTGACCCTGGGCAACTCACTGAACCCTGTTTGCCTCAGTTTCCTTATCTGTAAAATGAGCCGGAGAAGGAAATGGCACAACCACTCCAGTATCTCTGCCAAGAAAACCCCAAGCGGGGTCAGGAAGAGTCAGACATGATTGAACAACAACAATAAAGCTTAAAACAGCACTAAGCCTTTGGGGACTGTATTACCCCGTTTTATCTCTACGACAACCCCAGCGATGTAAGTGTTAGGTCAGACAGCTGGTAAGTGTCAGAGATAATATTGGAACTCAGGTTTTCCTGACTCCGAGTCCTGGGTTCTAACCATTATGCCACCTAGCACATGTAGGAATAATTATAATACAAATTGATACAATATTAGTACACAAGAGAGGGGTAAACAAAGTGCTGTGTGAGGTCTGAGGCCCAGGATCTGAAGCTTCCTTCCCCTCCCTACCTCTCCAGCTACTAGAGGCTTCTGTTCTTGGCATCCAACTCCTTTCTGATCAAAGGTTCTCTTCCTGAAACAAGACTCTTCCTTGCCTCTTCTTTGACCACCTTCCAAATCCTCTCCTGCTACAACCTGAGAGAATGGGAGGGTGAGGTTTCAGGAAGCTCCAAAGCCTTTGGGGTGGTCCAGCCCATGACCTTTAATCTCTTGCTTGGACCAAGGGGCTGCTGGGATTAGCAGCCACGAGCTAATTCTCCTGCTTTGGCCCAGCTAGCCTCTTACATAAACGGGACTGGGAATCAAGTTTGTTTTTGCTGGCACAGAGCACAAGCAATCTGTGAGAGAGTTGGGAAATATGTGTTTGTGTGTTCGTGTTTTTCTCTGATTTTGACGTTTACAAGTTTACTTGAAGACAGGGGGAAAAAAACAACTGGAGAACGCCTCCACACCCCCACACCCTTCTTCCCCCAACCCCCCCTTTCTAGCCATTCTAAAAACCCAGCTAGGAATGGGGAAGGTCAGGGCTGACTCCAGTTCTTTGACCAGCGCCATAAAATCCAAAGAATGTGGGACATTTCTAACTTGGCTGTGGTGAATCCTGCCCCACTAGAGAGCTGGGATTCTAGCAGCTTCAGCTACAAAGTACAGTAGGCATTGTTGCCTTAATTTCCAGGGATTCTGTCTTAAGTTCCTCAGAGCCATGGGCGAAGCACTGGTTTCCTTTTTCCTCCAGGGAAAACCCAGGAGGTGGTGGAAATGTCCTTCCCTAGAGAGCTTGTGGAATCCAGTCATTGTTATGTGTCAGAGCTGGGCCCCAGCCAAACCTTCTTAGAGCCAGAGGTGAGATGGCCCTGCTTACTCCTGTGGTTTCAGAAGGCATTGATTAAGTACCTGTCTTGGATGTGATGTGTGATGTGCAATTTGAGTTTAAACAAGCATGCTCTCTGCCCTCTGGGAGTCCACAGTCTAAGACAGGCAACACTGACGTGGGCAGAGAGAGATACCAATGTCTAATGATAGGCCAAGAATTTATATGTTCCTCTCATCCCAGCCACATCCAGTGAGAATTTATTGAGTCCCTGCTTCATGCACAGAATTGTACTAGGTCCTGAGAACATGAGAAGAAAACCAGTCTCTGCCCTGAAGGGGTTTACGTTTTCCTGGAGGGACAAGGTATGTCAACACATAAAGAATAAGCTTGATAATTTGAGGAGCCTGATTCTCCTCAGCTGGTAAGCAATGAGGGTGATAAGGGAAGGAGAGAAGATTTAATGGGGTAAAAGGAGGACTTTTGTCACTGCACAGAGAAATGGCTATTTTTTCATTGTCAATCTCAGCCTTCCCCATCCCCCATGCTCATGCATTGCACATATGCACACACACACTATCTTTCTTATCTTTATTCTCTTTATGATGGAAATTCCTTCAGAACTCTGAAGTGAAAGGTTCTATCTCCTCATGCCCCAACCCAATCCTGGCATGGTGGGGGGTGTGTGACTTTGCACCCCCATCTTCCCACTGCCTCCAAACCACTGATGGTGAAGGTGATGATAAGAATTCAATTAGATGATTCCTAGAGTCCCTTCTAACTTTGAGATTCAGCAAATTGAAAATTTAGCAAATATTTTTTTGAGTGCCAACTACGTAAAGTGCTGTGCTAGGGGCTGGGGAAGGGGCAAAGTTTAGTTAAGATAGCCTTCACCCTCCTGGAGTTTATGGTCTAATTGAAGCATGAGAGTATGGCAAATGGCACAGACTTAAGAACTGGAAGGAATCTTAGAAGTTACTAAGTCCAAACCCCTTATTTTAGAGGAAACAGAGGCAAAGAGACATAAAGTGACTTGCCTAAGGCCATGCTCCTGTAGGTTGCCATGTTGGGAGCTAGACCCAGATGGAGAAAACCAGAAAAGTTATGTCAATACTTCTCCTGGAGTTTGGTGTTCGGGAAGGGGTGCTTGGAGCATAAACAAGCTGTCTCTAAGAGAGTCTGAACATTTTGCTCCTGCAGAAGAAGGCGGGACTCTATTCAGCTCCAAACTGGTGGAGTTGTTGACTCAACAGCTCTGGATATTAATTTGTCCATCGTCAGAAGGAAGAAAATTGTTCACCCTCCTCCCAGCCCCGTCTCCTCCCCTCCAAATATCTAAGTGCCAGGATAAGGCTAGGAAAGATGGATGTCTCTCCACACCTCCATGGTTCCCCCTCCCCCGGCACAGGTAGTGATTTTGGGGACAGCAAACAGAAGTCAATGGCTTCCCCAAGCCAGGCCTCCAATGCTGGGTACACTGGAAAGAGTGATGAAGGGAGGCTTGCTAGAGCATTCTCCCGGCCTCTTTGGCAAATATTGACAGATACTTCCCCTCCCTTTCTGTAGGGGCCAGACTCTGGGAAAGCTAGGGCAAAAGATGTGAAGGAGCAGAGAAAACATGGACAGACAGAAAGATCCATGGTCTGAGCTCCAGTCCACCGACAACTAGGCTTGAGAAATCCTAGCTTTGAGTTACTCTGTCTAAGAGAAGGAAATAGTCCTGAAGAGGAAATAGGAGGCCTCCAGGTAGGCTCCATGGAGAGAGAGCTGCTAATGCAGAAGGTCAAATCTGATCTGGCAAAGGATTCACAAGTATTATTTGTCCTGGAGAATTTTAATTACCCATATTTCCTGGTTTTTCACCTTCTGAACTAACACATGTAGAGGCAGCTGATGATTTAATGGATGGAACACTGGGCCTGAAGTCAGGGAAGACCCAAGTTCAAATGTAGCCTCAGACATTTACTAGCTGTGTGTGACCCTGGGCAAGTCACTTAACCTCTGTCTGCCCCAATTTTCTCAACTATAAAATGAAGGTAATAATCACACCTGCCTTGTAGGGTTGCTTTTTAGAATCAAATGAGATAACATTTGCAAAAAGCCCTTAGCTCAATTCCTGGTGCATCAGAAGGTATTATATACATGCTTATTCCTTTTCTTTGGTGGAGAAGGAAAAGCTACAGAACCTCTCTATGAATATTTGAAAGAAAAAGAATTTATTAATTGTACTCGACAGCAAAACACTTTGCTAAGTGCCGGGCATACAAATAGGAAAGAAAGAATCGCTATTGTCACAGAGCTCACATTCTAACAGGAGAGCTGTAGGGAAGACGGAAGGTTCTGGTCGGCCTTAGGAGTTCAGGAACAGGGCGGATGGTGAGGCCTGGGGGTCTGTAGGCAGCTGTGGCAGGGCAAGACAGATACTTCCAAGGTTTTTCCAGGCATGATCCTCATGTTTCTCTTCAAGGAACCCCAAGAAGAAAGGATCATGGGATCGCAGATCTAGATTTGGAAGGGACCCTAGAGACATCTAATCTGACCTCCTTATTTTACAGATAAGGAAACTGAGGCCCAGGGAAGTAGAATGACTTACTCAAGGTCAGAGAGGCAAACCTCCCTACAGAGAGGGAGATGAAGGCACAGAGACATTTAAGAGATTTGCCTGTACCCACCCAGTCAATTGGTGACCAGAATCCAAGTCTTCTCAGTGCAAGGCTTTTTCAACTAATAGGAAGAGTGGCATCATAGAAAGAGCTCTAGACTTGGAGGCAGGAGATCTGGGTTTAAAACTTACCAATAGTGTGACCATGGGAAGGGTCCTCCACCTCTCTGCTCCTCAGTGTTCTTCTCTGTAAAATGGATGGGGGGTAGTAGTAAGAATTGTTTCTTGCCACATTATTTTTGAGGACAGCCCTTTGAAAAATCTTAGTGTGGTTTTGTTTTTTTTTTTTTTAATCTGCCTTTTCTTTTGCAGCATGGCTAATGTGGAAATGTGTTTTGTGTGATTTCACATGTATAATATGTATCAAATTGCTTATCTCTTCAAGGAAGGGGGAGGAAAAGTGGGGAAGAAAGGAGGAAGAAAATTTGGAATTCAAAATTTTAAAATGTTAAAAAATTTTGTTTATATGTAATTGAGAAAAATTTTATTTTTATTTTTTGCTTTTTGGAGGGCAATTGGGGTTAAGTGACTTGCCCAACATCACACAGCTAGTTTTTGTGTTTAAGTGTCTGAGGCCGGATTTGAACTCGGGTCCTCCTGATTCCAGGGCTGGTGCTCTATTCACTGTGCCACCTAGCCACCCCTGAGGGAAAAAAAAATTAAAAAGGAAAAAAGAGAAAATATCTTAGTACACTATTAAAATGTGAGTTACTACTCTTAAGAGTAAATTTGGCAGTGGAGTGAATTTCCAAAAAGCTATACAACAGCAAGATAGTGGCAAGGAAGACTCAAGGTCTCCCTCCATTGTACCTCTGATACTCCCATCTCTGTCTCTCATCTAATGCAGAACTTGCCTCCAGGACTGCTGGTTCCCAACCTGGATTCACTTAGAGAGCACATTCCCTATCCTGAGACAGCCTTTGGCTTCTTGGTGTCAAAGCTATTTAACACCCCACTGCTGAAGATGTGGGAGGGCAGCACTACCTGAGGACAGAGCTTTGTGCAGAGATGCTGGCAGGTCTGTGTGGAGAGTAAACACAGATCTTTTCACATGACTTGAGGCCAAGGTACTGGTTGAGGTCCAAGGACATGAAAAGTCAGCACCTTTTGGTCAACAGGAGTTAGGAGCAGTCCCAGTGCCACAGAATAATATTAGCTGACCCAAAGAGAGAATGGAGTAGGGGAAAGACAAAGGCAGAAAGATAAAGAAAAAGAAGGAAGGAAGGAAGGAGGAAAGGAAGGAAAGGAAAGGAAGGGAGGAAGGGAAAAAAACTGGAGCCAAGAGGGGAGGAACACAGTGGGATATTGGAGTCCCTCCTGAGTTGCCAGGGGGAAACCATGGGGTTGCTTGGCACATGAGAGAACTCTGAAAGGGGCAGTGGAAGTTGACAGAGACACTGGGCCTACTTCACCATCTTGCCTAAGGTTGACCCTGTAGCTGAGTGCTTTTCAGTTCAGGTGTTCCAATCTAGTTTAGACATGTGAAGAACACCCATCAGACCCAAAGATTCTTTAGTCTCATGAGCCCAATCTTGTCTTCAGACATTCCCCTCAGCAGTAATTCTAAAATCATAGTTTCGGTTATGTAGGGGTCTCTTGGTAGTCCAGGGTCTTGTACTGGGATAACAATATTTCTGATTTTTTTTTTTGAGGGGCAGCAGATAACCTGCAGTCTATGGCCAGTGATGGTGTGAGTATAAAGTGAGACAAAAGAAATGTCATCTAGGAAATGCACAATCAGAAAGGGAGGTATGACCTTGGACAAGTCTCTGACCTCTGTCTCTGGAACAGATGGAGTTAGATTAGGTAACCTCTGAGGTTGCTTCCAGTGAATAATAATGACAACAATAGCTACCTTTCACATGGTATTTTGAGGATTATAAAGTATTTTACTTTGTAATGAATATATTAAATTATTATTTATGTCATATAATAATGTTATATCAATATATTATTTTAAAATATATTAAATAATAAGTATATCTCTTTTTATCCTAACAAAGAGGTATTATTATCTCCATTTTACAGATGGGGAAACTGAGGCAAATAGCTATTAAATGGTTTGCCCATAGTCACACAGTTAGGAAGTGTCTGAGGCAGGATTTGAACTCAGGTTATCCTGATCTGAGGTCTGAGTTCTGGGTGTTCTATCACTTACTTGTACTGCATGGCTGCCTAAATTGATCCTTTGGCATGCCATAAGCAACCCGACATAGGCTGTGCAGGCCTGCATCAGAATGTAAGCTCCTTGAGGGTAGTGATGGAACATTTTGTCTTAGTATGCCCAGCACTTAGCACTCATAGGAAGTGTTTGATAAATGTTTGCTGAATGAATGAAGGGCTTGGACTCCAGAGCTCAAAGGTCTCTCCGAGTTCTGGAGTCTATGGCTCTATGTCTTCTCCCTTTCACAGATGTGCCAGGTGACATGCTGAGCCAGGTGCTTGGTGCCCCTATCACTCTGACCTGCCTGGATGGGGAACTGGAGACCAATGCCACCATTCACTGGAAACTGGATGATGAGCCCATAGGCCCACAGCTTGGCCAAAGGGAAATGGTGGGAGGAAAGCTATTGCTGAAGTCAGTGCAGTATAATGACTCGGGAAACTACACCTGCTACCTGAACAGTCTCCTAGTGAGGACCCTGCCTCTGCTGGTGGTTGGTGAGTAATACCCCCCCAGAGCATTGCTCTGTTGGCATTCTTTTGGAGGGTCCTTCCAGTACATCCTCTGTTGCCTCATAGGCCTAGCAGCCTCCACTCTGATTAGACCTTCATACTGTTCTTGGGCATACTGAGAGACCTTTGCTCAAAAAATCTTTGGTAGTGCCTTACTGACTGCTGGGTCAAATTCAGATCCTTTTCCTTGGCATTCAGTATCCTCCACAATCTAGTTCCACTCCTCCCCCCAGCTTTTCTAATTTATTCTGTGCTACCTCTTTCTGCATTTTCTCATTCCTAGCCAAACTGGACAGTTACCACTATACCACAAGGTAAACACATATATCTTCACGTACCTATATCTACACACACATACACACATATATCTTCATATGCCTACATCTACATATATCTCTGTGATCACATCTCTCCTTGTGCCTGGGATATCATATTTGCCTTTTTTTGCCTGTTGAATTTTTACCTAGTCTTTAAAGCCCAACTGAAATGCCGTCTTCTTCAGAAAGCCTCCTCTGAACCCTCCCCCTGTCATTGACACCTTCCTTCTTAGACCTGACATAGAGCATTTTGCTTGGTACCTTTCTAATGCTCTTGTGTGACACTGCATTTCAGCCTTATCTGTGCTTGTGCTATTATATTCTCTTCCTAGACTATACACTCCATGAGGGCAGGAACCTTTATTTATTTAAACTTGCCATCTCCTTCAGTGCCTAGCACTGTGTACAGTAGATGTGTGTTGAAATGACACACTCAGATACGTGCCATGCCTGAAAAAAATCCCTTTAATATCCTGTTGTTTACTTGGTCCAAGAAGTTACAGGAAAAACTTATTATATTTGCCAGCAAGTGACAGGATACTGGAGAATATTCTGGCTCATGCCTAGGCTGGGTATCTTGCAGCTCAGGACCCAGAGAGTTCAGAACTCTACTCATAGTGAATTAGATGGTTTGGACCCCACTGATGCTAGAAATACACTGCTTCCCTCCCTCATGGCTTATCTTAGTGAGCTGGGAGATGTTTTAAACAGTAAAAGGAAAGGGAGACCCTCTTCTGGAAATATGCTGGCATAGCCATGTGACCTGAGTTAGCCAGAGCGGAACTGTATTTTTTAGCACAGTAAGCATTCAGTAGTTATGAACTGTGCTGAAGAGGTGTTGAATACAGTGCCTAGAACACTGTAGGTGCTCAATAGCGAAAGGTAGCATTTATTAAGCACCTGTTATATGGCAGGCAGGCAGCTAGGTATCCCAGAGGTTAGAGTGCTGGAGCTGGAGACAGGAAGACTCATTCCTGAGTTCAAATCTGGTCTCAGACACTTACTATCTGTGTGATCCTGGGCAAATCACTTAACCTTATTTGCCTCAGTTTCCTTATCTGTAAAATGAACTGGAGCAGGGAATGGCAAACTACTTCGGTATCTTTGCCAAGGAAACCCTGAATGGGGTCATTAAGAGTGGACACGACTGAAGAAGTTGAACAGCACTGTGCCAGGCACTGAGCTAAACACCGGGCATACAAATACCAGCACGTAAGACTGTCCCTTCCCTCAAGGAGTCTACATTATAATGGGGTAAGACAACATATAACAGGGAATTAGAAGAGTACAAGGGTCTTGGCATAGCTAGGCAATGTCCTCAAGGTCAGTGGAGCTGAAAGCTGGCCTGTGACTGATTAATTGATTATGGAGTATAGGACAGTCAAAATACAAATGCAAAAGAGTAGTCTAGAGCTGGTTGTGAACCCAGTCCTGTTATTTAATTAATTTGTCAGACATTCCCCCTCTTTGGCATTTGGGATAAGGGGGCTTAAGCTGTTCAATATTCCTTTTCTTGACATTCAAGGTCAAGGATGTTCAAGGAGGCTTAGATGTTCTCCGAGTTCTCCTCTAGCCTTAGAGTTTGCTGAAATAGAACTCGATATCCACAATTACTAATCTTTCTCGATCCCCTTTCCCTGAAAGGTAGCAAGGCATGGTAGAATAAGTACTCAATTGGGAATAACAGAGGTTCAAATCCCATTTCTGTCCCTTACTCCCCATATGAGCTGTTTTAATCTTTCTGTGACTCAGTTTCTTTATCAAAAGTAAATGGCATCTGCGCTCTGGTTCCAGATCTAAATCTATAATCTTTTGATTCTGCTTCCTAGGAAGGAAATGAGACCCTTTGGCACCTCGGATTTTCACAAAGCTATAGTTAGAATATAATGTACTGCTCGACTCTCAGAAATATGGGAATCTCTGTGGGGCATGAAGGGGAAGTGTTCTTCAGATTTGTTCTCTTAGACTGCCTGGTCCTCTCATGCCCTAGAAGAAAGCTTTTATTGTCTGTGGCTGTGACAACACCCCCTATTTTTACATTCCTGCTACACCTTCCTTTTCAGGTCCTCTTGAAGAGCCCATGTGTTCATGCCGTAGGAAGAGTTTCATTAGCGGTGTTCATTGTGAATGGAGCCTCTGGAGAAAACCGTCTCCACAGACTAAGGCCGTCTTGTTAGTGAGACAGGTGTAAGTGTCTTGGGAGATGATTTCATTTTAAAATCAGGCCATCCTGGGGAAGGGAGAAGAGGGTCTTTAGAAGGCATGATACATGAGGCCTTGGGTGCTGAGAAAATGAAGGAAATATTTGTTGGATTGAACCACAGGAAAGCACAAGGCACGGCATGGCATGATCCAAGGAACTCCAGGAAGGTCCCTAAAAATATCTTCCCCTCTCTGCTCATGGTATCAGAAGGCAGAAGTAGGAATGGCTGATAGAAGTTACACAGAGGCCAAATTTAGCTGCGTCTAAGGAAGAACTTCCTGCCAGTTAGAGCTGAAGGAGAAATAGAATAGGCTGCCTCAGGAGGTGGTGAGCTCCCTGTCACTGAAAGCAGGTGAGATGGTCTCTGAGGTGCCTTTTAACACTGAGATTCTGATTTTGTGCCTGACATGCCATGATCTGTGAGTCATTTCTTGGGCTTATTATTATTATTTACAACTGGCATTTACACAGGCTTTAAGCTTTACAAAATGTTTTATATGTGTTATCCCATTTGGTCCTCACAAGAACTTGGGGAGATGTCCTATTAAAATGCAAATTAGCTAGGTGGGAAGGACATGTCAAATCATGCCTAGCACATATTAGGGGCTTACTAAGTGTTTGTTGACTTGAATGAGATAAGAGAGAGATGAGGACGAGATAGAGAGAGAATGAGAGAGAAGAGGATAAAGAGGTGTGTGTGTGTGTGTGTGTGTGTGTGTGTGTGTGTGTGTGAGAGAGAGAGAGAGAGAGAGAGCAAACTTTCTGGATACTCTTTTTTTTTTTTTTTTTTTTTTGCTTTTTGGAGGGTAAGTGTCTGAGGCTGGATTTGAACTCAGGTCCTTCTGACACCGGGCCCAGTGCTCTATTCACTGTGCCAACTAGCTGCCCCTTGGATACTCTTGTAGGTAGGGTACCATGAAGGCTCAGGGCACATGGGGATGGGGACAATAATGGGGAGAAGAGGGGATACCAAAAGAGGAAGTGGAAGGTGCCAAAGATATACTGGGTCTGTTTCACAATCTTTTCTAGCAACTGACAGCCCTGCAGCTGAGTCTCTTTCAATCCAAATGTTTTCCAGACTAATCTAAACAAGAAAAACACACATATCAAATTCAAAGCTTCTTTAGGCTCCCGTGCCAAACTTTGCCCTGAGAACTCCCCCAAAGGAATTATTCTTAAAACCATAGTTTGGAGACTCTTGGCAGTCTCTCAGGTGGTCCTTTTGATAGTCTGTAGGCTCAGAGTAGAAGGGTTTATTTTAAAATTTTCATTCCAAAAATCTCTAAATGAAGAAATGGGTCTTGCCCTATTGAGAAAAACACTAAAGAGTATTCAAAGTTATTATTACTTTAAGAATAACTCCCAAGAAAGACATCTCCTGGCTTACTAAATTTTACTAATACTGTCTTTAGAATTTGGAGCTCAACTTGAATCATGGTAGGCTACAGGGTAGAGTGCTGGGCCTAGAGTCAGAAGGACTTGAGTTCAAATCCGGCCTCAAATGCTTGCTAGCTGTATGACCCCCTGGGCAAGTTACTTAACCCTGTTTGCCTCAATTTACTCATCTGTAAGATGAGCTGGAGAAGGAAATGGCAAACCACTCTGGTATCTTTGCCAAGAAAACCCCAAATGGGGTCATTGAGAGTCAGACTTGACCGAACAACAAAAAGGCCCAGTGTGATAAGATTACTGGCTTAAAAAAAGCGTGCAAAAACCTGTTTAATGTGTGATGTGGCTGAAATCTTGTATGTTTGCTTGCAATGGAAAATAGTAGGAAACAGTGTGACAGAACATGCACAGTACTTTATTTCCACTAGAATGTTCTGCTTCTAGCTTCAGCATTTCCTGGTAAGGTAGCCTTTACAAGAACCAGTCTTGGATTCTCAGCTTCATTCACACCAGAGTGTAAATGAATGATGATGACTGGAGGGAGCCAATAGAGGAAAGAGGGAGAGAATAATGGGCCCTTAGGCCTGCCTTTCCTTGTCCTATCTTACTCTCCAGGGAGGTACACATGAAAGAGACATAGAAATACATTTTCTGCTCACACAGTCATGGGATCCTAGCTGGAAGGGACCTCAGAAACCCTTGAGTCTAACCCACTCATTTTACAGATGAGGAAACAGGGCCCATGGAGGTAAGGTTACTTGTGCAAGATTTCACAGATTCTAAGGCCAGAAGTGGGAGTTCAGACCAGGTCTTCTGAACTGAAACTGGGGCTCTATTCTAGAGTATTGAATATAGAGAGTACTTAAAACACTTGTAGTCTTTTACATAAAAATATTAGTGCTTAGACCCTAGTAAGAGTAATTATTTAAAATGGTAAGTTACAAGATGGCACAGTGGATAGAGCACCAGGCCTGGTGCCTGAATTTAAATCTGGCCTCAGACACTTACTAGCAGTATGACCCTGGGCAAGTCACTTAACCCTGTTTACCTCAGTTTCCTCTTCTGTAAAATGAGTTAGAGAAGGAAATGACAAACCACTTCCAGTATCTTTGCCAAGAAAACCCCAAAATGAGGTCACAAAGAGTGGGACGCAATTGAAAAGCAACAGCTTCTGAACCCACAGCCAGGGATCACTCTGTCTGAGCTTCCTCTTACTCCTCTGTAAAGTGGGAATAATGTTTACAATAAGCAGCTCACAGGGCCATTGTGAGACTAAAATGAGTTATGGTAGGTGAAATGCCTTTAGACGCCAGGAGAAAGGGGCTGCCCTTGTGATGTCATTGGCTTTCCCAGAAATTCCCCCTACCAATGCATGTTGTCACCTTCTTTGCAACTTATAGTCAGAGAGTTGCCTAGGGCATTGCCTGGTAGATACATGATTTGAACCCAGGGCTCCCTGGCTTTGAGATCAGCTCTTTAGATACCATACCGTTCTGCCTCTTTTGTAAACCTCGGAGCACCATAGAAAGGTCAGTTATCAATTGCCAAGTCAGTTCTCCAGTACAGTTCTTGTGTCTATTTGCTTTTGATTGTGTCCAACAGAAGCAATGCAACAGGAGGCTAAAAATGAAACTTTTGGGGGTCTTGGTCTTATGTCTCTGGCAGAGAGAAAGAAGAGATTTTCCAGAGGCCATGTCGCTATTTGCCGGAATCCCAGAAGTTCTCTTGCCACTTGGATCTTGGCGAAGATGATGACTCCCTCTACTTGGTTATCTTATGTGTTGCCAATTCAGTCATGAGGAAGTCCAGCAAAGCCTACAGATTCAAGGGCTTTGAAGTTCGTAAGTATGCCTCAGCCTTCCCCAGGCTGCCTCCTCCATCTGCTTAGGAGAGGTTTTAGAAACCTGGGGACAGAGAGTGTGTGAGGTTGGGGCTGCTGGGCAGACCCTCAAGGTGGGCCAGTCATTTTGCAAGGATTGGCATAGGCGTGTGCTGGTAAATTTTCAACAAGAAGCTCTCTAGGAGAAAAAAATGCCCATGACTTACTCTTAAGTTCAGTCTCCTATTTTTTTCCATCACTTTCTTAAGTCTAGATAATCCACAAAACCAGAAGTCAAGCCCTAATTTGTAGCATTTTGCCAATTTCCAAGGTACAAATGCTCAGGCTGAAAATTTGACAGACAGCCCTAGCCTGGAGAGCCTTCATGTGCACACTACTGGGTTGGGAATTAGGGATAAGGTTTGTTTACAGGGGGTCTGACAAGTTTGGATAACTTATAACAGATAACAGTTATCCTGTTTGGATAACTATCAGCAGAGGCTGCTATATGTTTATTGATTGAATAAATGAAGGTATGAATGATTGGAAAAAGTCTGTACTAAGCACTAAACTTGCCCCTTATAGCAGGCAACCTTCTCATTTCTCTCTCCCTCTCCTTTCTCTCCATCACCCCCCAACGTCCAGTTCAACCAGATCCTCCAACCAATATCACAGTCACAGCCGTGGACAAAAGCCCCCATTGGCTCAATGTCACCTGGAAAGATCCACCTTCCTGGAACTCCATTTACTACCGACTCCAATTTGAGCTCCGTTATTGGACTGAAAAATCCAAGGCTTATACAACCATCCAGGTCAGTTCAAGTTCATGATTTAGGGGCAGGTGGAAAGCTCCTTAAAGAGATAGTTAAGCCATCATATGGAGATATGTGAAGGAACAATGATTTCCAGAGTATGGCAGTGGGTGGGTGGAGGGAGAATGCTCAGTGACTGAAATTTCCTCCAGTGATAGAGATTGTCACCTGCCTGTGACTTAGTAGATAAATCCTAGGGAGTTGCCCAAGTGACTTTTACTAAGTGTCCGCAGAGCCAAAACTAACCACTTTCACTGAGGCAGCATAAATTAACAATGGCAGCCATGGGAAGCAGCATTGGATCATCACCCTTTGGTGGTGGTTGTCATTTAGTTGTTTCAGTTATGTCTGACTCTTTGTGACATATTTTGGATTTTCTTGGCACAATTACTAAGACGATTGCCATTTCCTTCTCCTGCTCATTTTACAGGTGAGGAAACTGAGGCAAACAGGGTTAAGTGACTTGCCCAGGGTCACACAGCTAGTAAGTATTTGAGGCCAGATTTGAAATCAGGTCTTCCTGACTCCAGGTCCACTTTTCTATCTATTGTACCACCTAGCTGCCCCTGGCAGAGTTAGAAGGAAAGAAATGTTTTGAAGGCTTAAAGTGCTATTGAAGTGTATTATTATTTATCACCAAAGAACTCCCTAATTTAGGTAAAAAGGTGGAGCTGGTAGAGCTGGTTAGAAGTTGGCCCCATTAACTAATTGATGGTTAAAAGTTATAAAGACAGAGTAGACTCTTGTGTACATGTGCATTGGAATATTATAAGTATATGTGATCAAAGACATTTTATGCTTTGTATCTGTGTGTTTGTGTGATTGTGGGTGCTCATATATGTGTATACACACAAATGTAAGTGTTCTAGAGATGTGTTGGGCACACATGTATGTATGTATGTACATGCACATGTGTGAGTGCGTTTTGTGTGTGTGTATATGTTAAAATTCATCTCCTGTGTGTCTTTGTGCCCCTCTCTTTCAGAGGAAGGACCAACATTCATTGATTATCAGCGATGCCTTGATGGGCATGAGGCATGTGGTGCAGATTCGGGCCCGGGAGGAGTTTAATCATGGAAAATGGAGCGAATGGAGCAAGGAGATCATGGGCACCCCATGGACAGGTAGAGTTGGGGAGGGGGTAGATCCTATGCCTTGGTTCTTGACTTTTTAAAAACTGGGTGAAAATGGATAACTTAAAGCAGTAGTGTCAAACAGAATAGAAATGGGGCCACTACACCACACCTAAGTATCCTTACTAGTTACACATTGACTTGTTGTTTAGTTGTGTCTGACCCTTTGTGACCACTTTTGGGTGACCTTGGGCAAGTTACTTTCTCCCCACTTTCCCATAAGAATAGCATGAGAGTTTATGTAAAAATGTTTTTCCCCTAAAATCCATATAAACTATATCTTCCATAGTCTCCTGATCTAAAAGTTTAGTAACTCAGTCCAAAAAAAAAAAAGAAAATTTTTTTTTTCCAACATGACCCATTTTGATGAAGCCATGTTAGCCCTTTGTGGTCATTGCTTCCTTTTCTAGTTGTTCATTAACCATCCCTTTAATGTAGAATTTTATCAGGAATTGAAATCGAGCAATCTCACGAGCTGATAGTTTGCAAACTTATTTATTGCAAATTTATTCTTCTGTGTGTGTGTGTGTGTGTGTGTGTGTGTGTGTATGTGTTAGAATGAGACAACATATTTGTCCTCCAATTTTATGGAGCCTCTTATTTTTCATGGTCTTTCCAATATTCCCGGCGGTAATTCATCCATCAATCCCATTTGCCAGATCTTTCAGCAGCTCGGGGCTATCTATATAGGTCTTCTAGACCTGGTAACCAAACCTCCTCAAAGACAGCTAGGTGTACTCCTTCCATCTCCCTACCTGTGCTGGGGTTCAGATCCACATTAGCCATTTTGATTCAGGCCCTAAATTATTTTCTTTGGCAGAAAAAACAGAAGCAGAGTTAAGAACTGGTCAGGCCATTGCTCTCTCCCTTGTCAGTGCTGTCAGCATCTCATGTGCTTGCCACAGGAGGCTGTTTTTCCCCTTAATAATACTAGCTAATGATAACTAGTGTTTGCATAATTATTTAATTATAAAAGTAATATTACATAAATATTCACATAATATAGCATTTACACTTTTAATTTTGCAAAGACACTTACACTATATCCTGACATTCGATCCTCACACCAACCCTAGGAGGTAAATGCTATGATTGTCCCCATTTTACAGATCAGAAAGTTGAGGCTGACAGGGATTGACTGACTTGCCTAGGATCAAGCAACTAGTAACTGCCTGAGATAGGGATGCAAATTTGGGTTTTCCTTACTCCGAGTCCAACTCTATACCTCTTTTCTTTTCATCTTATTCTACCCAATAAAGCTGATAAAAGATCCTTTAATTGTTGGCCTTAGCTTTTCTCTCAGACTAGACTCATCTCTTTTTGAGCTTTAAGCTTCCTAATGCTTTTCTTTTCTTTTTTGGAGGGGCAATTGGGGTTAAGTGACTTGCCCAAAGTCACACGGCTAGTAAGTGTTAAGTGTCTGAGGCCAGATTTGAACTCAGGTCCTTCTGACTCCAGGGCTGGTGCTCTATTCACTGTGCTGCCTAGCCACTCCCTCCTAATCCTTTTCCTATAGGACAATATCTGGGTGAGTTGAATTTGGGTTTTACCACTGTTGGTATCCTATGAAAACTGTCAATTTACAAACTATCCTCTTAACTTTTTGCTTAAATTTTTTCCCTTTGTGATTACTTTATCTATAGCAATCAATTTCCCCCCTCAGTTTTTGGGAAGCCCTACAGTTATTAATTTTTTTCTTTGTGCCATGCCCTCCACATCTATCATTTTTTCCTGCATAGATTCCACATTTTTTCCAGTTGTGTCATTTCCTGGGTTTGTTGTTTTGGCTTTAGCTGTTGTTTTCACCATTTCTCTCTCCAGCAAAATAATTCTGTTATTCACTGAGTCTGTTGTTTTATTTTCTTCCCTTGGATATCTCCAAACAGAAGAATTTTATCATCATCTCTTGGACCCTTTCGCTTAAGCCCTTTCTTTCTCTTACCTCTTGCTATTTTTGCTAATTCCATTTCCTCCTATGTTCCTTCAGTGTGTCCATTCTCTATTTGTATCCTCAGAAATGTCTAATTTCATTCCTTGTCCTTCTGTTGTCAGTGTTTGAATATTTTTCCTTCAATTTCTGCTACTTATTCTGATCTACATCTCTTCCTTTGCTATTTTTGTTTTGTTTTTGGAAGAAATTGGGGTTAAGGACTTGCCCAGGGTCACACAGCTAGTCTGAGACTGGATTTGAACTCAAGTCCTCCTGATTTCAGGGTGGGTGCTCTGTCCACTGTACCACTGCACCTCCTTTACTATTTCGATGTTCTTTTTTTTTTTTTTGAAAAGGGGGAAGTCAAAGCAATTGGGGTTAAGTAACTTGCCCAAGGTAACACAGCTAGTGTGTCAAGTGTCTGAGGCTGGATTTGAACTCAGGTCTTCCTGACTCCAGGGGTGGTACTCTATTTACTGCACCACCTAGTTGCCCCATCAATATTCTTATAAGAATTTCTAACAGATCAGGGTGTTTTTTTTTTTAAGTTATATATTGAACTCCTATGACCGCTTATTCTTCTATTGTTCTGAAAGCCCATTCTTTATAAGTTTTAAAGTGCTATGTTCATTTATTCATTTGACTAATGTGTTAAACATATGCCAGTCACTGTACTAGGCCAAACCCAGGTCTTTTGACTTGTTCTACCTCCTCCTTAAAGGGCAAAACAAAGAACAAGAGGTGAGAGCTGCAGAGGCAAATTTAGGTTCCTTCCAAGAGTCAAAATCTTGACATTGTTGACTGCCTCTCCCCCTCTCTGCAATGTTCTTTCTTCTTTTGGTCCCTGTGACATCTGTCTCTTGCTGGATCATCATTCATATTGTACCCCCTAACTTTGAGTGTCCCCAAATGCTCTGGCATGGGATTTCTTCTGGTCTACACTTTCTCTCTCAGTGACTTTATCAGCTCCCATGGGATCCGAGATTTACATATGTAATCCTAGATCAGGTGGGAAACCGGCAACCTCACAGACCCGTGCCCCTCTAAGTTCTCAAGTGTGGCCCTTTGACTGAATCCAAACTCCACAGAAGAAATCTCCTTAATCAAAGGATTTGTTCTGTAAAACTTAGACTTTGTCAAAAGGCCACACCTGAGGACCTAGAAGGCCTCAGTGGCCTCAAGGTCACCAGTTCCCCACCCCTGTCCTAACTTCTCTTGTGCTCCATTTTCTTATCACCAACTGCCTATTTGATACTTCAAGCTGAAAGTCTAATAGATATCTCAGACTTAAAGTGTTGAAAACAGAACTCATTAGCTTTTCCCCAAGACCCACCCCTTTTCTGACCTACTTCCTGTTAATGCATCACCAAACTTCTAGTTGTCCAGACTTACAGCCTTGGAGTTAACCTTGACTCCACATTCTCCTTTACACCATCAGTTACAAGTCTTGTCCACTCTGCCTCAACAACAACAACAACCACTAATTTTAAGCAAAATGCTTTATAAATAGTCTCATTTTGTCATCATAACAACTTTGAGAGGTAGGTGCCAACTCTCTCTTAGATATTCCCTTCTCTTTACTCACAAAGCTACTACCCTTACTCAAGCCCTTATCACCCCTCTCCTGGGCAGGGGTGGGGAACCTGCATCCTCAAGGTCACATGTGGTAGCTTTCTAGGTCCTTGGGTGTGGCCTATGTCTGAGGCCAAGTTTTACAGAGCAACTCCTTTTATTTAAGGAAACTTGTTCTGTGAAGTTTGTATTCAGTCAAAGGGCTGCACTTGAGGACCTAGAGGGCACCACACATGGCCTTGAGGCCATGGGTTCCCCACCCCTGTGAATATTGCAGTATTCTCCTAATTGGTCTTCCTGTCCCAGGTATCTTCCCCCTCTAATTCATCCTCCAAATAGCTGCTAAAATGATTTTCCTAAAGCACTGGTCTGACCATGTTGTTCCTCTGATTCAGTGGTTCCTTATTACCTCTGGGATCAGATAAAAACTCCTCTGTCTAGCATTTCAAGATCTTCACAATCTAGGGCCATCTAATCTTTCCTGACTTAGTTAACAAGGGAATCCCAGAGAGCATGCTGGGAGTTGCCACTCCTGGTTCTGGCTAACTCTATGGGAGCACTAGGCCTGGCTTCCAGCCATGTGTGACTCATCTCTAAAGCACTGTGAGATGATGAAGATGCCCTTAATTGGATACTAAGCCAGGGTAACAGGTGACTCAGCACATGTACAGAAAAAAGCTCCCACCTGATGGCCATTTTGAACTCACAAAGTTGTGAGCATCCTGGACCATTGTGAGATAAGTGCTCATACACCAAAGACCAGGACAGAATAAACATGAAAGGGATGTGCCCCAAACCCAGGCACAGGCTTGCCTAGGCAAGACATATACTTTAGTGACTTAGAGGGCTGGGTTGGGAAATGACCTGGCCACCCCTCCTCCATCCTAGCCAGTTGAAAACAGTGTTTGCTATGCATTTCTGAACAGACACGTAGAGAGCAGCAAAAGGGCAGGTCAGTCCCTTTTGTGTACCCACTGAGTCATCAGCACCTCCAACTCAACAGCCAATCACAAGACTCTTCGTCATCTCACAGCATAAACCCCTCCTCCATGAGTCATATACAAAGGCTGGAAGCACGTCCCAAGAGGTCAGCAGGAACCAGTAAGAGCTACTCTGGGAATGCTCTGGGGGATGCCCTTGTAACACCATTATGTATTGTTTCCCTTCTCTCCCCATTGCAGTCCAGCCAAAGTGGTTTCCTTGCTATTCTTCACACACAACACTCCATCTCCTCTCTCCTTGTCTTTGCAAAATATCCCTCCATTCCTGGAATGCACCCCCTTTTCACCTCCAATTCTTACATTGTTTTAGTTTCCTTCAAAGTCGAGTTAAAGCCCTAGCTTCTCTTTTTTTTTTCCTTTGGAGTGGGGGAGGCAAGGCAATTGGGGTTAAATGACTTGCCCAAGGTCATACAACTAGTAAGTGTGTCAAGTGTCTGAGGTTGGATTTGAACTCAGGTTCTCTTGACTCTAGGGCCAGTGCTCTATTCACTGCGCCACGTAGCTACCCCCCAAGCCCCACCTTCTACATGAAGATCCCCCACAGCTGTCCCATGTGTTACTGCTTTTCTCCCCCTAATTACTTTGCATTTATTGTATATATACACTTATATATGTACATATTGTCTCTACAAGATAATGTAAGCTCCCTGAGGGCAAAGGTTCTTTCATTCTTGTCTTTGTATCCCCAACACCTAGCACAGTGCCTGGCACACAAGTAGTTGCTCAATAATAATTAGTTGATTAATATTATTATTAATATTAATACATCATTAATAAAATTAATGATTTGCTGATGATAATGTAGCAAAATAATAATTATGATTAATTAATGTAGCAAAAGTTTAATTATAATTAAATAGCACAATTATTATAATAGTTATAATTAATAATCAACTGATTGATATAGAGAAACCTGCTAACAATTTAGAGCTATTTGAAAGTGGAATGGGCTCCCTCCACAGCTAGTGGGATCCCTTTTACTGAGTGGTGTTTTTTTTTTTTTTTTGGTCTTTTTGGATGGAGGAAGACAGGGCAATTGGGGTTAAGTGACTTGCCCAAGGTCACACAACTAGTAAGTGTGTCAAGTGTCTTGAGGCTGTATTTGAACTCAGGTCCTCCTGACTCCAGGGTCGTCGTTTTATTCACTGAACCAGCTAGTTGCCCCTATTGAGGGTTTTTAAGCGAAGGCTGGAGGACTGCTCTGGGGAGGGGTCTGTTATAGTCAATATCTTTTTCCAGGTATGCGTTTGTATTTGAAAGTGTCTGAGGTCCCTTCCAGTTCTGTGGTTCTGTGACACTTAATCCTTCTGAGTTAATGGCCAGAGCAGAGGGTGTCTTAGCACCCACTCCAGTGACTGCTTTCTCTGTCTCTGATGTCAGTGAGAAAAGAACAGCAATTTGATGCTATCCACTTGAATGGAGATGACCCATAGCTACATAGCAACCATTTTTCACAAAGGAGATATTATATTGGGTTTTATACAAATATTCATTATCTGTGGGAGTTTGGTTTTTTTTTCTTTCACTTTGTAGCTGATGAAAGCTTAAAGTGGCTAAGTACAGATGGCCCCATGGGATTGAGGACATTTTAAAGGAAATATTAGGAATATAAAGGAAATATTAGGAAAGTAACTGGGTAATCCCTACCAGGCTGGGGAAAGGACCTTACCAACCCCAGAGAAATCCTTTTAAATGTCCCTTCTGACCCTTTCTCATAAATTAAACGATGATACAGCCTTAAGGCTACCCAGACACCTGCTCAGATATGCCGGAGCAAATTCTAAAGGCTTGTGTTTATGTCTCATTTATGAGATCATCCAGACAAGGAGGATCACGAGCGAGCGTGTCTAGACTGGAAAGAGAAAGTTCTCCATTACATCTCAGGGTCAGAGAATAATTCCTCCCTCTGATACTCCTAAAATGACTGTGGTTGTCCTTTTCAGCTTTAAAAAGAAAAGAGCAGATGAAAGTCTGTGAATAGTGATCATCAGTTCATTAGCATTTAAAGGGCTCTTTGTGTCTTTCTCTTTTCCTCCTTTCTTTCCCTGCCCACACACTAACAGTTTTTTTCCTACTCCTCCACCCCAGTTTCTCTCTCCTTCCTCTTGTTTTGCTCTGAGTCCTTTCCTCACTCTGTTTCTTTTACATGTTCCTTTTTACAATCTTCATCAATTTGCAATCCTGAGACATTTTTGTTGTTGTTCATTTGTGTCTGACTCTCTGTGACCCCATTTGGGTTTTTGTTGGCAGATACTGTAGTGGCTTTCCATTTCTTTCTCCAGCTCCTTTTACAGATGAGGAAACTGAGGTAAACAGGGTTAAATGACTTGCCCAGGGTCACATAGCTAGGAAGTATCTAAGGCTGGATTTGATGAGTCTTCCTGACTCCACACCTGGCTCTCTATCCTCTATACCACCAAGCTGCCCTAGGTGGCATATGTTTATATATTTGTTGTGTTTATTGAATAGAATATTGCATTCTCTGGTCTTACTTTTAAAACTAGGTGCCTTAAACATTTAAAAATTCTCATTCTCAAGCCCAAATCCAAATTTCTAAATTAACTATTTAAATTACTTTTTATTTGAATATTGCCCTAGATTCATTTTTTTTTTCAGTAGGTCAACAGTCCTTGATTGAAATAAAACAAAAATCTTTTCCATCTTTGATATAGGTTTATTTCCAGTTGGAAAATGAAATGAGAACTGAAAAACTGAATACAATAAAGTCAAATGTTGCTTAAATTATACAGTTTATGTGTATATATACATTTATATATGTATGCATACATACAGAATAATATGTTCATGCCACAATCAAAAGAGAACTGGATTTGGACTCAGGGTCCCAGTTCAAATCCCACCTCTGTCTCTCTGTGTGACCTTGAGAAAGTCACTTAACCTCTCAGACCTCAGTTTCCTCATCTGTAAAATAAGGGAGGTGGACTCAATGACCTCTAAGGGCTCCAAACCTTGTTTCTTGTTATGATCCCTATAAATAACAATGCAAATAAATAACCTGCAAAAGATGCTTTTCTCTTATACGCTAGAAAGGTATTATCTCCAGTTGCCATAGTGGGATATGGTCAACTACACTGCAGAAATAACATTTCTTTTGTTCGGTGACCTCGGGCAATTCACTTAACCTCCCTGGACCTCAATTGGTTCATGTGTAAAATGAGGAGGTTGGATTATGACCTCTAAGTTTCCTCACTGCTCTAAGGCTGTATTTCTATGGCTGATTTACACTTTAGACAGAATTACAACTATTCAGCAAGTTGTTTTGTGTTCATGACACCAACTTCTTGGTTTGACCTGACTTCTGTGAAACTGATTTAATCCATTAGCTTTTTGGTACTCTTCTTACCTAATTTCAGGATGAATTTATTCATAAGGGCAACTAGGTGTTGCAGTGGAAAGAGTGTTGAGCCTGGAATCAGGAAGACTCATCTTCCTGAGTTCAAATCTGGCCTCAGACACTTCCTAGCTGTGTGACCCTGGGCAAGTCACTTAACCCTGCTTGTCTCAGTTTCTTCATTTGACAAACGAGCCAGAGAAGGAAATGGCAAACCACTCCAATATCTTTGACAAGAAAACTCCAGGGGTGGCTAGGTGGTGCAGTGAATAGAGCGTCGGCCCTGGAGTCAGAAGGACTTGAGTTCAGATCCGGCCTCAGACACTTAACGCACACACAAACAAAAACCTAGCTGTGTGACCTTGGGCAAATTACTTAACCCCAATTGCCCTCCAAAAAGCAAAAAAGAAAAAAAAAGAAAACTCCAAATGTAGTCACAAAAAGTTGCAGAAGGATCTATCAGTTAATAAGCCATTATTAAGTCCCAACTTCTATGGGCCAGGCACTGTGTTAAGCCTTAAGCATCAAATTATAAACCAAAACATTCTGTGCCCTCAAGAGCTTAAACTCTCTTGGGGAAAGGCACGTACACATACCATAGGGGCAGGGAGGAAAACTAACAATTGGGAAGATAGAGAAGGGCTTCAAGTAGGAGGTGGCACTTGAGCTAAGCTTTGAAGGAAACTAGGAGTTCTGTGAGGTAGAGATGAGGGAGGAGGGCATTACGGGTGTGAGGGACAGCCTTTGCAAAGGCATGTAGGTAGGCAATAGAATGTTGTGTATGGAAAAAAGAAAGGAAATAAATTTGGAAATATAATGCATGAAGGGGGTATAATAAACCTGAAAAAGCAAGCTAGAGCCAGATTATGAAAGGTTTTAATGACCAAACAGAAGCATTTGCATTTTATTCTAGTGCCAATAGGAAGCCACTGGAGCTTTTTTAGTAGGGGAATGATAGAGGCAACTCTTTGTTTTAGGACCTCACCATCTATAAGGATGTGTTAGAGTGAGGTGAGTCCAGAGACAGGGAGACAGGTTAAGATGCTATTGTGAGAGTCCAAGTTAGAGATGATGGTGATATTTCTATGAGTAGAGAAAAGGAGATAGTTGAGAGAGAGGTTGTGGAGATAGAATCTACAAGACTTGGCAACTAATTGGTTACAGAAGCTAAGGGAGGGTGAAGAAAGATATCTTCAACAGAAACAGGGAAGTTAGGAAGAGGGGTGGGTTTGGCGATGGCATGGAGATAATGAGATCTGCGTCATAGATATCAGGTTTGAGATGCCAATGGAATATCCAGTTGAAAATGTCCAATAGTGAATTGGTAATGTGGGTGTAGAGCTTGGGAAAAAGCCTAGGTAAAGATATAAGACCTGGGAGCCGTCTACAGATGTGATAATTGAATCAGTGGCAGCTGATGAGATCACAGAAGGAAAGAGAATAGAGAAAGAAGAAGAGAGAACCCAAGACAGAATTTTAGGCTTCATATACAGTCGGGGAGTGCCATGGTTGATGGTCTGGCAAAAGAGACTGTGGAGAACCAAGAGAGAGCAGTGTCACTAAAAGTACATCCAGAAGGAGAAGGTGCCCAACAGTGTCAAATGCTGTAGGGAAGTCAACAACAATGAAGACTCAGCAAAGGTTGTTGGATTTGGCCATTGAAATCTAATTGTTAACTTTATAGAATTCAGTTTTAATGGAGCGATATGGTTGTCAGATTGTTGAGAGGCAATGAGAATAGAAGGATTTTTCTAGGAGTCTGACTATGAAAGAACAAAAATACACAGGATGATAGCCTGAGAGATGAAAAAAGTTATTCCACTTTCATTTTCAGTTGGCCATCCTCCACTCAAAGTTCTAACAAGGGCAGGGCAACCAAGGTTTTATCCCAGGGTTCCAACATTCAATGGTGACATAGACTTCCTTCCGCTCACACTGCTGTCCTTTCAACTCATTGTCCTTTGCTGGCTTTATTTATGCTGCACAGTGGGTGCCATTAACAAGAGTTCCACCCTTCTGCTAGGGCTTACCTCATCATCATGCCCTCTCCCTTCCATTTTAACTGTGTTGGGTGAAACAACTGAACCTAAGGTGGACTCTTGTTTCTGTTCTTCTGTTTTTCTCCCCAAATTGAATCTGCTCTATTTTCCTGAATGTCTGGTTTTGACTAGATTATAAACTCCTTGAGGGCAGGAACACTTTCTGCTTCTCTTTGCCACCACTCTTCACCCAATGCCTAGTACAGCACCTTGTTCACAGCAGATATACAATAATTCTCAATAGACTTCAACTGAACCACGTGGCAGGCTTCATTCTTCTCCTGAGGATAAACACCACAGGGCTGCCCTTCTTCTGATGGCTGACATCTTCTCCATCCACTTGACTTGGCTCTCCCATGGAGTAATTCATATAGTCTCTGCATTAACATTCCTTAGCAAACCCTCCCAATGTTATTTTTAATTTCTTGATGTTGGGTTGATTAACTAAACAAGAAACAATAAATATTTCAAAACCCAAAAGGCATTCCACTCCATCCTAGTCATCTTCCAGGGTCCAATTGTCGGCCCTTTGTCCCCTTGGAAGAGTTAGTTTCCACAGAGAATCTGAGAATGTTTAGAGTGAAAGGGCTTTAAGAAATCCTCTGGATTATCCCAACTTTGAATGAGTTTCACAAGTCAATGCCATAAGTCTCAGAACTTGTTCCATTTTTAAAGCCCAGAGGTATTTTAGGGAATAGTCCAGGGCAGGATAGTTTGATTCAGAGTCTTAGATTTGGCATTAGAAGGCCCTGAGCTAAAGTCCTAGCTCTGACATTTATTAACCATGTGACCTTGGACAAGACACTATATTTCTCTAAGCTTCTGGTTCTGTAGCTATAAAAAGGGGGATAATATCTACCTCATGGGGTTCAAGAGAAATAATGTCTACAAAGTATTTTGTCACCATAAATGGCTGGATAAACAATCTCCTAGATATAGGGAGCTCTTGTTTGGAAACCCAATGTAGATTGTAACTCATCTGCATGTTAGTTTTAGAGAGTTGCCTGGGGCACTAAGAAATCAGGTGGTTTGGCCAGGGTCACACAGCTGGTAGGACTAGAATTCAGGTCTTCTCACTCAAAGCATTAGAAAAGAGGCAGCTGGGTAGTCCAGTGGATGGGGTCAGAAGAACCTGAGTGTAAGTGTGGCCTCAGACACTTACAAGCTGTGTGGGCAAGTCACTTAACTCTGTTCTCCCCCCCGCCAAAACCCCAAAGCATGAGAAAAATGTGAATTGTTATCTTAATTGTACATAGTGATCCTTTTCTTAAATTTGCAGAAACCGAGAGCCCTGCAGTTGAGACAGACTTTTTAATTTCTACACAGGTAAGCTATGAAGTTGTCACTAGGATCTCTGGCTCTTCTTTGTTGGTCCCTGAAACCTGATGGGTGTCTTTGAGAAAATAGAATTGGACCATCCTTGCCTCAGTGGACTTGTAGTATCATAATTTGACTGAGAGATTATAGGCAAAGCTGCTTAGCTCTTCTCCTTAAGTAATCTAATTTTTTCCTACTAAACCGCTTTAACTAGGGACATAATTCCCTAAGTGCTAAACCTTGCCACCCAGCCAGTAATAGGAGGATGAGCCCTTGTGGGCAGACAGAGAGAGAGAAAAAGAAAGAGAAGGGAAAGGAAGGGGGGGGAGAAAGAGAAGAAAAGTGAGAGAAGCGGAGGGGGGGAGAAAAGGGAGGGAAAGGAGAAAAGGAAGGGGAGACAGAGATGGGAGAGAGGGAGAGAGAGAGAGAGAGGAGAGAGTGATACTTAAAGAATTATGTTCTTAGCTAGAAAGGCTTAGTAGGAAAGGAAATTAGATATATTATGACTGTGTGTGTGGAGAGAGAGAGAGAGAAAGGGGGTGGTGGTGCAGGCTTAGGCAGGAGCTAAGGGAATAGTATCTGACCGTGAGTGGGAGTGGTGGGGGGTTCATCTATAAACATTTGTTGAGTGTTTATTTGTGTATAGGCCTAGTTAGGCCTTGAGGCTAGATTAGAGACTAGTGAGAAAGATATGAGATCTGATGCCTGACCTCAACAGGCTTTCAGTCTAGTTGGGAAGAATGAACATGTGTCTAAAGAAGGTAAATAATAATAATGTCAGGTAAGCTGGCATAAGGGAAGCAGGACAAATAATGGATGCTCTTTGTTGGGGAGGGGGCGAGTACTCATGAATGGCTGGGTAGTGAGGGATGGCCAAAGGGGGAAACTGGTTTTGATTTGGGTCTTGAAGGAAAGCTCTGGAAGTTATCTGTAGGCATCACACAGGAGAGGGGAGGGTATTCTAGGAAGGCAGAAACATAGAAGCTAGGATTCACATGGACCACTGAAAGGGGTCATAGATTTAGAACTGTAAGAGACCTCAGAGATCAAGCAGTTCACCTCCCATCATTTTACAGATGAGGAAACTGAGGCCTAGAGAAATGAAATTCCTTGCCATGGGGTCGTACAGCTACCAAGTGTCAGTAGAATTTGAACCTAGGGATCTGTACCATGTTGCCCCTTACTGAATAGTTCAATAGAGAGTGAATGATGGCTGTAAGATAATAGTGGAAGAAAAGACTGAAAAGGTATTTGAGATTTGCTAGAGGTGGACGTCGAATGTCACGCATAATTTTCAGTTGGCCATCCTCTACTCAAAGTTGTAACAACCGTAGGGCAACCACAATTTTATCCCAGGGTTCCAACATTTAATGGGTACATAGATTTCCTTCTAAATGAAGTCACCCACACTGTTATCCTCTTAACTCACTCTCCTCTGCTGGCCTTGTTTATGCTGCATGATGCTCTCCTACTAGTCCCACCTATTATTTTACTTCAATAAGATTTCATCTTATTGGCAGTAGGAAGCCCCTGAAGCAATGGTATGCTACTAAACATTTAATAACTGGCTTTCCAAAAAAAAAGTACAAATGATATACTTTTATTTATATACTTTATTTATCTATTTATTTGTATTTTTATGAAAATAGTATTTTATTTTTTCCAATTACATGTAAAGATAGTTTTCAACATTCATTTTTTATAAGATTTTGAGTTCCAAATTTTTTTCCCTCTCCTCTCCCCTCTGCAGGATGGTAAGCATTCTGATATAGGTTATACATGTATAATTATGTTCAACATATTTCCACATTAGAAATGACATACTTTTAAGTTTAGTCTGAATTATTAACATTTTCTCCATCACTTTTTTGGGGGACGCAGCAATCAGGGTTAAGTGACTTGCCCAGGGTCACACAGCTAGTGAGTATCTGAGGCCAAATTTGAACTCAAGTTCTCCTGAATCCATGTCCAGCACTCTGTCCACTTCATACCTAGCTGCCCCTCTGCATCACATTTTTAAGTTTAGGCTATCAACAAAATGATAAATCAAGCCCTGATTTGTAGCATTTGCCAATTTCCAAAATGAAAATGCTCACACTGAACAATCAACTCTCTGATTTGAGAGCTGACTCCAGCACACTCCTGTTTTGAAGGCTTTTGAGGAGTACATGTCAAGGAGGCAGTTAGAACTCACAGAACAGGTCCAGGGTGATGGTGTAGATTTGGGAGGCATTGAGTGCCCAAAACAGATAAGATCCCAGAGGGAGAGAAGACAGATCAGTGTGGGGAACCAGAGGCCTCGGGGCCACATGTGATCTCCAGGCCACATGTGGTCTCCAGAACAGAAAGAGACCAGAACAATGTGTCCGACATTGTATCCTCCAGCACCTAACCTAACTACCTGGCGTGTAATAAGCCAAGGATTCTTTACTTTGTGTCATGGACTTATAAAAGTAAATGTTGAAAACTATCTTTATATGTAATTTTTTTTTAAAGCAATTGGGGTTAAGTAACTTGCTCAAGGTTACACGGCTAGTCATTATTTATGTGTGGGTGCTCATTTTCTGAGGCTGGTTTCGATCTTGGGTCATCCTAATTCCTTTATATGTAATTTGAAAAAATAAAATACTATTAAGTGAGAAAGAAAAATCCAGCCTCAGATACTTTCTAGCTATGTGACCCTGGGCAAGTAGCTTAATCTCTGTGTCATGGAACCCTCTGGTGAAGTCTGGTGAAGCCTATGGACCCCTCCATAAAATAATGTTTTTAAATGCATAAGATAAAACACATAGGGTTACAAAGGAAACCTTTTATATTGAAATAAATCATAAAAATGCAAACAAGTTTATGGAGCTCAGGCTATGAGTCCTTGATAAGTAAATGGTTAATAAATGCTCACTGAGTGAATGAACTTGTGGAATGTCGTTTTCAGGTGCCTACTACCTCAGACAGCTACAATGAGAGCCTTTCCCAAGTAAACCCTGAAGTCATCACTAACACTTCCCAAGGTAAGAGTCCAATGTTCTACCTCTAGGAGCTCTGGGTTAAGCTATGGAGGGAAAGTGCATGTGGAAAAATCTTAGTAATTTTGAATAATGGGTTGAAAACCAATCTGACAAATTTGATTTGGAGGAGCCTGTTAAGAAATGCACTAGAATCACTTCCCAGCTGTCCTGCATTACTTGAAGCTGAGATAGAGTTGACTGCTGATAAGATAAGTGCAATGCCACCATGATGGGGGGTGGTGAGGAGAGGGAGGGGGAGAAAATTTGAAACTCAAGGGATGGTGGAACTGAATGTTGTAAACTAAAAGTAAATAAACAAACCAATTTAATTAATAAAAATAAGTGCAAAATGTTCATTCCCGAAAAGCTCACAATGTAGAGTATGTATACGTAGACATACATATATGTAATACAAATATCTATTATATACACATGTGTATGTCTGTGTACATATATTACATGCATATTATATACACATGCCTATATACACACAGCACACACACACACATAGATATAGTATATGTACAAAGATTGTTCAGTCATTTCAGCTGTGTCCCCATTTGGGGTTTTCTTGGCAAAAATACTGAAGTATTTTGCCATTTCCTTTTCATTTTACAGATGAGGAAACTGAGGCAAATGGGGTTAGTTGACTTGCCTAGGGTCACACAGCTAGGAAACATCTGAGGCTGGATTTGAGCTCAGGAAGATGAGTCTACTTGATGCCAGCCTGGCACTCTGTCCATTGTGCCACCTAGCTGCCCTATGTATAAAGATATTTCAGAATTAATTTTAAGACCCAGAAACTGAAAATATTGTTGCAGGGGTCCTAAGTTTTTTGATCTCTTGATTTGGAAAAAAAAAAGAAAGAGCATTTATGAAGAGCCTACTATGTTCCAAGTACTTTATAAATAGTATCTCATTTGATTTTCACAACAAGCCTGGGAAGGAGGTGCTGTTATTATCATCTCCAATTTATAGTTAAGGAAACTGAGGCAAACAGAGATTAAGCTACTTGGCCAGGGTCACACAACTAGAAAGTATCTGAGGCTGGATTTTTCTTTCTCACTTAATAGTATTTTATTTTTTCAAATTACATGTAAAGATAGTTTTCAACATTTACTCTTATAAGATTTTGAGTTCCAAATTTATTTTTTCCTCCCTCTTTCCCCTTCCCCCTCCTCAAGATGGCATGCAATCTGATATGCAGTCTGATGTACAATCATATTAAACATATTTCCACATTAGTCATGTTGTGAAAGAAGGATCAGAACAAAAGGGAAAAAGCATGAGAAAAAAAAAACACAACAAAAAAAGAAAATCGTATGCTTCTATCTGCAATTCAGAGTCCATAGTTTTTCCTCTGGATGTAGATAGCTTTGGAATTGCCTTACATCATTGTATTGCTGAGAATAGCTAAGTCAGTTATAGTTGATCATCACATAATGTTGTTGTTCCTGTGTTCTGCTCATTTCACTCAGCTTCAGTTCATATAAGTCTTTCCAGGTTTTTCTGAAGTCTGTCTGCTCCTCATTTCTTATAGCACAATAGTATTCTATTACATTCATATACCACAACTTTTTCAGCCATTCCCCAACTGATGGACATCCCCTCAATTTCCAATTCTTTTGCCACCACAAAAAGAACTGCTATAAATTTTTTTGTACATGTAGGTCCTTTTCCCTTTTTTATGATCTCTTTGGGTATAGACCTAGTAGTGGTATTGCTGGATCAAAGGGTATGCATAGTTTTATAACCCTTTGGGCATAGTTCCAATTTGCTCTACAGAATGGTTGGATCAGTTCACAACTCTACCAACAATGCATTAGTGTTTTGATTTTCTGAGGCTAAATTTGAACCCAGGTCTTCCTGGCTCCAGACCCAGCACCCTATCTATTATGCCACTAAGCTGGCTACTGTACTACCTCATCCCCCAAGGTACCAATGCACTCCCTCCTCACCTTTACCTCTTGGATCCCCAAGCTCCCTTCCAGACTTAGCTCAAGCACCAAAGTTCCTTAGCTTTTTTGGCAGTCTGGTGAGGCTTATGGACTCCCTTTCAGAGTGCTTTGATACATAAAATAAAATACATAGGATTATTAAAGAAATGTATCAAAATGAGGGGTGGAGTTTGTAGACCCCAGCTAGATTAAAAATTGTTGAGTAGTGAAAACTTTCTTGATGGCCTTCGCTGCTAGTGCCTGCCACTCCCCTCACCCCCAATTACCTTGCATTTATTTGGTCTATTTTTTGTGGTTGGTTTTGTTTTTTCTGGGGGGGGGTTGGCCTATTGTTTTAAGGGGGGAAGGCAAGGCAATTGAGGTTAAGTGACTTGCCCAGGATCACACAGGTACTAAGTGTCAAGTATCTGAGGTCGGATTTGAACTCAGGTCCTGCTGACTCTAGGGCTAGCTGCCCCTATTTGGTCACTTTTTTTTACAGTTAAATCATTTAACTGATAATGCCTGTGCAACTTACCTCCCAGAGCTGTCAAAAGGCTCAAATGAGATAATACCTATAAAGTGCTAACTTTAAAGGGCTGTCAGTTATTTTTATTAACTACAGGGCCATGAATTCATCAGCCTTCTCAAAACTGAATCTATAATGTAGACTCCACATCTGAGATTGTTAATCTTTCATTTTTTTGTATCATAGGCACAAAAAATAGTTTGGTTATTACAACTATGAACACCCTTCTCAGAATAATTTTTAAGTGCCCAAAACAAAATCCATTGGATTACAGAGGAAACCAGTATATTGAAATATACTTATCAGAATATTTTAAAATAGGTTCACAGACTCCAGGTAAAGAACCTCTGCTCTATATGATAGTTTGGAAACCAAAGCACAGGAAAAGAACATATTTGACTGATGGTGTCTAAGATATCCCAAGAAGAAGATAGAGATCAGCAGAGTAGGTCAGAACAGATCTCTATCCAATGCAAAAGCCTTCCTCAGAAATAAGATTGGGTGGGCAAGGCTTCAAAAGGTAAGGCTGTGGTTTAGTCAGTTAGTCACATCCCGCTCTTTGTGATGCTATTTGGTGTTTTCTTGGCAAAGATACTGAACTGGTTTGCCATTTCCTTCTTCAGCTCATTTGACAGATGAGGAAATTGAGGCAAACAGGATAAAGTGACTTGCCCAGGTTCACACAGCTAGACAGTATCTGAGCCCAGATTTGAACTCAGGTCCTCCTGCCTCCAGGGCCAACACTCCATCCACTTTATCCACTCCAACCACCTATCTGCACAACATATTAATGTATTAGCAAATACTCCATAACTTTCCTTAAGTAATCCACCCTGGAGCTGGCAAACTTGGAGTGTAGAGATAAGGGTACTTGCCCTATCTCTCCTCACAGAGTTCCTGTGAAAAGTGCTTTGTAAATTGTAAAGTGGCATACAAATTTAAAGCGTTGTTTATGTGGACTTGATCTTCTCAAAGCCGCATCTGTGCCCACAGGAGGAGACTTGGTATCTGTTCAAAACAACTGCTTTACTAGCCTGTACAAGACTGTGGTAAAACTTTAGAAACCCCAAGAGATCCACCTGACTTTGTATGACTGCTTAAGAGGATGGGTGTGCAAATACTGAAACAAGGCAGTGGTGCCATTTCTGCAGGGGCCAGGTTGGGCTAGACATGGGTGGACTTGTGCTGAGTAGTTATTTTTTTTTTTTAATTTTTCAGAAGCAGTATGGCATAGTGAGGAGTGGGGGGGAGGGTGCAGCTAGGTTGTGCTGGGCCTGGAGTCAAGAAGACTCATCATTCTGAGTTCAAATCCAGCCCCACAGTATAATAGCTGTGCGATTCTGGGCAAGTCACTTAACCCCATTTGCCTCAGTTTCCACTTTTGTAAAATGAACTGGAGAAGGAAATGGCAAACCACTCCAGTGTCTTTGCTGAGAAAACCCCAAATAGGGTCACAAAGTGTGGGATACGACTGAAAAACAACTTAACAGCAATAACAAGGCATAGTGGGAAGATTAATGGACTAACTAAATGGATTAATTAATTAATTTTAAAATGGATTAATTAAAAGATTAATAGAAGAGAGCCTGTGTCATCACTTATTAGCTGTGTGATGTTGGGAAAGTCATTCATCTCTCTGAGCCTTGGTTTCCTTCTCTTTAAAATGGAGATGATGAGGGACAGCTAGATGGTGCAGTGAACAGAGCACCAGCCCTGGAGTCAGGAGGACCTGAGTTCAAATGTGGCCTCAGACACTTAACACTTACTAGCCATGTGACCTTGGGCAAGTCACTTAACCCCAATTGCCCTTCCCTCCCCCCTCCAAAAATAAAATAAAATAAAAAATTATTATTATATATGTGTGAGCTATCATCATTGTCTTTATGTGTGAGATAGCTCCTTTAAAACCTATAATACTGTATATACAGACATACTTTGGAGATAGTACATGTTTAGCTCTAGACCATGAAGGTAAAGCAAGTAACATGAATTTTTTGGTTTCCCAATTGATATTAAGTTATGTTTACATTATACTATAATCTTTTAAGTGTATAGTAGTATTATGTCTAAAAAGCATATATACCTAATCTTAATTAAAAACACTTTTTTGCTAAAAAATGCTAACCCTCCTCTGAACCTTCATCAAGTCATAATCTCTTTGCTGTGAAGGGTCTTGCCTGGATGTTGATGGCTGCTGGAGGTTGGGGTGGTTGTGGCAATTTCTCAAGATAAGACGACAATGAAGTTTACTGTATCCCCCTCCTTTCACTGGAACATTTAGAGGTTATTAATTGGCCAAATACACAGCATTTATAGATCAAGTTTGCTGTCTCATATGGGTGAAGTTCATGGGGCCCCAGAACAATTATAACAGTAACATCAAAGGTCACTCCTCACAAATCACCATAACATATAATAATAAGGGTAAAGTTTGAAATCCTGCAAGAATGACCAAAATGTGAACACATGTTGTTGGAAAAATGGCCCTGATGCAGGGTTGCCATAAATCTTCAATTTGTAAAAATAAAATAAAACACAATGCAATAAAAGCAGAGTGCAGTAAATGAGGCATACCTGTGTTTTGTTTGTCTCCCCCTTTTCTACAGTGCCTGGCTCTACTCATTTACCCTACACATTCCTACTAGCTGGTGGAAGCCTGGTCTTGGGAATGGTTCTATTCATTGGCATTATCATGAGGTAAGATGGCACCCTGGGATGGTTCTGTACCCCTTGCATTCTTTTTTTTTTGGAGGGCAGTTGGGATTAAGTAACTTGCCCAAGGTCACATGGCTAGGTTTTTGTTTGTGTGTGCCTTAAGTGTCTGAGGCCGGATCCGAACTCGGGTCCTTCTGACTCCAGGGCTGACGCTCTACTCACTGCGGTCCCTTGCATTCTTGATGCCCATATGACTGGGCCATCTCAAAATAATATAGTTATCAGGTTCTAGGCCACGACAATAGCATAGCCAAACTTCCACTAAGGATACCAAATCCTTCTTGCTCTCATTTTCTAAGTATGTTTTTAAGAAGAGGTGGTGTAGATGTCTGCATGGGGAGCAGGATTTCCTTTTCAACCATCCTTTCTCAGTTTCTACCAGGTATTTGCTTTTAATGCTCACTTTGAATCTCTAAACAACTTAGCTCAGCATTTGGCTCATTTAACAAATGAATGACCATTGAGGAAAAATTACAGTCCTCTTGATTTAATTTTAGAAATGTGCAAATTGATGTGTGCTTGAGGTCAAAAAAGAACTTAGTACAGGATGGTTTGGGGGCACTTATTTATGATTTGAGAAGTGGAATTGGGTAACAAGTGGAAAAGAAATGTAATAAATTCACCTTTCTTTTATCTTAGCTTTGGGTGTGATTTTTCATGGGAACCTATGTCTGGGGGCCAGAGGCATAATTATATATACAGTTTTTAAGCCACGGGTAAAAACAGATGATCTGGGAAAGGAAGTTCGAAGTGCTGAGGACAGTCAGATGGGGAAAGGGGAAGGCACAGAAGACAATCTGATCATGAGTGCATTCAAAGCTTATTCTCCCCAATACCCTAGACCTTTTAGGGACTGTTCCCTGCCCCTCCCCCTACCTGGCCCTGAGGCCAAGTCCCATAGTCCTGTGCTGGTTATAATTCTGTCTGGAGTGGGAGCTCCCATTAAGCTTATGAATATAGATAGATTCCTCTGGCCTTTTAGGCAGCAGTGTCTCTGTCTTGCCAAAAGAACCTGATAATTCATTAGGGTATAAATTAAATTGAACTGATACTTTTATGATGTTATTACATCATACTATAGAATAATAGTGGTTGAAAAATTTTATCCCTTGGAGACTTGGTCTGTGGGCAAGAGTCACTATGTTCACATCTGTCCTACGGCTAGATGATATAGTGGATAGAACACTGTGCTTGGAGTCAGAAAGACTTGAGTTCAAATCTAGCCTCAGACACTCCCTAGCTGTGTGACCCTGGGCAAATCACCTCTATTTGCCTTTGTTTCCTCATCTATAAAATGAGGATAATAGTACCACCTCCCTCACAGAACTGTTGTGAGGATAAGATGATATAATATTTATAAAGCACTTAGCACAGTACCCTTCCCCCCCACCAAATCTTGTTTTTGTGGGGGTTTTTTGCTGTTTGTTTGTTTGTTTTTTTTTGAAAAGGGAAGGTAGGGCAATTGGGGTTAAGTGACTTGTCCAAGGTCACACAGCTAGTTTTTGTGTTAAGTGTTTGAGGCCAGATTTGAACTCTGGTACTCCTGACTCCAAGGTCAGTGCTCTGTTCACTGCCCCACCTAGCCACCCCCAAAAATCTTGTTTATGTGTGTGTTTCTTCTCCAATATAATCCCAGCAATATGAAGAAATTGTGGTTTAATGAATTTGGGCCTGGGTTAGAATACTAGTTCTAGCACTTACTATGTGACTTACTATGCTAATAGAAATTAATATTATCTATGTTTTATTGTATTTTTATTTATTCTGTTAAATATGTCCCAATTGATTGAAATAATTCCAAATGACATTTTAATCTGGCATTCTGGAGATTTGTAGGCCACTTGAAGCCATTGGGCAGTGACTTTGACCCCTGTGATGATTGATAAAATTCCTCCCAACTCTAAATCCATGAACTAATAGGATTACTGAGTTAAGGGGAAGGACCTGTTCAGTGTTTTGGTTTGAATACTGCTAGATTGGCCTCCAAAAGGCTTACAGCAATTAACAGTCCTCCCAACAATAGGGAACCTGTTTGCCCACTGTCTGTCACAATGGAATTTTATCAGTTTTTAGCTATTTTTGGCAGTTTGCTGAGTATAAGGTTTAGTAGATAGAGGCCTGGTGTTCTAATCAGAAAGACCCAGTTTCTGCCTCCATAGAATTGAATTGAAACCTATCCTTGTGGCCCTGGATAAATCACTGGTCTCTTAGTGCTCCTGACAACTTTCTAAGTTACAGATAGTTTGCTCATCTGCATTGGTGAAAGGAGTTTAACATTGGGAGTTCCCCAAACCAATGAAATCACAGGTCTGAACCACTCTGCCCCACAAAAATAAAGGGCAGTATCTTAAAGTTGTTTAAATTTCATTTAAATCTTGATAATTAGAGAATTTGAATAGTTTTTAAAGTGTTTATTGACAATTTATATCTCTTGCTTCACAATTGTCTGTTCATGCCCTTCAACTACTGTTCTCCTGGAGAATTTGTAATAACATCACAAATTTAACTAGAAGGAACCTTTGAGGCTATCTAGTCTACCCCCTACCTCCCTCACCCATTCTATGGGTGAGAAAATCAAGGCCAAGGGAGGCAGAGTGAGACTTGACCAAGGACATGAGTAGCAAAGTTGGAATTTGAACTGGCATCCTTTGATTCTACATCCCCTGGTGTGGTGGCCCATGCCTGTAAATTCCTTCTCTAGAAGAGGCCCTTGAGTTTGGGAGTTCTGAGCTTCCGTGGGCGTAAAGTCAATTGGCTGCCATTGAGAAGGATAGGGAGCTCCTCACCCTGACCCTGGGGAACATAGAGTCACAAGGTGGCTGATTAACTGGCCTATGTTGGAAACAGAGAGGGTTAAAGCTTCTGTGCTGATAAACAGTGGGCTTAGGCCTGGAAGTTCCTAGCCTAGGGGAGATAGAGAGACCTCATCTTGATTAAAATTTTAAAAAAATTTAAAAAGAGGATCAAGCCATTGGGGAAACATGGGCAGGATCAGTATAGGTTTCAACAACTGGGGAAAACAGTCCACAGGGGTGACTGGAAGGGTGGTGATATCATTGGCAGAAATAAGAAAGTTCGGAAAAGGATAGGTTTCAGGGGAAGGAAAGGGGAGGGAATAAGCATTTATATGCTATGTACCAAGTACTGAATGAAGTGCTTTATAAATATTATGTCATCTTATCCTCACAACAATCCTGTGAGGGAGGTGGGGCTATTATCCCCATTTTACAGATGAGGAAACTGAGGCAGACAGCAGTTAAGTGATTTGCCCAGGGTCACAACAGCTAGGGAGTGTCTGAGACTGGATTTGAACTCAGGTCCTCCTGACTCCAAGTCCAGTCCTCCATCCACTATGTCATCTAGCTGTGGAATAGATGTGGACATAGTGATTGTGTTGCCCAGTGCTAGCTTGGTACAGAAAACCTAATTGCAGGGCAGCTAGGTGGTACAGGGAATAGAGCACTGGTCTTGGAGTCAGGAGGACCTGAGTTCAAATTCAGCCTCAGACACTTGATACTTAACCAGTTGTGTGATCCTGGGCAATTGCCTTGCCCTCCAAAAAAAAAAACAAAAAAAACAAAACCTAGTTGCCAAATGATAGGTCCCCAAGGGATTAAGTTTTTCAACCACTATTATTCTACAATCCTAAAGTGAGATTTTTTTTTTCACAGAGACCATTTTACATATTAACAGTTGATATTCCAAGAGCGCTTTTTAAAGTTGGAAAGACCTTTGCATATATGATCGATCTCATTTGTGTTAAATGCTGTAATGTTGGACTTTGGAGACAAGAAGATCTGAATTCGAATCCTACCTTAGGCACTTAATAGTTGAGTGATTGTAGGCAAGTCACTTAAATTCAGTATAACTTAGTTGCCACTGCCTCCTAGACTTGTTATGAGGATAAAATGAGATAATATTCATAAAGTGCTTCTCAAACCTTGATATATAATTGCTGGCTATTCAAGCTTCACAGTGGGTTTTATTCCATTATACAGATGAAGAAACTGAGACTCAGAGAGGTCCTCACCTGACACATACTGACTGTGGACAAGTTATTTAACATTTCAGTGTCCCAGGCAATTTTGGCACATGTTGCAGAGAAGGTGCTAACCTGCCTTGGCAGAGGGAATTTCCTTCTATCAGTGAAATCCTAGTTCTAGCAAGCAGGGCTGTTATGTTGGCAAGTGTTTCACAATTGACTCTCTGCAAAGGTGCAGACATGATAGACTTAGAAGTTTAATTTGTATTGTTATCATTTTTTCATCCCTCTCTTAAGTCTAGAAATCAATAAAGTAATAAATCAAGCCTGGATTTGTAGCATTTGCCCATTTCTGAGACATAAAGGCACATACTAAAAATATAACAATCTAAAGAGCTGGTTTGAACTGACTCCATTCCTGCTATGAAGCTAGCTATACATCATTCTGTGTGTTCTTGCTAGGAAGCATAGTGTGGGATTTGAATTCAGGTCTCTTCTGACTTCAAGTCAGAAATTCTCTTTTCATTATACCACATTGCCTCTAGAATCTACTTTATTTATTTGAGGGCAATTGGGGTTAAGTGACTTGCCCAAGGTCACATGGCTAGTAAGTATTAAGTGTCTAAGGTCAAATTTGAATTCAAGTCCTCCTGACTCTAGGGCCGGTGCTCTATTCACTGTGTCACCTAGCCACCCCCTAGAATCTACTTTACAGCAAACTTATCTGGAATTGATTAGTCCCTTTAGGTAAGAGCTTCCCAACATATACAAACACACCTAGACATACATATACACATATGTATGTATTATAATCCTACCTCATAATTAAGGTTGTATCTGTATACATTGCCCATTCTAGTATCCCTAAAAAGCTGGAAGGTAGAGATTTTGCAGATAGGAAGACTGAAGTCCACAGAAGTTAAAGTCACTGTAAGTGCATAGTTCAAGGAAGTTAGATATGATCTGTCCAGGATTATGATACAGCATCCAGTCATTGGCCCTGATCATTTCTGTTATTGGGAAGCATTTGCAAATAAAAGTCTCACTAAGATACTGCAGACTCCATTAAATTTTTTTTTCTTTGAGTCTCAGGTTAAGGGTCAAAGGCTATTTAAGAGTCAGATAGCAATGTGGAAAAAGATAACATGGAAAAATGAAACTCAAGAAAAATCCCTATTGCTTGTTTTGAGTACTGGTTTCATTTTCCTCCCCCAACCAAAGCAGTTAACCTATAAGGATGAATAAATCGGAATTAGAGATCTCAGCTTGGAAAATTAGAAAGAGTTCTTGGATTTGTGATCTGGATTTGATCAGCAGAACACTGGCTACTTTTCCTACTTACTATCTAGTTGTATGACCTTGGGCAAGTCATTTATGCCTCAGTTTTCCCATCTGTAAAAATGGACTAGATAGCCTCTAGGGTCTCTTCCAGCTCTAAATCTGATCCTATGGTCTCCCTTGCCTTGCCCACCTTCAAAGGGATAGCCAAAGTATGAGCAGCAGCAGTAGGATCATTGGACTCATAGCTGAAAAGGGCCTTAGAGATAATTTTGTTCTCTGACTGATGAAACTCAGGCTGAATCCAATTCAACCAACATTTATTAAGAACCTACTGAATACAGGGTACTCAGGGGTGCAGAGACATTCTGAGGTCATGTAGACAGGAAGTAGCAGAACCGAGATTTGAATTCAGATTCTCTTGTTCCAAATCCAGAAGGAAAAGAAATTAAGGGATCCGGACTGTCCAAAGCATAGGTCATCTGTCCCAAGATCACTGAGTTATGACTGGACCTTGGGTTGTTGATAATGAACCTTTCTTTGGACTACCAAGCTGCTCTTCTCAGTTATTTACCTTTGGCACAAGGCCCCTGGGGCTGAGCACTCCATCAGAAACTGTGATCACAGAGATGTTTATCTCTTTCCTGTTTAACACTGTCTTTCCTGTTGAATGAGTCACTTTTACCCAAATGGTGGCCACAGCAGGGCTCTGTTGGAGCTGTTGAAGCTCAGTATGCCTCCCAAAAGTTGGGGAACCTGGAAGTGAAATCTCTCATGGACTGTGTTCAAAGATACAACTGTTGCTGAGGAGGAAGGAACATCAGTGAAGGGAGAAGCAGGAGGGCCATAGACAGAGGGAGTGGCGAAATGCTACCTTGCTGTTTACTCACTGCTGAAAATGCCTTTGCCTACTGCTTGTCGGTGACAGTGTTCCTTTGTCTGATGTCCCATTTAATTTTCTCCTCTAGTAAAAAGGATGCACTCATATTTCCAAATTAAATAGTTTTAGTGCTGAGTATAGAAATTGAAAACCTAGTCTCAAGAATTGTCCCTAGAGGTCTTAGTTTCCTCATTCGTAAAGTTAGAGTGATAATATTGTCCATTACATAGAGGGTATTTTTGAAAGACAGCAACTTTAAGAATTAAGTTATATATTTCCCAATTATCAAATATTTAATATCAATTCTTTTTTTTTTGCTTTTTTTTTTTTGGAGGGGGGAAGGCAGGACATTTGGGGTTAAGTGATTTGTCCAAGGTCACATGGCTAGTAAGTGTTAAGTGTTTGAGGCTGGATTTGAACTCAGGTCCTCCTGACTCCAGGGCTGGTACTCTATTTACTGTGCTACCTAGCCACCCCTAATATCAACTCTTTAAAGTATTTCTGAGACCTTTGACTTAGGACCTTCTGCAAGCAGACAGAACTATGAAAAATTTAATTACTATCCCTTTGATAGATAGCTGGGTATAGTAGAGAGGGAGCTGATCTGGGTTCAGATCTCACCCTAGGCATTTTTTAGCTGCATGACCCTGGGCAGATCACTTAAACTCTTTGTGTTCCCTCACTTGTTAAATGAGGGGTTGACCTTAGTAGTCTCCATGGTTCCTTTCCAACACTAAATCTATGATCATATGATCTGACCTGGGATCCTGGCTTTACCAAAGTGGTCCAGACAGAAATGCTTTTTATGATGTAGTGGAGCAGCCTTGCTGAAGAATTGTCAGTACATGTAACCATTTGGGTTTCTTGTTTTGTTTCTCTGTGTGCATGTATCATCAAGGTACAGAAAAAGGTCGAAGTTGACAGCTTTAAAAGGCAAGCCAAATGTGCTCCCTCCATATTCTTTGGGTCAGCTGGTCCCCGAGAAGCCACAATCAACCACAGTGCTGGTTCCCCTCATCTCTCCATCAGTGTCTGCCAGTAGCTCTGAGCCTACCAACACCCCAGGGCACAGTGGGAAAGACATTGCAGACCTCCAGAGTCCGTATGACATTACCAACAGAGACTACTTTTTCCCAAGATAGACCCCAAAATGCATGGAGCATTTGGGCTTCAGGTGGGCTAAACTCCATGGCACAAAGAAGGCCTGAGTGAACTATCAAGAAAGATGTTTCTCAATGTCATTTCAGTCTACTTGCTGATGGGCTGATGCTTGGGGCTTCTTTTGATTTGTCAACCTTCAGGAGAAGCTGGATTGGGCTTTTTAGAGAACCAGAATGCTTTTTAGGTCCAAGGAAAGCTTCCTGCAAGGAGGAGAAAGGAGGCTGGGAACAAATGGACTGATTCCCACCAAGCAGGAGGAAACCACCGTGTCTTGTGATCCTCTGAGTAACTGGGTTGGTAAACCACCCCAGAGAGAGACACACACACACACACACACAAACACATATGAAGGGCCAGGAGTCCAACAGGTTATGCTCTCAAGACAGGACATAGAGGAGGATGGGGTTTAGGGGTCATCTTGTTCCTAAGAACAGGATTGAATGGAGAGAAATTACTGGTAGTCTGGACTCAATCATCAATATTATCTCATCCTCAAGGCATATCCCTCGACTCATTTGGAGAAGATAATTTCTAACACATCTGCTACCCTGTCATTTCCTATAGGCATATTCCTTGTCCAATACACATTTCACCATCCTACCAAGATTCTTGGATACACAGAAGAGTTGTTGAAATTCAGCTCTTCTGGGTCTACAGCCCTCTTTCAGTTTCCTCCTTGCTGGGTTTTATGTTTTCTTTTCAAAATGCTGCCTTCTTTTCCCATCCCAGAATATTGCTGAGAATGAGTAAATGGTGCTACCTCTTAGGACCAAATTTTAAAATAACACCTTTCCCCACCTCCACACACACACACACACACACACACACACACACACGCACACACACACACGCGCGCACGCACACACGCGCGCGCACACACACACGCATGCACACACACGCGCGCACACATACACACATGCGCGCGCACACACACACACACACACACACACACACACACACACACTCTCTCTCTCTCTCTCTCTTTTTCTCTCTCCCCCAACCAAAGGTCATTCTAATTAGTGTTTGATCAAAACACTTTAATGTGTACTAATTGCTTCATCCCTACTTTTACCACATGTACATATGTATACAAACATACACTGTATGTAAAACACATCTACCAAGTATCTGGCAGTCTTTCCTTGCCCTATCTCTAGTCCAACAGCCTCATTTTACAGATGAGAAAACTGAGGCCCAGAGACTTGTCCAAGGTCTCTTTGGTTCACAGTGTTCCACCCCTACCACCCCCTTACAAGGAACACATACTATCTTTTTTCCCCTTGATGGCAGCTAGGATGTGGTAATGTCCTTTCCTTCTAGCCTAGTTAAGGCCAGACTTATACATGGTTCCCTCTCTTATGAACCATGAAGTCTCATTTTTGCTATAAATTTCTTTTTTTTGTTTTGAAGTGAACTCAAGTAAGCAGGGAGACAATATTTATGTGAATAGGGATGTGAAAAGAAAAGAACAAGCAAGAATGTACTTTTTACTTAGCTTTTTTTTTTAAAGCATGTTAACTTTCTTTCTCTTTGAGAGGAAGAACATCCTATAGTAGAATAGGGTCCGTATATAAATAACTCAGGCTAAAAGCACAATAACTTTGTATAACTGAGCCAAGTAAAAAAAAAAAAAGAGGAAGGAGGAAGAACACATTTCTTTCCTCTTTCCCTTATGCTCTCCCTCTCCCAGGAGGAAAGGTTCTAGTATTATTTCATTTTTGATGAATTTAGCTAAAAAGCCCATGGAAATCCTTCCTTTCCTTTGCCGTAGAATGACCCATTAGAATCAGATCATAGAATCTTCAAGTTGAGAGGGTCCTTAGAATTCATCTATTTCAATTTGTGTCATTTTAGAGATGGAAGAAACTGAAGCCAAGAGATCTACCTAAGATCATAAAACGTGTTAGTGGCAAGTCAGAAATTCAGACCCAGGTCTCTGGAATTCTGTTTTACTGTTCTATCTATAGTAAAGCAGCAGCACCTTCATCCTTGGAAAGGATAGAAGAAATGATAGCGGACTTTTCTGGTTGCTAACATTATGAAGTCAAAGTGACACAGTTGCTAAGAACGACCTTGTCACTTAGAGTTATTAAAGTTCTTTGGGCCAACAGAGGCTCCTAGGAAAATTCATGACCTCTGTCCCCACCTCCCCCACCTTTTTAATGCCTCTTTAATTTATCTTCTCAGGCAAGTGCTCCATACTCACCAGCTCCCTCTCTCCCCCACCCCCCCCAGTTTGTCAGGCTAGCCCCATTCTCTAAGAACAGGTAGATAAGAAAAACAAAAGCAAAAACCACATTATCATTTCACTATATGCCCATAACACTTTGTTGCTATTAGCACTGGGTAAGTGGGCAAGTTGGCCAGAACCGTAGCCTGTAGGACCAGGAGATCTGGCTTTTGTCCTGGCCCTGCCACTAATTAACTAGGTGGTATTAGCCGAATCACTTTTCACTCTTTGGGCCTAAGTTACCACATCTATAAAATGGGTCTGATAAGGGGAGAAGTTGGACAAGTTGCTACCAAGGTCCCTTCCAGCTCTAAGTTGTGGGATATCCAAGGCTTATTTGCAAAGCTAGCATAAATTGTAAACTTTTGAAAGCCTATTGCTGGCTAGGCGATGAGTCTCAATTCACAGTAGCATCAATTAGGATTTTAAGGGTGGTTGGTTGGTGGGTGTCGGTGTTTTTTTTTTTTTCAGTGTTATCTGAAGTTTCATAAAGGTTTTTGGAACCTAAGCACAGCAGAAATAGTGCTCAGAGGAAACTTCAAAATAAGCATCTGCCTCACAAAGGATCGTTCTGTGCCTTGCAGTTCTTAAAGTATTTGAAAGGTTTTTTTTTTCTTTTTGCCCACATACAAGCTTAACCAACTCAAGCTGAGCCAAGTTAGACTGAGATGTGAAATTCAGATAACTCATTATCTCTGAGAGCCAGCAAGCTTTGATCTCAAAATGATGATTGCTCTCAGGATTACTGTAACCCTGAAGGTTTGTTTTTTTGTTGTTGTTGTTGGGTTTTTTTTTTTTACTAACCAAAGAGCACTCCCCAACCCTCTGCTTCTGCCTTTGTTTCCTGTCTGTCTGTCTGTCTCAATAAGCTAGGGTAAATGATGCATAAGTCAGTTTGAACCTTCTTTTTTGAGTCCTATCCCTTCCCTAAGAAAGTGCTCCCCCAAATTGTTTTGAGAGGTGGCAAATTCCCCATTGCTGCAGTAGCTCAAACAGAAACTGTTGAATGACTGCTTGGTGGGGATTGCACAAGAGAGCTCTTGCTTTGGATTGGGATTTAGCTAGACGATCTTTGAAGTCCTTGTAACTCTGCAAATGTATGATTTGAAGTCATAAGCTAGCACTAAGGTTCTCCTTCATCTTGACTATTGACTTTAGTCTAGGGGAGGTCATTTTGACCCAAACCTTAGCTTCATGTGTTGGCCTTCATCCATGATGGTAGTACCAGTGATTCCACATCAGCAGCCACCTGCATAGTTGCTAGACTTGAACATTTATGGTAAGAGGCAACATGTCAAGAATATTCACTTATACTTCTGATGATGAAGAATTGGAAACCCCTGTCTGTACAATATTTGTATTCAATTTTTTGTGCTGCCTTGAGGCTTTTTGGAATGAGAAACACCAAAGAATGTGTTTTGATCAATGCTGGGTCCACCTGGTCACTAGTAACCCTCAGAGAGCCTTTTCTCTAAAGCACAGCAATGAATTTGTGGGTTCATTTGCCAGGAACAAGTTAATCTATATACATCTTCGAGGAGGGGGGAAAATTGTATCTGATGAGGATAAACATGGTACTGCAGGGTAGTAAGGAGTGAGCCCCTCTTGCAGAAGAGAGTCATGACCTGAAACAGGATCCAAGCAAGCATAAACCAAAAGTTCAGGTCTGGTAAGTAGCAGGGTTTCTTCTATGTGCCCAAATCCAGTGATTTGAGATGGAAGTAGGAAACCCAGTGGAGGAGCTGAGACTCAGACTTAGTGGAGAGTACCAATAAGGTGACGAGAGAAGGGGAGTGCTGGGGAAGATTGCTGAACTCAACCTGGCTCTCCCAAGCTTCAGCCTCTTCTGGTGTCTGTGATGCATTCCCCACCCATGCTTTGCACTGACATGTCTATTGGGTCATAGGACAGACCTACCATGCTCCTTGTAGACTTAATAAGGCTTTGGGGGCACCAGCACTCACACATTATTTCATCTATTCCTTCACCTGTGGGAAATGAACAATAATTGATCCCAAATTTCCTTTTATATATTGGAGAATATGGACCAGAGCATCCAGAGCATGTATTGTGGGTAGGACCAATTGCTAGGTAGTGTCCCTCAAAAGCTATGGCTGGTGGCATCTCCCACTCCATGATGAGAAGGGTCATGGTTTCTGAATTCCTCAGTGAGCATTCCGGAACCTCATCCTCTTCCTCTTTCATACTGAGTCACAGCCCGTATCTGTGTTTCCTGACCTAAAGTCATGCTTCAGGTGTACACAGCATTCTGGAGGCTGGAGGTAATCTGAAGATGTTTTACTTTGGAAAAATGATGAAAACTGATGATGGTGATCTTGAGCAAGAGTATAGCACTGGTTTTGTACTTGGTCAATGACCAAGATATGGGGTTTCTGGAAAGTTTGTAGCTGTTTCTGCAGTAGGGGTGGTGGAGGAAGGTTTCAGGGGCTGGGGAGAGGCTGGAGCATAGCACTCAAAGCAGATGTCTCTTCTAATTAGCTAATGTCAATCTTTGCATCACATCCTTGATGTGGCTGGGAGCCAGCCATCCAGGGTTTCTATGGTAACATTAACATTAATTAAGGGATAGTCTCAGTTTCTTGAATGTTGACGCAAGCTAAGATACCACTAGAGAAATGAACCTGCTCCACATTGGAGAATTCTAGAAGGTGGCAAGGTGACTAATGCTACAGAATTTACCTGGATGTAAATCACTGTCTTGTTTTTGCAAAATACCTCAACTCTATGTGATCTTGTCAACAGAAGTAAGATTTTTCAACTGTCTACTTGATTTCCTGAAAGCATTTACCAAAGGATATCTGTATCAACAGGATACCTTTTCAATATATTTTCTATCTGCTGTTTTTATTTTCATTGAAAGAAAATATTTTTTCATGTTTGAAATAAACACATTTTTAAAACTTGTGTCTGAGATGAATTTGCATTTGAGGTTCCTGAACTATTTGGAAAGACAGTGTGGACAAATGAAAGGCAGCATGGCATACTGAACAGAGGGTTACCTTGGAGTAAGGAAGACCTGTAAAACATGCTAGCTGTGTGACCGTGAGCGAGTTAATCAACCTTTCAGGGGCTCTAGACAACACAGTAAGAGTACAAGTTACAGAGAAATTACTTATTTGCTTTGGTGTTGGAAGGGAAGTTTCCATTGGGAATTCCTCACACCAGTGACATCACAGGTCTGGGGACCAACCAAAAATAGGTCTGTGACCTGAAGCGTCCCTTTCTATAACTCAGTTTCCTCATCTGCAGGGGGAAATGAGGAGTTTGGACAAGAAATAATAACAGCATTTATATAGAACTTTAAGGTTTGCAAAGTGTTTTAGTAATAATACCATTAATTTAACATTAATTAAAATCAATAAAGCCATAACTGCCAGCTTTTCATAACCTCTTTAAGGTTTGCAGAGTTTGACACATATGGTCTCATTTGTTCTTCACAACAGCCTTGGGAGGTAGGTGCTATTATTCTTCTCATAGTACAGGTGGGAAAACTGAGATTGTGACTTTCCTAGGGTCACACAGCTGAAGGCAGGATTTGAACCCATACCTTCCTGACTTCAGGTCCTGTATTCTGATCACTACATCAGCAGTGTCAAACAGGCAGCCAATGGTCACATGGAACCTACAATACTCCCAATGCAGCGTGAACCAGATTGAGGTGTAACTAGGAAATACTCAACAAAATAAATTGAACTATAATTAAATAAGGAAATGGCAACCCCCTCCAGTGTCTCTGACAAGAAAATGACAAATAGAGTTATGAAGACTTAACAGTAACAATGACATGACCTAGGCTTTGAAGAGAAGGAGGGAGTACACCCTAGGCAAATGCACAGAGAGGGGAAAGGGCAGGATGAGTACGAGAACAACTAGTAGTCCAGTTGGGTTGGAAGGTAGAGAATGTGACCAGATTCATACACTTAGGAGATCTAATTTAGCGGCTGTGAGAAGGATGGATTTCGAAAGGAGCTTAGAGATGTAGATGCCTTTAGTGAAGGGAGCTCCTCCAGGAAGAGCCACAGGAGGGCAGGATTAATGTTGTCCTCCAGGAGGACATGGGTGAAAAGGGGAAAGAAGAGGAACAGTATGATCAGAGGAAAGGAAGACCCAGGAGGTTTTGACCTCATCTTACAAGGGGCACTGGAAAGTTAAAATAGTAAAGATTTGTCGGAGAAACTAGTGGGTCAGGTGGCTAAGGAATTGGAAGGTGGAGGGAGAAAAGTGTCAGTCAGCAAACATCTATTAAGCACCAGGTATACAAAGAAAGGAAAAGGCAGTCCCTGCTCTTAGAGTTCACAGTCTAATGAGGGGCACAACCTGCAAACAATTCTGTACAATCTATAAACAGAATGCAATGAGGATAATCAGCAGAGGGGAGGCAGGAGTATTAAGGGGTATCAGGAAAGGCTTTTCCCCCAGGAATGGAGAAGGAATGAAAGAGAGAGAGAGAAAGAGAGCAGGGGGAGAGGGATGGAGAGATAATGAAAAAGAGACAGTGAGAGACACTGAGCATCTAGTCTATCTTTGGGGACTAATGGTTATACATTTAAGGGTCTCTTTTGCTTTTCTTCTAATAAAACTTTTTCTAAGATACTATAAACAGTAGGCTTCAATCAGAGGGAAGAACAGGGTTTGCTGGGTGTTACATAGTGCACTGACCCAGTTTTCCTCTTCAGGAGCTACATACATACAGGCCAAGAGAGTGAAAAAAACAAACCCCAAATGATTGCTAATCAACTTTCAAGGACAGCATGTTCAAGTTGGGACGGATCACTGAAACATTTGTTAACATAAGGCGGTTCAAGGAAGTCTAAGTAAACCACCTCCTCTGACTATGTTCTAGCCACCTAAACCAATTCTTAGAGACCATGGGAGAGTCACAGACTCTGTTGGGAGACTGGAGATGCCTTTGGACACCTTCTCAAAATAATGCTTCTAAATAATTTGAGGAAATCTTAAATTTAGGTGGAGATTAGTGAAATAAAGTATAATTTTATTCTATCCAAGTTCATTGACCCCAAACCTATCTAGGAACCCCCTGGAGGTCCATGTACCCCAGGTTAAAAGCCCCTCTTCTGGATGCTGGAATGTATACTATGTGTTGTTTTAGCCACATGACTTGCATATTAAATCTGGAAGATAGAAACAAAAAGAAACATTTGTCCTACCTAAGTAGGACTTTAGTGAGCTTGAGAAAGCTAGTATAAGCTCATTTACAAGGTCTTCTGTATCTGAAGGTTGTTTAAAGCAGTCTCCTATATTCTTCCCTTAGAAAAAAGTTAAATAATATGTTTAACTTATTAAAAAAAAAAAAGGAGGGGGAAGTGAAAAACTCACACTGCCCCCCCCCCCCCCGCCCCAAGTTGTCATAGACTTTTCATGTCATGGGAGCTTCTGACACAGAAAGGATAGGGGGAAAGGTACAAAACAGTTATTTGTAAGAAGGAACATTTTTTGGTAAAAGGTGTTCTTGGAACCCATGAGTTCTATTGATTTGGGGAAACTGAAATGCAGTGGTTACTCAATAGCCTAGGAGGGACAGTTTAGAAAGCCCAGGGTTGTACAAATAAAAAGCAGGGTAGAAAAGATTTAGGAACTAGAACTGTAGAATAAATTCTCTTCAAAAACCGAGTTGAAAAATCAATGTGAAGAAGATACAGACAACGGGAGGTAAAGTGGAACTAGTTTGGGGTTGAAGGTGGGAAGAAACCTCCAACAAAACCCTGCAGGGATGCCTGAAAGTTACCCAAGGCAGATTGAAAAACATGTGAAAGCCATCTGCTGCCTGCCCCCCTGCCTGGGCAATCAGAGGAAAACCACAGGCCAAGAATGGCAGTATCCACGGTTTCCTTCAGGATGCCTACTTCTGTTTGTGAGGTCGGTTCCCTGGCTTGCTCAAAGGTACACAGGAAGCAGATGGCCCCAGGGTGACAGTGCTGCAGGGATAGTGAGAAGGAAGGCACAGGGCCAGAAGAAATAAGAGACAGTCCCTTCCATTTTTTCTTACAGTGTAACTGTTAGGAGAGCAGGGCTATGGTATTCATATCAAAAGAACTCCTGCTGGCAGATGGTGTTTCAAACGAGGGACACTCTGTTCCGTGAAGAGTTTCTAAGAAAGTTGGATCAATGATATTGTATCAAGGCACAGATATCCCAACCCCGGCTTTCTATCACATACAAACATAACCTAACAAGTCATTTCCTCTCCTCCAGTCTTGGTTTCCTCATCCACAATAAGCCTTTCTTTTGTCCCAGATACCATGCTGAGTCTAAGGTCCTTGCCGGCTCTAACATTTGGGGATTCTGTATGATTGAGAGAGTGGGGCACTATTGAGTCAAAAAACTTGGGGGTCTGTCCTTGGCTTTGTTGGAGACTTTGGGAATGTTGATTACTTTCTTTGGGCCTTGCCCTCCTCATCTGTCAAATGAGGGGCTGGATTAGAAGGATTCTAAGGTGATTTCCTAGCCACTGTAGGGTTGACCATGCTTCTTATGTGACAAGTCATTAACATAGTTCCTCAATTAAAATTGTATTAGTGTAAATAGAAAATAGAAAAGTTAAGTAGAAAATAGTTAAATAGAAAATCAGAAGCACTGACAAGGTTTTTAGTTATTTGTAATGAGCTTTTAAAATAGCAAACCCTCAACTAAATAGTCTTGTAGGAAAAAGAAAGGGAAAAGTGTCAGGTATTTACATGGGTGGGCTTGACTTGGATCCTTATGTTTAAACATCTTAGCCATGTGCAGTGAGAGCCTCCCACCCTTCCAAATATTTCACTGCTTCTCCTCTTGTTTTCTTTCTGAAAGCCCTTCCTCTCTTCTTCAAATTAACTTTTTGACTCAGCTACTTCCTAACTGAGACCAAAATAGCTTTAGGTGGTGACCTAAAAGGTGGTTGAAATCAAATCTTGTCAGTGAAACCAAGTGTCACAGCAGAAACATGAGGGTATATTCATCTCTGTTGGAATGAAGTTGTTCCAAGCGTTAAAAATAAAGTACCTTCCCCAGCAGGTGCTCAAAGAGTAGTGGGTTGTTGTTGGGTTTGTTTTTTTTTTTTTTACAAATGTTACGATTAAGTCCCAGTTGTCAAATGAGATATTTGTACAGTACCTAGCACTGTGCCTGGAACACAGTAGGTGCTTAATAAATGTTTGCCAACCCTTTCCCCAGAGATGAATGTATATGTTATGGGACCCTGGCCCAAGTATAACTAGGAATTTTTTCACCTGGGGCAAAAACTTTGGAGGGAGGGTCACACAAAGGATAGTCTGGGCTGATGGCTGCTCCACAAAGGATTGTGGGCCAATGGTGGACCCTCTCACTGTCCCTGTCCTTCATGGCCTCAAGCTTTGCTTTTTCTATTACCCTCTCCTCCTATCCTGCCTTTCTCTACCTGACTTCCCTGGAAGTGCAGATTTGTGGAAGGCTGCAAGATGAGAAGCACAAAATTAACAGCACCTTGGAGGGTGCTCCAAGGAAGAGGGAGTTTGCTTCTGTCCTTCTCCCCTCCCTCTCATGCTGACTGCTGGGAAAAGCCCTAGATGCCCTGGCCTAGTCAATCCTCTGGATTTCAGGGTAGTCCATGACCCTCTGGGTACTCTAGGCAATTCCCTCCTGGGATTTATCTACTAAATTAGGGGTTCTTCACCTTTTCGGTGTCATGGACCCTTCTGGCAGTCTGGTGAAATCAAACAAATGGTCTAGAATATCAAGTGAATTAATGAAAAGAAATGCCAGGGAAGGTGGACTAGCTATGCCAGATTTTAATCTGTATTATACAGCAGCAGTCATCAAAACTGCTTGGTACTGGCAGAGAAGTAGAATAGTGGATCAATGGAATAGACTGGGCGCAGGAGACCAAGCAGTTAATGAATATAGTAATCTATTGTTCGATAAACCCAAAGACCCCAGTTTTTGGGATAAGAATGCACTATTTGACAAAAACTGCTGGGAAAACTGGAATACAGTATGGCAGAAACTGGGCATAGATCATTATCTAACACCATATACCAAAATCAAGTCTAAATGGGTGCGTGATCTAGGTATAAAGGATGATACTGTAAACAATCTGGGAAAGCAAGAAATAGTTTACCTGACAGATTTGTGGAGAGGGGAAGACTTTAGGACCAAACAAGAATTAGAGAGCATTATAAAATGCAAAATGGATAATTTTGACTACATTAAATTGAAAAGCTTCTGTACAAAGCCAATGTAACCAAGATCAAGAGGGAGGTGGGAAATTGGGAAAGAATTTTTACAACCTATGTCTCTGATAAAGGACTCATTTCTAAAATTTATAGAAAATTGAGTCAAATCTATAAGAATACAAGTCATTCCCCAATTGATAAATGGTCAAAGGATATGAACAGGCAGTTTTCAGAGAAAGAAATTAAAGATATCTATAAGCATATGAAGAAATGCTCTAAATCACTATTGATTAGAGAAATGCAAATCAAAACAACTTGGAGATACCACATCTCTCCAGTCAGATTGGCTAAGATGACAAAACAAGAAAATGACAAATGCTGGAGAGGATGTGGGCAAATTGGAACACTAATGCATTGCTGGTGGAGTTGTGAACTTATCTAACCATTCTGGAGAGCAATCTGGAATTATGCCCAAAGGACTATAAATAATTTCATACCCTTTGACCCAGCAATACCACTTCTAGGGTTATATCCCAAAGAGATCATAGAAGAGGGAGGAAGACCCAAATGTACAAAAATATTTATAGCAGCCCTTTTTGTGGTTGCAAAGCATTGGAAATTAAAGGGGTGTCCATCAATTGGGGAATGGCTAAACAAGTTGTGGTATATGAATGTAATGGAATATTATTGTGCTATAAGAAACGAGGAGGAGACGGACTTCCTATTTACCTGGAGAGGCTTATACAAACTGATGCTGAGCGAGAAGAGTAGAATCAGAAGAAATTTGTATACAATCACAGACACAACATATGTGTGATGACCAACTATGACAGACTGGACTCTTCTCAGCAATGCAGTGATATAAGTCAATCCTGAAAGACTCATGAAGGAGAGAGATGTGACATCCAGAGAAATAACTAGAAAGAACTGAGCTTGAATCCTGATGGAAGCAAACTAAATGATCTTTTTCTTTTCATTGTTTGGTTTTATTTCTTCTTTACCATTTTCCATCCCACCTAGCACAATACACCTTTGTAACTGGACTGATGTCTAATATGAATGTATTTGCAGATCCTATACTGGACTAAATGCTGTCGTGGGGGGTGGGGGGAGGGAGGTAAAGGAAATTTGAAAATCAAGGAACTATGGAATTGAATTTTGTTAACTGAAACTAAACTAATAAATTAATTAAAAAAAAAGAAATCAACTCTCAAAATACTTTTGAGACTCCTCAAAATACTTTTAAATGAGATATATAGGATGACAAAGAAACACCTTTTATTGAAATTGTTATTAAGGTTTTAAAAAAATACACAAAAAACTCAGCTCATGGACCCCTTCTGTTAAGTCATAGAAGGGCTGCTTCTGTTTTGCTGGAAGAACCTACAAAGACAGAGATCACAGCAATTTCTGTATTTGTAGTGTGTGGACCATCGGAAGACCTCTATGTAAAGTGATTTTTATGTGATTTGAATTTGCCTGCTCTCCTGGGGAAAGGAAGGAATGAGGGCATGAGGGAGGAGGCCAACAATTCAAGATGGGAGCCAGGGAGAGAGAAGTGAGAAAAGGGGAAGGAACACGGAGTGATGAGGGCAGACATATGGGGATCAGTCCAGAGAAAATGGGTGACTTCTGCTTTCACTTGGAGGGTTTTTTAAGGGTTTTTTTTGGGGGGAGGTGGGAACACTGAGCCAAGGAGCAAGAGAAGGAGGGGGGGAAGGAGGGAAAGAGAGAGAGGGAGGGAAGGGAGGAGGGAGGGAGGGAGAGAGAGAGAGAAGTAATTCAGTCATTCAATTTCATCTGTCTCTATGTGACCCCGTGGTCTTTATTCATGGGGTTTTCTTGTTCAAAGATATTGGAGTAGTTTGCCATTTCCTTCTCCAGTGTGTCCTCATTTTACAGATGAGGATCTGAGGCAAATAGGGGTTAAGTGACTTGCCCAGGGTCACATGTTTAGTAAATGTCTGAGGCCATATTTGAATTCAGATGTTCCTGAATCTGGTCCCAGTGCTTTATCCAATTGCACCCAGTGAAGTTAACATGAGTGGTTTTTTATAATGTGGATTTCTTTCAGGATTCTTTAAGTAGAGTTGAATTTGTGTAATACAAATTAACATAAAGCAAGAACTGTCTATATTATGACTGTTCTGTTGATTAACAAGATATGACTTTACACTATTGACCCAACTTTTATAACACTAATGTAATTTTAATTGAGGAACTATGTTCATGAGTTGTCACAGGTCAAAGAGTTCATTACCAATCAACCCATGACGTGGTGAGGAAGATGGCTGTACTTAAGGTGGTTCTTGAAAAGCAGTTTGTTCTTGAGACCATCTCAGAACCTTTACTACTGGGAAGAGGGGCAGGCATCAATGGTGTTCTGCTGACAGCCTTTGAGAGTCCAGAGGCATTTCCAAAGGGCAGTGAGGCCTTGGAATAGGACCACAAGTACACAGATTTAAAACTGTACTGTATCAATTTAAGAAAAATATTTTTAAAAATTAACCTACCCAAGGGGCGGCTAGGTGGCGCAGTGAGTAAGAGCGCCAGCCTCGGAGTTGGGATGACCCGAGATCGAATCTGACCTCAGAAAATGAGCACCCACGCATAAATAATGACTGGCCGTGTAACCTTGAGCAAGTTACTTAACCCCAATTGCTTTAAAAAAAAAATTAACCTACCCTTCTCACTACCTTTTCCTCCAATTAATCAAATTGTAAAACAGCCACCACAGATCCCTCAATACAGATCTACATAGTCTGGTGAAACAAATCCCCACATTAGCTTTGTCCAAAACTATATGTTTCTTTCTGTATCTACAATTCCCCACTGTTCTGCTAGGACGTAAGTGGCATGCTTCATCTTCATTGCTTTGGATTCACAGTATTTTCTTGCATTGGTCAGAGTTCTAAAGGATTTCAGAGTTATTTTTCTCTGTTAAGTTTATCATTGTATATATAGTTCTACATACTTTGTTCTGCATCGCCTCCCTAGCTTCCTCTGAAATTATCCATTCTTATGACACAGTAAATTTTCCATTTCGTTCATATACTGAAATTCATTTAGCTGTTTCCCAAGAGGAAGATAACTCCTTAGTTTCCAATTTGGGGCTGTGCACATATGTATCTTTCTCTTCTTTCTTTGATTTCTTTTTGGGTAGAGGCCTGAGGCAGCGAGGTGGTACAGTAGAGAGAGTGCTGGGCCTGGAGTTAGGAAGACATTCTGGGTTCAAATTCAGCCTCAGATAGTAGTTGTGTGACCCTGGGCAAGTCACTTAACTCAGTTTGCCTCCGTTTCTTATCTGTAAAATGAGCTGGAGAAGGAAATGATGAACCACTCCAGGATCTCTAGTAAGAAAACCCCAAAAAGGGTCGTGAAGAGTAACAGCATAGCCCTAATAGTGGTATTGCTGAGTCAAGGGTGTATGCAGTTTTTTTTTTTTTTTAACTTTCTGGGTATAGTTACAACTGTTTGCCAGAAAGCCTGGACCAATTCATAGTTCACTCAGAGGTGCAATAGTGTAGCTGTTTTTTCATAGTCTCGACAGAAATCTGTCATTTTCTCCCTTTGTCGTCTTTGATAGACTTATAGGTATGAGGTAGAACATCAAAGCTGCTTTAATTGCTATTTCTATAATTATTAGTGAATTAGAATATTTTGCTTTGATTTCTTTCTTTGAAAACTGCATGTTCAGATCTTTTGGCTGCTTAACTACTGGGACATGGTTCTTAGTCTTATAAATTAGAATCAATTCCTAACATATCTTGGAAATGAAAACTTATCAGGGACATTTGTTGCAAAGATCTTCCTCCCTACCCCATTTATCTGTGTCCATGCTGATTTTTGCTATGGTAGAATTGTTTGTGGAAAAACATTTTAAATGTTATGTAATCAGGGGTGGCTAGGTGGCGCAGTGAATAGAGCACTGGCACTGGAGTCAGGAGGACCTGAGTTCAAATCCAGCCTCAGACACTTAACACAAAACTAGCTGTGTGACCTTGGGCAAGCCCTACCTTACCCCCTCAAAAAGCAAAAACAAATTAAAAATTAAAAAAAATTTATATAATCAGATTGTCCATTTTATTTTATGTATCCTCTGTTAGAGATCACCTGCTTAGTCATAAATTATTCCTCTATCAATATATCTGAATAGTAATGTCTTTCTTTCTTGGAGGCAACTGGGGTTAAGTGACTTGTTCAGGGTCACACAGCTAGTAAGTGTCTGACGCCTGATTTGAACTCAGGTCCTCTTGACTCCAGGACTGGTGCTCTATCCATTGTGACACCTAGCTGCCCCATTACTTTGTTTCTCTAATTTGTGTATGATGTGACTTTTTATATTTAGGTCCTGTTTCTGTACAGAACTTATCTTGCTTTATGGAGTTAGGAGTTGGTTCACTGTTGCAACTTGAATGCGGTTCTTTCTGTGCCGGTTCAAGGAGTTTTACAATGAGAGATGTGATCAGTTTTTCTTCTTCCATTTCAATTCCCACATTTGGCAACAAAGGCCTCTCTTTGACTATGTGATTAGAGAGTAATTTAACTTTATTTTTTAACAATTGCCATATAATCATTTATTCTTTTTAATCAGTTTTTTATATAATTTGTTTTCAACATTCACTTCCTTAAGATTTTGAGTTTTAAATTTTCTCCCCTTCTCTCTCCTCCCCCCTCCCCAAGACGCCATGCAATCTGATATAGGCTCTACATGTACATTCCTATTAAACATATTTTCATGTTAGTCATGATGTAAAGAAGAATTAGAACTAATGGGAGGAACCATAAGAAGAAACAAAGCAAAATAACAGAAGAAAAGGAGAGTATGTAGTCTGCTTCCATCTGCATTCAGACTCCAGAGCTCTTTCTCTGGATGTGGATGGCATTTTCCATTGTTAGTCTTTTGGAGTTCTCTTGGGTCCTTGCATTGCTGGGAAGACCTAAGTCTATCAAAGTCAGTCATCACACAGTGTTGCTATTACTATGTCCAGTATTCCGGTTCTGCTCATTTCACTCAGCATTAGTTCATATTAAGTCTCAGGTTTTTCTGAAACACATCTGCTCATAATTTCTTATAGCACAATAATATTCCATTATACCACAACTTGTTCAGCCGTTTCCCAACTGATGGACATCCCCTCAATTTCTAATTCTTTGCCCCCACAAAAAAGAGCTGCTATAGATATTTTTGCACATATGAATCTTTTTCCCTTTTTTATGATCTCTTTGGAGTACAGACCTAGAAATGGTATTGCTGGGTCAAAGGGTATGCACAATTTATGCCCTTTGGGCATACTTCCAAATTGCTTTCCAGTTGGTTGGATCAGTTCACAATTCCACCAACAATGCATTGGTGTTCCAACTTTCCCACATCTTCTCCAACATTTATCATTTTCCTGTTTTGTCATTGTTAGCCAATCTGATAGGTGTGATGTGGTACTAGAGAGTAATTTTAAAGGAAAACAAAAAAACCTGCACAAAAGATTTGTATCCAAAAGGGCTAGAGACGGAGCAGGGATGTGCTGTGATCATCCAAATTTATGCCCAAACTGGAGTGGTAGGGTGGCAGTTCTCAAGATGGTTGCCATTTTCTCCCACAGAAGTCCTGTCTCTGATGTGTGTCAAGTATGCTGACTCCTTTGGGTGGGAAGCCAGTAATTTATGGGGAGCAATGTGTTATTTGTGACTTCTACTTCCAGAACTCTGTGTAGCCCAGGTAAGCTCTAGGGGTCCAATTCCCACTCATACTAAATTGGGTCCTGAGAGGGCTGGTTACATCTCCCCCAGACTTCTAGGGGTTTCCCAGAGGGACAATCAGTCATCTCTTCTAATTCTATCACCTCATCTAAGGTGGTCTCCCCATTATCAATCACTAGCTAATACCTTTTCAATATCATTGACATAGCACCCCAGTATCATTTAACCAAATAACATCCATTACCTTTTATGAGGGAATATTTAGTGAGAAGAATAAAACAGAAAATACAAAACACAACCCCTCTCAATACCAGGGGGTAAACTTCCCCTTTTCTCACTTTGGTCTCTGAAGAGAGTGAGTAAAAGATTGATAATGATGAGTGGAGAAGGTAATTGATCTATTGTACAATTTGAAGTATATTTTATTTCATTATTTTATTAAGCCCTCTCAGAGCTTAGTATACTGCCTGGCACACAGTCAGTGATTAATAAATGCTAGTAGATGTGAGTAAGAGCTGGAAAGTGAATTGGTAATTTTTTCTTTACTTTTAAAGTTTAATAGTATTTTAGTTTTTCCACAGTTACATGTCAAGAAAATTTTTTAGCATTCATTTTTAGCAGAAGGAAAGTGCACTGGAAATTGGAAAGTCCAATACCCTCATTCTTGAGACTCAGAGAAGAAAGTTGACTTTACCAATGTTGGTGCTGGGACTAGAACAATGGATTCCTGACACCCTTAACACACCAGGTGGTTTGCCTTCCTGGTTATAGTGGTAGCCTGAAAAAGTGTTTGTGTGAGTGTGTGTGTGTGTGTGTGTGTGTGTTTTAATTGAATTGAATGAATGAATGAAAAGGATCTACTAAGTTCTTTCATGTGCTAAGCTGGATGATCAAAATATAAAAGTGAGATAGTCCCTGTCTTCAAGGAACTTACGGTTCTACTGGGGGAGAGGAAAATGGCCATGGAAGGGAATTACAGTCAGGGAAGTCACTAACCGTCAGTAAAACAATAAAGCAGTCCGTGGAGTCTCCCTTTTCAGCTACAAGGGTGGAGTTGATTTGATTATAATTCTCAGAACAAGTGGTGACAATGGGCAGAGAAACTGGTACCCCAGAGGCTTAGGTTCTCCCGTGCCCAGGTCTCTGAAGGTCAGGTTTGGAGGGTGGAGCACACAGTGCCTGTGGCATTGAAAATACACAATAACACAATAACTTTCCAACATTAAGATACCTTTAAAGGTCAACTTCACTTTTCATGCTGGTATTCATTTGGAGTATTTTTGAAGAAATCCGTCATTTAACAAGCAGTAGCTATGTTCCAGGCTGGCTGCTACGCACTGGGTATACAAAGGCAGGCAAAAGCCATTCTCTGCCCCTGGGGGGCTCTAGTGGGAGAGACTACATGCACAAAGCTCTGTACATACAAGATACTTAACAGGGAGAATGGGAGGTGATTTTGGAAGGAAGGTGGGTGGGGAGGGGGACAAAGAAAGACCTTCTGCAAATGCTGGGATTTGAGCTCAGCCTCAAAGGAAGCCAAGATATGGAGATGAGGAGGGAGAGGGCATTCCAGGCAGGGGAAACTGCACAAAGACATCAACAAGGGACGAGTACTGGGTGAATGAAGAAGAATAAATATTTTTAGTGAGCTAGACTGCAGGATTTGGGGAGGGGAGTGAAGCCTAAGAAGGTTGGAAAGGCAGGAAGGACCTAATAAGGGAGGCACTAGAGTTTACTGAGGAGGGATGGGTGCTCCAGGGAAATCATTTTAGCACAGAGCAGAGGATAGATTTATTGGAGAAGGGGAAGACTTGGGACTAGAGCAGGTAGGAGGCTAGTGCCACAGTTCTGGGAGAGATGATGAGGGTGAGTTGAAGTAGTTGTGAGTGTCGAAAAGGGACGAATAAGAAAGATGTGAAGTTAGACACAACAGTATTTGTCTTCCCTCATGACAGTGCAGATATTATCCCTAGTTTGCAAATAAGGAAACTGAGGCTCACAGAGGGGGATGTAACTTCATAATCTTGTAAACTTTAGAGCTAGGAGGAATTTAGAGATCATCTAGTCTTGTTCTCCAGTTTTTTGGTTTTCAGGACTCATTTGTACTTTTAAAAATTACCAAGGACCCCCCCCAAGAGTTTTTGTTTATGTGTTATATCTAGGTTTACTATATTATAATTCATTATAATAAATTATATCAATAATTAATATGAATATAATGATACTGATTATAATAAGTATATTATCATATAATACATTATAAAATATAATAAATTATGAAGTATATACATTTTAAAATATTTATTCACTAAAATAACAATAATGAACTGAGTACATGATAACATAAATATTTTAATGAAAAATATATTTTCCAAAACAAAAAAATGAGGAGTGGTCTTGTTTTACATATCTATGCAGATCCCTTTAATGTCCAATTTAATAGAAGACAGCTGTATTTTCATATCTGCTTCTGCATTCAATCTGTTGCAATGTTGTTTTGGTTGAAGCATATAAAAAAAAATCCAGCCTCACAGAAATGTAGTTGGAAAAGGGAAGAAGTATTTTAACAGGCAAATAAAATCTTAGTATTATTATGAAAAGAGTTTTACTCCAGGGATACCCATGCAAAGCTGTCAGTGACCCCCAAGGGTCCACAAACCTTTCATTGAGAGCTGCAGATCTAATCTAATTCCTAATTAGAGGAGAAAAGGGATTTTTGGAGCAGTTAAGGGTCACAGAGACAGTATGTGGCTGATTCAAATCCAGAATCTAGTTCCAGACCTGGGAACCTTCTTTAATTACCCCATGCCTATCTCTGGACCCCAATTAGTACTTAGTAGAGCTGGAATTCAAGTACACACACACACACACACACACACACACACACTATACACACACACACATTATATATGTAATGTACAGTTTTTAACTTCTGTAAGTAATCCCTCTTCTTGGGGGATCTGCCTTATTCTCATTTATTGTATAGTAAAAGAGTGAGGCTCCACTCTAATACTTTAGAAAATGAATCACATGACAGGCAAAGAGATACCTTTGTGCCCTTATTTGTGGACCCCTTCTTCAGTAAACTCCAATGGCTTCCTTATCAACTCTAGCTAAAAATATAAAATTGGCTGTTTGGCATCCAAAGTCCTTCATATCCTGCCCCTCCCCCCCGGTTTTTCCAGTCTCCTTACTGCATAACTCGCCCACCTGTACCCCACATACTTTCCAATCGAGTGACACCGACCCCTTCTTGCTCCTCAAAGAAGACACTCCATCTTTAGCCTCTGGGTGTATTCACCCACTGTGCCCTTTGCCTGGAATTCTCTTCTTCCTCATCTCCACCACCTTCTGCTGTTGTTCAGTCATTTCCGATGTGTCCTACTCTCCTAGACCCATGCAGCCTAGCTACCACTTCCAGGTCCCTGCTAAAACCCCACTATCTACATATTTTATATTAATGATACCTAATATTAATGCCTTGAGGACTTCTAACTCCTCCTGTCTAGAGCTTGTCCATAGTTGTTTGCATGTTGTCCTTCCCATTAGACTGTGAGCTCCTTGAGAACAGGGGCTGCCTTATGACCTTTCTTTAAATGCACAGTGTCAGGAACATAGTAGGAGCTTAATAAATGCTTGTTGACTGACTGACAGACAAAGCATGGCAAAGTACATAGAATGTAGGAGTTGGAGTTAGGAGTTGTTCAGTCATTTCAATTGTGTCTGATTCTTCATGACCCCTTTTGGGGTTTTCTTGGCAAAGATAGAGTGGTTTGTCATTTCCTTCTCCAGCTCATTTTACAGATGAGGAAAGTGAAACAACAGGGTTAAATGACTTGCCCAGGGTCACACATTTGGTAAGTGTCCAATGTTAAATTTGAATTCATCAAAATGAGTCTTCCTAACTCCAGGCCTGGCACTATATCCACTGTGCCAACTAGCTACTCTGGGTTCAAGTTCTGCTTTTAGATACTTTTAAGCTATGTGACCATGGGCAATCTCTCAGAAACGTCAGTTTCCTCATCTATTAAATGGCAATGATAATACACTGACTACCTTTTAGAGCTATTGTATTGAAAGGGCTCTGCACAGACCTTAAAGTCCTATTCAAGTGTGAGTAGTTACTGTAATAGTCCCACTTTGGAGAATATCTGTTCCTCTCTCTCCTGTTTGTTTTCCTCTTGAGTTTGCCTCTAGCCAGCTCTTCTTTCTAACTTCCCCCCTCACTTCTTTAGCTCAAGGCTTCCCCCTTATTGAAAAGTCTGTTTTACCCATTCCCCAGATGTGATGTGTTCACACAACATATCCACTCCCCAAAATGACGTAGGTCTATGATACTGTGATAAGTGGATGTTGGAGATGAAGGCTGACACCCCACTATTCCTGAAGTTCAAATTCATAAAATAAGGAATAATAGCAAAAGCATGTGATATTCAGTTACATGCAACAGGTGACCCAAAGTATCTCTGGAGAGCCACAGACCCACATTCAAACTTCGCACGCTTCTCAATAACCCCACTCCATGGCTCGTGGCCCTGTCTAGGCTAACCTTGGGACCATCTTAATTCATCTTGTTTCTAGCTCTTTTTAGGTATCCTCAGTATTCTTGCAATCACCAAACGAATAAGGCATGGAAAATACAACCAAGTTACCATGCACAGCAAGCAGGAAGGATTTGTGTGGGAGCCCCTAGAGAATAAAGAAAACATTTCTCCAGGAGGTCCACACTCCTTAGGGCTGCTCTCAACTTACAATGCTACCCACAGGTTGAGAATTTCAATGTGGGAAAAGTTTTTTAGGGAGAAAAACAATACACTCATCTGATGAGCCCTGACTTTCCCAGGGCCCTAGCTTGTCACTACAGACTAGAGTTGTGGTTTCCCTACATCAGGAACAGGTTGGTATCACTAGAGTTGATCCAACCATCTCTGGGACCTGCACAATCCACCCAACTCACAGTATCAGTGAAGTAGACAATTCAGTTGGCCACTCCATAGAGGTTTGTTTCCTAAAGTTCCTTGATTCCTTTTCCTGGCTTGAACCAGAACCAGGAACAAGTCCTCAGTGACTTTTTTTTATTGCTGCTACCACCCCCAGGTGCAGGTGGTACTGCTTTCATTTTCTCTGGGCTGCAGAGAGTTCAATGTCCAGTTTCTTGTTCCTATCAAGATTTTGCTACTCCCACGCACTGACATTTTTTTCTGCTGCTGTCATCTCCTTTCCCTTCTACCGGAAAGTGTCACAGCTCTTGCTATGGAGATAGTAAGGGCCATTGTACTTCCAGGTTAGCTAATCAACCCACATCTAGCTTGGTTTTTCTTGGAGCCCACAGTGGTGCCCTGTCCACAAAGCATTCCATCCTAGCCTCTGCAGACCACTGCCCATCCGGAGACCCTCAACCTCTCTAGACCCCAGTTCTTCACCTGTGAAATGAAGGGGTTGGCTAGATGGCTAAACTCCCTTCTGGCTCTAAACCCATAATCCAAAGTGAATGAAAGAGTCTGAATTCTATTCATCTTTTCCCTACTTCAGCATATAGGTAATGTGCAACCTGTAGACAGGCCCTAATAGATTTAGAAGTTGATTAGAGCTTAGAGATCATATAGTCCAACTCCCTTGTTTTACAGATAAAAAAATAAGGCTCAGAGTGGTTATTATATGCCTTGCCCAGGGTCATACAGTTAGTAAATATAAGAAATAGGATTTGAACTCAGTTTGTCCTGACCCAAGTCCAGCACTATCCACTATACCACGAGGAAAAACACTGAGTTTCCAACTCACTTCATCTCCCCCTAATCCCAATCCTAGGGTCAGACCCTGCAAATTACCATGAGGCTCAGAGAAGGCTCAAGAAAGCATTAGAAAGACTGTGAAGGCAAAAGGCAGTGTAGCATGGTGGACAGACTGCTGGGCCTGGAATCAGTAGGTCAGTAAAATTGGGGTTCAGACCTCACTTAGCCTGGTGATCATGAGTGAGTTACTTAACCTGAGAGATACCTCACTCGGGACTGTGGTAAGGCTCAAATTGGACCTCTGAATGCCAAAGGTCCATGGTCCCATGACATCCAGAGCAGAGTCAAGGTTTGCAAAGTGATTTGTTCACAAGCCTGTGAGGCAGAACACCTAAGTTTGCTCATCTTTTTTTTACTGATGAGGAAACTGTGATTCTAAGGGGTTTGGCCCATAGCCAAACAGCTAGTGTCTAAGGTGAAATTTGAACTCAGGGCCCTGGCTCCAAATCCAATACTCTTTTCACTGTATTTGTTCCATCATCACTGATGCTCACAATCAGATGATAGCATCACAGGATATAAAGGAACCTTGGAGATCTTCCAGTCCATGGATTCTTCATATGGGGTCGGTGAACTTAAAAAAAAAATATATATATATATATAGTTATATATATATATATATATATATAGTTAATTACATTTCAATATAGTCATCTTCCTTTGTAATCCTAATATTTTATTCATTTAAAAACATTATTGTGGGGCAGCTAGGTGGAGCAGTGAATAGAGTACTGGCCCTGAAGTCAGGAGGACCCGAGTTCAAATGCCATTACACTTAACACTTACTAGCTGTGTGACCTTGGGCAAGTCACTTAACCCCAACTGCCCTGCATTCCTCCATCCCCTCCCCCCCCAAAAGCAAAAAAAACAACATTATTCTATGGAGGGGTCTTATAGACTTCACTGGACACTTATGTCCATGATACAAAAGAACCCCTGGGTCGATGCAACCTTCCCTCTTCTTCCCATTTTATAGGTGAGGAAACTGAAACCCAGACCAGGGAAGTGACTTGGCTAAGACCATACAAGTCAGCTCAATTCAGCAAATATTTAGATGCCTTAATATGTGCATTGTTGCTGTTTAGTTGTGTCCAACTCTCAGTGACTCCATTTGGGGTTTCTTGGCAAAGATACTGGAGTGGTTTACTATTTTTCTTTCTAGCTTATTTTGCAGATGAGGAAATTAAGGCAAATGGGTTATACTTGCTTAGGGTCACACAGCTAGTAAGTATCTGAGATGGGATTTGAACTCAGTCTTCCTGACTCCAGACCTGGCACTCTATGTTTTCTGTGCCACCTAGCTGCCCCTATGTGCATGGCCCACAGCTAATAGAAGTAGAATTAGAACTCAGGTCTTTTGAAGCCCAAACTAGTCAGCTTTCTACCACACCACCATTACCTAACAGGAACAGCAGACAGGCTTAAAAAGGAAAGAAGGGGGAACAGTGGGAAATCTCAGTTATTTCTTTTCCACAGAATGGACCAAATTCTCTTCAGGGACTGATTGTGCTGGAACAGCTTGTTGCACTCATTACTTATCGATATATGTTTTTACAAATTTCCACAATTTCCCCAACCTTGGTAATTCATATCCCCTCAAAATTTGAATTTGATATAATTGAAATTGAAGCTCAAGTTCTTTGCACATTCTTTGAAGAAAGGATTAGGAAAATTAATAATGCAAAAATTTCAGGGAAGACCATTTAACTTAAAATATATTACAGTATTTTTAAGTGCTTCAGGAACATCCAGTTAATTGAAGACTACTATGTAGGATGGGTTTGTGAAACAGGAACAGGATGGGTTTGTAAAAACCTAACATCCAGCAGAAACACCCCAGATCCCTTTGTCTACCTGTAAATAACTGGAATCTTAAAAAATACTGCCCTCAAATGATATTTTCTTAAGTCAAATATCCTACTCTTTTGCCAAATATAAAAAAAAAAAGTGAACTCTCACACCCCCTTGTGGCCAAAGTTATTCATGCTCAGTAGAACCTTATTTGGGATTGATGGATTTACTGAAAAGAATGGCTAAAAAGTAAACTATTTTCCATAAAAAAACAATTCACTCTTTAAAATCTATGCTATTTAGAATGAATGTTAAGACACTTGAATGACCTTGTCAAGGAAATCTAGTTCCATTTTTAAAACTACTTTCTCTGAAGAGAAAAAGTAAAAGCAATGCAGAGATTTGAAAAAATAAAAATAAGACCAAGATTCCCTTGGTCACATGTTTGATAACTTTAAGTACATTTTTCATGGAAACACAGGATCACTGCTCTGGAGCTGGAAAGGACCTCAGAAGCAAGTTAATTCAACCTCCTCATTTTATAAGGGAGGAAACTGAGGGCAAGGAAGTCTTGCCCAGTCAGAAAAGTTGTGTAAGATGTGAAATTTGAACCCCAAATTGTCTGATGCCAGTCAATCTGTGTCCCTGCAACACAACTTGACTTCCCCTGATGCAGTGGTCTATACCCTTTGTCTTTTACTCTTTCACGTCACATGGAGGTTTCCAAAAAAAGAGAAGAAATCTATTAAATTTAAATAAATTAAATGAGTCATAGCTATTCCCCAGTAATTAAGGGGTCAAAGGTCAAAGAGTTCTCGAATAATTGAAAAGCATTAACAAAACACATGAAAGAATGCTCTAAATCACACACAGTATGAGGAATACAAATCAAAACAACTCTGCAGTTTTGTATCACACTTTGTAAATCATTAAAGATAACCCTAAAAAATGGTGACAGTTAACATTGGAAGGGTTGTAGGAAGATGGGCACAATGATTCATTGTTGGTTGAGCTGTGAATCAGCATGACATTTTAGAAAGCAATTTTGAATTATGAAAATAAAGTACCCTTCAATGCAGAGATTCCAATACTGGGTTTATGCCTCTAGGAAGCCATTGACAAAAAGGCCCCATATACACGAAAATATTTATGGCAACACTTTTTGTGATAGCAAAGAATTGGGGGGGATAGATTTCCTTCAGAGAGGAATGGCTAAACAAATTATGTGTCATGAACAGAATGAATATTATTGTGTTGTAAGAAACGATGAATGTGTCAAATAGAGTAGTATGGAAAATTCTACATGGACTGAGGTAAAGTGAACTTTTTCAATGAATTGAGCAGTTGTGCCAGTATTTTCCACTTCATTTTTTTCCTTTTTTGTCTTAAAAAATACTATTTGTTATAGAGGATAGTTTTCTAGGAGAGGGAAGGGGAGGAATACTGGAAAAATCCACGATTATGAAAGAAACAAAAGATCAATAAAAACTAATTTAAAAAATTACTTGAATGAAATAAGCTAAAGATTATGATTTGTTTCACATGACATTTATTTAAGTTACATTTCAGGGTAAACAGTGTTCAGGGAGATGTGTAGCCTATGTTGGCTAGCACAATACATTCAGAAATTGGTACAAAATATTTCTGTTTTATAAATACTTAAAAATTAATAAGATAGGCAGTTGGTTAAAATACATTCTTTAAAAAAAAGTAAGCTAAACCTATATATATCAACTGATATTTTAAAATGTCAAAGTTCCCCCTACAAAAACAGCTGAACAATTAAGAATTCTGGCAAAATTAGACATCTGCCCCAATTATCAGATAATCACCAGCACTTTCATTTAAAATAGAACTACAAAAAACAAGCTATACAAGCCTAAACAATGATGAGCACTATAGTGTCCCAGGAATCCTGGTTGAAATGGAAAGAGGTTTATTAGGATGCAAATCTCCTTTTAGAGGGAAGGGTATTTCAAGGTGGCTACAGTAATCAGCACCATGTCAAGTCTTTTCTCCCATAGAGAGGGTTTCAGTAATTCATTAGGAAACAATGAAGGGGATTAATATTATCTCTTCTGAATAGCACTTTGTTCAGACAGTCCGCCATAAGAATTAGGCCAACACACCAATTTTCCCACTGCAGTTTGCTCTTGTTTCCATGAGATGGTAGTATTAGCCTAACTCTTTCCTTTATAATGTTACAGGTTCCAAATAAAATTACAGGCCACATTTTTAAACTTAGCCAATAAATTCAGTGACATCATGTATTGGTGAAGACCTGATGCCTGAACCATTAGCAGTTAATGATTTGTAATAATTAGCATTAATAATTAATTAATAATTATCAGGGTAATGATTTGTAATAAACAAAGAATATGGTCCCTGAGATATCATGACATTACAAAGACACTGGTGATTATATTTTCCCAACCAAAAATTGAGACATAGCATCTGACAAAGGATATATCTTTTGCAAAGTCTCATTAAAAGTGTCCTTTTTCCCCCTTTGAAATTGGAACAGTTTCAGGAAATCTGGAGCATATGGTCACTGCAGCTACAAGAAATCATAAGGTAAATTAAACAACAAGATGTGGAACAGGGGACTAACAGTGTCTGAAATTTAGTCAAAGGCCAAAATTACCCTGGGGATGGTGGGAAGAAGTAGAAACTAAAAACATTCTTAATTAGAACGAGGGGGAAAAAATGGCCATCCTTTTTGTTGGCAGAAGGCACTTAAAGGAACCTGTATTAAAAGAGTGGCCTAATGAATGCCTAAGAAACACTCCCCAAAACACATGGAAAAAGACCTTAACTTTACAACCTCTTAATTAGTCTTCTGAAATTCTAAAACTTAACAAAACCCCTCTCAAACCCTCAATCCTCAAATTAGATGGACTCTTTCTCAAGACAGTATTAATGAACAAATAAAATAAAATCAGAACTTTCTGTCTCCCTATTAAAAATTAAAAATAATTTGGTGATAGTTACAGATTACATGCCTTTCTCTCCTATCTCCCACCCAAAGAGACAGTTAAATGAACTGTTGCTTGATAAAGCAGAATTTAAACAATTAGGGATGAGGTTCTTCTCCAGAAATCTTACTCTTAAGAAACATTTCTGTTTAGAATTGCTATGAAAAAAGGAGGGGTGCCCTTAGAGTAGGCACATAACCATATTTTGTTTTTATTCTTCACCTATATTAAGATTTTCCATGATTCCCTATCTTAAACTTTTAAAATAGCGCTTGTAAATAACTAACAGCTTTCCAGGTTTCTTAGAAATTCTCCTTTTAAAACAATTGGCCTAAGTATTCATAAGTGAGGAAAAAGAGACATAAAATACAACGAGTGGATATTGTCTACAAATCCTAGAGACGCTTGGGTGTAAGGAAGTGCAGAAAGGTGCCAGGAGAGCCGGATTTTTGTTCCAATTCTGGGATTTTAGTTGTGATTATGCTACTAACTAGAGGTATGATCAGTCAGTGTTTTTCAGTCTCAGTTTCCTCAGTCACAAAACAAGAAAGTGAGTCTGGCTGATCTTTAAAAACACTAGGAAAGATGGATGTTCTAAATGACAATACTGTCTCCTCATAACACCTGTAACTGTTTCCCCTACTGGAAATGATTTAATTCACGTGAAAGGAACTATAAGATGCTTGCTGTTGAGACCAACTGATCAAACCCACCAATGTTCCCAACTCACAGTAAATATCTAGCTTTTATAAAGCTTTAGATCAGCTGGCCCAGGCAGCTTAACAAGGAAGCCATTAGGTGACACCCTGCTGTGCCTAATTGTTTTTAGAACATATGGTACTTTGTGTCACCACCCCAGCTGTGAATTCTCAGGCTTTTGTCACAATCTAAAGAACAGCTTAACTCCTCTACTTTCTGGTTTGTCACCATATTCCATAGACTCTTCTCTTGTCAGTCACTGGAGATAGAAAAATCACTTTTTAGAAGAACATAACTCATTTTTCCTTCAGGGCTTTTTATAAATGAATGTAGTGAATTACACAGGCATCACAATGAAACGGCAAATCACTCTACCATCTTTGCCAAGAAAACCCCAAATGGAGTCACAGAGTCGGACATGACAAAAACAACTGAACACCACAGGGAATAAAAAGTCCAGTAAAAACACAGTCCTGGGAATATAAGCGCTTAGCTATATACCTGATTTATTTATCATTTATGCCTTAAAATGTTACTTTAGTATTCATCACAATAGCTGGTAGTGCCAAGTTTTAAGTCATTTAGTGCACAAAGTAAACTTTAATAAATGTTCTGGCATTTGTTAAAATTAGGACATTTCATTAGATCCCATTTATGGAATAACTACAAAATAAAGTCTTAGATAAAATGGAACATAATGTAACTGACCTGTGGAGGCCTTAAAAATAAGCCCAGTTTTAAAGGTTCTAACCTATGCTTTAAAAAAAAAAAGGTTATAAGATTACCAACATAAACAAGTATTATCAAAAAGATTCTTTCAGAATTTTAAAACCAGGGGGCTACATATGTATGCGCTTGTACCACACACACACACACACACACACACACACACATCCCCTAGCTCCTTTGGCCAAAATTTGTATATGAAGTGAAATGTTAACACAACAGAAAAATGATAACTGGTGATTACAGAGATACTCACTGTATACAAATTAACATTTTTCTGACCTTTCAAACAGACAAAAAAAATCCCCACACCATGAAAATTAATTTTTCATTGGATCTTTTTGCAGGCACCTAGACCATTTTTAGGAATAAACTGTAAACCCCAGGATACAGAAACAGCTGCTCAGCTTTAATTATAGAGCCTCTTACCATAATATTATTCTTCTCACAGTTAGTCTGTTATCCCCATGTTTTTCTCACAGTAAATAAATTTGCAATATAAGTTTATGGCTTATTATAAAGATAATACAAAAGCCTTATTTAAAAGCATGAGAAATAAAATTTATAGAAAGCCTGTTATGATGTTAAACACACACACACACACACACACACACACACACACACACACAATTATTTTAAAATACCATAGCAGATAGACTACAATTCAGTCTGGTAGATGAAGAGTGTCAAACTCTTAAAAAAAAAAATAACCACACACAAAAAAATCTCAAAGCAATTTAGCTTATACCGTGAAATCCCAAAGTACTACATTGATAAAGCAAATCTAGGTGTCTTGTCCCAAGTCATAAAGGTCCCATAGCAATAGGTTTTCCCCACAATGAGGCAAAGACTCACCAATTATCCATTTTTAAAATAGTATTTAAAATAGCTATTTAGATTTTTTTTGCTTATTTTACTTTACAATTTCAGAACAATGCCAATAATGTTTAATTACAACAACAATTAAGCCCTGGGTGATTCCCACCTCTTTCCTCAGTTATACATGCATGTGACAGATGCCAGGTTTGAAAACACATTCTTGAGCAAACACTCCATTAGTAGAAGGTAGAGGGGGATGGGATGCTAATCACCAAGAAACTTATTGTCAAACTTTCAAGTTTGGAGTTCTCCTGGAATAACAACCTATCAGAAAACCTCTTTTCCAGGATTACGGGCCAATTCCCATTTTGCATCGTTTCTCCATTCCTAAAGATCCATCCCATGGTGATGGACGAACTCAAGTACCCTGTCCTTTTCTGGCTGGTTCCTCCCCAAAGTGCAAAAGGGCTACACAACAAAGTGATGTTTTAGAAACTGGGTACTTTGGTTGGCAATGGGTGCCTTTCTTCAGCTGCGATTGAAACAAGGCAGATATTGGTTTTTGCTGGCGTCTTTGCTTATCCTTTCTGAGGAAGTGTTTATAGACACCTGGACAATGGCAGAGAACTTACTCTCATTTCTCACCGCTCTTCAGTGAAGAAAGTGGGTGCTGAGAACTGGATTTGGGGCAAATAATTTATTCTTTTAAAAATGAAGACTTTCACTCCCTTGAAAATTCCTGTAGAAATAGACACCAATAATTGAGAAAAAGTCCAGGTCACCTGAGGGCTGAGTTTGTGCCACTGTGGTCAGGGGAGGCAGGTGCCGCAGGCTTTCACTGGTGGAGTCAGTGGAGTCTGCTATGGACAGGGTACAGGAGGGTCATGTGCTCTGCTCCCTTGAAAGGTAACTTCTCGTTGGAATAGTGATGCACCACCTCTGGGATGCTGTCAAAAACAGCGCTTGTCTGGTCTAGCGTATACTTGTTGTCTTTAGTCTGGGCCACGATAATGTGAACACATCCTTGACTGGTCCTGCAACAAGACACAAGCCAGAGTAGACATTAATGAGCAAGGCTTAGAGGAGCCGTCCTCAGCAGAGACCTCTGGTCAGGTACTCCGAAGTCCAACAGGCTCTCCTGGCCCTCCCTCCATTGTTCTGTCAAACAGAAATGCTCTAGATATCCTACACTCAAGCAAAGCGCTGGAGGCTTCCCAATCCCCTGCTAAACTGGTTTCATCTTTGGGAGCTGTGTTTTCACTACAAAAAGGTTATAGATGCTAACTAGACTAAAGCCTTTTATAAAAATTATCAATGTCATCCCATCATTATTCTTTCCAGACTGCTTAAAGCACCCAGACTCAGGTTTAAAAAAAAAAAAAAAGTCCACCCTATTTCCTTCAACAACAACAAAAAAATAAAGTATGAATCCAAATCAATTTTTTTCCATGTCTGGAAAGGCCATTCCTTGTTTTAAGTAAGTTTGTTTTGCTCAGATACAGCCTGTTGGCTCAGACAATTAGAGCTGGCAAAGAAAGCTCAAGCTAACCCAGAAAGCGCCCATTTCAGGAGCAGAGCAGGGCTATTCCTGGCATTGTATATTTGTTGGCCATTTCAGTTTTATGAGCAATATTGCTTCGACACCCAGCCCCTTTTTCCCCCCTCTGGTCTGATTGTTTCAGCTACAGGGGCTCCGCTTCCTCAGGAAGGAAATGCAGTTAGTACTCCCGACAATGATCCTCCAATATAGCGCCATTGAACTAGCCTTGGAGACAAGGACTGCCGGGGAACACCCAGACTCCATGGGGCTGAGGCATAAACATGTCTTTGTGTACAGTCAGGGGCAGTGGAGAGTGAGAGGCTGGCCATCTTCTCCTCTCCTCTCCATTGTAAGACACTCACAGGAAAAGCTCCCGTCAGCCCTGCGGCAACCAGGGCAGCATTCTTAAAGCCCAGAGTACAAAATGCAGAGGGGAAAAGTACTCCAGAGTACAAGAGGACACAAAGGATCTTTATTACAAATGAGAGCTTATTTTTATTCAGCCATCATCCCCAGAGGAGGGAGACAAGGCTGGTCTGAAAAATCCTAACGAATAAATAAATTATTACTGAGCCATCAATTATGAAGATGGAATTTAGAGAAAGATGGGAAAACGTGCGTGCATAAAGTAAGCAAGCCACACAAGAACTACAAAAATGCAGATGTGAACATTTAAAGAAGGCTGGCCTCCTAGGAACTGCAATAGTGGTCCCAGAACACAGATTATGAAACATCCCTTCCTCTTTAGGACTCAGAAAAAAAGGAGGGAGGCTAGAGAGATGCTGTCTGCTATGCTCACTTCACTTCTGTTTGTTTTCTGTTCATTCAGGGGTTGGAGGAAAAAGACATCATATCCAGAAAAAGATGACATAAAAAAGGCATCAATGAAATTTCTTTAAATTATTTTTAAAATAATTAATATTGCACAGATGGAGAAGGGGACACAATTATCGAAAAACATGTCCAAAAGCCATTCTTGACTGGTCAAGAGAAAGTAAGCCAGTCAATTCTCTTTTCTAAGAATTATCCCCACAGAGAAACCATTAGATTATCTTGTATCTTATCATGGGGAGTTACTTGACATTACAAGGCACTCTTTCACCACTGAGCTATTTGAATCAAACCACTATGAGTTTAAAAAGTCTATTGTGACCATTTTAATGGACCTTTACTCTTAATTTTTTTCTGGTTAAGTCCCCCCTCCTCCTGCCTCCAATTTGTGGTCCTAAGAGTCTGTTATATCCGTCATGAATGGTTTAGTCCTGGTGTGACACAGGGGAAAAAAAACCCCAGGATCTGAAGAATTAAAGGACCCAGGTTCAAAATCCTGCCTCTGACATGGACTCCCTCTGTGTCTTTGGGCAAGTGCGATAACCTCTCTGGGCCATAGTTCCAGCATCTTTAAAGTGAGAGATTTAATCTAGAATTTTAATTGAGAAAAAGTTGTGCTTGAAGGTTCCTTAAAGCTCCAATTCTATGATTCCATGACATTTCTTTCAAAAAGAAATGCTTCTTTTTAACCTTATTCCATCTAAAACCTTCTTTGGTCTATTTCTCCTTTTCTCTCTCAGCAGTCTGATGGGGCATCGAGGTACTTACTTTAGTGCAATAGAGTATCTGCTGTTCCCAGACTCACTGTTGCGCACCAGGTAACTGGCTTCTTTACAGGGCTGGAGCCGACTCTCTGCCTCTGCCCGGGCGATGGCTCCGTGATACCAACTAATGTAAGGATGGAGGTAGAACTGTGTTAAAAACTCAAAGTCTGGAGACTTCAAAGTTCATTCCTGGTTTACACAATGTATTTGGTGCCTTTAGTCATTTATACTAGATCTTCCTTCCTATTTTAAACTATATCAAAAGGCAATTAGGATAATTCTGTATCACAAAGTCTATCAGAACAACAAGTTCAGGTACTGTTGAAAAATACAACTTTCACTCTGTATAATATGTTTAAGGTTCAAGTCAAATGAATAAAGTCAGTGAACAACTTCCCACCTTCAGACAGAAAACTCATAGCAGCAATGTCCATACAAGGTTCATTAACTACATGTAATCTGTTGTTGTTTGTCCTTCATTCTTGAAGAGGACCAGCGACATCAGGAGTGATGTCTTCACTTGCAAGTGAATTGGATTTAAGTGAAGCAGGGTCATACAAGGTTATCAGCCCCACTTTCTCAGTGGGGAACCCACTTTGCAGGGGGAGACCTTGGTCTTTTTAAGTTAAGGTCTTTCCCAGGTCTCAGTCTGTCTGAGGCAACACCCATTTAGTAATTTTAAGGCTAGGTAAGAAATAAGGCAAACAATGGCCTATTCTGCCTACTCAGAAAAAAAAAAATCAGCCTGGGAGTGGAAGACCCTCAAGGTTTTTGGCCAGAACAGAAACAACTGCTCTTTATACTGTTAGGAATAACTCAAAAAGGATAGTGCAGAAAGAAGCAGTTCTCTAACTTTCTGACCTCAGGACTGGACCCCTTTATACTTTTATATCACTGAGGACCAAGAATAACTTTTTTTATATGAGTTACATCTACCAGTATTTACCACATTAAAATTAAAATGGGTACATTTAAAATATTTAGTTATTAACTCACCTTTGCTTAAAAACTAACAATAATAAATCTGTTACATGGTAATAAAAACGTTTTTATGAAAAATATTTTCCAAAAAAAAACCCGAAAAACAATTATAAGAGGCATTGTTTTACATATATTTGAAAAATCTCTGTGATGTCTGATTCAATAAAAAGACAACTAGATTCTCACCTCTGCCTCTGCAGTCAATACTGACATGTATCCACAGTTAGAATTTACATAGTGACTGCCACGTGCCAGGCACCTGCTGAACACCGTACAACTATGATGTCATTTGCTTCACCACAACCCTGGGAGTGGAGGCTATTATAAACTCTATTTTACTGATGAGGAAACTGAAGCAAACAGAGATTAAGCAACTTGCCCAGCGTCACACAAGCACAACTTGCTGATAAGTGTCTGAGGTCGAATTTGAACTCAGGTCCTTCTGACTTTAGGCCCACTGTTCTATCTAGTGCTCTATCTTGGCAGCCCCCAAATAGGCTTTAGTTGACGTATATGAAGAAAATCGAGCCTCTCACAGATATGTAGTTAGATCCAAGGATCCAAAGATCACTCTTTGTGAACTGCTAGCTGAAAGTACCAGCCTCAGAGCCAGAAAGACCTGGGTTAGAGTTTTACCTTGGACACATACTAGCAGTATGACCCTGGGCAAGTCATTTAACTTCCCAGTTCTTCAAGTAACATCTAAGGCTACAAATTACATAGAATGTATTGACCTACCCTGGTAGAAGGAAGTTCCCAACAAAACCATACCAATGAAACCATGGGTCCAGATCCTATCTTGATGATGGAATAATCATTTGTTTCCAAGTTTTTTATTTCTGCAGGAGACAGCCTGATATAGTAGCAGAAAGAATGCTGGACTTGGCATTGGTAGACCTAGGGTCAGACTCAGCTCTGCTACTCGATACCTGCATGCCTGTGGGCAAGTCTTAAGCTCTTTGGGCCTCAGTTTCCTCATCTGTAAAATGAAGGTCTTGGACTAGACCTTCCAGCTCTAAACCCACAATCCTATGAATATACTACATCAGTCCCAAAGGCAATCAAAGAAAGGGTAAGACTTACGGCTGCTTTTCCAGGCAAATAGCTGGGTCCACTCTCTCCCCTTCACTGTGATCAGAAAGTGCTGGTTTCAGGATCTTCTGGGTCCAGCTCTTCTGTCTATGGTGATGTCGCACTGTTTCTTCTTTGATGGAAGGTCTCTCCGATCCCTCAAACTGGACTGGAAGGAAGGCTCCATTTAATATCAGACTTGTCATTGCAGTGGTCTATGTAAGGCTTCAAGAAAAAAAATGCTTATCCTGACTCAGATCAGGAAAGAAGTATTTTTTTCCTTCAACAAAAACTGCAGAGAGCAGAAAAATAAGTTGGTGTATCTAAGCACCCTGAAATCTCTGATATTCTACTATACTGCTAGTATCGTCATACATGATGCTACTTCCCAGCAAGCCATCCACTACCAGAAGGAAGTTTTAGAATATTAGTTGTAACCAAACACTTTTATCATATTTACTCAAGACTTCTACTTTTGCACTTTTCAGACTAAAAGGGAATGTAGTGAGATTGTTCCAGCAAAGTACATGTCCACTAAAAATAATGCTTTTCTGGAAAGTTCTGGCATTTTTTAAGTTAAAAATTCCTTGCAAATGGAAGATGACAGGGATAAATGAAGACAGCATAGACATTTTAAAAAAACATTGAACATAGCAGTTATTTTCTTTAATCTCATATATGCTTTGGTATTATGGCTAGATAAATTTGAAGCATGTATAAAGACAAACAGGCACCTAATTTTGCTGTTCAATCATTTCAGTTGTGCATGCCTCTTCATGACCCCATTTAGAGTTTTCTTGGCAGAGATACTGGAGTAGTTTGCCATTTCTTTTTCTAGCTCATTTTACAGATGAGGAAAGTGAAACAAATTCAGTTAAGTGACTTACCTAGGGTCACAGAGTTAGTAAGTGTCTGAGGTAGGATTTGAACTCCAGGCCCAGTCCTCTATCTATCCACCGGGCCACCTAGCTACCCAGGGACCTAATATGTGTTCAATAATCCCAGACTAATCAACTTTAAGCTTCTGAGTATAGTACAAAGGACAAAGGCCTGGCTCTGGAATTAAAGGATCTGGGTTCAAGTCCCATCTCTGACATTTACTACCTGTATGGCCCTGGGCAGGTCACTTAGGTTCTGTAAGCTCAGTCTCCTCAGGTGCATAAAATGAGGGAGTGGGACTTGATAATCTCAAAGGTGACAGTTTTAGATCTATAATCCTAAAATCCTAAGTAACCAGAAAGATGAAATGGATTAAAAGATAAGCTGCTAAATATATTACCTACAGCAAAATAAATCTGGATTATAACTTAGATCATAATTAGAGCCATTTTAATTAACTGTCAGAGGAAAAACAGCCTGAAGGAATTCAAATGTAGGTAGCAGAAATTAATGGAAACCAGATTTAGGCATTGGAAGTTTGATTTCTGACACTATCAATTTATACAAATATATGTTCATGCAGTCATGAATGACTGCATCAATTGACATCGATGGGTTTCACATTCATAGTTTTGATTATTTGTGGCTTGGTCATTGATAATTAAATAGGAATTTTTGGAGATTTGTGCTGTACTGGGGAAAATCACAGATGATGTACATATGTAAGGAAAACTAAAAGAAATTAGTAAGTCACAAATGCATAAATACTACATGGTATTAAGTTATTTTATTATTTACTACCATAAATATGTATAAATAAATTTGTTATAAACATTAGTTAAATTTTGTTAAAAGTTTCAATGTGCTAAAAGAACTACAGGCTAACACTCTCTCTTTGTGAACCCCTCCTCTTTGTCTATCATCCACTCAGTCATGTGATTTTTCTCCCTCAGTGACCACTGACCTCACTATACCAGTGACTGTGAAAACTGCATAGTGTGTGAGATACTAATCTCTCTTGCTTAGAAACTGCAACTTTTTAAAATGGATGCAGTGTGTTTTACTTGTTTTTTTGTGTTAAATAATGATCAGAATTATTAAAAATAAAAGTTTGGGGTGGAGCCTAGAGTTATTTCAGCTTTTTCACATTTATGAGGATCCTGTACCCCTGATGTCAAGGGATGATTGTATATACACATATATGTAAAGTCAGTTTAATATCTGATTCCTTTAAAATATTAACGTGAGAGAGATACAATGTTCACTTAGTTCTTAAATGACTATTTTGTGTATATCCCATTTTATTCAATATTGTAAAGAATACTATTTTACAAAACAAATATTAGCAGATCTGTGGATTATCTCCAAGTTTGATCCTGAATACACATACAAAAGTCCCAAACAGGCCTCAGTTTCCTCATCTATAAAATGAAAAGGCTACATTAGTAGCTCTAACTCTAGAGCTATGATCCTAAGTCATCTAAGCAATCTTGTATGCAATCAATAGGCTTAGCAGCAAAAACAAACAAAACACCAACTTAAGACAGACCTGAGACAATATTTTAATAGTTCTTTTGAATGATTCTAAACATCTAATAAGATCTCACTTAGAGAAGAAATAAGTGTATAATTTTAAATATAAAGAAGAACAACTTTAGACCATTTCCCTAAACAATGAAGGAAAAAACCCCAAATTTCATTTCTTTATAATCCAGGAGTCTTTACAATGGAGGTATCAAACTGACTGAAGAGTAAGTGTGATCCTCTTGATCAGACAGGTTGTATTGGGTCCTCTTCCCTTCTCTTTATTCTCTCTGAGGAATATCATCAGCTGCTATGGGTTCACTACCATCTCTAAAAAGATGACTCAGATTTGGATCTCCATCCCTGACCTTTCTCTTAAGTTCCAGCTGCATATTACCAACTGAAATGTCCCTTCTGTATCTCAAACAACATGTACAAAACAGAATTTGTCTCTTTTCTCAAATCCTCCTAACTTTTTTATTTCTGCTGAGGGCAATATTATCCTTCCTGTAAACCAGGTTTACTATCCAGAGCCATTCTTTATTTTTTACATTCTTTACTCTTTACTTCTCCCAACCAATCAGTTATAAAGAGTTACTGATACTACCTCCACAACACATCTGATGTCCATCCCTTCTTTCCTCTCATATGGCCACCACCCCAATTCAGACCATCCCCCTAACTGCCTCTGGTCTTTTCCCTCTCTGATTCATCCTCTGTACTGCCACCAAATTGGTATTCCTAAAATGCATAGTGGATCACACCCATCCTCTGCTTATGAAGCTTCAGTGGCTTCCTCTCACCTCTAGAATAAAATAAGAACTATGGTTTGTCTTTTAAAGCCCTTCACAATCTGTCCCAGTTCACTGCTATAGGCATACATGCCCCATACTCTCCTTCACACGCTCAATATTCCAGCCTAACTTGTTGTTCCCTATACCCAACAGTCCATCTCCTGTCTCCATGTACTCCCTCCTCACCCTTATTTTCTAGAACTCCCAGCCTCCTTCAAAGCTTAGCTCATGGTCTATCTTCTACAGAAAACCTGTTCTGATTCCCCTTGCTTCTTCTGCTCCTCCCCCTACATTTCCTTTGATCTCTTTGGATATATATTGCACTCCACATACTGTGTACATGCTATTTCCTCAGCAGGAAGCTCCTTGAAGGCAGGACTGCTTAGTCTTTGCCTCTTTGGCACAAAACACTGGCTGGAAAGCAGTAGGCATTTCACAAAGGCTTGCTGAATGAATGTTGACTAAAGCATTACTAAGTAAAAGGCAAGCCCAGATGTTTCATGCAATGTGTCATTTGGCTGAAATGGTATCACCTGTTATGGTGATTGCCTCTTACCTGACAGTGCTTTCACTATCTGTTCTTTTTTCCATTCCCATGGCTGTTCGTACTCTGCGGCTGGTCGCTCATCATTTTCAGGAAGCCTGCTGTCTAGGGAACGCATCTTCCTTTCTTGTATGGTGCCCATCTGTACATCTGGTTTGGGTCCTCCTTCTCCAGGTTCATAAGGAGTATCATATAGCTGCGGGGGTTTGCCCAGAAGTTCTTTGGAACTAAGTCTTTTAGCCAAAGTCTCTGATTTAATGCCATTTTCCCCTGACTCGCAGGGGCTGTCAAGCAGTTGAATAGTCTTCACCAAAGGGTCTTTAGAACCTCTTCGCCTTATCTCTGAAAGATATATATATATATATGTGTGTGTGTGTGTGTGTGTGTGTGTGTATTAGTGAAAACATGCATGTAGCACCACAGCTCCCTGGAAGGGGGCATGCTATTATAGCACCCATGAAAGTTAAGCACGTACCCATCTTTCTGTCTTATCTACCCAGTCAAGGCTGGTATGTAAGCTTGGAGTTATGTTTCAACAGCTCTGATTCTCTGCCAGTAGCACCAATAGTGACAACAACTATGGGAGCAAGACAAGGAAAGCATCTACTCCGTCCTTCCTCTATTTGCTATATAAATCCGATGATGTACAAACATTAGGCTGGAAAAGATCACAGGAATCTACAGATCCCAAAGTAAAGCCCAGTGTGAAGCAATGTCGCCAAACGAAGCAGCAGCTCCAGGGCACACTGCCACATACCTACTCTCACCGTGCAGTCTGATCTGGCTCCACTTCAGCCTTAAACTGTCTGCTCCATGTTAGAGAACAAAATGAGACAAGCCAGATGTAGAAGAGCCAGTGTGGAGGAAACTGCAAACAGCAGGAAGAATTTGTTTCTGTGGGATAGAAATGATGTCTTCTAATCATGGAGAATAACCAGAGGGAAGGAAAGTCTTTTGTAAAGAATGCACAGAGAGGATGACCTGGGAAGAAGACTGATTACTTAAATTTTAGAGTCACTACCAATGCTGCAGCCTAGGAATGAACCGAAGAGAAATAAAACCAGATTAAAGGGGGGAAAAGTTACTCAAACTTGGGGAACAGAAAATTCAACCTAGAATCTGTTTATAATGAATGGGGGTCAATGTCTATATGCAGCTTTAACTGTTACTTTTGAGTCTCTCTCACACTCTCTATCCCAGCTACTCCTGGGCTCTGGGGCTGGAGCCTTCTTCATCTCTTCTGTTCAAGGTTTAAGAAAAAAACCAAAAACACCTTTCCTTTTAGCTTGGTCAAAACAAAGTGGTAGTTTTTTCCAAAGGAACCACAAATAAAAAACGAAAACAAAAATGAACACAAAACACAAGAAAGCAGGAAAGGCTAGGTTAACAGAGTACACATTTAATTCATTCTCAAAATCCAGCCACATTATATCATTTGAGCATTCCCTGCTCTTCTGTATCTCACTTCAACCCTGTCTCTATTAAACTAAAAGGAAAAGGAGTTTGTCTATACTTATGATCAGGAGAAATATACATGGGTAGATAAGAATAAAGCAAAAATTGCCTTATATGGAGCAATTTTATGATGATGCTCAACATTTCATACTAAAACATTACAGAGCTGATGGTACCTTAAGTGCCCGTGGTCTATATAACGTAAGTGTCCATGTTAAATGTCTTTCTACTTTTTCTGAAAGAATATTTATAGAGTTCTGGGAGAGAAGAGTTGAAATAACTGAGCTGTGTATTTGGTTTGATGACTGAATCATAGAATTTGAGAGTTGGAAGGGACCTCAGTGGCCATCTAGTCCAACCCATACACAAAAGGAAAGGAAAGGAAAGCACTCCTTCCTCTGTAAGTCCTTAGATTGGGTAAAAGATATGCAAAGTATTATTAGGTCTTTAAACAATGTTTAATTAGGAAAAAAGCAAGACTTACACATAGGCTCCCTCCACCCCCTCAAGCTCAATGACTTCAGAATTCATTCTAGCACCTGGCTGTCCTGAACCTGAGGCGCCATAGTAACAGAAACAATCACATGGTTGCAAACGGATCCTTCCTGTAGGGAGAATAGTCCCTGACGTGCAGAGCTGGCTCTGAGAGGAAACAAGACTGAGAAGGAGGAAATGGAGAAAGGAAGCTACACCCAGGCTGTCCGATACAAGCCATGTACCATGGCAGACAACAGAAAGCAGTTAACTAACTGCAGATAAACAGTCATTTGCAGCAAAGGGCTGAAACCAAGGGCTGACCTTGTAACAATTAAAATGTGCTGCTGGATGAAGCAAGATATGAAATATGCTAAAATTTTTTTTTCTTCTCAATAACTAATTCTAGCCTTGTAGATTGTATTCCACACATATTTACATTTTTGATAACTGGAAAAACATGGTGGGCTTTTCCCCCCTAACTTAAGCAATTTAGTTTTAGTCTGTTATTCCTCTAATACAGGGATCTTTAATGATGAAGGATTCTTTGATATCTAATACAGGGATCTTTAATGATGAAGGATTCTTTGATATCTAATACAGGGATCTTTAATGATGAAGGATTCTTTGACAAGTTGGGCCCTATTTTAACTGTACTGTAAATTTAAGAGTTTAATTCAAACTCTTAGCTTACAAAAATCAAAGTTGAAGAATTTCAAAACATGATACTTCAAGTCATCTTCTACCATTTAAAGAAATCAAGCTTTTATGTGTAATATGGTACTGGGGTGGAGGTGGGGAGAGGAAGGTTTGATCAAAGGTCCTCTGACCACCACATTAACATCATCTCCATGAGCTAAGTGTTTCTTATATTGGTTCTGGGACACATTTTCATATTTGGAACAAATTTTTAGAAGTATTCAAACCACACAAAAATCCTCTTTCCAGACAAAAAGGTCTAAGTTTATGCTTATATGTGGAACAAAAATCAGAATGCCGAGTTATAAACCCCAAAGTTTGAGGTTTACGAGGGAAATGGTGAAACATCAAAAGAGCCATAACTGTCTCCCTCCCTCTCCCATGAGCACCTTTTAAAAACCTAAATGTGTTTACACTAGAAGACAAAACCAGAAAATAACCCTAGATGTTATGAGAAGTCCTCATATTGGGAGGGAAATTGGAGCCAGATTACCTCTTAAAGTCTCTTTTAAGGATCTCTGATATTAATCTGGCAGCTCTGGACTAAAGACAAACAATGCTAAATGTTCACAATTTTTATTGTGTACATTTTTCTGAGGAAAATGGTTTATGTACTCCCCTCTTCATAACCTCTCTTCTAAAAGAAGTTCATATTCCTACTTGTTTTAAAAATTTCTGGAGGGGCTGGGTTCTAGTCTCAGCTTTGCTATTAAATAACTACTTGACCCAGGTCAAGAAATGCCTACTCTTGCCACCCCACTCCCATGCCTCAGTTTCCTTCTTACCACATGGGGTTGTTACAAGGCTGAAGAAAGACCAAAGGATCCCAGTTCAAGTCCAACCTCCTTATGTTGTAGATAATATAAAGGGAGGTGCTTTCATACCAGGTATTATAGCTAAAAAGCAGGTTTATACTCTCGACTTTATAGATCAAGAAAAGAGACTGAAGGGTAACTCAGAAGAAGCCCAATAGGGTAGTGTCCCCCACCAAGAACTGTACTACTTTATAAAGAAATGGTGTCATTTTTAAACACTTAAATAACTCTATAGTGTCATTAAACCATAACTAAGCAGAACAAAAAAGAAAGGAAAAAACCCAGCAGCAAATCATTTATTTCCAGCTTCTGTTCAGCTCACTCACTTCCTGTTATTCTGCCCAGCTGTGCAGCCCATGGGTGAGCTAAATCAAGGCACTTCCACTATGCTGGTAGAGAAGGGGATGTATATGTATTAGGTATCAAGGGAGTCAACTAAAACCCACTTACTAAGCATCAATGGCTTTTAAAAGGTTAAAAGGAAAGTATATAGACTGTTGCTTTATTATAGATTGCTGAAAATGAAGTAGCTGAAGTTTTAGATTTTAAACAGAATTCACATTTTATTAAGTGATGACTATTTAGAAGAAATCAGAAATAAAGATTCTGCCTTGGCTCCCTCCCAATCATCCCTAGCTTCAAGCTTACACACTAACAAGGGTAAAAAGGTGTGCACATAAACATTATATAAGGAAGAATGTGATAAATATAAAGTGCATGGGAGAAATGTGAGGAGAAAGAGACTGCTTTCAGCTGGGGAGAGAGAAGCAGAGATAGAGGAATAAGTGAAGGCTTCCTGGAGAAGAGGACATCTGAGCTGGGCCTTGAAGAAGAGGGTGTTTTAAAAGGAAGAAAGGTATGGAAGGAGTCCATTCTAAGCATGAAGGCAGGAAATTAACACATAGCCCAATTTTCCTAGAATATGAGGTAGGTGAAGAATAGTACTATGTAAAACATGAGTTAGAAGAGTAAGGTGGAAATAGATTGTGGAAGACCCTGAACCAGGCAAATCAGTTTGCATTTTTACCCTATGGGAAAGAAGGAACTACTAATAGTTTTATTTAAATAGCAAATTTCACAGATACATTTTTGATTTGGCATGATCAATCGATCTGTAACTTCCTTTGTAAGCCCACGACATTAAGATTGCAACATTCACAAGAAAAATACAAGTCAACTTCTTGGGTATGTTTTTCACAACCACTTAAAGGAACCCTAGAGTCAAAATGATTTATTTCATCTGAAGAGGAAGAGAGCAAAAAAGATGAAAACAAGAAGAGAACGGAAACTCAAAACAGGAATTCAGCATAGATTCTTGGGGGAAACTCCTTTTTTGAAATTTTAAATCCCTTTTAATTGTTTTACTTTATCCTTTTCATTCCTCTCCTCCAACCACCCAATTAAAATTTTTTTTTACTGTGACTCAGTTCATTTTTCACTTCCTTTCATTGAAGGGTTTCACCAGGGGTCACAGTCCAGTGACCCTTAGGGTCAAAGCCTGGCCAGGCTACACCCTCCCTGAATCCAGTTCCTTATCTCCATCCAGCAGAGCAGCAGGAAACAGAAGCACTGCTTTCCTGTTCTAGTTCATTTTCATTTCTGAAGCCTGCCCTGACTGTATCAGAGTGCTGAAGTTATCCTTGTGTTCCACTGTTCTGAAACTCTGCTTATGTTCCTGTGGCTTGACAGCTTTTCAATTTGTTTTAAAAACAGTAGAAACAAAGTCTTTAATGTGTGACCAATTATTCCTTTCCCAGGCATGAAACTCATGACACTCAAGGGTGGGGGGGAACCCCAACCAAAAAATCCCTTGAGTCAGCACTCATATACTGGATGTCTGTGTATCCTAAGCCACAAAGTTTAAATAAAAGTTAGTAGATAAAATTAACTGAAGGAAGTATTGTTTTTTTATTTGCTCTATGAAAGTACTGAAGTAAAAGATGTGAATAAGCTCATAAAGATATAAAATAAATATAATTAAAATAAAGTTTGGTACAAAATAAAAGCACGATTCTGCTGACTTTATAATTCTAGAAATAAATAACTTTTAAATTAAGATTCTGTGATTAAAAATGAATATAAGTCATACCATTACATTTAAGATACAAAAATTTCAAGCTTTGTCAAATTAGTTCAAGGAAGTCTTTTTTCCCCCAGCAAAATAACAGGATCAAATTGTGTCTATGTAATTTCAAGCTATTATTTAAAACAATGTATTATTTCCTTAATGCACACTTGTGACTCACTGATATCCATCAGCTTAGCTAGGGAAATAAGGGATTCAGGAAATAGATATAGTAACCTTAGTGTTAAGGATTCCCTTCTTCACTCATTTTAATTCATAGAAGTAATAATCTTGTCTAGAGGCCAGAGCAGATTGAATTGAAATAGAATGAAGACCGTTGAAAATACCTCTAACTCTGGGAACTACAAGATCCTACAGAAGAAACATGAAGTTATGAAGGGACTTCTGTTCTAATCTCAAAAGGAATCAATGTCCAGGACTAAGGAGGTCATGAGTCCCCTATACTCAGCCTTTCCTCTGTAATTATCTCTAATTAATCCTGTATATATCTGGTTTGTACACGATTGTTTGCATGCTGTCTCTCCCATTAGACTGTGAGCTCCTTGAGGGCAGGGTCTGTCTTTTACCTTACTTTGCATTCCCAATGTTCAGGACATAGCAGGTTAATAAACACTTGCTGCTGACTTGACTCTGCCCTTGTTGACCAGGGCTGATGTAAACTATTTAAAATACAGCATCTAAATTTAAAGGTGATTTATTTCTGGAACTCTGAAGTCAGCTATGTCATGCTATCTTTTAGTCTCAAAATTTTCTATTCTTTTAATTAGCTATTTTAAATGTTTTCAGAGCATAAAAATTATTCACGTCTTTGCTTTCATAGGTCAAATAAAAAACAATATTTGGAGTTTCGGGGTCAGTTCTGTATGCCATGTTGTTAAGGAGGACTCTAATACATTGGAGAGCATCCAGGGAAGGATAAGCCAGGATGGTGAAATCATTTCACATGAGGATCTATTTAAAGAACTGGGGATGTTTTAGCCTTGAGAAGACTTGATGGAGGGGTGAGGGTGAGGGTGGTGGTGAAGAGTGAAACATGATAGCAATCTTCAAGTATGTTAAAGGCTGTCACGTGGAAGAGGGATTAATCTTTCTTTGCTGAGTCCCAGAGGGAAGAACTATGGATGATGGGCAGAAGCTAAAAGAGGGGAAAATTTGGGCTTGATATTAGGAAGAACTAACAATTTAGAACTATACAAAAATGAAATAGATTACCTCAAGTGGTAGTGAGCTCTGGTCTTCCAACAAAGCCCAAGCCCTCCTCCTATCTAATATGGACTTGGTTATGTCACCTTATTTTCTCCCTAATACCTTCTCTAAAAGAACTTGAGAGAGTATGTATCAGAGAAAGGCATATTAGTTAAAAAATACTAATGAGCTATTTTGTGGTTCATGATGACACTGGCACCTCCTACTGAAGAAATACCCTGAAACAGTGCTGACTGGCAACTATCCTGACACCTCAGTCTTAGAGCTGTCTGGGCTCCTGGGAGGTTAACTTGCTCAGCATCACATAGCCTGGGTATGTCAGGTTCTGAGGTGGGCTACCCATTACACCAAGCTGCTTTCTGCTTGAAAGGGTGAAATGTATAAAGTAGTAGGTTTATGTCCACATTTAACCAGCAATTTTTCCACAAACCTGTTATCATCTGCTGTGCATCGTACGGTTCCATGTAGCCATCATTCTCCCCTACTCTTTCTGCATCCCTCTGACCTTTTGTACGCTTGGCATCATAGGGATCAGCATAATCTTCTAAAATAATCACCTGTAGAAAGAAAAGTTAAGGATTCTAAAGTGCCTAAGTACTAATTGTGCCCAAATGACTAGCTGCAGTAACTCAGAATCACCATCAATGTGCAACTGATTACAGATGTAGGGAATGTTGCTTTGATATGCATGTGAACTACCATAGTCTCATCTCAGCAAGAAGTACAGTTGGTTGCACTTTTTCTAATAACTGTTTTAGCACAATTATTAGCGCACACAGTAGGCGCTTAATCAATGCTAGCTGACTGATGTTGCACTGCTCTATCCACTCATGCATGTCCTCTCCAAACCCAAGAAAACATTTGCTACATAAAGTCCATGGTCTGGGGACTTGAAATAGAAAACAAACAAACCAAAAACCTTAATAGCATATCCACATGATGATTAACCCCATTACTATGGCCTCCTTAATTAACTGAGCTTATCAACCACAGTCTATCAAAACCCAAATACTTACTGAATGCCTCCCTGCAGGCATCCTGCACTGCTAGGGAGCTGTGAGAGCGACGTGTAAGACATGGTCTCTGCTGTTAAGGAACTCAAAATACAGTTAAAAAGGCAGTACTAAACAAGAAATAGAAGAATTAGATGGCATCATGTGGTTCTATTGGTAGGATGAGTTCAGAGAAGGGATACATCAGACTGGAAGGTTTCAAGAGGAAGGAGGACTTTAGTTGTGTTTGTCACTATGCACAGTGCATGACTTTGAGAAGCAGAGGGTGAGGAGGGAGAACATTAAGCGTGAGCTCTTACACCATGTGAATGAAGAGGGAAGGCAAAGAAGGGGAAACGAGCAAGTCCTCTGAAAGGACTCAGACAGAGTAGGCAGTTTAAGAGCAGCGGTTTAAGCTGCAGATACCTAGCAGCCATATGTAAAGATTGAAAATGTGTGTCAGTCACATTACTTCCTTCGTTCAACAAATCTTTATCAAAAGCCAATCAAATTATATGTGTAGACTTGTGCTAGGCACGGCAAGTGAGAAACAAAACCACGCTATGCAGTCTCTGCCCTCAAGGACCTTATATTTTAGTTAGAAGGACAAATCATATTATTGTAAAACACTAAATAATGTAAAAGTTACATAAGACAAGGATAAACAAGAAATGTTCCAAAGCTGTATAGACCTCATGTTATAGGCTCTTATCACCCAATTAGGCAGAATGTTCAAAGGGACTGTTAACTGAGACTTTAAAATTTACTCCTCTGTTCAGGCTCCCCTCCAACCCAGGAATCTCTTCCCCTATTAAAGCCAGGGTACCCAATAAAAGGAAAATGCAAGATTGTTTGTTAACACAATATTCTATATTTTATCCCTCACTTTCAATGCCCTTTAATTTTAGACAGAATCCAGGCTAGGATGTAATGATGAGGACCAGAAAATATCTTTGCTCTTCCTAATTTAAACCTTTGAAAACTGAGAGGAACAAAAAGCAACCTGGTATAGGGAACAGCAGGGCTGGAAGACCTTGGTTTGAATCCTGTCTCAGGCTCTTCTTAGGGAAGTGAACTACTCTGAGCCTCAGTTTCTTCATCTATAAAATGAAGAGGGTGGGTTTGCACTCAACTTCCTTTCAGCTCCAAGTCTATGATCTACACCCCTTTTTAAACATTAGCTGTAGAGAAGAAAAGGGATTCCAATACTAGCAAAGAGAACTGGACTGGGCCTTAATAAATTTCATCAAGGTTTTGCCTATAAACTCCCCACACAAAATCACAAGATTAACAGCACCCTTCAGCAGGCAGACAAGTCTGACAAAATAGCAGAGTCCTATTTAAACAGAGGTTTGAACTACCAGCAAAATGATGATACTACATGGCAAGGTAAAGCTTCGGAACACTGAGAATGAGACAATGTCACCAATGATCCAAACATCTCTTAGAGGTTCCCAGTTTTTACCTTTCCTTGACTATAATGAATATTAGATTTTTTTTTAAGGGCTCAAATCCCTAAAAGTGACATAGGTATGAGGTTGTAGGAGAACAAGAAGACCCAAGAAATGTTCCAAGACTATATGGATTAAGTTTTATAGGCTCCTACCGTCGTCCAAATTTGGCAGCATATCCAAAAGGTTTAATGGGGGTTGGGGGTGTGTGTGGGTGGGGGGGAAGGTTGATTTGATGGGGGAACAGATTGGCTTGATGGAAGGAAGGGTTGGCTTGATGAGGAAAGGGATTGGTTTGATGGAGGGGTAAAGTTTAGCTTGTTGGGGAGAGGTTGGTTTGACTGGGAAAGCGTTGGCTGAAGGGGGGAAATATTGGCTTGATGGGGGAAAAGGGCAATTTGATTCGGAAAAGGGTTGGCTTGATGGGATTGGGTTGATGAGGGGAAGAGTTGACTTGATGGAAAGAAGACTTGGTCTGATGTGAGGGAAGGGTTGGCTTAATGGGAGGAAGGGTTGGATTAAAGGGGGAAGAGTTGGCTTGATAGGGGTGGGTGGGAAGCGTAGATTTACTGGGGTGGGGGAAGGAAAGGACGATTTTAACGGAAGGGAAGAGGACTCCTCCTTACCGTGTCCTGCTGCTTGACCCCCTTGCCTTTTTCCAGTTCGGGTCCCAGTGAGGAGGGGGAGGAGGAAGTGCTGGAGCTGGCGCTGGAGCTGGAGCTGGAATAGCTTTTCCCGTTCTTCTCCTGGGTGTCCACCTTGATGAGCCGGTTGATGTAGGTGCTGCACCCGGTGCTCTTGACCGAGCCGCGGGGCTGCTCCTCCTCCGGAGCGGCTGCGGCTGCGGCACGGGAATTCTTGCGGCTCTTGCCCGCGGCCGCCTGGAGCATCCCTTGGATGCTGTCGCGGGACAGCCGACTGTCCTTGGTGGGGCCGGAGCCGGCCGCCTTGCAGCTGCCCAGCTCGGCGGCCGAGTTCTTGCGGCTCTTGCCGGACGGCGGGGGCAGCCCTGGGCCGCCAGCTTCGGAGTTCTTGCGTAGTTTGCTGGCCAGGCCGCCCCCTCCTCCCGTGCCCCCTCCGCCGCCGCCTCCTCCTCCTCCGCCGCCGGGCTTAGCCCGCTCCGACACCGTCTTCAAAGTCAGCGGCAATTCCTTGAACCACTTGGCTGCCATGGAGGGCGCCCGACCGGGGAGCGTCGTGGCCCCTCCGGAGCCCAAGCCGGCGATCAAGGAGGCAAAGCCCAGACACCGAGAGACGCCCGGCGCCGGCGACACACACATTCCCCGGGGCGGCGAAGCGACGGGGGGGGGGGGGGGGGGGGCCGAGTCCGGCTCGGCCGGTCCCGGGGGAGACGGGGGAAAAGCGACGCAGGCGGCTTTCCCACGACGGGAGGTCCGGAGGGCGGGGGGAGACCTGCAGAGCCGCTGGGGCTCAGCTGTCCGTCCGTGCAGAAAACGCGAAAGGTCCCCGCGCGCGCTGAGGCTGGCCCGGGTTCGAGGCGGGGCCGGGCGTCGGTGTCGCCGTTCCCTGGGCTCCTCTTCCCGAAGTCCGCGGCCCCCAAGATTTCCTCCGCTCCTGTCCCCGCCCCCGCGAGCCTGCTGTTCTTGGAAGCTCCCGGACGGTTCGGGACGGGGCCCGGCTCACGGTGTCTTCGAAAATCGCCCTCGACGCGGGCGAACGCTTGTTCGTTTCGAGGTCTAGGAGGGCGTCGGCAACGTACGGACGGACTAACCCATAGACAGCATGGTGGTAAACCACCGGCCCTGCCCTTCCACTCTCCAAAGATTAGACACCGCCCCTTTCGCGTGGGGGGGAGGAGGGGCGGTGCCTAAGGGGGCGTGTCCTCGCGCTCGCTCTCTTCCCTCGTGCGCCTTCAGCCAGCGTGCGAAGCTTGGAGCTCGAGGCTCTGTTTCGGCTAGTGCCAATAGGCGAGGGCGGGGCAGTAGGCCCCCTCAGTCTGGGCAGATGGAGGTGAAGGAGGCTGACTTACCAACAGTGCCGTAGCCTCCCATTCAGACTCGCTCCACCTCGGGATCTGTAATTATCTCTCCTAAGTAAGAGTTAGTGGCAACGGTGCTGGGCTTTGGAGTCAGGAAGACCTGGCTTTATATATCAATAAGCTTATTAACTATGTGTTTGAAAGCAAATGTAGAAGTCAGTTTCTTCATCTGTTCAGTGAGGCTAATAAAATAAGTTCCTCTCCTCAAAATGTTGGGTCGAGGCCCAAATGAGCGATGTGGGGCATTTTGCAGACGTTAAAATGCTAATAATATCCAAATGTCAGTCAGGTTAACACCTGCATTCTTCCCCTCCCCCCCAAACTAAATTGCGCCTGCCCCACCCAGCCCCCACAGCATCAATCACCGGACATGCGCAGTACCCATCATCCCTCGGACCGCCTCTCCTCTCCCCCTCATTCTTCCCCGCGCAGCCACACGAGGCAGAGGTAGCGGGAAGGTGGAAAAGGGGTAAGTAGTTCTTTTCCGCTCTCTCACCCTCTCTCTTTGCTCTATCTTCGCTTTGCACGTCTTTGGAAGGCCTGTGGAAAGAAAGTGGGTGCGAGGGGGTCGGGAAGTCCGGTGAGCGAGGCTCTTTTGGCTACATAATCCTTCTCACCCCCTCCCCTCCCCCACCCTCTCAGTGCCCTGGGCTGAGCCATGTCCAGTCAGTCAGTCACTCAGCTAATATTTTTGTCGAAGCGCCTACTATGTGCCAAGCACCAAGGTAAGGTGAAAAACACTGCCCCTCCCCCCTGAGGGGGGGGCCATCATCAGGAGACTCTACATACTCGATAGAGACAGGACTGGGAGAAGTTTCTTGCAGAAGGTGGGATTTGGGCTGAATGGGGAAGCAAGGGACCAGACACATTGGGGGGGAGGGGTCTGGGAGCATGTGCAACAGATTTTGATTTGTTCTCTCCCAGAAGCTGTGGTTGGAGTCAGGAAGTCCAGCTGATCTCTACCCACCCCTCCCCCCAATTTGGCCTTGTAATTGCTTCTCTCAGGTGTTCTAGAATTGTGACCAAGTCCAGCAATTGCATGCAAGCCAAGCTTAACTGTGTCTGAGTTGAATTGAATTTGAGAACATCCCCCAACACTTGGAGTCCCTGGTGGAAACTGGAAAATGGCTTTGTTGTTTGGCTGACATTAGTGGGGAGCTGAATGTGCGAGGAAGTTGGGGGTGGTGGTGGGAGAGTTGTTTTGTGGCCTGTGATTTCGTTGGTACTGCGGGGCTTATGGTGAGAAACTAATGGAAATCAGTACCTATTCCATTATAGTCTTAGATTCCTGGACCACTAAGAGGTTGATTAGCTTGTTCAGGCACAGTCAGTATGTGTTAAGTTAGAAGGGGACCTTGAAACCCGGTTTTCCTAACTTTGAGGTCTGCTTTCCAGGTACTAGGCCATGCTCTCGTTGAAGAAGATAACAAGGTATCACCAAGATAAAATGGTGGCAGAAGACAATGACTAAGACCGTTTGGATTCTGTGCTTGGCTCTGACACTTAATGAACTTTGTGAACTTGGACTCATTGAATCTCACTGAGGCTGTGAGGAGGGTGATAACACCTAAGGGACCTCATGTGCTAGTTCTGAGGGTGAAGTGAGATAATTCCTGTGAAAGTGCTCTGCAAAGCCTGCCCCATAAAGTTGTAAGGTGATATCTGATCTGTTCCAGATCATCCTTGTAGTTTTGCAGTTAGTCAAGAAATTACAACATATGAAGTATAATGATACAATAGTATACCCCACAAGTCACAGTCTATCTCTTTTTGTAATTATACCTTTTATGCTTATTTAGAGCTCTGAGCTTAGAGTCAGGACCAAGGGTGGGAAAGAATCTTACATACTAGCTGTGCAACTATGAGACCCTTTTAATTTTTTCAGAAAAATATCACTTAGTAAATTAAAAACTCTTCCTATACATAACCTCATTAGAGCCTCACAGTAATTCAGTAAGGCAGAACAGGTGGGATTGATCCCATCTAACAGACAAGGAAATAGAGGGATTTAGAAGTGATTCATCCAAGTTCATAAGGCTAATTAATAAATGGCAGAGCCAGTACTAGAACCAGGTCTTCTGATTTTACAGTACAGTACCATGCTGGTTTTCATGACATGGATTAACAGTCCCTCGATTATTTCTGAACTCTTTTTTTAACATATCATTTTTATTTTATTTTTTTTATCAATTACATGTAAACATTTTTAACATTCATTTTTTGAAAAAATCTTAAAATTCTCTCTCTCCCTTACTTTCCCCTCATTGAGAAGGCAAGCTATTTGATATAGATTATACATGTGTAGTCATTCAAAGCATTTCCATATTAGCCTTGTTGCAAAAGAAAACAGACAAAAAAACCCCAAGAAAAACAAAGTTTGGAAAAAAAACCAACTATGCTTCGGTCTGCGTTCAGAATCTATCAGTTCTTTCACTGGAGGTGGGATAGCATTTTTTATCATAAGTCCTTCAGAATTGTCTTGGATCATTGTATTGCTGAGAGTGGCTAAGTTATTCACAGTTAGCCATCATACAGTATTGCTGTTACTGTGTACAATGTTCTCCTGGTTCTGCTCACTTTATTTCAGTTCATGTAAGGCTTCTCAGGTTTTTCTGAAAACATCCTGTTTGTCATTTCTTATAGCACAACCATATTCCATCACAATCATGTATTACAACTTGTTCAGCCATTCCCCAATTGATGGACACCCACTCAGTTTTCAATTGCCAACACAAAAAGAGCTGCTATAAATATTTAGGTACATATAGGTCCTTTTTCTTTTGCTTTCATCTGTTTGGGATACAGACCTAGTAATGATACTGCTGGGTCAAAGAGTATACATGATTTTATAGCCCTTTGGGTATAGTTCCAATCACTCTCCAGACTGGTTGAATCACAACTCTGACAGCAATGAATTAGTGTCTCAATTTTTCCATATCTCCTCCAATATTTGTCATTTTCCTTTTCTGTCATTAGCCAATCTGATAGGTATGAGGTATCTCAGAGTTGTTTTAATTTTCATTTCTTTAATCAATAGTGATTTGGAGCATTTTTATATGGCTCTAAATAGCTTTAATTTCTTCTTCTAAAAATTTCTTGTTCATATCCTTCAGCCATTTATCAATTGTGGAATGGCTCATATTCTTACAAATTTGACTCCGTTCTCTGTATATTTGAGAAATGAGACTTTTGTCAAGGAAACTTGCTGTTAAACCCTTCACCTCCACTTTCCTGCTTTCCTTCTAATCTTGGCTGCATTGGTTTTGTTTGTGCAAAATTTTTTTAATTGAATGGAATCAGAATTATCCATTTTACATCCTGTAATGCTTTCTATCTCTTGTTTGGTCATAAATTCTTCCCTTATCCATAGATCTGACAGGTAAAATTTTCCGTGCTTCCCTAATTTTCTTTTCTTTTTGAACTCTTAGAAAATTTGCTTCTGAGTTCTTCATATTTGTGCTTTTTGTTAAAACCTTTTAAATTGTCTTTATTTTCTTACAAATTCTTACATTAGTAACTTTCCACTAAATGTGTGATGATGATAAATTATGTGTGTATTCATATCTAACACTGACTGATTTTTGCTTTGCAGGTGATTCCTTCAAAAAGAATTAAAGAACTGCAGACATGTAAGTTTCTTTCTCACAGCCACCATCTGTCAAGCTAGGTGCTGAAAGTAAAAATGAATAAAATGTTTAAAATGTGGGTGTTACATTTTAGAAGGAATATTGACAAACTGGAGTGCATCCAAAAAGGCAAAAGGCTTAGAAACCATCATATAGTATAGGAGACAAAGTTGAAGGAATTAGAGATGTTTTGTAATTGAAAAATACACTTGGGAAGTATATGATGCTGCTTTCACATACTTGAAATATATTATTCATTTGGAAAAGGAGGAGGATTTATTCTATGTTGCTCTGAAGAAGAGAACTGGGGACCAATGGCTATTGAACAATTAGAGTTGTTCCAAGATGGTATGAACTATTTTGTGAGGTACTGAGTTTCTCATCACTGGAAGGGATGAGCTGTAAGTAGCAGAAAGGAGGTAGAATTGATCAGAGTACCACTTAATTGATTTTTCCTAGCCCAGGTGATGGCACCACAGAAAATAACAATGAGGTAGTAAACAGTGAGATGGTAGGTTTTAAAGGAAAGGTCTATACTTTGTTACTTGTAAAGAAGCAAAGAAATAGAGATTTGAAAAAGAGCCTTGTGAAAGACTGATGCTTCCTTATCCCTTACAAGGTATGAAAACATTTTTTAGTCCAACTTGATAGGATTATGAAATTATATGGTGACTGGCTATTGACTAGTCAGTGGGTCAGCCATAATCCCAGTGACTCTTCAAAAAGATATACACTCTAGAGCAGGGCTTCTTAAACTTTTTCTACTGTTCCTTTTTGCACTTTGGCAGCAGGTATTGGCTTCTGGTGGCCTGGGTGCATTTGCAATGCAAAGTGCAAATGCTTTGTGTTCAGAACCATCACCTCAAGCATCTCAGGCAAGGCAGTCATAAAAACCTCTATGCATTTGATTTTTAATTAATTTTTGGTCATTGCACAGTCAGAAACCTTTTACTGTTGCCAGAAATGAGGTCATGACCCACAGTTTAATAAGCCCTTTGGAGTCTAGAGCAGGAATCCAGAGGGCCAAATTTGGCCTGTTGCCTGCTTTTTGTAGGGCCTTAGATAAAAATGATCTTTACATTTTAAAATATAATAAAACTTTATTTAAAAATGTAAAAACAAATCTTAGCTCATGATTTGTAAAAAATACAAATAGTTCTCCATAGTTTGGATATCACTGCTCTAGAGAGTCACAGTAAAGTAGGAGAAGACCTTGAGAAGTGTTAACCACTGGCACTAGAAAATGAGAGCCAGGTATGGAAGAAGAACACAGCTTTTGCTAGAGAATAGTTTTTAGTTTTGGGGTGGGTAAGAGATTCTCTTTCCTTCCCCTCCTATATAGGTTTGGCATCATGCAATAGAGCTACTTGTCCAGGAGACATTATACTCAGTTGGGAGCAGGCCCAGTTAGCTTGTTAGGGAGCACTTAGGCTGCTCTAAAAAGTGTAGCATAGAAAAAAGCCAGTCTTGGCCATCAGGAGTTGAGCTACAGACAGGAACTGGCTCTAGGGGAAGGCTAACTTGAGATGTCAAGCCCAGACACACCCAAAACACAAGAAGGGGAAAGAGCAGGGCCCTAGAGTGTCATGCCTGGATCACATGTTTCCTTATGTGTGTACCTCTCAACTAGTGAACTCTGTATATATGTCCACTTTTCCTATGGACATTGTGTAGTTGTGGGAGAATATAGTTTGGCTTTGTTGGGGGGAAGGGCTAGGAAGTGTAGAGGATGTTTTATTATTATTTGTGTGATACCATTTCAGTAAATGTCTTTGCTTCAAACTAATTGTATCTACTGGTTGACTAATAAAGGTATTAATCCTGATAGGGGTCTTGTAAGTGATATCTCATAGTTTTAGGAGTTTTGACCCACATAGTACCTTGAAAATAGGGGTAGTTACCCTCCTTAGGGTGTGAGTTGGAAGAGGTACTCAAAAGGGGTGTGTTGTATAAGGGGTGTTGTATAAGTGGTGTTGATATGCTAGGTCTGTATCCAAAAGACATCAAAAAAAGAACGAAATATTTTTGTACAAAAATATTTAAGCAGCTGTTTTTGGTGGTGGTGAAGAATTGGAAATAGAGAGGATGCCTATCAATTGGGGAATAGCTAAACGAGGTGTGGCATATAATTGTAATGGAATATTATTGTGCTGTAAGAAATGACGAGCAGGATTTCAGAAAAACATGGAAAGACATACATGAACTAATGCAGTGAAGTGAAAAGAACCAGGAGAACATTGTACGTAGTAATAGCAGAGTTGTTTGATGAAGAATTATGAGTGATTTAGCTATTCTCAGCAACACAGTGATTTAAGAAAATCCCAAAGGACTAATTATGTAGTATATTATCCACTACAGAGAAAGAACTGATATTGTTTGATACAGATTGAAGCCTGCTATTTTTTCTTTTATTTGAGTCTTCTTGTACAAAATGACTAATATGGAAATGTTTTACATGTTTATGAATGAAATGAAAATGCTCAAGGAAAAAAGTGGAAAAGAAATGAGAGCTATGGAAAAATTTTATCACAAGAGAATGAACAGTGTGGCATGAGAGGTACAAAACCTTGTTCAAGCAACAAATGCCATGAAAATTAGAAATTGAACAAATAAAAGCCAGTGATTCCGTGAAGCAAAAAGAAATATTAAAACAAAGTCAAAGGACTGGTAAAAAAAGAAGAAAATATAAATTTTCATAGCAAAAATCACTAACTGGCAAATAGAGCAAGTAAAAAAAAAAGAATCATTAGACTACTTGAAGTCCATGACCCTAGACATCATATGTCAAGAAGTCCATGACTCTAGACATCATATGTCAAGAAATCCCAATGTCAAGCTAATATCTAGAGCTTCCAGGTCAAAGAAAAAAAAAATACTGCAGGTAGCCAGAAAGAAAGAACTGAAGTACTAAGGAACCACAGTCAAATCACACATGATTTAGCTGCTACCACTATAAAGGTTTATAGAACTTGAAATGCCATATTCCAAAAGGCAGAGAATATAAATAAACTTACATATAAGAATAGTTTACCCAGTAAAACTGAATATAATACTACAGGGGAAAAAAATGGACCTTTTTAATGAGAGTTCTTCAAAGCGTTCAGAAAAGACTTGAGCTGAGTAGAAACTTTGAGGTTCAAACACAAGTTAAGAAAAACACAAGGTAAACACCATTAAACAGTGATAAAGGATTAAACAAGAATAAACTGCTTACATTCAAACATGGAGAGGTGATGCACATGTACCATCTGACCTCTATCATCATCAGAGTCACAGGGGGAGTCTAATTAAACAGAATGTTTAGGAGTACTCTGTTTTTTCTTGATGACCTTAAGAGAAGAATGGAGAGAGGAAGAGGAATATACTGGGAGTGGGGGAAGGGAAAGGAAGGTTAGGAAAAATTATCTCACATAATCAGGGTATGCAAGTAGAAGTCTATGCATAGGAGGAGAGGGTAGAGGGAATGGTTGACACTTAAACTTCACTCTGAGGTTTTATCTGACCTGATCAAAGGAAGGAAGAATACATACATAAACATACATATATACTGTTCAGTTGTGTCTCACTCTTTGTGACCCTCTTTTGGGTTTTCTTGGCAAAGATACTGGAGTGGTTTGTCATTTCCTTCTCCAGTGGAATAAGGCACACAGAGGTTAAATGACTTGCCCAGGGTCACACAAAGTATCTGAAGTCACATTTGAACTCAAGTCTTCGAGACTCCAGGCCCAGTGCTCTATCCCCTGAGCCACCTACTGACCTCCTATGCATATTCACAGTTGGATACAAAGATACAAATGTAAGGGGAGAAGTGGGGATTAGAGAGAAGGTAGATTAAGGGAGACTCCTAAGGAAAGAAAACTTAAAAGATTTTTGATGTAGCAAAAAAATTCTGAAGGGATATCCTCAAAGTGGGGAATGGCTGAACAGGTTGCTGTCTATAAATATGATGGAATGCTATTGTGCTCTAAGAAATGATAGGGATAGTTTTAGAAAACCTTGGGAAGACTCATATGAACTGATATAGAGTGAAGTTAACAGAATCAGAATAATTTGTACAAACACAGTAACATGGTAAAGACAATTTTCAGAGAATGAGGAACTCTGATCAGTGTAACAACTAACCATGATTCCAGAGAACTAATGATAAAATATGCTACCTACTTCCTAATTGAGAGATGAAGGACTAAGAGTGAAGAGTAAGATATATTTTTAGTGGGGTTTATAGCCAATGTGGAAATTAGTTTTACTTTACCATATATGTTTATAATGGTTTTTTAAAAATGGATTTTTGCTGATTATGCTATTATAATATACCAGGTGAGAAGTGATTAGGGTGTTTGTAATGTAAGTGGAGAGAATAGGTCAGAGTAGCACCTATATTAACTTTTGCATACAATTTAAAGCTGGAAAGGATAGCTAATGTGTTGCATAACAATACTAGATTCCGAAAAGATCTCCACACACTATAACTATGGACAGAAGAATCCAAAATGAGGAAATTTATTAAAGAAAAATAGAAATCTTGTGCTTGAGTTTAAAAAAATCAACTGTACAAAGGTTAGGACGGAAGATATGAAACCAAAAATCACGTCCATGTGAAAAAGATCCAAGGCTACAAGCTCCATCTGAGTCAGCTTTGTGAGGTGCCAGCCAATGGAGTTTAATGTTGACTGTCCAAAGCAGAAGTGTCATGGTCTAGTGAAAAGAGCCTTGAGTCTGAGCTTGAACCTGGAGCAGATTCTGACTGATATTTGCTAACTGGGTAAGTTGCTTAGCTTATTTGAGCCATATTTTTTTCTTGCCTATAAAATGAGGGTGATATTTGTACTGACTACCCCTCAAAATGGTTGTGTGATAGCCTTTGTAAATAGTAATTTGCTATGTGGAATTTCACACTGTACTTGATAACAAGTTAGTGTTATCATTATGGAAGTTAGAAAATGCCACTATAATATGCCCTGACCAGACTATGTTTAGAGTTTTGTATACAATTCTGGGTGTCACATTTAAGAAAGATTTTGATGATCTGGAATATATGTACAGGAGAGGAGGACCATTTTGGCTAAGGATTTCTTATAAGGGTCAGTTCAAGGACTGAAATGTTTACAATGAAGAAAAAATTTTAGGGGAAAGTTGCCTTCAAACATTTGAAGAGCTTTGACTAGGTTTGGGAATTATCACCAAGATCATAAAATCTTTAGTATTGAAAGGGACTTAATAGGAAAGCTAGGTCACACAGTGGATAGAGCACTGACCTTGGAGTCAGGAGGACCTGAGTTCAAATTCAGTCTCAGACACTGTCTGACCCTAGGCAAGTTCCTTAATCTCATTGCCTTGCAATGAATAATATAAATAAAAACTGAAAGGGACCTCAAAGGCCATCTATTACAGCCTCTTCCTGAATTCTCAATATCACCAACAAATTATTTAGCAACCCAGTCCTGTGTGAGCTCCCCCACACTGATCCTGCTTCCCATGGTGATGATGGCAAGTCACTTATTAGTTCTTTATCCAGTGCTACCATATTGCCTGAGAAACTGAATTATACACTTACTTAATTTGGTTTGAAGGGTCATAGAAGTATATATCTAGAGCACTTCCTCCAAGGTTAGAGGATCTGAGTTCATAATCTTACCTCTGAGGCTTATTATTTTGGGCAAGTAACTTTCCCCGTGTCTCAGTTTCCTCCCTTGTAAAATGGGGGAGGGGCTTTGGACTAGATGGTCTTTGAGGTATCTTTCAGCTATAATCTTATATAAAATACAGATTGTGTATATATATATATATATATAGATATAGATATAGATAGATATAGATAACGTGTGTGTGTATACACATATTCACACAGAGATATGTTTATGTGTAAAGGAGGGACCTGAATAAGTAAATCAACTCATGTTTCTCCATTTAAAGTTAAGATGCTAAGCCTGTGTGTTTTGGTTGAATCAGCCATCCATCAATTTGAACTATGAAAAGGTCTTGATCAATTTAGAGGAGTTTAATAAGCCATTGGATGAACAAGAAAGAAGTTGCACATGAAATGTTTGGATTTGTAAGAATACTTGGTAGCATACTGTGGGGCCTTTAGAAAACCAAGGAGGATATTCCAGCTAACCCCCAATAAGGAATTGAGTGGTGGGGGGGTGGGGGGGGTAAAATAGCAGAATTTCAGCCTTGCTCTTGGTCTTTTTTCCCTCTCTACCCTCTTGCCTAGAGGAGGACCTTGAAAACTTCAGAGGGACAGGGGATTTGTATTTTTTGTTGACCATCTAAGCAACAACCTCTTGAATTTTGGAGGTCTGGACTTTTTCTTACATTTCCTCCTTAATCACATGACAACAGTCTTTGCATTGAGAGCCAAGGGTATGTTGGATGCAGATTCAGAGACCAACAGAAGAGCCCAACCATAACAAAGAGGAACTTGTTGGGTACCCCATGAAGGAAAGAAATGGATTTCTAAGAACATGGAGCTACAGATTGCTTCTTTGCTACTACATGTATCTCCGAAGTTCAGCCCACTTTACCCTGGGCTCTCTATGTACTGGTGGGAGAATATGTGTGTCACAGATTTTTTTGTTGTTTTATACTAACTATTCTTACTATACCATCTCAGTAAATACTCCTTTCTGAAAGCTAATTGGCTAGTTGGTATGAACTGACAGTCATGTTAGAAGTAGAAAGTACATTGGTAGGGAATCATGAGGTATATAATAGCATTAGAAAACCACCCTCCAGCTCCTCAGACCTAACCCTAGAACCTTGAGGGGACATGGTAACTGACCTCTGGGCCATGCTGACCTGTCCCATCAGTGAGAGTGGGGGGTTCAGAAAGTCTCTTGATCTCTTGCTCTTTCCCTCCTTTTCTTTCCCTTTCACCTTTCTCTTTCTTTCCCCCTTATTTCCTCTTTCTCTCCCCTTCTGTTTTTCACTCCTGCTCTCCCTGTTTTTTTTTCCTCTTTTCACTGTCTCTTTTTCTGTCTTTCTCTGCCTCTCTCCCCTCCTCCTGTCTCTGTCTAACATAGATGGCTTTAGAAGTATATATCAACTTTGGAGCACCATCACAAGATTAATTTGTCATAAAGTTGTAGCTTTATATATGTGCATAAGGAGGGTGCCACATGTTAGTGTCTTATTTAAGTTTTATGCCAGAACATGGCACAATGGAAAGGGTACTGAATTAAGAGTCACAGGACTTGAGTTTGAGTCTGTCCTCTGTCACTTAGTACCTGTGAGTATCCTTGTCTATAAAAGGAGGAGGTGAGACTGAATGCCTATTGAGGCCCCGTCCAGCTCTAGCTTTCTGATCCAGTGAACAAAATAAGGATGGCATTTGAAGCAGAGATCTTAGCTTCTCTGGAGGTTTCTAACTTACTGTATGATCAAGTTTTATACAAAGGAAATCATATGAGGAAGAATATTGTTCCAGAATTGATGCCTTTGTTATGATTATGGCAGGTCTGTGAGCAGTGGTGAACACCGACCCTTTACTAAGTACCCCAAGAAGAATGGGAAGTCAGAGCAGCATAAAGCCTTGGGTGAGTAGGGTCTAATGGTGCTCATAAAAATGAAGAAATCACTTAAATGTTACTATAGGTGGTTTCTGGCTAGCATAATAAGGAACCCTTCTTGCTCTGTGTATGTGTATCTGTTTATGGAAATATGGGGAAGAAAGTTGTAGCTGTATTTTGGTATATCTGTTTTATATAATTATATGTGTGTATGTTATATATTTATGTACGACAAGGGGAGAGAAGAGAGGTATCCCCTTGGTGTACCATCTCATAGAGAGAGGTTACTCTCATGTATCATGTTAATGGGGGTGGCTCCCATAACTAACTCACATCCTCCTTGCCCAGGTCTTAGCTTGCTTTAACCTTAAGGGGTTATCACTAGTACTGGGTCCGTGGGTCAATTTATATTTATTTTATCAATATATGCTTATAAGCACATCTGTTTCTAGAAACCTGCGCTTATTTAGGTATATCATATCATCTTTCTTAAAAATAAAATTTTATTGAAATCTTTTGGTTTTTATCACCTAAATTTCTTCCAGTACTCCTCTTCCTTCCCTGTTCCTGAGCCATCCCATATAGTAAAGAAAAATATATTTTAAAGAAAAAGAAGAGAAAAAAAGCAACAAAACCAATCAATACATAAAAAAGAAAATAATATAGGTAGGGGTACTACATTATTTCCTTTGCATTTATGACTTACCAATAGCATCGCTGCCTGTTCCTTCTTTCCTGAGTCTTTTCCTTGCAGAAACAATCACTTTATAAAAATCAAAACTTTTTCTCAAATCTCTAATAAGCATGCCTGCATTTAATCACACAGATAAGAATTAGTGGTCACTAGATTTTTCTTTGTGTGTATGTGTGTATGTATGTATATGTATACACACACATATATAGCTAGATAAATCTAGATAGACATATGTGTATATATAGTTATACACACATAGATACTCAGCATCACAAAAGCAATTAAAGATTAAAACTGATATATATGGGTGTGTGTGTGTGTATGTGTGTGTGTATGTATAGAGAGAGATGTATTTGCATATGTGTGTGTATCAGAGTGAAACAATAGAAAAAAAGGACAGTAAGGAGTTGGGGGGGGGGCTTGTGAGGATAAGAGGCAAATAGCACCTCGTGCTGCTGCCTGCAGAGACAGAATCAGCTTCTCCCTCATCTCAGCTTCTTTCAAAAGGGAAAGGAAATAATTCACCAATTTAATTAATGGATATTCAAGCATTGAACCAGTTAAGTGAAGGGAGATGAAGCTTCCTCTGGGTATTCTACAGTCTCACCAATGTATGCTTGCTCATTAGTTCTGAAGGGGGAAAATAACCCTTGTTCCTTAGACTTGAACGAAGATTCTCAGAAGAGGGGACCTGGAACCCACAGGTTGGGGTATCCTGCTTGATGGTTTGGCTTTTTTCCCCATTTGGTAGATAACAGGAACAGGAAGAATGCCCATTCATCCCAATTTCTAGGCTTTTTTTTTTTTTTAAGCAGTTGGGGTTAAGTAACTTGCTCAAGGTTATCTAGCCTTTTTCCCCTAAAATGAAGGAACTCCAAAAAAGTAGTTCAAAGTTATCATCGTGATAAATTTTGATATAGTGTCTGTTTAGATTTCTTATCTTTAATTGTAAAAGGGCTGCTTTGGTGTGTGTATATGTATATATAATGTGTCAGATATTATATATCTGATATATACTTTCACATACATACAGATACATACTTTACTTGTCATTATATCAAACAAGTTTCAGGGACCCCACCCCAAACTGTATCTGGTGATGAAAACAACATTCTTTCCTGCCTTTCTGTTGTATGGAAGGATATTTTTCATTATGTATTCTCCAGGGCTAGCATTTTTCTAATTGCTGAGTTTAACCAGTAATATTTATTGCAAATGTTTTTTCTTCTCTATAGGTTCTCTTCTAATTCAGTCTTGATTGATTTTGTTAATTTAAAAGCTTTTTTGCATAATACAATTTTACATAATGCAATATACATTTACATAATAGAAATTGCATTTTTTCTTTTATACTCTCCTTTCTTCCTTTATTTTTTCTTCTTTAATTATTTTCCCATTAGTCATAATTGTGAATAGTGAGGTAGATGTTTTTCTTCCATTTTTTTAATGGTAGCCTTTCATGTTCAGATTGCATATCCATTTTGAACTTATATGGTATAAGTTTTTGGACCGAACCTAATTTCTGCTAAATTGCTTTCTAGTTTTCCTAGCAGTTCTTACCACAAAGGAAGTCCTTTCCTCATTGGTTCATCTTGAATTTATCGGATACTCGGTTACTATATTTGATTGCTTCTGTTTCTTGCTTACTTCTTTTCACCTCATCTTCTTTTCTGTTTTTTAACCAGTACATTGTTTTGATTAACTGTTGCTTTGTAATATAGTTTGATGCCTGGTAATCTTCTTTCCTCTTTATTCATATTTTCCTATTGTTTTCCCTTAAGATTCTAGTCCTTTTGTTCCTGCAAATTAATTTTATTGTTTTGCCTAGTTCTATAAAATATTTCTTTGGTAATTTGGTTATTATAGCACTAAACCTGTAAACTAAATGTTGGCACAAACTCTAAGCAATGAATGTATCTCCATTTTTTAAATCTTTCTACAAAAAGTGTTTTATAGTTGTATTTGTATAGCTCGAGTGTGTCTTGGTCTGTTAACTCGAATATCTTCTACATTTTGTAGATATTTTGAATGGACTTTCTCTTATATCTCCCTGGATTTTGTTAGTATTATATAGAAAAGTAGATGACTTTTGTGAATTTATTTCATATTCTTTTGCTTCATTAAAACTTTGAATCATCTCAATTGCTATAGTTAGCATTTCTAGAATTAACTAATAATAGTGGAAAGAAGAAGACTCTTAGATTTTCCCCTATCTATATGCTCACTCCTGGCCTTAAGATATATGCTTTTCATCACATTAAAGAAGGGTATTTCCATGCCTATACCTTTTAGGATTTCTAATGTAAGAGTGTTGCATTTTGTTACCTCTTTCTGAATCTGTTAAAATAATCATGTGGTTTTTGTTTGTTGATGTAATTAAATTATGCCAGTTGTCTTCTTAATTTTAAACCATCCTTGCATCTCTTGTTTGCTACCAACTTGAATTCCTGTTGTTGTTTTTTTAATATGGTGCCAGTCTCCTTGCAGAGATTCTGTTTATCACATTTCTGTATCAGTATTTGTTAGTGAAATTGTTTCTTTCTTTTGTTTTGTCTCTCACTGGTTTAGGTATCAAGAAAATATTTTATAAAAGAGTTTGGTAATGTGCTTTCCCTATTATGGAGGATGATTTTTGTAATATAGCTGTTATTTGCTCTTTAAACGTTTGGTTGGATTCATTTGTAAATTCAGCTGGCCCAGAAACTCTTCTTTGCTCCTTTCTCCGACTCCTTTGGCAGGTCTTTTATGACCTGCTTGATTTTCTATTTTTGAGACTGGTTTGTTTATTGACTTTTCAAAAAGCAGCTCTTGTTTTTGTTTATCATTTCTATTAGGGATAGTGATTGAATCTGTGATTTTGTTAATACGGGGAATTTTGTGATGAGGGAACTATCTCTACAAATTCAGAACAGAATCTTGAATTGTCACCTTCCTAGGGTCCCATAGCCATTATGTATCAGACATAAGATCTGAACCATTTTTCCTGACTCAGAGGTCAGCTTTTTAATCTCTTGTGTTACACTGTTGCCTAGCAATTTTACAATCTTTTTTATTTTAAAGTTTTTCTGTTTCTCTTTTATTTGAGAGTTCTTCTTTTGTACTTTGTTTTAGGGCTGCTAATTTGTTTTCTAGTCTTTTTATGATCAATTTGTTGATCCTGTTTTTCTATTTCAGTTAATTTTTTTTTTGAGAGAAAAATTCCCTCTGAGGTCTGCTTGATCTAGGTCTTATCAGTTTTGGCATAGTCTCATTGTTATTATCTTTAATATAATTTTTTTTGATCCATTCTTTGACCCACTTAGTTATGCACTTAGGTATGTAGCTTTTGCTCATATAGTCTTTATCAAATTAATATTTTTATTGTATCATGGTCTGCAAAAGATAGTTGTTTTCTTTTTTACATTTCTTTATGATTCTGTTATACCCTAGGGCAGATCTGTTTTTTTTTTTGTAAAGGTACTGTGGGATGGTGAGAAATGTATATTCTTCCATTCAGAATTTTCTACAGATCAGTCACATCTATTTTTTCCCCCAACAATCTGTTAAGCTCTGTTTTTAAAAGAATATTCATCAGTTTATACCAAATTTTCCTTCTTGTTTAATATCTTTCTTGGAGTTGGATAAATCCAGTAGAAACATAAAGCTGACTGCTGTTTTTGTGTTACTATATCAAAGTCTTTTTTTGCAATTCTACTACTTTCTCTTTTAAAAGCATAATATGCTATTTGATGTGTGTATATATTTTAAAATGCTGTTTTTGCCTGTGGTACCTTTAAACTTTATATAGTTTCCTTATTTGTTTCTCAGTATGGTCAATTTTTGTTTTCTTCATCTGAAATAATCACAATTCTTGCTTTTCTAGAGTTGCTTGAAGCATAACAGATTTTGTTCCTTTCCTTATTTCATTCTATATTTGTCTATCTGGTTTGTCTGTTTTTGTATTTGCAAAGTTGTGTTTCTGTATTAATAAATGAAAATTTTTTTTAATTGTGAAATTGGTGGGTAATTTAAACAATTTATTCCGATACTTTCTTTTTGTTGGGAAATTTAATCCATTCACTTTTAGGGTTATAATTAAATTTGTGACTTTGTTACATCCTTTTATCTATTTGTTTTCTTCTTATGTTAAGTTTACATTTAGGCTCTGCATTTTGTGGTCCTACAAATCCAATCCCATCCTTCTGGCTTCCATTCTCTCCTATCATCCAGTCTTTCTCAAGTTCGCTGAGTTTATTTATGTTGATTTGTCACTATCTCTCTCGTATTTTATCCTTACCCTACTCAGTACAAATGAATGACATATCCAATGCTATCTTTCTTTATCCCCACTACCCCCCAAAATCCATCCTTTTAATTTCAGTGACATAATTTGTAATGTCTCTTTCCAAAGAAATGTTCTCATTCCATCTCCTTTGTTTCTCCTTTCTCTTTTTAAAATCCTTTATAATCTATTCTCGGAAATGTTAATCTTGAGTGAAGCTGCAGGATAAAGTTGGAAGCTCTCTATAACTCTATAGGTCGGTGGGTGGGGCAATCCTTTTTTTTTCCTCACTGTCAGTTTTGCTCTGATGACATCTTTGTCTTTAGCACTTAGAATGTGACCTTTATTTAGAGAAATTGTTTTCCTGAAGTACACAACCCCTCTGAACAAAGTTCATTACAAAACTCCTACTATTTTTACCCCTCTTGCCTCTGTGTATTTGCTCCATGATGTTAGCAGATCATTCCCTTTTTGTTGGCAGTAACCATCATCTAGTCTTATCTTTGTGATCTGTCCTTCCAGGTTCTGTATTTTCCCAGTGCTCCAAAAGCAGAAATAGAAATGGAAAGCCTCTTGAACACCTCTCCTAAGTTTTGATTGTCTTTTCAGTCCCATCCCGGCTTGTTTCACATGCTCTTTATCATCATATTGTGTGTAGAGTGTTAGATTTAGAGGTAGGAAGATCTAGATTTGAATCCTAATTCAGATACTTAACTGGCAGGGTGACCCTGGTCAAGTCACTTAACCATTTAGCCTGTTTTCTTCACTTGTAAAAGAAAGTAGTTGGACGCAGTGATCCCTGAGGTTTCTTTCAGTTCTAAATCTGTGATCCTGTGATTTGCTAATGAGGGCTTTTTGTTGTTGTTGTTCCTGGAATATAAACTCATTTTTCCCTCTTGTTTTCTTCCTCACTTATCTTTTGCTTCTTAGCTTCTTTATGCCATTGATTATCCATTTGCCTTTCAATGTCTTGTCTGCCAACGTGTGTGTTTTCTGGAAAATAAAAGAGCAAACAAGACTTCGCTAGCTCATGTTACGGCTTTGTCTAGTGCTAACCACATGAAAAACCATTTCATTTCTTAGTTTTTCATTGCTATCTGAAAGTGTTCAACTGGTAAAATTAATAGAAAAAAGTTCAAACCCTCTTTACCTGTGGATTGTTTTGAAGGAATGACTTGAATGATTTCCTTTTGGTGAACGTCCAGTTATTTGTTTTGATGTTTAGGTTTAACTTTGCAAAATATACTATTTTTTTCATGCCAACCAATCTTCTTTGCTTTCTGGAATATTCATATTTTTCCTTTGATGTCATATATACACGGAGTAATGAAATCTATATCACTGCTTATCATTGAAACGTGAAAGGTTTTTTCCTTTCTGTCTGCAAAATTTGTTGTTATTATCTTTAAGTTTGGCTGTGATTTTCCTTGGAATTTCTTTGTTTTGGTGTTGTGTAGATTCCTTCAATTGCTCTTTTGTTGTCTGTTTCCACTCTTTCTGGGCAGTGATTTTCTAATATGTTGTATTCGGGTTTTTTTTAAATCATACTTTTTTTTCTGGGACGCCTGTAGTTCTCAGATTTTTTTCACATCCACTTTTCAAGTTCCATACTTAAAAAAAAAAATAACATTAAAATTTTTTTTTGTGTTCTTTCAGTCTTTATTGTCTTTTGATTTTGTTCACTCAATATTCCTTCTGCCTCTTCATTTTTGTGGACCATAAAATTCTCTTTTCCAGAGAATCTGTTGTTTGGGGGAGTCTCATTTTGTTCTAAATTCTCTATTCTCGTTATACTTGTTGATTTCTTCCTTAAGAACTCTAAATTCTGCTCCTATTCATTTAATTCTTTGATTGTTCTTCATATCTATGGAGGAGGTTTTTAGAGTTCTTACACTATTTTAGAGGGCCTTCTAAAATTTCTTGTGATATATTTATTCACTTTCATATTTTGGGCTCAGTTTCTTTAGTTGTAAAGTACTTTTCATTGAAATAGTACTTGTTAACTACTCATTTCTCTTCTATCATCTTTTATTAGTCACTCTGCTGTTTCTTTGTTATTTTTAAAAAATTCGTGCATAAATGTGCTTTTTAAAACACCCATCAGTACTTTCTGTCTGAGAAGCTTAGGACTCTTGTGCACTTTCTCCAGTCTTGGTCTGTTCTCTCTTCTCTCATAGATATGTGGCACTAAAGGGATTGGAGTGATAAGATTAGGCTTACCACAGGAAGACTTGTAGAGATCACTATGATTGAACCAATTCACCTTTCTTTCCCATTCCCATTGTTCTCAGTTCCACATTTTCTTCCCTTTTTTGGTATAACCCTGTTATATATGGGACAATTCTCAGTCAGGATGGAACTTTTGGGCATTGATTCCTTTACTGGGCTTTCTTCAGTTCATAGATTGAGGAACTTATGGAACAGGGCATCCTGAATAATTGTGAAAGATAACTTTATAAAAACGTTTAAAGTTTTGTCTCTTTACCACCTTTCACTCTATTGGATTCCTTTTTTCTCTTTTACAGAATTAGTATTAAATAATTGAAACCAACTCCTCATTTCTGTCCCCCTTCTCCACAATATACTGCATCTGGCTCTGCAGTTGCCCATTTTTTTCTTCTCTTGTCTTAGGGCTAATCTGATTCACTGGCCTCTGCGTCCCCTTCCCCCACTTTCAGCGCAAGAGCTGGGTCTAGAGTCAGATCTCAAGTGCCAGGAACAATAGAAATGATCTTCAGTATTTTGATATGTTTTCAGTTCTTCTGTAACAATTACCTTGTAGTAGGTTCTTCCTACTTTTTTCTTCTTTCCGTTGTTGTATTTCCTCCTTGTGGACATTTTATAATTTATTTGGGATGGTAGATGGAGAGCTGCTCCCTAGGTTTACCTCTTTCTCTGCCACCTTCTAAGAATTTCCCCTCTCAATCTGTTTTCATCAGAGAAGTTCATTTATCAGAGACTCTAAGTCTTTCCTAATCCTTTTGCATGCACAGCAATGCTACATTAAAATGGGGTTACTGACAATCTTACTCTTCACGTATTTTTTTTTCTCTCTATAGGACACAGGAAGAAAGAATCAGAGGTGTATGTTGGAAATCTTCCATTGGACACCAAAGAGGTATCACTCCCCCTGTTTGCAAATGATTCTCTTTTCCTTACTTGTGTAAAAATATTTTTAATCTTCTTTTTTAAAGTTTGCATGTTAAAGCCAAAATTTTTTTAGTCCACAGATTTGGAAGAATGAGTTTAAGAGGATTTGAATGGTAGGGTTATCCCTACCTTATTCAGTTGTCCATTCTCTAGACATATGGAGGGGATCTGTGTCACAGATAATCCAAAATCCATTAAAAAATATTTTGGAATGTTTTCAGCACTGTGAAAGAAACTCAAATTAATCTTTTAAAGTGTTTCTGCTATGTGCAAAGCACTAAAAATGACAGTTACTTCCTACCCAGGTGAGATAAACTGGGAATTAGTCATATATATAAGGCCATTACTGTTATGGGACTTTAATTATACCCCACTAAAGTATTTATTTCCTTGAGAGTAGAGACCGTTTTCTTATTTTTCTTCCTATATCCAATCCAATGCCTGGCACAAAGTAGGTGCTTAATAAATGCTTACTGATTAGAGTAGTTGAGAGTTGCAGAGAGCTCTACAACTGTACAAGAAGATATACTTACATACTCAACTGTGTAGTATTATAAATTCAGAGAAAAGGGATCCTTTTTGTCCTTATGGTAGATGATAGAATAGTCAGAGGAAGGTTTCATGAAGAAAGTAGAACATGAAGGATGTATAGTATTTGAATCATTGTAGCAAGGAGACTTAGATAATCAAAGGCACAAAAATAGGAATGAGCAGAAAATATTCCTGGAACAGCAAATGAACTAACCTAACCCCAGAAGAAGGTATATATTAGGGCAAATTTTAGGAAGTAAGGTTACATACGTATGCCAAATTAAGGTGGATTTTTGACCAAGCACATGTTTGGTAGGGGTAGGAAACCAGAGCTTTTGGAGCAAGGAAGTAACATGATGAAAGTAGAATTTAAGAAACATTAATAGGATGAGTATTATATAGGACATCTTCCCATGGTGAAAAAACAGAATCAGAAAGTCTTGGTGTGGGGGTCGAACAAAAGTGATAGCAAGAATAGTTGGTTATAAAGAATGGATAAAAGCAGAGTCAAAAGAAAAAATCCACAGAAATTGGTGCTTACAGGATATGAAAGATGGAGAGGGATAAAGAATCATGGATGATTCTTAAGGTTTCAGGACTAGATGATTAAGAATGGTGGCACAATCCATGGGGAAAAGAGGGGGAAGAAACTGATTTCTAGAGGAGGGAAATGTTGAATTTGAGGCAATGCTAATAGAAATAAAGGACTAGAACTTGATTAAGAAGAATAGAGTAGCTGGTACAAATTTGAAAGAAGTGATTGTTAAAGCTGTGAAAATGGATAAGGTCTTCAGTGGACAAAATAGAGTAAAAGGTGAGCTAAGAGTCTAACACTGATCTGTGGAATACTTGCCATTTTTTCAGTCATTCATTTGTTGAGCTTTTGCAACATGCAAGCTACCATGTTAGACTGAAAGAAAAAAAAGTCAGGAGATGCAGACATCCCTCAGACTATTTTTGTGAAAACATTAGGCTGTTTATAGATAAATAGGGCACTATGATAAGTGCTGAGCAATATAGGCAATAAGTGCTGCAAGAATTGAAGAGGGAGATAACACTTTTTCCTGGTATTTGAGACCTTTGCTTTTTGAAATGTTTGGCAAATTTTAAAACAGTGGTCCTGATTTTTGAGCTCAACTTTGAACAAGCTAAGGTTCTATGCTAAGATGATTCAGAGATCTTAAGGTAAAAATCCTTCCTCCAATGATTATAGCTCCTCCTTGTCTTTTCATCTTTGCGGCTATTGTCCATGATTTCCAATAAATCCTCCACAAGGAGTCTTCCAGTGTGTTGGAATATCCTTCAGACTACATGGTTCCCAGTAGAGTATGCGGCCTCTCTTCCTATTACTCATTTTTACTATGTAATTGACCTGCCTCTTCCAGTTCTATGTCTTTCTGATGACATTCAGATTCTTATCCTGTATTATTCTTCTCTGTTAATGTATTGCTACCTACCCAGACCTACTGTTTTTCCTAGTTTACCCATTTCTGTCCAGAGAACCACCATGCATGAAGGTCTGCAGCTGGCCATCCTTGACTCCATCCTCTTCCTCATCCCATAGATCTAGTCAGTTTCAAAATCTTTTTAACTCCACAACATCTCTTGTGTCTCTTTCCTCATCACTCAGATGGCCACCACTCTAGCTCAGGACCTCTTCACTTCTCAAGTGAAGTAACCATTTGTTTCAACAACCAGCCTCAGTCTCTACTTCTCCAGTTTATTTTCTGTATAGTTGTCTGAGTGGCATTCCTAAAGCACAAGTCTGACTCTGTTACTTAGTCAGAAGAGATGAGGGTGGAGCCAAGATGGCAGAGTAGAAGCACAAACTTAGTGTGGGCTCCCACTCCAATCACTTCCAATGATGTAAAAAATGACTCTAAACAAACTTTAGAGCTACAGAACCCACAAAGTGATGGAGAGAAATGAATCTCTCACTGAAGGAAGCCCAGTAGGCAGATAGGAAGGATCTGTCGCACCGAGCTTGGAGCCAAGAGCAGTCCAGTGTGAGCTGTGTGGTTCTAGCCCCAGGATGGCACCAACCAGCGGCTGCCAGAGCAGACTTCAAGAGACTGAATCATTGGTAGCTGTGGTGTTTTCTAGACTTCTCAACCCACAAATGCCAAAGACAAAGTAAAAGGTCAGTGCAGAACTCTGTTGGAAGGGGGGGGGGGGACTGAAGAGCATGGTCCAGCACCCTCCTGGGGTCAGAAGCGGCAGGAGGTGCAGTGGCCACTGTGTGGCTGCTTCCAGAGCTCCTGGCCTGCAGATTATAGGGGGACCCAGTAACCATTCAGAGGGTAATTGCTCTTGGTTTAACATGCTTGGATCTGGATCATGGTCTTGGGTGGTTGTCCTGGGGTGTGTGACCAGTAAGCCAGAGCTTGTGGGGGCTATAGAGAGGGCACCCTCCTAATAGCTCCAGCAACTGCAAAAACCCCAGCAGTTTGGGCCATAGCTCTGTCCATTCTGGAAGCAGAGTTCTTCTGTGGCAAAAGAGCTCGAAAGTCAAGTAATGAGCTGGCAATATGAGCAAGCAGAGGAAGCACAAACAGACCGTAGAATCCTTTTTTGGGGACAAAAAAGATCAAGGCATGGAGTGGGAGAAGACAGCCAAGTCAGAACTCCTGCATCAAAACCCTCCAAGAAAAATATGAATTGGTTATAGGCCATGGAGGAGCTCAAGAAAGATTTTGAAAATCAAGTAAGAGAAGTGGAGGGAAAATTGGGAAGAGAAATGAGAATGATGTAAGAAAATCATGAAAAGCAAGTCAACAGCCTGCTAAAAGAGACCCAAAAATACACTGAAGGGGTGGAGCCAAGATGACAGAGTAGAAATAGCACTTCCAGGGCGCTCTCCCCCATACCACTTCCAAACCATGTAAAAGGTGGACTCTGAACAACTTCTGGAGCTCTAGCACCCACAGAATGACACAGAGAAGCTAACCTCCCGCTGAGGACAGCCCAGCAGCCCTGCAGGGAGCGGCCAGTGCAGTGCTCTGGGAGCTGAGCCCAGGCCTGCTTGAGCTGAGGTTTTAACCCCAGGGCAGCCAGGCCAGCAGCTGGCTGGAAGGACCCCAGAACACCAGCAGCTGTGGCAATTCCAGAATTATCAACACAGATATGCCTAGGACAAAGTGAGAGGTTAGTGCCCTTTGGACTTTGGGACCAGTATTTGGGGAACGCGTCTGCTTCTTCCCCTAGGGACGAAAAAAAAAATACACTGAAGAAAATAACACCTTAAAAATAGACTAACTCAAATGGCAAAAGAGGCCCAAAAAGCCAAAGAGGAGAAGAATGCCTTAAAAAGCTGAATTTATTAGACGGAAAAGGAATTTCAAAAACTCACTGAAGAGAATAACTCCTTCAAAATTAGATTGGAGCAATTGGAAGCTAGTGACTTTATGAGAAATCAAGATACTATAAAACAGATCCAAACAAATGAAAAAATAGAAGGCATTGTGAAATATCTTATTGGAAAAACCACTGACCTGGTAAATAGATCCATTAAAGATAACCTAAAAATTATTGGACTACCTGAAAGCCATGATCAAAAAAAGAGCCTAGATTCCATCTTTCAAGAAATTATCAAGCAGAATTGCCCTGATGTTCTAGAACCAGAAGACAAAATAGAAATTGAAAGAATTTACTGATTGCCTCTTGAAAAAGATCCCAAGAAGAAAACTCCTAGGAATATTATAGCCAAATTCCAGAGTTCCCAGGTCAAGGAGAAAATACTACAAGTAGAGTCAGAAGGAGTTGGAGGACATGGGTTTAAATCCAAGTTTTGCTACTTATTACTCAGTGTAACCAAGTTGGTTAGCCTCTCTCGTCTTTAGTTTCTTCATCTGAAAAATGAAGGGGACTAGATGATTTTTGAAATTCTTCTCAGCTCCAATCTGTGATCCTCATTTCCTGCTTAAGAAAATCCAGTGACTATAACTTCTTTGGTCAAATAAAAAAATCTGTTTGGTAGTGAAAACCCTTCATAACCTGGCTCCAGCCTACCTTTCTAAGCTTATTACTCCCTTTATGTACTCCATAGTCCAGCCAAATAAGCTTTTCTAGGTTCCCTCTCCCATGACATTCCATCTCTGGTTGCTGTTCCTTTGCTCTGCTGCCTGCTGTGCCTACAATATTTTCTCCTCTCATCTCCACCTCTTAGAATCCTATTCAGCTATGATACTATCTCTTGCATGAGGCCTTTCTGTTCTCATCCCTCCCCAAGCCCAAATTACCTGGTATATATTTTCTGTATGCTTTACTTTAGACGGGTCCCTGTCATCTCCCCCTGTAGAATGTAAACTCCTTAAGGTCAAGCACCATATGATTGTTGTCTGTCTCCAGTGCATCCTGGCAGATGCTAGGCGCTTTTCTTTTTGTTGTTGTTGTATTTTTTTAAGTTAAATTTTATCTTTATTTTTAGTTTATATCATTCATGTCCACAAGATTTTGAGTTACAAATTTTCTCCCCATCTCTCCCCTACCCACCACCCCAAAACAGCAATCCCACTGTATACCCCTCTCATCTGCTCTCTCCTATATCCTCCCCCATTCCCCTCAGACTTTCCAAGGGCAAGATGGATCTCTATACCCCAGTGCCTGTATATCTTATTTCCCAGTTGCATGTAATATATATATATATATATATATATATATATATATTTTTTTTTTAAGCATTTGATTTTAAAACTTTGAATTCCAGGTTCTTTCCCTTCCTCCCTCGTCACCCACCCTTACTGGGAAGATTCAATATAGGTTGTACATGTGTAGCTGTGCAAAACATTTCCATAATGAATATATTGTGAAAGACTGACTATATTTCCCTCCATCCTATCCCGTCCCCAACTTGTTCTATTCTCTACTTTGACCCTGTCCCTTTTCAAAAGTGAGTGCTTCCAAATTCCCTTCCCCCCGCCCCAGCCTGCCCTCTGCCCTCCTCTCTGTCATACCTCCTCTCATCCCCTTCCCCCTACTCTCCTGTAGGGGGAGATACCCTGTTTAGTGTGTATGTCATTCCCTCCCTAAGCCAAATTCAGTGACAGTAAGGCTGACTCATTCCCTTCTGCCTTCCTGCTCTTCTCCTCCATTGTAACGGTTTTCTCCTGCCTCTTCTATATGAGATAATTTACCCCATTCTGTGTCTCCCCATCTCCTCTCATTATTATATTTCTCTCTCTAGGTGCTTTTCTTTAATAGCATTTTTCCCAATTACATGGAAAAACAATTTTGAACATTCTTTTTAAAATTTTGAATGTCAAATTCTCCCTCTCTCTTTCCCTTCCCTCCTCCCTACAATGCAAAGTGATCTGATATAGATCATAATTATGAAATAATATAAAACACGATTACATATTAGTCATTTTGTGGAAGAAAACTTGGACCAAAAAAAGAGAATAAAGAAGTGTGTGTGTGTACACACACACACACACACACACACACACACACACACACACACACATAAATAAAATGTAAAGAAAAAATAGCATGCCCTGCTCTGCATTCAAGACTCAATCAGTTCTTTCTCTGGAGGTGGGCAGCACTTTTCATCATGAGTCCTTTGGATTTTTTTGATCATTGTAGTGCTGGAAATGGCTAAGTCATTCACAGCTGATCATCGTGTAACGTCGCTGTTTCTGTATGCAGCGCTCTAGTTCTACTCACTTCACTCTGTATTAGTTCGTGTAAGTCTTTTTAGGTTTTTCTGAAAGCATCCTGCTGTCGTTTCTTATAGCACAACTTGTTTGGTCATTCCCCAGTTGGTGGGTATTTCCTCAATTTCTAATTCTTTGCTACCACAAAAAATATTCTTGTACCTGGGTGCTTAATAAACATTTCTTGATTGATTACTCATATCCCTCTATTGCCCTTTGAAGAAAGGGTAGAGTTTAAGCCACAGAGTGGGGAGAAAAGGCTTGCTTTGTAGGCAGGAGAGTCTAAAAAGCAACAGAAATGTTCATTGCATAGAATCATTGTTTCATGGAATGTTAGAGCTAGAATAGATCGCCTTAGAGACCACTCAGTGCAGCTCTCCATTTTACAGATAATGAAATAAGGCCAAGAGAAGGAGAGTCATTTGCTTATGGTTACATATTTACTTAGGTGAGGGATCCAAGACTTCTGATTGCAAGTTTGGTGCTTGTATCACTGCATTGCATCATATGCCCCGGAGACAGTGAGTAGAACAAAGTCACACAGAGAAAAGGGTTTGTGAAGGAGTTAATAGGTCAGAAGGCTGGAAGAGTAGATTGGGGACATACTATGGAGAGCCTCAGAAAACTTCAGGTCAGCAGCAGGGACATCATTGAAAGTTTCTAAGCAAGGGGTGACATACAGAGTCATATAGTATAAGCAACAACTTCTTAAGAAGATCTCAGACAGCAGGATTTGGATTTATAGACCATGGGCCAGGCCTTTAGATATAAAAATGACATGTTTGTGGTCAGGGCTAGAGTATACCTCATGAAAGTAAGAAGGGGACCTACAAATGTGATAGAATACTTTAAATAGTAGAAAGAAGGGGGTAGGGTGAAAAGAGCCTAAATGTATGCTAAGCCAGATCAGAGATTTTATAGACTCTCAGAACTGGAATGGGTCACAGTGGGTCAGTCAGCTTCTGCTTAAAGATCTCTAGTGACTGAGAATTCATTAGCTGGACTTGAAGTGAGGAAATCCCTACGTCTGAATTTGCCTCCATCACTATATAATTGTGAGAAAGCCATTTAAAACTCTGACCTTGTTTCCTCTTAAGTAAAATGAAAACACCTGTAGTACTTATTTTCCGGGGTTATTATCTGTGAAATAATGTATATAAAGTACTTTGCAAGGTTTAAAGTTTCATATGAATGTCAGCTATTATTATAAAATGGGAGGATTAGGCCAGATCTCAAAGGTCTCTTTCCTAGCTTTTTTGAAGTGTTTTTTTTTTTTTTATAAAGTCCTATGTCCTTTGTTCTGCTTTGGGATGATGGAAAGAGAGGCGGTGTGGTGTAGTGGAAAAAGTGCTGAACTTGGAGTCAGGAAGACCTGGGACTGGCATAAGGTGTTTATTAGCTGTGTGACTCTAGGAGAATCACTTAACCTCTCTTTGCCTCAGGTTCCTCATCTGTAAATGAGAGGGTTGTACTTGTTGACCTCTCAGGTCTCTCCCAGCTCTAACTCATTAATCCTATGAAAGTGTACTAGATTTGGGTTCAGGGGACCTGAGTTTGGATCCTGATTTTGTTGCTCACTGGTGTGACCTTGGGCAAGACACATCTAGCCCTGGGCCAGATGACCTCTAAGGTCCTTTCCAGCTCTAAATCTGTGATCTTGTAACAACTCTAATTGCCAATTTCTGTCTTCTATTGAGTCCAAGATCTGCCTTTCTATAACTACCACTCATTTTATTTTTTTTTCCTTTCTGGGGATAGACAAAACAAATCGAATCCCTCTTCTAAATGTGTTTAGTTCTGAATGCTACATTTTAGAAAGAATACTGAAAAATTGGAGCTTTTCCATGCAGAGGAGAATGACCAGATGGTGGGGAGAAAGGGGAGTGTTTCAAAATTCTTCTGGACAAGAAGTGACTTGAGCTGATGGAGGGTGGCTGATCAAGAGAAGCCTGGAGGAACGTGAGCTCTCTCTTAAAGGTGAAAGATTGTCATGTGAAGGTCTTAAATTAGAGAATAAAAGGTCCTAGAGAGAGAGCCAGGGAAGTGAGTTCCTGGACAATGCCATAATCTCAGACTCCTAATTAACAGAAAGGAAGATTTCTTAGGTAGCCTGATTCTAGAATCTAGCCTTATATTCATAGCTCTAGAATCAAGGATTGCCTTACAAATAATGCCAATCATTTGACTCAACAAGCATTGATTATACCTACTGTGTGGAGGGGCTCAGTGGAGGCACTGAGGATACAAAGACTGTGACACGTGGAGCCAAATATCTGCCAATTTGATATGCAGGCTACCTATGTCTTTATCTTGATATCTTTTATCATTGATAAAAATATAAACAGTACAGGGCCAAAAATAGATCCCTAGGACACTCCTCTAAAGATCTCCTGCCAAGTTTAAATTAAATCATTATATGCTAGTAACATTTACCCTTTGAGTCCATCCACTTAATCAGCTTTGAATTCATCTATTATTATTTAGCTCATATCCCTCCATATTTTCTACAAGAATACTATGAGATACTTTATTAAATGCTTTGCTGAAATCTAGGTACATATCTGTAGCATTCCCTCGAACCTACTAGTTTAATAACACTGTCAAAAGGCAATGAGGTTAGGGGCGGCTAGGTGGCGCAGTGAATAGAGCGCCGGCCCTGGAATCAGAGGGACCTGAGTTCGGAGCCGGCCTCTGACACTTAATCCGCACAAACAAAAACCTAGCCGTGTAACCTTGGGCAAGTTACTTAACCCCAATTGCCCTAAAGGGGCGGCTAGGTGGTGCAGTGAGTAAGAGCGCCGGCATCGGAGTTGGGATGACCCGAGATCAGATCCGGCCTCAGAAAATGAGCACCCACGAATAAAATAATGACTAGCCGTGTAACCTTGAGCAAGTTACTTAACCCCAATTGCTTTATTAAAAAAAAAAAAAAAAAAAGGCAATGAGGTTAGTTGTCATGACTTGTAGATGATGAGGCGATGCTGGCTCTTTATAATCCTTTGTTCAGTGCTCACTAACCATCATCTATTTTAGAGTTTTTTCAGAAATAGGAGACAAGCACATAGACTTGTAGTTTGCTGGTTCTTTTTTTGTAGAAAATCTGAATGTCTGCCCTTCTCTAGCCCTGCAGAGCCTCTTCCATTTCCAGAATATCTTAAATGCCTTTGACAGTGGCTTAATCACACCTACTGGTTATTTCAGTATCCATGTTTGTATACAGTTCATCAAGTGAAAGAAAATCGGTCTCTTGGATCTCCTTACAGGTAACAACTCCCTGATAACCATTTGTTCTCGTTTCCGGTTCAAAAGTCCTTTGGCAGGAAACAAAACAGAAGCGAGAAGGGAATCGGTCACTTTCCCCACCCCCACCCCCCAAGCAGCATTCCTCTCTCTTTGATCCTTTTCTTTCTCTCCCTGTAACCCTTTAAGAACCCACCCTTTTGTTGTCCTTAGCTTTGCTTGCCATCTTCAATTCAATTTGAGCTTTTAGCACTCCCGACACTGTGTTTACAGGACCATGCCATGCTTTTGTAGTCTTCCTTTATTACCTACTGCCATCTTCTGTACATATCTTAAAAAAAAAAAAAAGTTGGTGAGTACACTGTGCATCCGCATTGTTCTCTTCAGTTAATTTTTTTTCTTTCTCATTAGAATTTTTTCCCTTTGTATCTTAAAAATTTTATTCCTATGCCTCCTGGGATGACATTGCCTATAGAATTTTAGTTCCTGGGACCCTGTTGTTTTTTTCTCTAAACCTTTTGCACTTCTCTAAAAAGTTAGAGTGCATCCCTGACTTTTTCAGGCTTTCATCTTCTCCATTACAAACTCAAGAAGGGAATGGTGGCTTCTCCATGAGGTTCTTATCATTTCTGTTCTAACAGCGAGTTCCTTTTGGTTTTTATGAATCAGATCCTAATATAAAAATTTCTCTTTGTTGATTCTTCCACCTTTTGAAGAATAAAATCTCTTCTAGACTTCAGATCCAACAATCCAACACTTTGACACCTATTGTTCTATTTCTTCTTCTTTTTGTCTAGGTGGTCCAAGGGAGATTGTAAAGACAAAAATGTTTTTTTTTTCTCTCCCTTGATCTTTAGTCAGACCATTATGCTTCCTATCTCTTGCTTCTGGATTTTTTCACATGAATATAACTTCTTAATGCTATTCCTCTCCCCCTTTATATATCCTGTTTCTTTTGAATATGCTCCATTAGGAGCCATATTCTAGTCCTGGATTTCCTTCCACCAAATCTCAGTAATAGGTTACATTTGCCTAATTTGAGTATCAGCATTTTGAGGCCATGAGTTTTTACTTCTGCTCCTTTCTTGGCTTTTGTCTCTTCTGAACTTCTGGTTAACTTAACTGCAATTTTTCTTCCTTTGTAAGTTTTTCTCAGTGGTGTATTGTTTTCTGGTTAACAGTAGCCATTTTTATCCCTCCCTCTGACACATCCTTTTTAAAGCTCTTTTTATTAGATTAGATATTAGATTTGTTGGATTATGAGATACCCTATAAATACATTCTTACTAGCCTTTGTTAAATGTACTCCATTCCTGTCTAGGTGTCTGTTACCCATATAATAGCTATGATCCAGAAATTCTGATCTGAGACATTATTTTCTCATCCACATGAATATTTACCAAGTCATTTTTTTTTCCTCTTCTGCATTCTTTGCCTTTAGTAGGTTAACAGTGAAGAAAACAGAGCCAACCTGTAGTCTGTTAAGTTTCTTTCTCCAAACTTCATAACATTTGACAATCTATCTTATGTTCCTTCTGGCAGTATCATTTGTGCCCATGTGAATTGCCAGAAGTGAGGAGCAGTCATCTGTCTTGGGAAGTTCTCTTAGGTTGTCTCCATACTCCTAGAAGACAATAGACCTCTTTGTTATTATCAGGTCAACAAATGGCTGCCTTAGTGCTCCTGAGCCAGGGAGTTGCCAGCTCTTTTTCTTTTAACACTTTCTGAGTTGATCCCCTTATCTGCTGATTTCAGTGGTTCAGCTCTGTTAGGACAAACAGCTATTTCCTCCCCAGTGTATCAAGCTCCCTCCTTTTCATAATGTACCTCAAATCTGTGAGGGACTCACCAGGATTTGGGGATATTACCTATTACAGCATCCCCATGTGTGTTCTAGTGGCATCTAAATTGTAGAGTAGCACTGTGAGTAAGGAGGGTAGTATGTGAAACTAAATGTGACCTTGTGGAAAGAGAAATTCACTAGAAGTTTCCACTTGTGTATAGGAGAGATTGTTTTGCTGTTAGACCCCAAGTTCATGTTGTTCTAAGGGGAATCCCACATGGTGGTACCAAGTATGGAGGATTTTAGGACCTTGTGGAAAAGTGACCTGTACCAAAACAGAAGGATAATAGCAACTCATAAATTTTCTCTGGGATGAAATAAAGACTGTCCTGTACTTAGTATTTGCATATTTTACATCAAATACTTAGGTGGAATCTGGGGGATATTATTACCCACATTTTTGGAGCCCTAGACAAGAACTCTGGATAGGGATATAATAGTGCTATTTTGGAGTCACACCCCACAACCCCAGGATTAAACCCAGTCTCATGGCTGGGGGCCTGGTTTACATTGGCCTGTGGTTTATATTGGTATATAAAGCTCAGAATCTTGTGAATGGTTCAATAGTGATTTTTGTCATTTGGTGTCAGTAGAAAGAGAAATATCTCTTTAATTACTAAATTGTGTTTAAATGGCATTCTTTACCTGAGAATGGACTTTTCTGATGTCCAAAACATTTGGTTCTGAAATTTGGGGAGTTTTTCCTGTCACTTGAATAGCAGTGAAAATGATTTAATTAATATTAATATTGATCAGTATTAATAATGATTTAATAAATAAAGGTTTAATAATGGTGATTTTTTTCATGACCATATTGCTATGATGTAAGTAAATGTTTTTTAAAAAGAAATTGACAGTGGACTAGAACAAATGTTGGTGAGGTAGTAAGAGAGATAGGATGACATACTATAAAGAAACATGAAAATTTTGAAATTTTTTGAAGACTTATTGTGGAATATTTATGGATTACAAAAATATTTTAGGCTACAAAGGCCTTATTCCCCCAAAATAATTTCTAACAACTATTATGAGGAAGATTTAAATAAAACTAAAGCAATCCACTTTTTAAAACATTTACCAAGTACAAAACAGTAGGTGGCTTTGAAGATCTAAGATGAAAAATAAAATACTCTGTGCCCTTAAGGAGTTTGCAAATCATATGGGTATTAGAAAAGTAATAATATCTGGCATTTGTACAAGGTGTCCCAAGAGTTTAAGACTTTACACCCTGTATAGTGTTTTAAGGCCTGTAAAATTTCTTATATTTTCTCTTCTCTGACACAGCCACCAACCTGGCAGGCCCTATCACTTAACACCTGAACTTCTGACATAACTTTTGGGTTGGTCTCCCTGCCTCTAGTCTCTACTGCAGTCCATCCTCAACTTAGGTAACAGAAGTAATTTCTTAAAGCTTAGCTCTGACTGCCTCCCTCTCCCCCACACCAATAAATTTGATGTCAGCATTACCCTATTACCTCTAGGATAAGGAGTGGAATCCTATGTTTGACTTTTAAGACCCTTTAATAACATAGCCTTTTCTTCCCCTTTAAGCACCTCCTGTACTTTATGATCCAGGGACACTGGGCTCTCGAGGTGCTCCTAGTCTAAGATACTCTATTTCCTGACTGCATGTATAGGCTTTATGCCTCCTTCCTCACCTCTACCTCCTGACTTCCTTCCAGGCTCAGCTAAAATCCCACCTTCTTCAATAAACATTCCCTCTGACATTACCTCCTAGAATATATCTTGCATGGACATAGTTGTTTGCATGGGGTGGGAGCTCCTTTAGACTAGGTTCTGTTTTTCCCTTTTTTTTTTATCCCTAGCACTAAACACAGTGCTAGGCACGTATCAAATACCCACTGACTTTTTGACCCAAGAGGCTTATATTCTATCAGCAAAAACATGTATACCTTTAAGTAAATACAAAATATGTACAAAGTAAACATGAAGTCGTTTCTGTGGGGAGGAGCTTTTAGCAGCAGAGGAGATGGGAAGAGGCTTTAAGCAGGAGGTAACTGTCCCTGTTTCCCATTACACCTGTCATGGTACCCTGCAAGTCTAGCTCCTTCAACCAATATTTACATGCCATAGGTTCAAGGCCATTCATAGTCATAAATTGCTTCTTAAAAAGGAGAAGTCAGCATAATTCCTTTTGGTAATAGATTGCCATGTGAAATTGGGTTGGAGTTGAAATAAATTTATTTTTCTTATGTACCTATGGCCTGATGACAGGACATACATAACCAGGTACCTGGTGTATTACAGTTTAAGATTAAAAATTTAAGAGCTATTATAATGTTGTTTCCTTCACCCTTCCCTCTCTCCCTCTCTTACTTTTCCTTTTTCCTAATTTTCCTTAGGAGGACATTCTATCCCTTCTGAAGGACTTTGGTCCACTCCGTGTCCAGAAAGTCCAGAACGGCTGCAAATGGTAGAGTGGCTTTTTCTTTTTGACTTGGGAAAAATACTCCTCACCTTTCTCCAATTTGCTGATATGCTGTGCTAGCAGAGAAACAAGATTGAAAGGCTCCAGAGTGCAGAGCTTTCCTTTATCTTCCTCTTTGGCAGTCCATTCAATTTTGGAAACACCTCCCATAAACCCTTTGTTTATTCAACAAACATTTAAATACCTACTGTTTGAAGCACACTGATAGGCAGTTGGGTTGCAGAGGTAAGATCCTTTTTTCAGAGAATTTACAGTTTGGAAGTGGTGATAAGATAGGTATATGGATACAATTAGAATTAAGAAAGTGAAAAACAAGAATAAAAAATGTCACGAGATCCAATAAGAAGGACATCACTTCCTGCTGCAGGAATCAGAAGGATTTCGAGGGGAGAAACATTTGAGTTAGGCCTTGAAATGTGGGCCTTGGTCATTCTACTGAGATGGGGAGGGTAGCCCTCTAATCATGAGACACAGTGAAGAAAGGCCCAGAAGAGTGGGAGGAATAGGGTGTACTCAGGGATGACCAATAGGCCATTCAGACTGCAGAATCTTCTTGAGTAACAGGCTTTAGGAGTTGGGACTTTTTCTTGGTAAGCAATAGAGAACCACTGAAGGATTTTGAGCAGTGTGGGAAGGGTTTTTTTTTTTTTTTTTGGAGGGCAGTTGGGGTTAAGTGACTTGCCCAAGGTCACAGGCTAGTTTTTTGTGTTAAGTGTCTGAGGTCTGATTTGAATTCAGGTCCTCCTGACTCGAGGGCCACTGCTCTATTCACGGTGACACCTAGCTGCTCTAGTGTGGGCAGTTTTTTAAAAAAATTATTATAATCAGACTAAAGATTAATCTGGCAGCATCATAGGGAATGTATAGAGAGCAGAGAAGGAGTAAAATTAGGGAGATATGTCTTGACAAAAGATCTTTAAGCCAGAAGTCATCCAGAAGATGTCAGAACATGGGTAAGATGGGGGAGGGGATGGGTAAAGAACATGCCATTTGAGGATGTTTAGCCCAGAGCAGACTTGGAGGAGAACTTGATAACTGTCTTCAGTTATCTGAAGAATACTCCTACAGACAGATGGTAAAACTAGAACTGGCAATGCAACTGGAAATTGCAAAGAGGTGCATGTAGGCTTGATGTAAGGAGGAGCTTACTAACTAAAGTCATCCAAAAGTGGGACTGACTGCCTTGGGAAGGAGTGGGTTGCCTGCACTGGAGGGAGGATTCCTCAAGAGGAGAGGAACCTAACACTTGCTGGATTTTTTCCATGCTCAGGCTATGTTACTTGGTGCTGAGATCCCTTCTGTGATTCTGACAGAAATGGGGAGAGAACTGCTGATGTAGAACTAGAAGGATCTTCAAAATGAGCTGATCTAATCCACTCTTTTCATTTCATGGGTGAGAAAGGTGAAGATGAGATAGAGGAGTTTGCCTTCACTGGAAAGACAGCAGATTTCCTCGGAGATGGGAGTGGGGGGCAGGAAGGAGGGCAGTGGGAGACACACACTTTAGAGTAAGGGGGAGAACAGAGTTTGTGTTTTAGGTCTTGTATGTTTTCAGAAAGGAGGGGGAAAGTAACCCTCTGTTAAGTGGCTGCATCTAGCCCTGCCTTGGACCCTGGACCGAGACATCACAATGCTTTCTTCCTTTTTGGCCATGTTCTTGACCTACAGTGCTTGATGCCCTTGAAGAAACTACAGCTTAATGACTTGGTTACCCGTACAAGGAAGGAAATGCCCACTCCCTACTTTGCTGGTGTGCTAGAATGACAAAGCACAGTGATGAAAGTGCTTTGACGCTTTCAGTATATTGGTGCCATAGTCATTCAAAGGAATAGTAATGTCACCCCCTCTTGATTATCCCAGTTTCCCTGGGTTTTCTTCCCACGAGGCTGGGACCTGGCATGATTAAACTGAACTAGGAGAGCATTAGAATGGAGCACAGGACTGAAAGTTGTTGGACTTTTAATCCATCCACTCATCTTTGTTGAAGTCTTTTTCTTCTAGAGCCAAACCTTCTCTGAGCAGACTGCCTACCCCCAGCTGGAAGTTCTCTCTCAAAAAGTGCCTGGATCTTCCCATTACGATATACAGAGAATTTCACTAGTCCCTGTAACGTAATTAGATTGTAAGCTCCTTCCTTATAAATTTGGTTGTTGAAAATGAGGATAATACAGGGTGTCCTAAAAGTCTTAAGTTTTAAGCTTTGATAGCTTTTAATCTCTTTTAAGCTATTTAAGCTTAAAACTACATTAAGACTTTTGGGACACCCTTATTCTTTAGCCAAACATCCATGAAGGGCTGTGAGGATCCAGTAAGTCTGTAAAATAGGGAAGTTGGACTAGATAGCCTTGAAGGTCTTCTGTGAAGTGCCTCATTATGAGACTGTAGTGCGAAGGAAAGGATACTAGATTTGGAGGCACAAGACCTGAGTTCAAATCCTGGACTTACTGTTTACTACCTATAAGACCTTGAGTAAGCCTCTTTACCTCTCTCTACCTCAGTTTCCTAATCTGTAAAATGAGGGAGCTAGACCTGACCACTAGGATCTCTTCCAACTCTATGGATCATAGAGCACAAGTTCATTTTTTGTGGGTACATTTGTTCAAATGCTTCCTAAAGCCAAGGAGAAACATTTGTGTTATGTGTTAGCTTAGCTCTTGTTCCTTCCCCAGAACAGTGTGGCTTCCTGGCTTCAGTGTTCTTGGCCCTCTTGTGCAGCAGCAGTTCATGAACTGGGCATTGAGTCGATCTGAAGTGCTGACCTGTGACAAAGTGGGGCTTCTCTGTTTCCCTCTTAGCTTCGCATTTGTTGACCTGGTCTGTGCAGAGAATGTGCACCTCGCAGTGAAGCAGCTGAATGGACAGATGTTTCACAACCGGAAGTTGTATCTGAACTCAAACAACTGGATCCCCAAGCAGAGCTCGGACTCCACAAAGGGCAACACAGAGATACCGGTAAATTTTCCTTTTCTTCCTCTAGCGCCTCTTTAGAGAGTACTTTCCTGTCAGCAGATAACTGAACAGAAGTCACTTTGATTCTTAACAAAAATTTCTTCAGGGTCTTTCATGACTAAACATGAGGTTAGGCCATTTGATAGCAAATCACTATTTTGTCAGATCTGGAACAATGATCCCTCTTAAAGAAAGGGAAGAAAGGAGTGGTAAGAGACGTTGTAGAGGTAGCATAGATAAGACTTGATGACTGGATAGGAGGGACAAGGAAGAGTGGAGGATGAACTCAGAGGTAGCTTAGAGTTAGCTCCTAGGGCTTTGAGTTTGGACCAGTGCCAAGAGCTAAGCTAACACATAACACATACAAATATAGATGAAAAATTGAATATAGCTGTTGTGTTGGAGGCAGCAAGAGCACTGGACTTTTGGATGGCTGGGGGGGGGGGGTGCAGTGAATAGAGCACTGGCCCTGGAGTCAGGAGGACTTAAGACACTTAAGTGTCTCAGACACTTGATGCACTTACTAGCTGTGTGACCTTGGGCAAGTCACTTAACCCCAACTGCCCTGCCTTCCCCCCTCAAAAAAGAAAAGAGAGCTAGACTTGAAGACACAGCCTGGGCTCAGATCCTGGCTCTGATATTCACTAGTGTATGACCCTGAGTAAGTCACTTCATGTCTCCCAGGCTCAGTTTTCTCATCTATAAAATGAAAATATTAATACCTATAGCATCACAGTGTTGTTGTGAGGATCAAATGAGAGAATTTGTGTGTCAGTAAGATTCATGCGACCTGTAGCAATCCCATAAAGTGTGGGATATAGTGAAGCTAAGGTTACCTTTGTAAACATTTTACATATCTTAAAAGAGCTATATAAATATTAATGTAGCTGATTACTCTGGACCCTGCCATGTGAAGGGCAGATGAGTTAACATTTCACCCTTCCCTCAGTTTTTTCTAGTACTCTTAAGGTGGACTGGGGGGTGATTGTGCATTCTCTCTGCCATTGGCTCCCACTGATTGTATTCCCCTAATAGATTAGCTTTTACAGGAGAATATTTACTATAGAGATATAATAAAATCAAATATAGAACCATCCATCTACCATAGGCCTCAGTCTCTAGAGAGGGAAGAGAGATGAGGTTCATAGCTTAACTCAGTTACTGTACATCTTAATCATACCAAAGCCCCCTGTGAGGGCACCCAGACTTCTCATGTGGCTTCCTTTCTGTGGTGGCCATGGCTTGAGTTCAGGTCTAGAGGCTCACTGATACTTGAAAGGGACAAATGAAACAGATCAAAACCTCAAGCCCACTTCTCAGGGCCCACAGGGCCATCAAGAGTGGAAGGAAAGGTCATATTGTTCCTCACTCAGCTTAGTTTATGGTGCCTATGTTGGGAATGAACAGGACCTTAACCTGTAGGCTGCCTGAGAGAGACTGGTCCAATCTAGTGGTTTTAAAGACTCGGCCCGTTTGACCGCATAACCAGTGGGAAAGTTGGCGGAATGGCTTCTCTCAGAAGCAGTTCCTGTTGTGTTGGGGTCTCTTAACTTAAGTGATCTGAGAATGTGGCACAACCATGACTTCAGTTGATATTTTTGTCTGGGCCTGTGATTTCCTCAGTGTGGAGAGCACCTGGGGGGAGAATCTTCCTTTGCCACTGTAGATTAATAGCTATCCTGCACTCAGTTGCCTGGAAGCAATGAGAGGTTAAATGGCCAATTTAGGGTTCTGCATCTATTATGTGTCTGAGGGGGAACTTGAACCAAAGGGATCTTGACTTCTTCTCTCCACAGGGCCAAGCTGCCCCTTGAGGTTTGTGTGTAGCAGTTATTTGTTGTTAAAAATCTGTATGTTGTTAGGTGAAATGGGAAATTTGTATATGCACTAGTGTTAGCGATACATGATGAGTGGCAGCACAGCATAGAGCACTAGTGTTCAAAGCGGGGGCCTCAGACCGGAGGGGTGTGTAATTAGCCAGAGGGTACATCATGGAACTGATATCTGATCCAGTTCCATCTGACCATATTCCCAGTGTGTGGTACAAGCTCCCAACCCTCCTGGCTTCTGATCCAGGCATCATTCCCTTAAGACATGAATAGCAGCACTTGAAGGGCCATTGGTACAGTTTTCTTCACTTCTCAATGAACAAGCTCTGGGGTCTGGATTAGGCTTCTACCTGCTACCTTTCATTTGGATGGAACCAAGTGAGTCATGTAGGGTGAACAGGCATGGATGGATTGACAGTCTCATTATTTTTTCATTCTTCTAAAACTAACCTGTCGGGGCGGCTAGGTGGCGCAGTGAATAGAGCGCCGGCCCTGGAATCAGAAGGACCTGAGTTCGGAGCCGGCCTCCGACACTTAATCCGAACAAACAAAAAAACCTAGCCATGTAACCTTGGGCAAGTTACTTAACCCCAATTGCCCTAAAGGGGCGGCTAGGTGGCGCAGTGAGTAAGAGCACCGGCCTCGGAGTTTGGATGACCCGAGATCGGATCCGGCCTCAGAAAATGAGCACCCACGCATAAATCAAATGACTAGCCGTGTAACCTTGAGCAAGTTACTTAACCCCAATTGCTTTTAAAAAAAAAAAAAACAAAAAAAACAAAACTAACCTGTCTTCCCAGTCTCCGTTTTACTGCTGAGAGTACCACCATCCTTCCAAACAACCTCGGTTCACTGCCTCGGGGTCATCTTCACTACCCATTCTCCCTTGCCTCACAAATCTAATCATTTGCAAACCTTTGTAGTTTCTACTTCTACAGCATCTCTTGTATCTGTCCCTTTCTCTCTACTCACACAGCTACTATACTTATTAGAGCCATCTTCACCTCTTCTTCCCTTGGACTAGAAAATTTATTGCAGTAGCTTCCTAATTGATCTCTTTGCCTTGTCTTTTCCTTCTCTGGTCCATCCTCCATATGCTGCCAAACTGATTTTCCTAGAGTGCAGATCTGGCCATGTCATGCCTCTGCTTAGTGAACTTCAATGGCTCCTTTGTTATTTTGCCTTCATCTCATTCCTTTTTAATTTCCAGTAATGTACATTATTAATACAGTACTACATATATAATTTATAAATAGGTAAATATATACTTTGAAGGTGAGGATTCAAAAATTATTTAATGGTAAGATCACAAAAGTTTAGAGCCCACTGTTGTCAGTGGATAGAGAGCCAGCCTTGGCATGGGGCACACTTGAGTTCAGTCCACCCTAGGCAAATTGCTTACTCTCTTGGTGACCCAGGCAACTCTCTAACTCTGAGAGATGCGGAATAATTGTAGTTATATGTGAGGAGGAGGGTGTGTGTGTGAGTGAGTGTGTGTGTGTGTGTGTGTGTGTGTGTGTGTGTGTTGGGAATTCCCCACACCAATGAAAGTTACTCCTTTTTATAGTTTTTTGGTGTCTTCACTTTGAGTTCTTGGCCTTGGAAATCCAAGGATGATTTGTAGAGGGGAAGGGCCCAGGGAGAAGTTGCTGTGAAATTAATCTGCTTAATGTGTTAGAGTTGGTTCTTCCTCACTACCTTGCTTCTGTTTAGTCTGGATTCTTAGCTAGATGCCACCATTGGTCAGAATACCTTGCCTGAGTCAGCCGTTTAGGGTGTAAGTAGTGATGATGATGGCAGTAACGATATTAAAAAGTCATTTTAAAAAACCTTTGAGGATTGTGAGGGAATTTTTTATCAAGTTAATGATCAGATTACTGACTTACCATTGTCACTCTATTGGACTTCACTGTTTTTGCTATTTAGTTTGCAAATAGACTAGCTGTAAAACCAGTTTGCTTAACATGGACTAATGCTACATTTCCACACTTTTCTTATTTGTATGCCTGGTACCTTACTGTAGTATTGAGTAACTGAAGTCCTTCCACCCAGAAATGAGGGAAGTTATCAGGAAACAGACTGTCTCTCTGCTTGTCTGTCTCTCTATCCAGCCAGCCAGCCTCTCAAACACGTATAGACTAGGCTAACTTGAGTAAGTTCTTTCTTCTCAGTAGACCCATTTTCATTCCCTGTAAAATGAGGGGGCTGAGCTAAATAATCTCTGAACTTCTGCATTATCAGTCAGGAAAGTATTCATCACTTACCATGTGCCAGGCACTGGTGCTAAGTGAGATAGGCCCTGCCTTCAAGGAGCTAACATACTTTTGGAGAAAACCACATCTATAGGTTTCCTGTATGTTAGCTTGTTTCCCCTGGAGAGGATAGAGACAGCATGACAGTCGTGGTGAACTGAAAATCTTCTGTCAGAGAGCAGTAGCAGCCCTTTTCCCTATAGTTAGACAGTATGTCCTCATGTGCCTAATGTGACACTCGGCTCTATCTTAGGCTTTGGAGAATGTTCCCTTTGAAGACAAAGCTTCAGTGATTCCTGGTGAGGAAGAGGAAGCCACAGTAACTCCTGGTAAGTGCCTGGACTGATATCTCTCCCCAAAGTGCCACCAGGGGGCTCTTCTCAGGCTATCTTGTTCTTTTCCTTACCCAGTAGAACATTCTAGCTTTCCCCCTCAGTTCATTTATACCACTTTAGGAAATCTGCCTTGATTTGAGGAATCTGATCAACTAATATTCCCCATTCACCCGTTCTTTGCTTCCAGCTGACCTTTTGCAGGGCAGGGAAGAATTGGTGTTTTGGGGTGGGTTTTTTTCCCCTTTCTTTTCCCACTTCTCTGTTCTTTAGCTCTCTAAGAGCAGGGCCTGGGTCTCCCCTAAATGTAGCATTTCACAGATTCTAACCTAGAACTTTCCTGAGGCTAAATCTTCTGTTTGTGTTCTAGTCCCTGCCAGGCAGACCCCTCGAGCACCTGTTTCCCCTAGTGTAACTGAAAGACCAAAGACAACCTCCTACGCGGTTCCCATGGAAATGAGGTCAGTAGAAGGGCAGGAAAGACTGATTAGGTATCAGGCAGGGAGCTTGGCCCTCTGCACAGAGGTCCAGGGACAGTGTCAGAATGTTTGGTGGTGGCAGCAGTAAATTTTTCAGGAGTCCTGGGGTTTAGTCTAAGCTCTGTTTTTCTGTGACATTAGGAAGCTCTTTTAACCTTTTGGGGCCTCTGTTTCCCCATATGTACAAGGAGGATATTATCCCTAGCTCAGGTGGTGGAAGAGAATTAATTTCAAAGCTCCTTCATATCTTTGACAGCTAAGGGAGGGAAACAGTGGTCCAAATCATTAAAAGTAATTTGTATTTGATCTTGGAATGCTAACTTTTAAAATTTATATTTTAAAAAGCAGCAGATTTTTAAAATTTTGTTCTTTATAGAAAGTAGCTCAAAGTCACACAAGAAAATCACAGATGTGTTAAGAGTTAGTTTGGTATAATAGGTAGGGTGTAGTCAGGAAATCTGGGTTTGAATTCTGCCTCAGAAAAGATTGCTACCTATGTGACTGTGGGAAAATCATTTAACCTCACGGTCTTGGTTTCATCTCTGAAAAATGGGGGATAATGATACTTGGATCATCTCCCTCCAGGGTTGTTGGAAGGAATGTGCTTTGCAAACCTTAAAGTGCTCTATGAATGTGAATGATAAGGTGTCAGAAGTTAAGCGGTTTGGAGACTTTACTGGGTTACCGGATGAATCACTTTAGCCTGCTGGGAAGCTTCAGAAGAAAAGAATAGTAAGGGACTTTAACCAAGGCAGTCTGTTTTCATTTCCTGACTTTCCCTTTTTCTATAGAGGATCCTTCTTGGTGTTTCTTCTGAGGGATTGCTTCCAAGACCTGAGCTGGCTGGCCACTATTCGAAGCATCCGTGGGGAAGTGGGGCTGCTGGTGACAGACACGATTCCTCTAACACCATTCTTCTGGGCCATACACCTCACTGAGGTAGGGCTGTTGGGTACACTGCCGGGGTAGGTCCCTCCTGATTTCTCCTTGGGGTGGGGGTTGGGAATAGTAGTTGCTTTGAATTTAGGGAGGCAGCTTAGTGTAGGAGATGGAGCATTGGATTTGGAATTAGAACAAGTTGGTTTCCAGTTATGGGTTTTCTACTTCCTACCTACTTCTGTGACCTTGAGCAAGTCACTTTTCCTTTTTTGGACCTCAGTTTCCTTTTCTGTAAAATGAAGGGATTGAACTAGGTTGCTTCTAAGGTTCCTTCCAGTTTGTAATTATATGAAACTACCCCAAAGCAGCTTCTGGAGCCCAAGAATAACATTGATGTCCCCTTCCTCAATGAGTAGTTTCTAGAAGGCCAGAACATCAGAGTTCCTGGGAGCTTCATCTGTCTCCCAGCCAGCATTGCCCTATGTGGTTGAGACAGGGAGGGGTGCTAAGATTTAGAGCTTGAAGGAATGTGATCTCATCTAATTCAGCTTCCCACTGCTAACACTTTATAGATGAGGAATCACCAGGCAATGACCAAGCAAGATATGTGTCATTATCTTTCTCTGTCATGATCCTGTTCAATCTTTGACCCTTTTGTGGGAAGATGGGCTTCTATAGTGACTGGAAATAAGCCTAACTTGCTTTCTTGGATTTGAGTCAGGTTATTTGCTGTCTCTTGCCCAAGGAGTGGCCGTTTAATGCTTAGAAGTGTCCTGTAGTGGCTATTTTAGTGCCTCTTTAGTGTCTGTAGTAGCACAACTTAGTACAACCGAATTGACACTAGCTCTGAAGTCAGCGGTCCTGGGTACAAACCCCATCTCTGATACCTTGAACAAACCACTTCATCTCTCCTTGGCCTTGATATGCTCTCCTGTGAAATAAGGGAATTGAACTACTTGGCCTCTGAGGGTGCTGCCAACTGTAGATCTCTGAGCCTGTGACCACAGCTGAGTCAGAGATATGGGAGGATTGACAGGACACAGTGCCCACACAGAGTCTTGAGTACTCCTGTCTTTCTGGTCCAAGTGTCCCCTGAATAACTCCCATGCTCCCCAGAGAATGCAGTAGTTTCAGTAGCCCACAGTATACTCACATTGCCACGACCTCTTTCTTCTCCCCAAAAGATGAATATGTGAATGGACATATAGGCAGTATGGCTTGCAGTATAGAAAATGTGATCAGGTGTGTGACTGCCATTGACAGGAGGCGCATATGAACATGGAGAAGCTGTTTTATGCCCTGGCAGAAGTGGAGGAGCAGCAGCCTTACCTGGCAGAGGCAGACGTTCAGCGTGGGATCCGCTGCTTGGGGGAATGTCACCTGGGGGATGATGATGGTGGGGCTTGGAACAGGTACGTAGTAGGGATGGGGGTGGCATCAAGGCTCTTAGGGCACATGGTAAAACTGATTTCCTTTACTAATCAGCAAGATGAGTAGTCCTTGATATCAGGTACTCACTGAAGGCAGGGCCCTATGCTGAAGATGTAGAAAAAAATAGAAGACACTTAATAAGCCCCAAAGGAAAGAAAGAGCTGCAGGAAGTTAGACACATGGACACAAGTACCTAGTGAATGTGTCAGATAAATGGTGGTTGGTTGGTTGGTTGGTTGGTTGGTTGGTTGGTTGGTTGGTTGCCTGGAGACAGTAGGCCTTCAGGTCTCAGGCTGCACCCCTGGAGGAGATGAGTTTTGAGTTAGGATTCATCAGTAGAGAAGTTGCAGAAGCAGGCAATTGGGGGTGAGTGTGGGAAACACCTTTCTCCCTGCCTGTCTGCCCCATGCTTGGTAACTTTCTCCTTCCTCTGTCACTCCCTCCCCTGATCTATTCAGTTCCTGCCGGGCACCCAGCATTGATTCCACTGTTTACTGTCTCTAGAGCAGAATAAAAACGAAGACGTTTCTCTTCTAGCCCTGTTCCCTTCCCTTGGTCTTTCTTAAGAGGACAGGGTGCAGGGCTTGGTGACCAGGTGACCTGGTGCTGCTGCTGCTTCTACCATGGCTTCTTACTGTGGGATCCTGTGAAAGTCATCTAGCCTGTCTGGGCCTCAGTCTTCTCATCTGTGAGGCCATGAGTTTGGATGTTGACTCGTGAGTCCTCCTCTGCTGGGCACCTTCCTCTTGTGTGAGTCTCCCTTCCTTCCCCTGCCAGGTGCTGGGTGTTGGACCGAGTAGGTGACTGGGCCGTGGTGCTCTTCATCGATTTTGGTTGTTCAGCCACTCTCCCAGTGCAGTCTCTGCGCAGCCTGGACAGTGCTGATTTCTGGGCCATCCCACCTTTGACGCAGCCCTTCATGCTAGAAAAAGGTAACCCAGGTCCTGACTCTTCTCTGTCTTCTGCCCTGCCCCACAGACATACTGTTTGGAGAAGTGTGGAGGGAAAGTGCTGATGGGTCAAGGAGAAAATGCTAGGGAAAGACTGCCTGGCAGCTGGAGATGAAGGGCTCAGTCATCTCTCAGGGCTGGGAGCATGGTTTCTAAACTCTGTTGTGCAGATGCTTTGGGCTCTGTGAGCCAAGGAGATTCCAGGGAGCAGTGTTCCTCCCAGCTTAGCCATAGCAGGGGTTGATTGGCTGACCTGAACAAAGCTGTGCTAGGTGGGGGGCGCTCCCATTCCCTCCCCCCACCTTTGCCTCTTCAGGGGGGTGTGAGTATCAGGGCTGTCTGTGTCTGCAAGGGATGGCACAGCCCGGGACGGGAATCACTGCCCTCTTGGCTGTGTATTTCTGTTGGGAACAACGTGATAGCTAGTCCCTCCACAGGCACGCGCATGCTCACACACACACAGCACACACATACACACATATGCACAAAAGAGACAGAAATAGCCCTGGCTCCTGCTCTGTGGTGCCTTTCCTAAAATACCCACTCCTGGGTTGGTCCTGGTTGATCTCTTCGTTCCCTACCAAGTAGTAAGTACCCTGTGGGCCTTGACTCGGGACCTCTTCATTTGTGGGTTCCACTAACATTTGCAAGTCTCAAAGTATCCTGTGGGCAAGTTAATTTGTAAAGCGCTTTATTAGATCTTATCTTAGGCGCCTTTAAGAGTTTGGACTGTGGCTGGTTGGGGAGCTGGGCCCCCCCACTGAGGACCTAGTAGTCAAGGGGCACCCCCTCGAGGCTTTTCTTCAGAACTGCACTTGTTCATGTGTGGGGCAGTTTGTTAGACAGTGTGCATTGCCCTCCCTGTATGGGCCACTACTGAGAGAGAGAGAGAGAGAGAGAGAGAGTGTGTGTGTGTGTGTGTGTGTGTGTGTGTGTGTGTGTGTGTGTCTCTGTGTGTGAGTGTGTGTGTGTGTGTGTGTGTGTGTGTGTGTGTGTGTGTGTACACTTAGCACAGTATAAGCTCCTGGAGGCCACGCACCTTTCACTTTTGTCTGTATGCCCAACACTGCCATGATGCCTCGAATGGACCCACCACGTAAGAAAGACTTGTTTCGTCGTTAAAGCAGGCCTATATGCGTGTACGCTCATGTGTACATGTGGGGGTGAAGCCACAACATGGAGTACTAAGTACATGGGGACAAGTGAAAATGAAGAAGCTCCAGCACGAGTCCCTCAAGCACTGTGGGGACGGTGACGCTAAGAGCTAACACTTAGATCTTGCCTCCAGGTGTGTGGAGTGCTTTACCTACCTCATCTCATGGGAGCCTCACAGCAGCCTGGTGAAATAATGCCTTTGGTGAAAAGAGCTGCTCATCTTGTCCTCTCTTGATGGTCTCTGGGTGGGATTGTGGAAGGCAGGGAATGGAGGAATTATTCCAACCCTCCTGCCCCCTTCCACACAGGTAGAAGCTTTTCTGTTCTCTAACCTCCTGTTGTTCCAGCTGTCATATCAGTCCACTATAGCTTTTGGCCTCGAGTAGAGGTGGGTGAGAATCTGGGTGCAGATGAGAGAGGGAGAGGGAGAAAAAGAGAGAGAGAGAAGAAAAGAAAGAGAAGACAGAAGAGAGAGAAATGAGAAATGTATGTGTGTGTGCCCTCATCCTCCCTCCACTGGGTTCACACTCATGATGTCTCCCCCTCTGAGCCAGAGCGTCTGTGTGAGTAGACTTGTCCTTTAGTAGAGTAGAGGCTCTGCTCTCTGCCTCTCTTTTGCTCACTGACACACTCCTGTTTCCCAGGCCTCTCTCTCCTTCCTTAACCCCATCCCAGACTAAAAATGTGTTTGAAGGTCTCATTTTGATTTTTAAATAGATATTCTCAGTTCCAAGCAAGCTGTTCGTCAAGTCATGAAAGGAAAAATCACTGGCTGCTTGAGCATGGAGGTAAACCAGCCTTCTGGGAGACTATTTGTCTCTCTCCACTGCCCTTGTTGCTTTCACCATCATTAGTGAGGTCCTTTGCTAGAGTTCATGTCCCAGTCCCCCATATCTGTCTGCCTGCTGCTCGTTCCCTATATGCAGGTGCCAGGTGTGCAAAGATGCTGCATTACCTACGTGACCAAATGTCCCCTTTCTAGAGGAGGATTTAGAAATTGGGTCCAGGGGGAAAGCTAGCAATTCTACTGATGGATGCTTCTTTCTCTTTCCTTCTAGTCTCACATCCTGAAGTTTGAAGAAATGAAATTATAAAGCTGCACTCTCATTTTTGGTTTTCCATTTCCCCCATCCCAGTTTCCTAGGTCATAGGTCATATCAAACTCCTCCCATTTTGTTTGTAGCCAGCTGTTTCACATCATCCTGTTGGATCACTTTTATGCCTGTATCCCCAGGATTAGCTTGTAATTATATTTGATTAGATTTCAGTTCACAGGGCTCTGGACCCTGGCACAAAACCTGGAAATTCCAGGAAAGGAGTAGTTAGAAAGCTTTACATTTGCCCTGGTGCTCTTCTGAGAAATAAGCTGTATATGAAGGGCAGTTCAGGCTTAACATAGGACACCTGATTTGTGTTAAGAGCCTGAGTTGACCCATATCTTTTTTTTCCTTTTTGTACCCCCTTCTGTCATGCTCCAGGAATAGGGAATAAACTGCCTTTGCAAATTTGTTGAATGGAGGGTACTGTTGCATTAATATCATGTCTGATATTATACATGAAATAATTTTAGGTGGAAGCTGTTAACCCAAGGGCTATCTCCATGGCTGATGGGAGTTACTGGGAGTCAAATGATTGCAAATAAACTAGTTGAACATGCCAGAGTTTGATGTGGTATTTCCTTAACTGTCCTAGCTGCCGACTCTCCCTGCCACCTCCTCCCCCCATCTAGTCTTTTTCTTTAAGTTATGAGGTTCAGAAGCTGCTTAGCATTCACAGAATCACAGAATCTTACAATTAGAAGGACTCTTAGCAGCCATCTGGGTCCATTCATATGTGAAAAAAATTGCCACTGTACCAGCAAGTGGCTACAAGCCTCAGCTTGAAGAATACATCACCTCAGGAGTGAAAGGTTTTCCTGATATCATCAGTCCTAAACTTTCCCTTTTGTAACTTCCACCCATTATTCCAAGTTCTGCCACCTGTTGCCAAACAAATCTAATCCCTCTTCCACATGACAGTCCTTGAAATACTCGAAGATAGCTATCATGCTCCAAATGAATCTTCTTTTCTCTGGGCTACTCATCTCCAATTCCTTCAACTAATCCTCAAATGGCTCAAAGCCCTTGGCCATCGTCTCTCCAACTTAGGGTCCTTTACAAACTCTGGTGCCCAGAACTGAACATAGTGCTTCAGAACAGATCTATGTCAGAATGTGTTGGAATATCCTTGCTTTGTGTCTGTAAGCTGTGACTTTCTTTTGCTTTTTTTGGGGGGGGGGCAGCGGCGGGCAATTGGGGTTAAATGACTTGCCTAAGGTCACACAGCTAGTTTTTGTGTTAAGTGTCTGAGGCTGGATTTGAACTCAGGTCCTCCTGACTCCAGGGCCGGTGCTCTATTCACTGCGCCACCTAGCTGCCCAAGCCATGACTTTCAAAAGCAATCCCAAAATTGCATTCCAGTTGTTTTTTTTTTTTTTGGCTGCCCTATCATACTGTTTGATTACATTAATATTGTCCACTTGTACAACCTACAGATACTTTCCGCTGTCTTTTGTTTTTATGCCACCTTCTGAATTTATTCCTTCTCCCTCACCCAGTAAGCCAGACTGTGTAACAATGAATTAAAAAAGAGGTGGAGGGACATTTTAGCATAACCAAATAGACCTAACTGTATGGGCAATAGTCCATAACCATAATCCTCTACCTCTGCAAGAAAGGAACTCTTTTCAGGAACTCAACTCTTTTCTGGACTAAGTTTGGTTATTATTATAATCACAATGACCATTTTGGTTTTTATTTTATGTTGCAGTCTCATATATTATTTGCTTGATTCACTCTGTATTGTATCATGTAAGTTTTCCCATGCTTCTCTGAAATAACATTTCTTTTGAACTAGTGTTCTGTTGTATAACAAGTTTTTTTTTAATTCCCCAGCTGATGAGCATCTATCCCAGACCTTTTTTCAAACTGCCCATATATTCCTTATTGAATGTGCAATGGAATTCAGCTCCCTACTTTGCAGTCGCCTGCCCCAGTGTGGGTAAGGGTGTTACAGACAGGATTTATTTCTTGCCTTTGTGTGACATGATGAGGCTTCATGAGTTCCTGGCTTCCCCCACTGCCTCACTACGATCTCAAAAAGAAAGGCAGTTGGCTTTACGACTGTTTCACCACTTTCTTAGGAGAAAGTCTTAAAGCTCCAAAGACCTCATGAACAAAGATAAAAGGCTAAGTTAGGAGTGGTCCAAGGGAAAAATTCTAAAGAATTCAACAATTTATCTGACAAAACAACACACAAGAGATTCTGAAGGGAGTCTTATCACCCCTGCAGTGGTCTCCTAGAGACAGATCTAGGGTCTCTAGCCCAGGTAGCATCCCAGGAATTGCTGAATAAAGGTCTGATGATGCTAGTTTCCAAACATAGAACACTAAATGGTTGATAAAATGCTCCACCTAGCAGTGGATGTGCATCAAAGTGATTCAGCATGGTTTCATGTACATTTTGAAAAATAGTTACTGAACTGAAAATAATAACTAACCCATCAACCAAATTGTTAGGTGGTTATATGTAGTATTCTCCCATAGTCAAGCAAAGAAATAAGGGAGGTACAATGTCATTCTTTTTGGGTCATTATAATTAGACAATCTTCAGTTTTAATTTTGTTCTTTCCATTTACATTATTGATCATTGTATACATTTTTCTGGTTCTGCTGGCTTCATTTTGCATTGGTTCATAGAAATCTTTCCACACTTCTCTGTATTCACATTAATTGTTTTTTTAATTGTTCAGTTTTTTGTGTCCAACTCTTCCTGACCCCTTTTGAGGTTTCCTTGGCAAAGATAGTGGGGTGGCTTGCCATTTCCTTCTCCTGATCATTTTATAGATAAGGAAACAGGCAAACAGGGTGAAGTTACTTGCCCAAGATCACACAGCTAGTGTCTGAGGTCACATTTGAATTCAGGTGTTCCTGACTCCAGGTCCACCACTCTGTCCACTGCACTACCTAGATGCTCATTTCTTATAGGACACTAATATTCCATTATAGTCATGTACAAGTGGTTTTAGCTATTCCTCAATCTTGACTACTCTAAAAAGTGTTAGTAAAAGATGGGGAAGTCTTTTTAGCAAAAATAAATACCTTTCTGTCAAACATCTTAAATTGGGTGGCTATAGAAGACCTTTCTATCATTGACTTCCTTGGAGTATATACCTAACAGCAAGATCTCTGTTTTATTCTAATATTGGCTTTTCTCTTTTTTTTTGCTTTTTGGAGGGCAATTGGGGTTAAGTAACTTGCCCAAGGTCACACGGCTAGGTTTTTATTTGTGTGTGCGTTAAGTGTCTGAGGCCGGATCTGAACTCAGGTCCTTCTGACTCCAGGGCCGACGCTCTATTCACTGCGCCACCTAGCCGCCCCTGCTTTTTTGTTTTCTTGCTTGCTTTCCAGAATGGTTGTACCAATTTGTGGTTCCACCAACATCTTATTAGCATGCCTGTCTTTTTACAGCCCCTCAACCATTTGACTAGTCTCATCTTTCAATCATTTTTTTTTAAAGCAATTGGGGTTAAGTAACTTGCTCAAGGTTACACGGCTAGTCATTATTTATGCGTGGGTGGGTGCTCATTTTCTGAGGCCGGATCTGATCTCGGGTCATCCCAACTCCGTGGCCGGCACTCTTACTCACTGCGCCACCTAGCCGCCCCTTTAGGGCAATTGGGGTTAAGTAACTTGCCCAAGGTTACAGGGCTAGGTTTTTTTTTGTTTGTATGGATTAAGTGTCGGAGGCCGGCTCCGAATTCAGGTCCTTCTGACTCCAGGGCCGGCGCTCTATTCACTGCGCCACCTAGCCGCCCCATCTTTCAGTCATTTAAGCACCCATTTTGTGCCAGGCACTTAAGTGGAGCTGAGTATATGGAAAACCTTGAAGCAGACTGTTCTCTTAAGGAGCTTGTGTTGTGGTCGGGGGAAGATATATGTACATATATAAGTGTATGCAGAATTAATTACAAAGTAGGTAATCAGGGAATTAGAAAAGTCATTGTGAGCTTTTGATTTATAAGATTTACACTTATTAGTAATTTAGTATTTAGAGCATTTAATAGTTACTAACATTTGCAATTTTTCTGAGAATGGTTGACCTCCTTTGACAATTTATCTATTAGGGAATGGCTTTTGGCATTACATACTTGTTCTGGTTTCCTCTATATCTTGGCTATCAGACCCTTATCAGATGTGGATTCTAACAGAAGGAGTGTTAGACAGGAACAGTTGTTTTAGTAACAAGGATGGGAGTGGAATCATAGTGGAAGAAAGCTGATCTTTCTAGAAGTGATAGTATTGTTTTGAGTTATGGCTGCCTGAGGAAAAGGTGGCAAGCCAGAGAAGAGTGGCCCTGCAGATGAGGGCAGCCATGCAGGTGGCAAGATGGCTAACATAATGGTAAAAGTAATGATAAAACAAGGATTGTTCAGGATGGGTGAAAGTTACGATAGAGAGGTCTGTTCAGGTTGGGCTGGACAACTAAGATGTGTCTTTCATTGCTGTACAACTTGAAGGTGATAGTTACCTGCCCCCAATTGTTTCCCTGGAGTTAAGGTAAAGGTTATATATGAACTTACCTCTTTAATATGTAAATAACTATTAGAGCCAGACTATTTAAATAACTTTTATTTCCATTTCATCCTTTGGTAGATGAGAAAAATACATTACAAAAAACATTATGCAGAGAACAGCGCATGGAGTACACTCTACTAAAACACAATCTATACTCCAGCCGGGGCTGGTAACAGACATTAGGAGAGGAAGCAACAGAGGCCTTAAAAGCCAGATTTCTCCTCCTCAGAATGAGATTTCCCCTATGTCCCCTGTTCCACAAAACTCATCTTATTCTGGAATACCCAACAAGGTGAAGGTGGGCTTTAGAGCAGCATTGAGTGTGGCTGGTGAACCCTTTCTGTTCACCTGGAGCAGAAACTTTCTTTCCCTCAATGGAATAGAAAGAAAACAAACATCCCAAATGCAGAGTTAACAGTCTGGACACTATCCCTCCCCCCAACCACTTTTCTCCGAAGCCTACTCGGGAAGAGTTAATGACCCCTTCCTTTTGCCACCAGACGACACCAGTCCTAGTTACCTGAGGCCAGGAGTCTCACTCAGATATCCCTAGCCTGGTTCTGTTGCTACCTTCAATAAGCCTACAGGCACAGGCTTTTAGCAGAAGTGGCTACCTTGGCCCCTAATTAGCTGCCTTGCTGACAAGGAGATGCCAGGAGGCTGGTAGCACCTACACTGGGAAGCCCAAAAATCTGAGGCTACCATTAGCACGTGGAGTGTTTGTTTAGCACAACCAGATTCTTCTAGAAACTATCCCTCCTGACACCAGGGCCCTGGTTCTCAAATCCTGTGAGGACACTGGCCCCCCACTCTCCAGGCTACCCCATCCTCAGCTCCACTTCTGGAGAGATTCTGCTGAGCAATCAATCAAACTACTCCATCTGTAGCATTCCTTCACAAGCCAAAGCCATGTCTCTAATGGTAGCCAGGACTAACAGGAAGGTGGGAGCCAGGCGGATTGTTGGAAGTTGCTATCTGGATGCTCTGATGTAGATGTTTTCAGGACACTAGCAGAGGGAGGGACATCAATGACTAGGTAATAGCTGTAGCAGAGCCCACAAGACCAGAAGACAAATATACACTTGGGTGACAACGGCCTCTACCTTGCTCTACTCTTCACACAGCTCTATGAAGCAGCCTCCATTCTTCTTTTTCTGGGAATTTGAAAATACTCCAACTAAAGGGAAAAAAGGAAAATCCCAACAGCACTGAAGGTGCCACTCAGAAGGTCAAAAGTGATTAGGTGGCTCTTTCTTCCAAGGGAAAAAAAAGATTAAAAATCTGTTTGCTCTAGAAGCCTTTTGGAGATAGCATGGCCAAAGGACAGACCTACGGTGAGCTTCAAATTTCCCTTCCCTCCTTGCCCAGGGGCATGTGGCCTCCACCTTCTACACCAAAACTCAAGGTGGACACCACGTGTCCCACATCCCACCCCCCACCACATAGTTCAGGGGATGGCATGTGGGAATAAAAATAACAATGAAAGAGTCAAGACCAGCATCTTCAAATTAACAAACTGTAATTGTTTTCCCAAAGATACATTTTTTTCCATACACATCCATCATACACTGTAACCAAAAAAAGCAGTGTACATGAAATAAGAGAAAATAAATTAAAAATCCATAGCATAGGTAAGGAGGCTGCTCTAGTCTGGAGCACAGCTGAGTTTCCAGCAATATAAGAAGGCTCAAAAGTTTCTTTTATAAGAATGCCTGCTAGCAAGGGTTCCAGCAAGGTGGTTGGTTGGTTTGTAAGTCAGTCTTGAATATCTGAAACAGTTCTGTGTTTTGTTTTGTTTTGTTTTTCCTTAGCGTTTAGAATAGCCATCATTGTCCTGCAATAGGCAGAGCTATCACGTCCAGGAAAAGAGTGAGTGAGGGAGGGAACCACAGAGGCAGCGTAAGATCCAAATACAGCATTCAAAGGTAATTGGTCCAGTGGTGCCTGGGGAGGGAGGAGGGAGAAACTCCAGGGTTAGCCGTCTTCTTTGGGGGGTGTGTACCAGCCTGTAAACAAAGCATACTGTCAGCAGTAGTATCCACAAAGGCTAGCCCCATATCTTCAATCTTGAGACCTATAGGAAGGTTTGATCCCTGGAAGGATGTCCCTATAGTGGAGTGATAGAGGATCACAAAACAGCTGGACGATTTTTTTCCCTGGACACCATAAAAAAAGGAGACTGACATGGCTCCTTATCTGAGGTGGCTTAAGTAGACACCAGATATGTTCCTTCAGCTTGTGACAAGGAATGGGGACATAAGGGAGATGAGGGGAGAGTTACAGACAGGATACTGCCTGCCCCTGTCCTTCTGAAAGCCATGGAGAACAGTCATGTGGATTGGAGAAGGCTTTATAGGACATACCCTTCCCAAGGCCAAGCATGCGGGTTGTTTCCCTTTCTTCCCCCTAAGCCTTCTAGTCTTACCATTTTTTTCATGGATCTGCACCAGGGACTTGTAGGACTGCTGTGCTCTTGTCAGACTGTATTGAGACTGGAGAATATTGAAAAGATGAGGAGTCAGTTAACAAGATGAGGACCAATTTGTTGCCTTGTCCTCCCTTCTCAATTCTATGTTCAATTCAACAAAAGCACTTATTAAGCTCATACTCTCTACAAAGACAAGTCCTTGCCCTCAAAGGGCCTTCTATTCTATTAGGGAGTTACAATTACTGACACAAGTAAGCCCATTCGGAGGGGGAGGGCACGCACGACAAAGGGAAGATGGAAATCAGGAAGGGCTGCATATGAGAGGTGACCCCTGAGTTAAGCCAAAAGAAAGACAAGGAATCTAAGCTTCAGGATCCACAGGTCCACAAGGTTTTGAGTTGGAAAAGAAGTAAGGCAAATGGGTAGGCTAGACTAGGGTTGTGGGAAAGCTTACAGGTCAAAAGGTGTTTGTATTTTATCTCAGAGGCAACAGGATGCACCAGTCCTAAGGCTCCTGAACAAAGGAATGATATACTCTCACCTATGCCTTGGAAAGACTATGTTCACAGCTGCATGAAGACACAAAATGGAGACTGGAATTGGGCAGGCCAATTAGGAGGCTACTACAGTAGCTAAGGCAAGAGATGGTAGTGGTCTGAGTTAGAGTACTGGCTGGAAAAGGAGGCAAGTGACACTGGAGGCAGAATGGGCCAAACATGGCAGCGGAAGATGAGCTCAGGACGACTCTGAGGTAACAAAGCTGGAACGACGGAAAGTTTGGAGAAGGAACAGGTTTGGATGAGGAGAAGGGGAAGGAGACAGCAATTTAGTTTTAGACATGTGGAGCTGAGCTACCCAGTTGGAGATGTTCAGCAGCAAATGGCAGAGAAGAACTAGCATTCTGGGGAGAGATCAAGGCTGATGACAGATGCTGGAGTTACCTGCACAGAGGTTTGATTTGGTCTGGTCACACTTAGGGAATGAGGCATGGTGACTGTCGATGCCAAGGCAGTAGAGTGAAGTGAAAAAGAGCCCCAGGCTTGGAGTCAGAGGACCTGTGTTTCAATCCTGGTTCAGCTTCTCCCTATGTTGGATCTTGGGCAAGCCACTCTCTGGGCCTCAGTGTGTCATTTGGAAAGTGAGGCTATCAGTCTAGATGACCCCTAATACCCTTTCTGGTTCTAAATCCATAAACATGTCTAGGATAAATGGAGGTGGTAACAGTCAAAACTGCAGAGGTCAGAAAGGATGAAGACCAAGGAAATGGTATGTTACATTTTATTGTTTTAAACTTTTCAAAGGGCTTAAAATACATTATCTCCTCTGCTCTTGAAAAAGGCCATTGAGTTCAAGACGAAAGAGATCATTATTAACCTTTGAAAGAATAGTTTGAAGTCTAGTGAGGCTGGAAGACAGATTGCAAGGGGTAGAAAAGTAAGTGGGTGGAAAGGAATTAGAAGCCAAGAGAGCAGGAACCTTTTTTTGAGGGGTTTGGCAGTAAAAGGGATGAGATAAGGGTTTATGGGAATGGAAGGGTTGAGAAGTTGTTTTAAGAACAGAGGAGAATGAAGCGTGCTTATAGGCAGTGGGGAAGAAACCAGTTAATGGGGAGAAACTGAAAATGAAGAGAAGTGATAATCAATGGGGCAAGCTCCTGAAAAGAGACAGGAGGCAACAGGATCAAGAGTGTTAAGTAGAAGGATTATTCTTAGCAAAAATAAAGGCCTTTTTAACAGACTGGGATCAAAGAGGTGAGGATGAGTGAAGGCAGTGATTCTGAGGGAACAAGGAGATGAGAGATCATGAAAGAAGGCCTTGACTTTCTTAGTAAAGTAGGAACAGAAGTCATCTGCTGAGAAACAGGGAGTTGGGGTAGCACCAGCAACTTGAGAGGAAGATTTGAAACTACCACTGTAGGAATGTAAAAGTTACTTTGAGAAGAAGAAAAAGATTTCTACACAACAGTGAGAGCCCTATGGAGATTGGACTTTGTAGCAGACCCAGGAGGCATGGTACTGTGACTTGTTCCAGCAGCTCTGGGGAGCTTCAGGAATACAAATGGAGAAGGCTACTGACTGCCAGTCTGGCCCCTAGCTTCTTGTCATGCCCAGTAACCCAAAGTATAAAACAAACAAGCCATCTATATGCATGTACACTTGCTATGAGCCAGAGGCTATACTAAGCAGTGGGTCAGATGGCTATAGGGTTGACACTACACTCTCCTTTCTATATTCTTTAACAGTATTCAACCTCCTTTCCCTTCTCAATTTCCAAGGTCATCACTTTGGCTCCTCAGTGTCCACTGTGAACATCTTGGGGCTCTGCTTTTCCTCCCAACTAATACTATGGACAATGATGGCTTCTACCTTCCTTGGGTCTAAGGAGAGGGCCAGTGGGGGTTTTCTGCTGGCTGGCACCATACCTTTTTCTCTGCCTGCCTCCCCAACATTCCTCCCCCCATCTCACCCCATCTCTAGTTCTTACTTTGTTGGCTCCAAACTGAACTCGTGCTTTCCCTTTCACCAGGGTGGCACTGATCTGCATGATCACGGACTCTATGGAGTAGGCACTGCTCCAGCCCTGGGAAAAGAAGAGGGAAGGGGAGAGGAAATAATAGAACAGGTCAAGACATGGTTTCCCTCACTCTTGGGTATAAGAAGACATCACAAGTGAGTTCCCCAGGTAAATGAGGGCTGTGCCAATGGTTCTAGGATGGCACCCTACACTTCATCTATGACACTGGTAACTTATAAAAATTCCAGCTGGGGATGCTTTTGGGAAAAACTCCAGCCCAATGCAGCTGAGACATGCAAGCTCACCTGTTTGGTGAGAAGTTCCATGCAGATGGCACCTCCACCCAGAACATACCTACAGAGGAAAGACTGGTCAACTGTGCATGACATAGGTTCTATCCCCCCTTTCCACAGGGCATCCCTTGTTTTTCTATATACTCACCCTCCTGAGAGGACTGGAGAGACAACCCTGACAAATGGCGGGTCAAAGGGAAAGTTGTCCTAAAAGAAGAAGAAACCAAAGTCAGGATGGTGTGAGTAGGCAATCTATCAATTAGCAAGCATCCATTAAGTGGCTACTATGTGCCAGACACTGTTACCCCATGCCAAGCAGAAACAGGTTAGGAAAATGGGGGATGTGAATTGAGAATAGCCTTACTTTAAAAGAAAAGTTGAGGAGAATGAAGTCAGCTCCTTCTTTCTCTTTGAGGATCTGGAGATCGTTGTGCAAAGCGCTGTCCTGGTCAACCCTACAAACCAAGGTAACAGGCTCTTGCTTGATCCCCAAGAGCTTTAGAAAGCCTCTACCCCAACCCCCATGCCCAATACAGAGTCTAAGCTAGCTGAAAATCAGTAAATTCCAGGCCACAGATAACTTTGCTCCCTGTCCTGACCTCATCTCTCCCTAAGCCCCTGGGCTCTGCTGACGACAATTAAATAAGGATGCTCCCCAACCCCCAATCCCAAGTTTTTCACTTACTTGAGGAGTTTGACGTTCCAATCGTACAGGCTATCGTTTACTAATTCGACTGCATAGTTTCCTGGGAGTTGGGGGTAGGGAGAGGAAGAAGAAAAAGAAATGAGTATTACTGGGACAACAGAAAGGAGGACCCTTCCCTTCCTCAAGCTAAAAGACCAAAGGGAAGTGCTAAGGGCTCAGTATTGAACTAACATCCTCACTCACTTCTAGGTACTCTACTTTCAGGCCCTAAGCTTCATGAAAGCCTGGGTTCCCACCAAGTAGCTTGAAGACCCCCTCCCCCTCCTTAACTCTAAAGCCCCTTCTTCCTGAACAGTGTTCCAAAGTACCCCTCTCCAAAGCTGGACTTACCGCCTTTGAAACTTTGTGATCGGTAAATATCCCTGAGCTCCTTCATCAGCCGGTCAGTGGCCTGCACCGAGCCAGACACTGCGCCCTGCAGGGGAGGGGACAATAGGAACCTCCCACCATTACAGGATTCGGAGACACATCTTGGACTTTAGAGGGTACTTGGCAATTGCCTGAGGATATAAGGGCTAATTCTTTCCTCCTACATTTCAACAGTCAACATCCCATTCTAGACTTTCTAAGCCTGGCACAGCCATGACAATACCAGTGGGTGAAACCCACCCTGATCCAGGACCCTTGCCCAACCTCCCACCAGGGGACACGTACATTTAAGTAATCTTGCCTCTGGTTCTTTTTAATTTTTTCTAGTATGGCCAAGTTCTCCTTCCCAATGCCATCATCCTCAGACTTTTTTCCTTCAGCTGGCTCTTCTTCTTTCATTTCATAGTGATCTAGGTCCTCTGTATCCTTGAGGAACAAAACAAATAAATTTTTTTTGTTGGAGGAAAGGGAGTAGGTAACCATCTCCCCAGGCCTGTATATAGGGAAGATGTGAGCTATGCAGCCAGCAGCCCACAGACTAAACTCCATGTTCAAGTCATCTAATTACCCCCACTCTTTACCATCCCAAAGGGAATATATCTCTCTTATCATCAAGTTCATATAAAGCACAGCTCAAATGAATGTTTAAGAGAACTGAAAAAAACAAAAAAACAAAAAAACTATAACTAAAGCCAGAGGCCAATTTCCCTAATTCCCACTAGTTGACATTTCTAAAAAAGAAATGTCTCTATGACATCCCTAAACACCAACAGGAGGGGGTTTGGACTCCCCACCATTACCCATCTGTATGGTTTTGTCTTCCTCAAGACTGGCATAAAAGCTCACATTTTACTTGGTAAACTCTTTCCAGGCTGGTGGGTGGCCTGGAGGAAAAGGGAGAAGGCTTCAGATCCCTCTGTTCTCCCTGTTCTAACCAGCAAACAACATAATCATTTGGTTTGGTCCCAACCTATGCTTTCATCAATCAGTGTGATGTTGACACACAAGATCAGCAGGACTTGGGTTCAAGTTCCACTTCTGAGGCATACTGGACACAAGACCATGGGCAAGTCACTTAATTTTGGTGCAAAGACCAGAAGGAGCAGGGGAACTGCCCGTCTGAATCACAGTTCTGGACCACAACCCAAGGACAGTGATTGGCACTGATATGGTGCTGCAAGATTCTCAAAGAGCTACAAATGCACCATCTCACATCATCCTCACAGCTGTCAGTGACCCCACCACCCCAAGAGCAGGCAGAGGCCTTGTTCATTCTTGTATTTTTAGCAATTAACATAGTGCCTTGTATAGAATGGGCATTTAATAAAAAGTCTCAGATGAATCAAGTTATTAACCTACCTAACACTTAAGAGACTCAAGGGATTGTAACTGGGGGAAGGCTGAGAGCCACCTCTAAAGAGCAGTCAATGACTTCCTCTTCACTGATGGCCAGTTAGATTTCCCCCTATATGGCCTGACATTCCAGCCAAGAACCATCTGCCACGATTAAATCTGTCCAATTTCAATCACACCAATATTCATGTGCTTTACATTGTATGCTGTGCTATTTCTTTAGTCTTCAGTTACTTCACATACAAGTGTCTCAGTCACTCAAGTTTCTCAATGAATGATCCTACCATTTTCCTTTGGTATCCTCTCTACAGGACTCTATAAATAGGAACTTAACAAAGTTACTGTTACCACTAATCCCTCTTAACCCAGTGCTAAGGGGACAAATCTGTCACCTACCTCAGGCATTTCTTCATCTTCATCTTCAGAAGAAACATCTTCTTGTGTGCACTATAGTGCATAGGAAAAAGATGGAGGTCAGGGCCAATGTTCCAAGAGTAGGATGGGTTCCCTAAACACATCCTCTCCTCTAACTATTTTGGGCACTCAGGGCTAGAAGTCTAAAACTGCCAGCCTAGACATTCAGTCTGTAGTGTGGGGGAACAACTAATTTAACAGTCTGCTCACTACTCCTGACCATATCTTTACCATTCATAGAGCAAGGAACTACAATTCAATTTTCCAGAGTAGGGTCTATTTACTTTGGCCTCCCCATATTGACACTACACATGTGGTCCTGAAGAAGTGTAGGTCTCCAGCCTCCCCTAACACTAGAAAACCCCCACATGGAGGGCATAATTAGATAAGTAAGCCACAAAGGAAAGGATTCACTTTCTAACATCTCTACCTTAGATAGGGTTATGGATGAGAGATGGGAATAGTGCAGATTTGCCAGAGGGGGAAAAAAAGGCCCTTTAGTTACTCACCTGCTCTGCTGGCAGGGGCTGGTCCAGCATCTCAACATCTGGATGCTGAGGGAGGTTGTACAGTTTGCACAAATCAGAGATGATCCTCTTCAGATGCTGCAACAGCTGGGGATAGTAGACCACAGTGATATAAGATACTCTTGCCTCTCCCCAATCTGGCCAGGTGCAGTGGGAGAAACCAAGGGCTCAGACCCAAGATGAAGGTTGAGTAGTATCCATTTCTCCAAGGGACATGGACCCTGGGTCATATTGGAAACCTGGCCATGGGAGTGATTCTGTTAGAAAGCCCCATGCTGGGGCTGATGACATAGTCTCCCTTTAGCTAGGGGAAGATGGCTTTCCTACTGCGTCTTCTTCAGGCCGATTATTTTACAGTGTCGTCTAAATTTAGGACAATTCCCACCCTTCATCTGTCTCGACTGTAGGTTCTCTTCTTGGCTCAGGCCCCAAGTCCCTGCCCTGCTCACCAGAGTATTCCCTTTCTTTATGTCCACAAGTCTCTCCAGAACGGCAGCCAAGTTAGGGTCATCAGACTCCACAGACCAGATTGGGGGCACCGCAGGATAAGATTCCTAAGGGGAGAAGATAGGGAGGTCAAAAATGGAAACTTCAGATTCTGCCTGCCCACCCATTCCTAGGTGCCAGTCTGCCCTTCCCCCCTCTCCCTCTATGTCTCTCACAAATTACTGGCTCAGCAGATCAGAGTCCAACCAGGCGGATTTGGGAGGGTCCTCTGAATGGAAGCCTGAGAACTAGATCCCCTTCCCTCTATCCCAGGTCCTCATGAGCTTTGAAAAACTATGGAAGGGGATCACAACTACTTCTAGTGATACCCCAGAAACTGTTCTCTTCCCTACAAAGAAGTCTAGACTAAGGGATCCCCTTTTATTTATGGAACAAGACCCCACTCTCCTTTTCCCCAAAAAGAATGGAACCCAAAGTTACAGAAGGAACATGATTACAATCAGAGCAGAAGAAGCAACAGTTTACTTTAGTTTTAGGAGGGGAAGACTTGGAACAAACAAGGTTTCTGTTTGGGGCCAAATTATTCTTCCCAGCATTTAGCCAATGGTTTGATAGAATAAAGGGTTAGTACAAGGGAACCCCTCTTTCCATCACTGACTGGAGAAGATACAGTTCCCCAGTAACCAGTTTTGCCCATCTTTTTTATTTGGTAATGCTGTTAACCTGCCATGCTCACAATGTAAGCGTGGGGTGGAGGCAAGAGGTCACAGGGCTCAGCACAACTGATTTGGGAGGAGAGATCCTACGCTGCTCACATTCCCAGCATTCCTGAATCACAGCAGTGGATGTAGACAGTCCTGAGAATCCAGGCCCCTCTCTCCCTTACCCCTGGAGGGGGGAGGACTATCTGGATCTCTCTGGAGCTAACCTACTGCTTTGGATATATGCAGGACAGAAAGCAAATAACTGAACAGAAAAAAAGCATGAGGACAGCAATTCTATACTGAGAAATTTGGGGTTTAATCCAGAAATAGTCAACTAGGTAACACAATACTGAATAAATCAAGCACTTCTGATGGGCTTCCTATCCCTTCCCTAGCTCAAATGCCTCAATTGTGGAGGTGACGACGGTCAGAGATACTAGTATCCCATCTGACTAAACCACTTGTTTCTCCTTGCCCCAGTTTTCCGTGGAGAGGGTGTGTATGTGAAGGGAAAGTCTGAAGATGGGGATCCCTTTTGTTCAAACAGAAACATTCCTCCCAGAACTTTGGCCTCATAGGTAGAATGTGTTTTGGGAGCTAGCCGGGGACAATGTCCAAGCTGATCTGAAGTTGGATCTCATTCCCTCAGTGCTCCCAAACAAAACTTATCTGCTCCCTCCAGGCTGCATCCACCAGCACCCTGCCTGAATTAGGAAAGGATTTCACTTCCCTGGCCTGCTGAGGGGGCAAGGTAATCTCAAACCTGTGAAGGTACAGTGCCCATGTGGAATGGGAAATCAGCAAAGCTATCAGTGCCCAAGGAAGGAGGGAGCAAGCAGATGTCCTGGGGGTGGGGCAAGAAGCAGGGCACTGGGAGAGCCTTCGGGCTGGCAGAGTTAACTGTGAGACTTCTATGGCCAAGCTGAATCACTAAGGCAGATGTACCAGTACCGTGGTGGATAGGACAAGGCGGCTGGGCTGGACGGGGAAGCTCACCGTCACCCAGCTGTGCCTGGGGAGTGGAGGGAGCCCCCGTCCCCCACTAACGGGGGCAGGAGGAGGGATCAGGGGAGGCTTCTGTGCTCAACTTTCAAGGGCTACAGAAAGTCAGTTATTGTCACCAGCATCCCCACTGCCTCCCCACACAGCTAAGCTCGGACTCCCGAAGGAGCCGCCAAGAAGCGGGCGGAGAAGTGCCTCGGGTGTTTGGGGGAGACCGAGAAAGGGCTACTTCCAGAAACGGCGAGGGGGGAGGGAAGGGGGGGGGGTCTTCTCGCAGTGTTTCTCCAGACGGCCCCAGGTGGTGGAGACAGCGGGGCCGGACTTTGGGAGGGCTAAGGAGAGAACCACGCCAGATTCAGTGGGCAGTGACAAGGAGCAGGGAGACCCCACGTGGGGGCGCCCCACCGGTGGGGGCGGCTCTGGGGCCTGGCGGGGGCCCAGAGAACAAGGACCCCGGGAAAGGGGAGAGGGGTCGGGCCTGCCCCACGGGGCTCCTCACCGTGATGTTGCAGTGGATGCGGACGGGCTCCCCGGGCGCGGGGCCCCGCGGGGGGAGGTGCGGCCCGGGCGCCGCCCCCGCCGCCCCGGCCCCGGCCCCGGCCAGCAGGAACTCGCAGCTCAGCTCGTCCAGGCAGGCGCTGGCAATGCGGAAGCGCTCGTGGCCGCGATGGAAGATGGACTCGAGCAGCTTCAGCTCCCGCCTCAGGCAGGGCCCCGGGCCCGGGCCCCCCCCTGGGCCGCCCCCGGCCCCCGGCGCCGCCCCCTGCCCCTGCCCCAGCGCCCCCAGCTGCTGCCCCGGCCCCGGCTGCTGCTGCTGCCCCTGCGGCTGCGGCTGCTGCATCCTCCGCTCCGCTCCGGGGCCGGCGGGCCGGGCGCCTCCGGCCTCCGCTCCGGGCTCCGGGCTCCGCCGCCGCCGCCGCCGCCGCCGCGGTCCGCACTTCCTGATCCCCCCTTCGCCAAGATGGCGCCGCCGCCACCTCCGGGACAGGCCCCCCCACCCCCCCCTCTCCCGCCGCCGGAAGCCGCGCGCCCCGCCTCCTCTGCTCCTCCTCCCCGCCCCCCGTTCGCCTCACCCTCGTCACGTGACCAAGCACGTCCACCCGACCCCTCTCACATGATGCCGTCGCAGCTGCCACCTCCGCCTCCTTTTTCTCCTGGATCCCCTTTCCTGCCACCCCACCCCCTGCATGTGACCAGACCGGGCATTTTCCGGGCCACGCATTCCGTCCAGTTCCTCGAGCTCCCCTGTCACGTGACCGAGCCGCCGCGTGCTCTCCGGGGGCGGCGTGCGCGAGCCTCTGTTGCCCTCGCTCCCCTTCCCCCACCTTCAGCCTTGTCCTTCCCCTGCTCCGCAGCGCTCGGTGGCGGGGCTGGGCGCTGTCTGGGGCTATAATCGCAGCCAGCGATTCTTTACTTTCCATGTCCCCGTCCCTCTCTCCGTTCTTCTCCCCATCCCTCCCCCTGCCCTGGTGGTGGCAACCATTTGGATCTCGACCTCTCTGCATTGGACTTGGCCTCCTCCCTCTCCCCACCAGGCCCTAGAACGCCCCCCACCTAACCTTCTGCCTCTCCTTGCCCCTTCCCAATTCTATGGAGTTTATTTTTGGAGGGAGTGGGGAGGGGAGAAGGAGCAAGAATTTATTACTCCCAGTGTTTTTGTTTTTTTTTTTATGAGAAAGGCCAGGGGATGCTGACCTTCTTCCCCAACACCTCTTGTGGTCGCAAGAAGGTGGAAAGCATCAGCGCCAAGAATCACCCACCCACATCACATCCCCTGACCTGAGGTCAGGTGGCAAGCGCCATCTGGTCCTCTAGGAGGGCTGCGACCAGGTGGCATCACCGCCGGCCATTCACTAGGTGTCGCCATTGCGAAAGACAAAAGCTCGAGGCTGGCCCGCCGAGAAACGACAGCTGGTGGGCCCCCGTTCTGGTGGGTGGTGGAAGCTTAGAGATTGTCCAGGGGCTTCTCCTCTGGGGGCCCAGGCCGGGCCCTGGCACACTGCACGGCACCGAGCACGTAGTAATCAGTGCTTGCTGGATGAAGGAATACACCCGAGCTAAATCCCTGTGCTTGGTCCCCTCCGAAATTCTTCCCTACCGGACTACCTCGTAAATTAAATTCAACCAGCACTAATTAATAGCCTAACTATGTGCCAGGCACAGTCCCCCGTGCTGGTGATACAAAGACAAATTTTTAAAATGCCTACCCTCAAGGAACTTAAGTTTTACTATAGGGAAAGGATACATACACATGGAAAGGAAATACAAAGAAATGGGGGGAGGGCAATAGCATTTAACGATTTAGGACTCACTCCTGGGTCTCTGATTATTTTCCTGTGTGACTGACTGAGCAAGCCAGGTCTCAATTTTGTCATCTGTAAAATGAGGTGATTGACTAGATCCTATGAAATTGGACATTAAGCACTGTGTATAGGGTGCTCTGTGCAAAGAGGAAAAAGTGCTGGGCCTCAAGAGACTTACAATCTGCTAAGGAGATGGGACATGCTAAAGTAATATAAAGAAAAAAAAACTGGAAAGACATAGGAGAAAGGTGTGAGAGAGTACAGGTACAAGAAGCAAAGAGCTAAACAAGTTCACATTTTGACTCACAAATTAAACTGTTTCAAGTAAGATAACATTTATATATTTAAAAGTTTGCAAAACCTTTCTTGTGTACTATCTAATCTTCATAATAACCCTGTAAATTAGGTATTGTTATAACCCCAAATTTACAGGGGAGAAAAAAAAGTAAAGACTTGCCTAGAATCATATAGCTATTTTAATTGGCAGAGGCAGGCTTTAAAGTTGGGGCTCTTGGAATTCAGGTGCAACATTCTTTATAATACATCACACCATACTTCCCCTGTTTGATCATTTTGATTTAAGAGGACTACTGTAAAATTCCTACTTCACTTTCAGCTAACCCTATTTTCCATCTTTGTGTTCAGAATGCTCTTGCCTGTGAATCATGATCCACTTGTACTTGCCTGTCTTCTCTCTTTGACTAGAAAGAGAGCAGGAAAGAGTAGAGATTTGGGAGTTGGGGAGGAGGGATTTGTTGAAGGAAAGGTCCCACTTCCTCTCATGACAGAGCTAAGAAATTAGATCTAGAAAGAAAAGGCAAAAGAGCTGGGTAACTGTCCTGGAGAAGAGAAAGCTGAGAGATAACTGAATAATTGCCATCAAAGTACTTGAGCAGGGGTGGGGAACCTGTCACCTCGAGGCCTCATGTGGACCTTCAGGTCCATTTGGATTTGTTCTGTGGAGTTTAGATTTGTTCTGGGAAGTTTGGGTTCAGTCAAAAGGCCAAACTTGAGGATCTAGGTGGCCACATGTGGCCTCAAGGCAGCAGGTTCCCCACCCTGGGCTTGGGTCAGTACCCACTTGTAAGTTATTCAGGACTTGGTGTTCCCACAGTTTTGTTAAGGCCCACTTCTCAATTTGGAGATTCAGTTTAAGATAGACACATTTTTGATTCACTTATTACCAGGACTCTCCTGGCTTCTTCCAGCTCTTGACTGGTCACCTTGTCTTCCTTCCTCCCTCAATCAGGTTTCCTCCTTTTCTACTAGCCTCTTCCCCTATATATGTTGCCTTCCTTCCCTAGAATGTAAGTTCCTTGAGAGTAGGGACTGTTTTGTTGGCTTTTATTTGTATCCCCAGTGCTTACCACACAGTAAGCACTCAATACTTGCTCCATCCTCTGTCTTCTGTCATCTATCTGTAAACCCATACATGACAAACAAAACTCTGCACAATGACTTTAAATGAACATATGCTTCATTATTTACTCAAAACAAATGAAAGTAGCATATGATGGTTTTTGGTGAAAAGAGTTAATTACACGAGGAATGTAATTGTTTTAGGATCTTATAAGCCCAAGCTATAGGAAGATAAGTTTAAGGGAATCAGTATGTTTAGCTTGGAGAAATGATGAGGAGTTGGGGTAGGGAAAGCATCATAATTATCTTAACATTTGAAGGGCTTTCGTGTGGAAGAGAGGTTAGCTTTATTTTAGTCAGATGACAGGCCTAGGAGTAATGAGTACAAGTCACAGGGACTCATATTTATGTGGCATGTGAGGAGAATCTTCCTAGCAACTATAGTTTATGCCAAAGTAGAATGACTTGCCCCGGGACATCAGTCATCAGTTCTATATCACCAGAGGTTTTCAAGTAAAGGTTGGATTACCATTTGTTACGATGGAATACAAGGGATTCCTGCCTATATTTGCAGATTTATATTCATCCATTCAAAGGCCTTTACTCAGTCTTCTTCCTGTGGCTTACCCCAGTATTCTTTTCTCCAGTCTGGACATTACAGATTTCCACTTTGTCTTAAAGCTCTTAATTCTTCAGCCTTGTTCATGACCAAGTTCTCTAAGATATACACATCTGCACAGGCATATTAGTCTGTGCAAACATGTCTAGACATACACACACTTTTGTATATACTGGGACCCTGCCTTTGTGTTCTAGAACCCATATTATCACTGTTTTCCTCTCCCCAACAACTGCTGTAACACTTAAGTTTTTCTTACCACATCCAACTCCAGGGATTTGGGGACATTTCCAAATCTTTTTAATCAACCAAAGAACCAAAATTAGATTGGCCAAAGATCGATAGAGAGGCACATAGTAGGTATGAGCAGGCTTCAACACATTACAAATAAAGGAAAGTGGTCAGTGGAAAGGACACTGGATTTGGAGTTAGTGGGATCAGTGTATATCCCACTTCTACTAAGTACTACCTGTAAGACATTTGGGCTAAGACACTTAATCTTATCTATAATATGAGGGGGCTGAAATAAGTTCTTTCTAGCTCTAACTATGATTCTAAACTAATTATCAAGGAGAAGTGGCATAAAGTTTGTTATAAAAAATGCATGAGTGAAAGAGGTGTAGTCATATGGCAAGACTATAGGATAACATTGACAGCTCTATCCTTAGCCTTGTAATGTTAAAAAAAAAAAAATCAAGATGGGCTCCCCAGCATTGTTGTGGCCCCCTTGTGAGAAACACAGAAAAGAGTAGCACAGAATGGGCAAGTATGGTTTGTGATTTATGTTATTGTGGAGGATGACCATATTCTTGAGATCACAGATCCATTTGACTATTTTAAAATTTAACTGACTCATGGAGGGAAAAAAAACAAGAAACAACTGCCTATACTTAAGTGCCTAGCTTTCTGATTTAGCCTTCTAACACTCCACCCCAACCCCTCCTTGCAATCACAGTCTCTCTCTGTGACCCTTAAGAATATATACAGAATTCTGGGACATGATCAAGACCTTTTCCTACCCTGCCTCAAAATTTGATTCTTCCCTTTATCACCAGCTCTGTTTTTATGTCTGGCAGTATTGTAGATCCTATCAGAAGCTGGGTGAGTGGGTCAGGCTACAGCTTCCCAAATGACTTTCCTTTGGCTAATGAATGTAAAATAGTGTAGTTCTGTTGTGGAAAATCTGTGGCCTTGAGGTTACATGTGGTCTTCTAGATCTTTAAGTGTGACCTTCTAGGTCCTTGGATGAGACCTTTTGACTGAGTCCAAGTTTTACAGAACAAATCCTTTTTTAAAGGGGATTTGTTCTGTGAATTTGGATTCAATCAGAGGGCCACACTTGAGGACCTAGAAGTCCACATGAGGCCTCCAGGCTGCAGGTTCCTCATCCTTGGCATAGTTCATTCCCCTCTGGTCAGAGAAAGGAGAGAGATGTCTCTTAATAATTTCTTTTCTCTAGTCCTGTCTTCACCTGGAGGATGTCAGAGGTGGAGAGGAGAAAATGGCTGGTCATCCTGGCATAGGAAAACTAGGATTCAAATCTTAGCTCTTCCCTTACTAGCTTCTTGAATTTGAGCAAATTCACTTCTATAAACTTTTGTTTCTTCAGCTATAAAATGGGGATAAAAATGCATGTTTCATAGACTCATTGTGAGGCTCAATTGAGATAAAATAATTTGTAAGGTTTACAGCTATATAACTATAAGAGGAGGCAGTAATGATAATTATTCTTATTATCCTGTTGCCTCTTCACTGAATCTACCCATACTGCAGCTACCTTAGCTTCTGTGGGGCCTGAAGGCCCCATTCTCCCAGTTAAGACCTAGTCTCCGTCTCCATGTTCCTTAGGTACATTAGAAATGCTAAGCTAGGGGTCGGCTAGGTGGCTCAGTGAGTAGAGCGTTGGCCCTGGAGTCAGAAGGACCTGAGTTCAGATCCGGCCTCAGACTCTTAACGAACACACAAATAAAAACCTAGCCGTGTGACCTTGGGCAAGTTACTTAACCCCATTGCCCTCCAAAAAAAAAAAATTGATGGGGAAGGAAGAGGAATGGAATCTCAGGTGATTTCAATATGACAATAAACTTCATTAAAAAAAAGAAATGCTATACCCTGTCCTAAGTTGACAGATTGCTTTATTTTTTCTACCTTTTAATTCCATCTTTATGTTCTGACCTGATTTCCCTCCTTTCCACTGTTAGAGCTAGGCAACAAACAGATCCAGGGCTTGGTTCTGAAGTAGTGAGTTGAAGGAGTAGGTCATAGTTGAAGACCAGGAGGGCAAACCCCATTTCCTTCCCTTTCCCCTTTCTATTAAAAGCCAAAATGGGAGAATACTGGGTTTGGGGTTGAAGATAGGTGTTGGGATAAGAAGACTCCCAGCATTATTCTGAAAACCACTTACTTTTCAATGGTGACCCACAAGCCCTCTATGGTTGTGAGAAGCACTGTCCCCTCCTCCATTAAGTAAAGGTATGAACCACTTCCTTGCTGGTCCCCCTCCGGCAAAGGGTCCCCAGACAGCAGGAGTATTTGGTTTTGGCATGGGTTTCCCTACTTAACCTTTCTTCATTTCTCTCTCCCTCCCTGTTTTTCACCTGTCTTTCCCTTTGCTCATTCCCCTAATTTACCCACTACCAGCACATTTTTAAAAGCCATGTCTGACCTACTTGGATTCCATAGCACTGCTTCCTGTCCTCCTCTCTCCCCCACCTCCGCCCCCAGCAGACTTTCCCGCAAGGTTGGGCAGGCAACATCAGAAGTGGGGAGGAGAATTTTGCTCTCAGCCTCCACCACAACCGAACTCCTCCTTCCCCTTCCCCCTCCCACACCAGAGCAGAGCAGATTCACATCAGGGCCCAAGAAAGACCCACTTTCCTAGGTAGGAGTCCCGGGACTAGCAGTGAAGGTGGCTCCACCTCGATGGCAGAGACCCCTCCCTTTTCTGGAGGGGAGGCAACGATTTTAGCTCACCCCATCCTATCCCTCTGCTAACCAAACAGTGGGAAGCTCCTCTGATAGAGGCTAGGATCCCCCCAGGGAACAGCTAGGCTGAGATAAGCTAGGTTCCGGCCCCGCCCCCTGCGCCCCCGGATCTGTAGGGGCTGCAGAAGCATCAGTCACTGCGAGCAATAAACGAGGCAGCAGCTGCAGTAACACCCGAAGAGACTCCTGCTCCATCCATCTTCTCCATCTCCGTCTTCAGCTCCAGCTCCAGCTCCAAGTCCCCCACCCCACCCCGGTTCCGACACCACGGACAGCGCCCGGGCTTCAGTACTGCGGACAGCGCACCGCCCCATTCCCGCATTCCCCTGCGGGCTGCGGAGCTGTGAGCTCGCCTAGGGGGAGCAAGGTAAGCTATGCGGGCGGGATGCCCCGGCTCCCGCTTCCCATGGCGCTGCTCCTCAGCCTTGGCCTCTTCGGGCTGTTTCCAGGTAAGGACACTGAGCGGGCCAGATACATCCGAGGGGGCGGGAGTGGAGAAAGAGCAGTATACTCTTGGGAAGACCGGGATTCCGGGGAACTGGGGGAGACTTTGGGAAGGGGAGGGGCCCCAGAGAATGTAGGGGACAGGAGCGAGGAGAGGGACGTCTCAAGAACAAAAATGAGGTGGGGTATAATCTCGAAGCTCTCTTCCAAACGTAATATTGTGTGATTAGGACCATGGGGGGAGGGGAAGGGTGGAAGGAGAATGGGGGGGCGGGAAAGGTGGAGGATAGACGAGCAGGGGAAGGGCTAGTCACAAGGAGTGAAGAGAGGAACCTGAGATTTAGGGAGAGGGGAAGGAATCCTGTACCTGATATCATTTGACTAGTTATTTTAACCCCACAGGCAGCTCTTGAATTGGGTCACCATACAGAGATGAGAGGAAGAAGGGAGGGGATCTCCACCCTGTTAGTGGGAGACAGAAGATAGGTGGGAGATGGAAAAGGAAGGACGGTGGGGGCGTGGGAAAGGGGCGAGAAACATTGCTGTATCTCAATGTGTTGAGTGTACCGAAACAAATAAATGAGCACGTATGTGTGATTCTGCTAGCAAACCGTGAGAGTGAGCAGGCACTTGTGGGGGGGTGGGGGGGAGGAGAGGATTGTGAGGGTTAATGTTAGTGTATGACTGAGGGTGCATTTAGTTAGAGAAGAAAATGTGATAACCAAGAGTGTATAGATGGTAGGTAAGAGAACAGGTAATCTTGTATTGTATGTGTGTCCCCAAGAAATGTCTGAATCTGGAACGAGAAGAAGGTCCTCCTGAATATGTTAAGCATGTGACCAGATATAGAGAAGCACAGAGAGCAAAGACACCAAGGCACCACAGCACACACAAAGACATAAAGATACACAATAGGTAAACCCAGATAACCCATACTTAATATTGACCGACAGATGCAGAGGACATACAGACTCAAGTTATCTTCACAAACAGCTGGGTTCTGAGGGCAAGAGGTGAAAAAGATGTGATCATCTGCTTTTTGCTCTCATCCCCAAGAAGTTATGACTGATTTCTTCATAATACAGAGGAAAGGGAAATCTCAGTCATGTGTTCCAAGTTCTAATTCCACCTTTTGAGGAGAATAAGGGAAGATTTACACTGGTCTTCGAGGAATAGACACTGCCACAGGGTCTTTAAGTCTGAGGGACACTCTTTTGTGTCCCTCAGTACAGGAACCTCTTTTTTGGAGGATAAATCTCAGTGTGTTGTCTTCTGTGGGTTTTCCTACATGTTAATTTTTTTTTTTTGTTATATACTTAATAGCAATTCTCAAAAATACAAATAAACAAAAATTCAAATTAAAATCATAACAGCTTACATTTTGATAAAAGAAAAAATCTGCAAAATGACAATAACAACTTATTCAGCCTGCGTCTTCTTCCATTCTCTTTTCTATTTTTGTGTGTATAAAGTTTATTTCTTTTTATTTCTAATATGCTTCTATGGTGCTTTTAAGCTTACAAAGCAATCTGCTCGTTACAACTTGATGAGATAGACTATATAAATATTATTTCCATTTTACAAATGAAGAAACTGAGGCAATGAGGGTAAGTGAATTACCCACAGTCACACATCCTGTAAATATGAGAGCTAGGATATTTACCACTACATTTTTATTTGTTTGATTGGATGGCTGGGGTTTTTTTTTGTATGTTTTGGTTTTGGTTTTTTACCAGACCTGTGTTTCCTTTTTTTTTTTTTTTTAAAGCAATTGGGGTTAAGTAACTTGCTCAAGGTTACACGGCTAGTCATTATTTATGTGTGGGTGCTCATTTTCTGAGGCCGGCTCCGAACTCAGGTCCCTCTGACTCCAGGGCCGGCGCTCTATTCACTGCGCCACCTAGCCGCCCCATAAGCTTTTTTATTTTATTTTTTTTTCTTTTTCTTTTTGGAGGGCAATTGGGGTCAAGCAACTTGCCCAGTCACTCGGCTAGGTTTTTGTTTGTGTGTGCATTAAGTGTCTGAGGCCGGATCCGAACTCAGGTCCTTCTCACTCCAGGGCCGACACTCTACTCACTGTGCCACCTAGCCGCCCCCCTGTGTTTTCTTTACCATTGCCAAAGGATACCTTCTCTGCAATTTATAGCCATAGGGAGTTGACTGAGGCACTAGAGGTTAAGTGGCTTGCTTAAGATTACATGACCACCATGTTTCAGAGGCAGGATTTGAACCCAGGTCTTCCTGAGGACCAGATTAACACCTCTATCCTATTACAACACACTGCCTCTTATTTTTATGACCCATATCAATCAATCAAAAGGCATTTATTAAATGCCTATTATGTGTCATGCACAGGTAATCCACAATTTTTTTTGGTGATATGATGTTTAGTTTGTTAAATTATTAACTATAAAATTATTGACAAACATTTCCATATAGGAAGCTAGAAAAAATGAGGATTACATGTGAAACTGTGACTCTATTGCATATAGCTTGTTTTAGACAAATCTATTTTAAATTAAATTTCAATTAGCTTAAATTTAATTAAACTTGCCAGCATTGCTTTGTTGACTGTATCCCCTTCTGAACTTCTTCTGCTCTCTTCTGTTTATCTTTAATGTTTCACTGTTATTTTCTTCTTTTTGTTGTATCACCAGAACTAGCCCCCTCACCTTCTCCTCACCTCTCCCTTCCCTAATTAAAACCCTCCTTTATGGTAAGAGAATAGTAAAGCAAAGGAAATTTGTGTTATATTGATTGTAGATGAAAAATATGTCTCATTCTATGTCTACATACAGTCCATTGCTAAGAGGTGGGAGGCATGCTTCACCATAGGATGTACCAACATTTATTTAGCCCTTCCTTATTCATGAATACATTGATTCCATATTTTTAGCTATTGCAAATAAAACATATATATATACATATACATATGCATATGCATATTTATAATAGATCTTTTTTCAATAGAAATATGAAGTCAGGTTGTTGGATTCATAGAGGCAGCACTGGGAGAATAAATAGAGGATATCCATAAAGTCAGAAAGGCCTGCGTTCAAGTCCTGCTTCTGAAGCACATTGTCTATGTGACCCTGGGCAAAGTCATTTGACCTTTTAGTGCCCCAGGTAGCTCCCTAAGATTCTGAGTTACAGACAGGTTGCCAGTCTGCATGGGGGAAGGAAGTTTGCCATATCACGGGTCCAACCCTGACCCCCTGCCTCCTCCACCAAAAAAAAATCTCATGATATAGTCTAGTAGTAAGATCAAAGGATGGAATCAGTTTTGTGAGTGTAAGTTTCCAGATTGCTCTCCAAAGAGACTGCATCAATTCATAATTCCACCAACATTGTAATAAAACATCTGTTTCCACAGCTCCGAAACATTTAATTTTATTATTTTAACTATTTTTATTAATTCAGTTGGTGTGAAGTTGTACCTCAAAGTTGTTTTAATTTGCAGTTTTCTGATAATGAAAGAAACAGAACAATTTTATGTCATTTTAAACAATATATTACCTTTTTAAAAACTATTTACATACTGGTCATTTATCCATTATGACTTGGTATTTTATTAAATTTCTATTATTTCTTTTACATGCTAAAAGTAAGGTGGTTTTTTTTTTTTAATCACATATACATTTTGTACTTTTCTCAGGAAGAGAGAAGATCAAGGAGAGAGGAAGATAGTTGTGGCTGGAGGGCCTATGCTCTGCCTACCTTGGCATCCTGTCTGTTACTTGGGGAAGTTGTCCCAAAATGCCCTGAGGGGGGGTTAATCCATTTGACTACCTCTTCTTACCCCCTTTTGGCACTTTCCCTCACTCTATCCCAGGGGTCCTGGCAACAGACACAGAGGAAAGGTTGGTGGAACATCTCCTGGACCCTGCCCGCTACAACAAGCTCATTCGACCAGCCACCAATGGCTCTGAGCTGGTGACTGTCCAGCTTACAGTATCCCTAGCCCAGCTCATTAGTGTGGTAAGTTAGAAGTAGTCTCGGCTCCTTGGCCCTTCAAGCTCACCTTTGTGCTCCTGAATTCCCTCAGATAAGAGGGTGGATTCTTACCTGATGAAATCTAACCCGATGGCATGATTTGTGCATATGTGTGCATACAGTTCCCACATATGTCTCCTTTCTGGGGAGTTCTCCTTGGTACATGAATTTAGCTAGTCTTTTCTACTTGGTCTTCAGGCCTATGTGTATTTACTTGGGAGGGGGTATTTAAGAGGTCGGGCTAGAATACTCATCAAGGGCTCCCTCTGTTTTAGCATGAGCGGGAGCAGATCATGACCACCAATGTCTGGCTGACCCAGGTGAGTGACCTAATAATCTCTCAGTGCCCTTCTCCTTTTCAGACTCTGTGTCTCTTCTCTTTCCATTTACTCTTTTCTCCTATAGTCACTTTTTTTCTTGCCCTACTTTTCTAATCACTATCAAAATTACCTTCTCCCCTCATACTTCACAAAATACTTTTTGTAATTCTCTAATATATTTCTCATATGATATTGGGTATTGTCTGAGTCATTAATTTTGAGCTCCTTGGGGACAGGGACCCTGTCTTATCTCAATTTTGCATTTCTCTTAGTGCCTGTCACAGTGTTTCATACACTTTTGAATGTTTATTGAATGAATGAATCTCCTCCAAGCCTGACTTATGGGTCTTTTGTCTCATAGTTTATATTTGACCCTGGAGGTGATAGAGAGCCCCTGGAGTTTATTGAATAAGTGGGTGACACGGGTGGATCTTCCCTTTAGAAAGATTGATAGCTGAGTAGAGGATGGAGAGGAATGGGGAGAGATTTGAGGCAGGTAGGCTATTGTAAGAGTCCACCCATAATGAGGGCCTGCACCAGGATGGTGGCAGGATCAAAGAAGAGAAAGATATATGGGGGGAGGGAACCTGCAGCCTCCAGGGCACATGTGGCCCTCTAGGTTCTCAAGTGCAGCCTTTTGACTGGATCTACACTTTACATTACAAATCCTACTAATAAAAGGATTTGTTTTGTAAAACTTGGATTCAAAAGGCCCGAACCCCCGCACCCCTTCCCCCCATATTATGAAGGTAAAATTGGATTGACAGGTCTTGTCAAGAGAATGGATGTGTATGTGGGGTGGTGAGAATGGGGAGTTAGGGTTGACACCTAGGATGTGAATCTGAGTGAATGGGAAGATAATACCCTCAGCAGTAACAGTTCCCTGTAAAAATTCGTAAGGGGAGAGGGTTTGAGGGGAAAAAGAATGAATTCAGCTTTGGATATTGTTGAATTTTATGTGTTTAGGGGACATCCAGTTTTATATGTCTAATAGTCAGTTAGAGATGTAAGTCTGGAGGTTAGGACTGGAGAAGCAGACCTGGGAATATTCTCTTAGCAGAGGGGCAATAATTGAATATATGGAAGCTGATGAGTGAAATAGGAGAGAGGAAAAAGAGAAGAGGGCCCAGGAAGTACTCTTGGAGATATCTACCTTTAGTCAGCATGACCTGGATCAGGGTTGGAGGGTCTGCAGTCTCGAGGCTGCATGTAGCCTTCTAGGTCCTCAGGTGCAGCCTTTTAACTGAGTCCAAGTTTTACAGAACAAATCCTTTTATTATGGGAATTTGTTCTGTGAAGTTTGGATTTAGTCAAAGGGTCACACTTGAGGACCTAGAGGGTCACATGTGGCCTTGAGGCTGAAGATCCAGCAAAGAAGACTGAGGAGTGGTGGGACAAGTAGTAGGAGAATCAGGGTAGGATATTATCACAGAAACTAGAGAAAAGAAGATTGTTGTTATTTATCCTTTGTTCTCAAAAAGGACCATGTCATCAGGAAGATGATGCCATGACTTACAAGTGAATTGGTTTTAAGTGAGGGAGAGCTGTGCAAGGTCTCCAGCCTCACTCTCTCTCCTGGAGCCATCTGGGTCCAGTGGTCAGATATAGATCGGGACTCAGTGGGAGACCTTGGCCTTTTTAAGTTAAGATCTTTCCCAGTGTTACGGGCTCCAGAGAGCTCAAGAAGGATGAGGATTAAGAAAAGGCTGGGGATTTGGCAATTAAGAGATCATTGATAACTTTGGAGAGAGCAATTTTTGAAGAGGTTACCCATAAAGAGGGTGAAGGTTGCTCTGGAGACCCCAAAATACCAATATACTGGGTCCTGCCGAATGAATTCGACTTGTCTTCTCAGCCAAAGAAAAGTAAAGTATATTAAAAGTTCACTCGTATTAGACACAGAGTTAAGTCTGTGTTAGGTCATTCTATGGAGCTCTGGCAGACATGGAGACAAGATGGGGTCCGATATTACAGAAAGGTTGTGGGAAGAATTGAGGGGTGATCTAGAGGAGGAGTTTGGGGAGGGTCTTCAGGAGGAGTTAATGAGGTCAATGAGTGATTAAGGGTGGGAAGTTGCTGGACGCTACCTGGAGCCAACAGACAATGGTGGACTAGGCCAGTTAAAGGGTGGATTGATATTTTGATAGGCTCGACAGGTAGAGTCTAGTAACAGAGGTTTGGGCTCAGCCACAGTGTAAGACTTATTGTCTCAGGCAAACGCCTCATCAAATGAGATAATTTAGTCAGAGTTCAAGAGGGGTTCCCAGAGCCTGTACCTCAAGGACTCAAGGATAGCTGGAGGGAGCTCCCAGAACCCATACCTCATCAGTTTTCGTTGAATGATGAGGTCAGAAGCCAGACTGTAGAGAATTGCAAATAGAGTTTGAGGAAAGGCAGTACCTATTGTACATGGCCTTCTCAAGGAATTTAGCCATAGAAGGTAGGGGTTTATTGCTAGTGGGGATGGATGGACCAAGTAGGGATTTTTTGAGGATGGGAGAAACATGACTATATTTATAGGCAGGGAGGAAGCAGCCAGAAGATAGGGAGAGACTGAATAGAGAAGAGAAAGAGTAGGGATGATGGAAGGGGAAATCTGCTAGAGAAAGTGAGGTGGAATGGGATTCATTGTTCATTTAGAATGTTTTGCCTTGGTAAGTAGAGGGCCCACCTCTACATTTGAGATTAAGGGGGAGGGAATAATGGCAGCAGACATCTTTGGTGATGTAGCTTTTCCCTGCTCCTTCCCCTTTTTCTTTTTTACTATGTTTCTTATCAGCCTCTAGTTTCTTCCCCAATCCTTTCTGTTATTGGGATGACCACTCTGTCCCTGGTCACTTCTCTGGCATCTCTCCTCAGGAGTGGGAAGATTACCGGCTTACCTGGAAACCAGAAGAATTCGACAACATGAAGAAAGTGCGGCTCCCTTCCAAGCACATCTGGCTTCCAGATGTTGTTCTCTACAATAAGTATGTAGCCCTTGAGCAATGGGGGAAGGGAAGGAGGATGTCTGTGGGAGGGTCAGTTGAGTTAGAAATTAAAAAACAAACTAGTTCAAGGTAGATGAAAGGAAAGGAACATAAATTGACGGGCAAATAGACAGTGACACAGACAAGCAAACAGGTATAAATCAACTGACAAATGCGATCATTTGAGCTGCTACTCTGACCCTCTGTAGCCAAGAATGATTCCTTGTGATTCATAGAGCTGGAAGAGACTTTACTCATCATACATTTCCCTTATCCCTCCTTTTGCAGACAAAAAAACCAAAACAAAATGGAAATTAGTAGCAGCAGCAAAATTAGAATCCAGATCTCCTAAACTCCAAGGCTGGCACTGATGTGTTGAGGGTGGGGTGGAAGGAAAAATTGTTCAAAAGAAATGCTTGTCTGTTGACTATGTTGTTTTACTTGGAGGCAGGGTTTCGTCGGGTGTCAGGGGAGGGAAACAAAGGACCTTTGGAGGTCCCTTCTTCTCCCATCCAAGAATCTGTCCCCTGCCCAGGGGCAAGAATTATGATTCTGTAATAAGTTCATCTTTCCCCATCTCTCAAACTGACTGAAACTCCCCCTTTTTGGGGTTTCAAAGCCTAAATCCTGTGGCTCCTGTCTCACTTCAGATTTTAATCCACTTTGCTTGCTCTATCAAGCTCCCTCCTCTTCAATCTAAGAATTACCTGCACCTACCCATAATCCTCTTTCACTTTTGAAAGTTCCCACAGGCTATTTTCTCTGCTTTAGATAAGCTCCCTTAGCCTCATTCTGTTTCAGTTCTATCCTCCCCTCTCACAAAAGAGCTCAAACACACACACACACACACACACACACACACACACACACACACACACACACACACACACACACACTTTCTTAATCCTGTTCCCTCTTCCTTCCCTTCAAAAAACCTTCATAAGACTGATTACTGGTCTTAGTTCCTCCTCCTTTCCATTTTCCTATTCTTTCCTATTCCCTCAACGAATGCTGAGAACACCATCTGGCTGAATCATCTGCTCTTGTTTCTGTCTACATCTGTGCCTTGGACCATGAGTATGGTGATGGTTTCTTATATCCCTCATAAGACTAACTTCCTAAGTGCAGGAACTGAATCTTCTTCTCCCTCTAGATGTTCAATTTATGTTACTCAGAATAGGGTGGGCTCCTGAAGAAATGAGACATGACTGATTTCCCCTCATCTTCCTTAATCCTCTTGCAGTGCTGATGGGGTGTATGAGGTCTCCTTCTACTCCAATGCTGTTGTTTCCTATGATGGTAGCATCTTCTGGCTTCCACCTGCCATCTACAAGAGTGCCTGCAAGATTGAGGTCAAGCATTTCCCCTTTGACCAGCAGAATTGTACCATGAAGTTCCGTTCCTGGACCTATGATCGCACAGAAATTGACTTGGTCCTGAAGAGTGAGGTTGCCAACTTGGATGATTTTACCCCCAGTGGTGAATGGGACATTGTAGCCTTGCCTGGGAGGCGGAATGAGAATCCAGATGACTCCACGTATGTGGACATCACATATGATTTCATCATCCGGCGCAAACCTCTCTTCTACACTATCAACCTCATCATTCCTTGCATCCTCATCACCTCCCTGGCCATCCTGGTCTTCTACTTGCCTTCTGACTGCGGGGAGAAGATGACGCTCTGCATCTCTGTCCTGCTGGCTCTCACTGTCTTCCTCCTGCTCATCTCCAAGATTGTCCCACCCACCTCACTGGATGTGCCGCTGGTCGGCAAGTACCTCATGTTCACCATGGTACTGGTGACTTTCTCCATTGTCACCAGTGTCTGTGTCCTCAATGTGCACCACCGCTCACCTACCACCCACACCATGGCCCCTTGGGTCAAAGTTGTCTTCTTGGAGAAGCTACCCGCTGTCCTTTTCATGAAGCAGCCTCGCCAGAACTGTGCCCGGCAGCGGCTGAGGCAACGAAGGCGGCAGCGGGAGCAGGAAGGTGGTGGGGGGCTCTTCTTCCGAGATGCCCCAGGGGTCAATTCCTGTACTTGCTTTGTCAACCAGGCCTCTGTCAAGGAGTTTGGTGGCGTTTTTGGGGCTGAGTCAGCTGAGTCGGCCAATGGCTTCAGAGGGCGAGCTGGCCCTGTTGGGCCATGTGGCTGCGGGCTCAAGGAGGCAGTAGATGGTGTGCGCTTCATTGCTGATCACATGAGGAGTGAGGACGATGACCAAAGCGTAAGTGTGTGGGAATCAAAAGAGGGCTGAAGGAATGAGGCCTCCGTTGGCAAGTGGGGCATAGCAGAGGTATAGACAAGGTGGGGAGAGGCTTACAGGTGTCCTAATGACTTGGTATATAAATTGTTTGATCAAATTTCTTTGGCACTTATAAGATACATTATAGGTTATACTGGGCAATTGGATATGTGCATCTGTGTGTGTATGTATACGTATATACATACACATATAAAAGAACCTATCCCTAACTTCAAGAAGGTCAGAATATTAGGGTACAAGCAATAGAAATGGAAATAATGCTGGATGGAGTCAGAGGAATTTGGTTTGAATCTGAGCTCTGATACCTTCTACCTGGATGACCTTGGGCAAATCACTGATCTTCTTGAGGCCCCACCTATAAAATGAGGGGTTTGGAGCAAATGGTATCTGAGGTCCCTTTAAGCTCTATGTCTGTGACCCTATGAATTATGTAACCACAAAACTTATAAATGTGCAGTGAAGGGCGGGACAAAGAGTGGGCCAGAGACCACACTGAGATTTTGAAGTTGAAAGGGACCTTGAAGGCTATCTGGTCCAAAGCTTTCATTTTCCAGATGCAGGATCTGAGGAGCAGAGAAGGGGCAGGATTTGTCCAAAGCTGCATGGTTAGCTGGTGGTAGAGCCAGTCTCTGAACCTGGGCTTCTGTCCCTGTACCCAGTGCCTCACCTACTCTGCCACTATCCTGTTGGTAAGCAAGGCTAGTTTGGAATGGCTTTCTTCAGAGGTCAGCCTTGGAACTCTGATTGGTGCAGAATTCTCTTGCTGCTCCCCAAATATCTGTGTCCATGAAGAAGCAACAATGAGATGAGATGGTTTAAGTTGGGGTAAAGGAAAGAGAGGGAGAGAAGGCAGTTTTCTAGAATGCAGTGTGGTCATCTTATCTATCTCTCTTGGCAAGTGAAATCTGTCTCCCCCTTCCTTCAGCAAGGTGGTTCAGTGGATAGTGGGGTGGGGCCTGGAATCAGACAAGGCTCATCTGCTTTCATTCAAATCTGGCCTCAGACACTTTTTTTCTTCCTTTTTGGAGGGGCAATTGGGGTTAAGTGACTTGCCCAAGGTCACACGGCTAGTATTTGTGTTGTGTCTGAGGCCAGACCTGAAGTCAGGTCCTCCTGACTCCAGGGCCAGTGCTCTATTCACTGTGCCACCTAGCCACCCCCATCTCAGACACTCATTAGCTGTGTGACCCTGGACAAATCACTTAATCCCATTTGCCTCAGTCTTGTCATCTGTTAAATGAGCTGGAGAAGGAAATGACAAAACACCCTAGTATCTTTGCCAAGAAAACCCCACATGGGTCACAAAGAGTTGGACATGGCTGAAATGACTGAATAACACCTCTAAGAGTAGGATGGAAATTCTATACTTTCTGTACTTTACTGGATATAAAATAAAAGAGAGTCCTGGAAAGAATGGGTGGCAGAAATCTCTTCAGGTGCATCCCTCTAGGAAAGGCCTGCTCCTGGCTCTGCTAGAAAAGGGCATCTCCCCAAACTAATATCCCTTTTATATTCAGCTGGCTACCCAGGATAGCAGCCTTATGAAATATTGATGGCAGGGACCTTGAGGGTGAAGCAAGGATGCTGGTTGCTGGTTAGGCATTTTTCATCATTTTCCTCTGCCCTTACCCTTCATCTCCCACTGAGTTTGTACTATTCTGGAACTTTCTTCTGCAAAGGCATTTTCAATCCTAGGATCTCAGGGGAGATGGATTCGGTTTTGCTGATGCAATCACTCAGAGAACCTTCTTTACTTCACATTCTCCTCCATTAAGCCTGCTCTCCCGGCCTCTTAGCTCCATCTTTAAAGCTCAAAGAATCTGCAGCTGGGAAGAAGAGATCATCTAATCTAAATGACCCCCTCCCCTTTTTATTAACAAAGGAAGAAGCTGAGACCAAGAGAGTAAGTGACAAGGTCATATAGGAAGTGCTATAGTTAGGATTCAAACCAAGGGGCCCTTTCCAAATCTGGTGTTCTTCTCATTACACCACACTGTCCATAATTTTGCTATGGGTCAGCCTGTCCATATCATAGCCTTTTCTTTCAGGTCCATGTTGTGACTTGGCTGATCTTGGTCCAAGATTGAGCCAGCTGCGGTGGGAACTGGAAATGTTTCCACCTAACTAATGCCATTGGGATGGAGAATTGGGGGTGGGATGGGAAGGTGTACATTCCATGAGTCTGTGGTTTCTGGAGTCACTGGGCTTCAGATTTTCAGGCAACTGACCATTGGGAGAACAGATAGATAGACAGAGGGAGGGAACATTTATGACCTGAGCCATTTGCCTGGGGATAAACATAGTAATAATAACAATAATAGCCAACATTTATATTTGTTGTCATTCAGTCATGTCTGACTCTTTGTGACCCTGTGGGTCATACCATACCAATGCTGTCTATAGGTTCTCTTGGCAAAGCTACTGGAGTGCTTTGTCATTTCCTTCTCCATTGAATTGAAGCAAACAGAGGTAAGTGACTTGCCCAGAGTCACATAGCTAGTAAGTGAAACCAGATTTGAACTCAAGTCTTCCCGACTTTACATCCAGTGTTCTACCCACTGAGTCACCTACCCACCTCCGACATCTACAGACACTTCACTAAGGGCTTTATCATTATAATCTTGTTGGAACCCCACAATAATCCTGGGATGTAGAATGTTATTATTGTCCCCATTTTACAAATGGGGAAACTGAGTCAAATAAAGATTAAGTGACTTGCCCAGAGACAACAGACTTGCTAAGTGACTCATACAGCTAATGTCAGAGGTCAGATTTGAACTCAGGTCTTCCTGACTTTAGGCTTAGTGCTCTATCCTCTGTGCTACCTAGCTGTCTCAGTGCAAGAGTAAGGTCCGGTATTTCCTTAAGGTCTTTTTCACAAGGAGCAGTTAATGATGAAAAGGGAAGAAAATTGTGTTTTTGCTACTCTGAGAGGTTAGGTGAGCTGGCCAAACCAAGGAAGAAGTGAGTGTCTCACACATTTAGAGGTGTGAGGTCCCTCCATAGTGTCAGTAGTGACTAGACCTCACTTGCAACACATAGAGGGTGCTGCCTAAACAAGCCTGATAGTCCCAGCCCATAAGGATCTTTCTCCTGGGAGCTGGAAAGAGGCAGGTATAGAGAGGTCTGGAAAATGGCTCCTAGGCCTGTCTACCCCCACGTCCTGGCAAGATGAGCCAAAAGGTCACCTGTCAGAAGCAAGGGACTCAGGGACAGAGTACTGCCCTCCTGTTGGAGAGTAGGTGAGAGGGCATTGATGAATAGTCAGGGGACGTGAATCTTTCAGGCAAGCTATGTCAGTGCCTTGGGACAGCCCGGAGCTTGAGACCTAAGAAGGAGCTGTGGATTTTAGTGGACCACAAGCTTCTTATGAGGCAGCAGTGAGACCAGGCTGCCAGAAGGGCTAACAGAGGCAGAGAGGACAGTACTGGTACTAAGTCATGCCAAAAGAGAGCTTGACTTGTATTCAGGAAGACCTGAGTTCAAGTGCTGCCTCAGACACTTGCTGGAAGACCCTGCCTGGGAAAGTCACTGAACCTCATCTTACCTCCACTGCCTCATCTGTAAAATGGGGATGATAATGGCATCCAACTCAGAGATAATATTTGTTAAGCACCTTGTAAACCTTATTGTTGCTGTGGCTTTAAATGAAAGCAGAAGATACAGGGAATCTGCGCCTAAATGAAAAGATAGCTCACAAGCTCTCCTTTGGAAGGCAAATGAGGGACTTGACAGAGTTGGTGTCATCTTGTGTAGAAAGACAAGGAATATCACTGGAGATATCACTTAGTCATTTTGTATCACTGTGCTTATGTGTATTTGCAAAAAAGACCACTTGGTCAAGATAATTGCAGCTTATGCACAGAGGAGGCAGAGACATTTTAAGAATTCAGAGAGGCATGTAACTGGGGGAAAATACTAAATTAAAAAATTAATTTAATTTTAAAAAAGAGAGAATTCAGAGAGGCAGTGGGATGTAGTAGATAGAACACTGAACTTGGAGTCAGGAAGATGGGTTCAAATCCTGTCTGAGGGACTTACTAGGTATGTGACTGGGCAAGTCATCATCATTGTCATCATCATCATTGTTATCAAAATCATCATAGATATCACAATAATAATAGTAATAACAATAATAATAGTTAACATTTATGTGACACTTACTATATGCCAAACACTGTGCTAAATGCTTTACAATTATTATCTCATTAGATCCTAACAGTAACCCTAGGAGGTAAAGACCATTATTATCCCCATTTAGATTTTTGAGTTTCCTTATCTATAAAATAAGTAAGCTTGGACTTGATGGCTCCTGAGATCCCTTCCAGCTTTAAATATATCATTCTATGGTTCTTTGAAGGAAGGAAGGAAAGAGAATAAACATTATACAGCACCTACTATGTGCCAGGCCCCATACTATGTTATTATCCCCATTTTACAGTAGAGAAAACTGAGGCAACATAGGTTAAATGGCTTGCTGAGGTCACACAGCTAGTGTCTAAGGCTAGATCTGAACTCAGGTCTTTCTGACTCCAGGTCCAAAACTTTATCTATTGAGTCACTTAGTACTCAAAAGATAACTAGTATTCAGTGGTTTCATTGCAAAAGTGGGCATAGAAGGACAGTGAAAAACATGTAGAGAAAATGGCTCCAGATCAAGAAATCAAAGGCTGAAGGCTTTTAGGCTACACAAAAGCCTCATACATGATATATATGTACGTGTGGATATTTACATCCATACACATCTATACATACGTGTACACACGTGTATACATGTATACATGCACACATATCTATGTGTGTATGTTTATATGGAATTTGTTCAAGAAGAGAGTCATTATGCACTAGACATGGCAAGCATTGAATAATACTTTTTTTTTTAAAGTTTTTGTTGTTGAATTGTTTTTCAGTTGTGTGTCACTCTTTATGACCCCATTTGGGGTTTTCTTCTCAAAGATACTAGAGTGGTTTGCTATTTCCTTCTCCAGCTCATTTTACAGATGAGGAAACTGAGGCAAACAGGGTTAAGTGACCTGCCCAAGGTCACACAGCTAGTAAGTGTCTGAGGCCAGATTTGACCTCAGGTCTTCTTGACTCCAGGCCCAGTGCTCTATCCACTGTGCCACCTAATTGCCCATCAAAAAGAAATTAATTAGGGGTGGCTAGGTGGCCCAGAGAGTAGAGCATTGGCCCTGAAGTCAGAAGGACCTGAGTTCGGATCCAGCCTCAGACACTTAGCACACATAAACAAAAACCTAGCCGTGTGACCTTGGGCAAGTTACTTAACACCAATTGCCCTCCAAAAAGCAAAAAAAAAAAAAAATTAATTATGTCTCAAACATAAAACAATTGGTTGTCAATGTAGTAATCTTTCAAAATTAGCTACTTATCTATAGATTAAGGACTTCTTAGACCAAAGATGAAAACTCAATGCCAAATTAGGAAACAAAAAAACGAAAATTAGAAGACATGGCATATAATCAAAATAGCTCTAATCTATTGATGGGAACTGGATACAGCAACAATCACTGACATACACTATCACTCTTTCTGAAAGAAGTCTAAGTAATATGAAGCCATTGCCACCTAGAAACCGTCTTGGTTGGCAAATGCTTGAATTCCATGCCAACCAGAGAGATAGGGAGGGCAAAGGCAATGCTAATTTAAAATATTTACTCATTTATACATCTAATAGAGAAGGATGGCAGAAGACCAGGAGCAGCAACATCTCATAAAACAGGAAAATGGGAGAGGGAAGACCAAGTTAATAGAAAACTCGCTACAAGGTCCCAAATAAGCCAGATCATCTCAAAAACACTGAAGGATGAAACTGGAAAAAGGACAAGAGGCAACAACTGAAAAGATCTCTCAAGATTTCTTTAACAAGCCATGTTCTCCATCAATGACAGTGAGATGATGACTTTTGGAATCCCAATGAGCACCCAAAGAAGCCGAAATGGCACCAAAGAAAATAAAGGCAGAAGGACCGGGCCAAAGAGACACAGAGTGGGTCCACCCTGGCGCAGACATGACTTTGAGAGTGTCAAGGGATTGATCCTCAAAAGATTTGAAAAAGAAACCAAATAACTGGAAAAGATCATGAACATTATTACTATCAAAATAGGGGGGACTGTAAGAATAGCATTTATTGCCAGTTTGTATCTCTCCATCTCCATCTCCACAAACTCTTCAGAGAATCCTTTACGACTGTATCATGAGAATCTTTGGTAAAAATATGAGAAGGGAATATGTAGGCTTTCAGAAACAATATTCTACAGAGGACCACATCTTTACAGTCACAAAGTAGCCAAAAGATACAGAGATTAGGGAGATGGAAATGGCAAACTACTCCAGTATTTTCGGCAGCAAGGTGGTACAGTGGGTAGATTGCCAGGCTTGGAGTCAGAAAGACATCCTCCTGAATTCAAATCAGTCTCAGACACTTACTAGCTGTATGACCTTGGACAAGTCATTTCACCCTGTTTGCTCAGCTTCTTCATCTATAAATTGAACTGAAGAAGGACATGGTAAACCCCTCCAATATCTTTGCCAAGAAAACCCCAAATGGGGTCACAAAGAGTTGGCCATGACTGAAAAACAACTGAATAACAGAAAATATAAGATGACACTATGTTTATTGTTTGTTATATTATTGAGACAGCAAAATGCAATCTTAAAGGCTCTTATTCAACAAGGTGCTTCCAATAAGATCATGCAAAATACCTTATTATTAAAACAACAACAATACTAGGTAGCATGTGCAGCTTAAAGGTTTGCAAAGTACTTTACAAATATTAACTCATTCTTCCAACAATCTGGGAGGTAGATACTATTATTATTACCATTTTAGAGATGAGGAAACCAAGGCACATATTAAGTGCCCAGGGTCACACAGCTAGATCTGAAGCTGAGTTGTCAGGTCTTACTGATTCCAGGTTCAGGCTTCTCTTTATTATGCCAGCTAGCTACTTATTATTACTATTAAGTTTCAAGACATAAAGCAGGTAGAGATGTTTGCCATTGTCAAAGAGGATGCCCAGGACAGTCTATGTGGATAAGAGATTCCTGATACGTTTGGATATTCCAGTTTGTGAATGACATTGTACTTGTTGCAACATGCAGACCATTGCATAGCCTCTTAAATGAGATCTGGATCATTCAGGATGTCAGCTTAACTATCCACACAAGAAAAACCAAATGGATGAAGAATGTCTATTACCCAGACTATGACATGCAACCCATAGATCTGGTTCATCACTATATATGCCTTGGATAGACACTACCAATTAAAAATGAACAGGCTCCAGGACTGAACAAGAGAAACAACATGCTAAATTGCATGAAGAAAATGAACAGTGTTTTTGATGACTAACAGGATTCTCTTTGAAACAAAAATCTTACCTTTTAAAAACAGTATTCTTCCAGTGATGCTATATGGCTGTGAATTGTGGGAATAACACAATCTCAAAAAGGTGAAGCAAACCTTTTTTGTGTATTATGGGCCAGTTTGCCAGTCCAGTGAAGCCTATGGACATCATCTTGGAATAATATTTTTAATGCATAAAATATATGGAATTACAAAGTAACCCAATTGTATATATAACACAGTTATCAAGATGGATTTTTTTAAATGGACTGATGGTTAAGGATCCCTGAAATGAGCTATCTCTAGATGTGACAGCGGGGGTGGGAGAGGGAGGGTTCCATATCACTTGAAGTCTTTGAATGGAAGCTGGATGACCACTTCTCAGGGATATTGTAGAGATTCCTTTTCTGCTAGGGGAAGACTAGGTAATTGATGAGATCCTCTCTAAGGAAGAGCTGGGGAGAGAGAGGTAGTCTTGGCTCTCAAACCTCGCTGTGGACTAGTCACCCCTGAAGCCTAGAGCTCAGGCTTTTTTCAATGGTGCACATCTGGGATACTGCCAGTGAAGTGCAAGTTATAATAATAAAAGACACCTGAAATTTATATAGGCGTTTCCATTTTACAAAGTACTCTTATGTATGTAGTTTCATTTGATCTGTACAACAACCCTGAGGTAGGCAAGGCAGGGATTGTATTCCTGACGAGGAAGTAGAGGTTTGGGAGAAATGAGGTGACTTGTCCAAGATCACACAACTAGTGTGTAGGGTATCCAGGTTTCAAAACCAGATCTTCTACTTCTATGTCCAAGGCTCAAGGACATAATAGCTTTATTCCTTTGTGAACTGAAACAACATTAAACCAGGACTATGGTGAGACAATGTGGGCACCTGCCTGGGGAATAACATGTTGGGAGCACAAGGGACACTTTTTTTTTGGAGAAGGGAAGGCAAGACAATTGGGGTTAAGTGACCTGCCCACTGTCACACTGCTAATAAGTGTGTCAAGTGTCTGAGGCCGGATTTGAACTCAGCTCCTCCTGACTCCAGGGCTGGTACTTTATTCACTGGAGCCACCTAGCTGCCCTAGGGACACTTTTAAAGGTTGCTTGTTTGTTTCTTGGAGGCAATCAAGGTTAATTGACTTGCCCAGGGTCACTTAACTAGTAAGTGTCTGAGATCTGAAGCAATTTGAATTTGAATTTAGGTCCTCTGAACTACAGGGCCTATCCATTGCACCACCTAGCTACCCCTATAGGTTTCTTTTTACAAATGCACATATCAACAACTCCTCATTTCCTCTTTCCATGACCAGTAGGTCCTTATTTTTCCAAGTCAAATCATACATGGTGTGGCAAAAACACACTCTGGACAGCACATGAGAGCCCATTATTTTCCATTTGCTCAGGTCACAAATGCATCATCCTGGCTCTGACCACACTGGTGAGGGCTGTAGGAATGAGTTGTGGGAAAAACAGATCCAGTGAAGGTCAGAGCTGAGAAGGGGAAAGGATGGTCATCCTGCTTTATCACCAAAGCATCATGGTAGTTGGAGGACCTGAATCTGAATCCTGCTTCTGCTCACTTGTGTGAACTTGAGCAAATTGCTTATTTTTCCAGAACTCTTTTTCCTTAGATATAAATGGAAGGAGCCTGGACTAGATATCTTAGGTTCCTCTCCAGCTCTAAATCTAAAATAACAGCTAACACTTGGAAGGTTTCCAAAATGCTTTATATTATAATATAAATTATATTAAATCATGTGATTTACACATGATTTTGTTTGACGCTCACAAGAACCCTGAGTGGGTGTTATTGTCTTCCCTTTACATGTGAGGAAGCAGACTCACAGTGGTCGGATGACTTGTCCATGGTCACAGAATCAGAGTCAGGATTTGGTCCCAGATCCTTCTGACTCCAAGCCCAGCACTCTTTCCTTCTATGATGCTACTATAGGGTGGACTAGCAGCACTTGATGTGGAATCAAAGGGCCTGGGTTTCAATCTTGACTTGCATAATCTTGGACAAATTGCTTCAAACCTTTCTGGGCTGCTCATGGGTAAGATGTGGAGGCTGGATTCGATGATCCTCTCCCTAAGGTCCTGTCCTGCTCTAACCTTGGATGCCCCTTTAAGCTTCAAATTTCTGTGATTCTAATGGATTGGTTCAGCCACTCAGACCATCTATGTGGCTCCACAAAATGTGACTTGACTTTTGGAAAATAAACAAACCAAGACCCACCTGCTGCCCATTGTGGGAGATGGCCCTATTTTGTGGAGTAGTGAGTAGATGTGGTGTCAGGAGATCTAGGCTTAAATTCCATCTCTGACACTGTGACTGACAAGTAAGTCCCTTGATACCAAGGAGCTAAAAGGAAAATAAGTGGTTTGTAAACCTTAAGGCTCTCTACAATGATCATTACTGTTTTTATTAATTTATTATCATCATTATTTTTATGATCAGAGGCAGAGCCTGGGTGCCAAGCCTCTTCTATGGGACAAGGGGGCAGAAGGCAGGGAGGTACCCTCACCCACCACTCATGCCTCTTCCATCATGTAGCTGACCCTCTGCCCTCCCCCTTCTCCTCTCTTTCTTCACCCAGGTGAGTGAGGACTGGAAGTATGTTGCTATGGTGATTGACCGCCTGTTCCTCTGGATCTTTGTCTTTGTCTGTATCTTTGGCACCATCGGCATGTTCCTGCAGCCGCTTTTCCAGAATTACGCCACCAACACCTTCCTTCACCTGGCCCACCCGGCTTCCAGCTCCAAGTGAGATCACTGCCCGTCCTGCCCCCAGACCTCTGCCACCTCAGCCCATCCATGATGGAGGACCCATGGTAGTGGTGGTGGTGGGCTTGGCTGCAGATAGGGAAGAGTGGGAGTGAGGAGCTTCCCTCCGGAGACTCTTCCTCTCCCTTTTGCCAAGCACTGCTTGCTCCTCTTCCTCCCAGGTTTAACCTCCAAGCTGCTTATGGAACTTGGCTGGTTCAGGCCTCCCCTTTGGTCTCCCCAATCTTGTTTCTCTGGGGCCCTGAAAGCAGCTAGTGGTAAGAAATGCCAGCTGAGAAATAAAGTAGCAGAGATGGCAGGAGAGGAATGGACTGAAAATCAGAACTCCTGTTGGGAGTGTTAAAGACAAAGAAATGAAAAGGCCTCGAGTCTGAAGGAAGCCTCATGCTCCTTCCCAAAATAGATTGTCTCCAGATCATGTGAAAAACAGGCTGAGGGTGGACTGAAGGGGAGAGAGAAGAGGGAAGTGTACAGACACAAGCAGGCTTTTCTGGTTCTTGGGTAGGCTGACCAGATGGTAGGTAGCTCCAGAGAGGAGGGCATCGGGACTAGACTCTATGCAGCCCTCTTTTCAGAGAACAGACTCCTGCTGAGTTTAGCTGTAGAGATTACAAACTGGGTCTAAGGGACCTCTGTGTGCCCTCAATCTGATACCCACAACCCATGCTGGAGTGCATTTTTGACCATCCCCTTTACTTTCCGTTCTTGGCTTTCTGGACCCTCTCAGTTTCTGGAATGACAGAAGCTTTGACCCCACCTTCTGGCTTGTCACATATGCCCAATTTGTCACTTCAATCATCCTCATATATCGTACTCTGCCTTGGGATGGAAGGAATATGAGGGAATGGCTTGGTGTCAGGACGGGCTGATCTTACAAAGGCAATCTGGGTACATTTCTAGAATTCCAGGGTCCGAGAAGGAGTATTTAGAGGCTAAGGTCACTGATGTTGCCTCCTCCACTGAAAAAGTACACAAAGTACAAGTATCTCAGAGTTAATCTCTGACAAACTTTTTCCAGGAGGCTGAATTGAGTCTTTTGACTGAAGTGACCAAATTTCTTGGTCCTCTTCACCCCATGTAGACCTAGTCTCAGCTTCTTGTTGTGGATCTGAGAGCAGGGAACCAGGAGGGAGGAGAGGGGGAGAACGGGACCTCTTCATTTCATCTTCTAGCTCTGCCTCCCTCCCTCCTAACTATGCCTGACTTCATCTCCTGGGGGGACTTTAGGAAGGCTGGGCAGCCCTTCTTCCTCCCCTGGAAGGCGGGAGGCTGCTGATCCTGCAGCGACCTTGTCCTCCATCCCTCTGGACTGCCTCCCACTCTGCAGTGACCTGGATTGCTGTCTGCAGCTGTTCCTGCCTGATTAGCTCAGGAGGTTGGGTGGAGGCCAGAACAGCCCTGGTGGGCCTCTGTCCCAAGTCCGCTTTGGCCCCGCGCTGATTTCACTTGGCATGCTTTATCCAGGGCGCTTTTTGGGTCAGTGGAGGGCTGACGACAGTGGCAGCCTGTACACGTGGGTGGGCTTGGGCACTGGCCTCTCTGTTTGCATTTTACTTTATACTTCGGAGGTGAAGAGATGAGGCTGAGATCAGGATGGTGGAGATGGAGATCAGTGATCTTGGCTAGAGGAAACCCCCTTCTGGTACTAGGACCCAATGAGCGACCCCCAAAAGCATTCTGCGGTGTAGAGACGAGGAACTGCCCCAGTGACCCTTTCTGTGAATCAGTTTCCACCAGCCCAGGCAAGGCCCCCCCTCTGCAGGCTTCTTACTGGGCTGGTCAGGGAATGCAGTCCGGGTGCCAAGTTCCAGTCCGCCTTTATCACCTCCCATGCAGAACTGGGAGCGGATGGTAACTCAGCTGGCCTAGAGCCAAAGTCACAGAGCCCTTCCCCCGAGGGCTGCCGGACAGACCTCTCGCCCCCGTTCAGACCGCCGGCACCGTAGAAGCGCTGCCCTCTAGCAGATTCAGGCCAGCTGCCCAGGTTGGGGCAGGCAGGCCTGAAGGGGCATTCCCATTTCGCAGGTGGACACTGATGGCCAGAAAGGCGAGGTCTCCTCGGGGGCAGGGGCTTGGTTTCATTTTTGGCCATTGTATCACTAAGCCCCTAGTAAATGTAGTGCATGTGGTAGGTTGGCCAGGGTGACAGAGGTGACTAAGAATCAGTGGCCTGGGGGTGGGGGTATCAGAGTGGGCTCCCAGCTCCGGCACCTGAGTGTGCTAGAGCCACAGAAAGTTAAGACTAGATTGGGGGCTCTCCCATTTTTTTTGTCAGTCAATTAAAGCTTATGAACCCTTCTTCAGAAAAAAGGTTTCTTGCCTACTTTCAGAATTGAAACGCTACTTTTCAATTAGGTTAGTGAAGATTAAAGATATCCTCCCTGCCCCCCACCCCACACCCCATCCAAGTTCAGGGACCCTGAGGTTTAGATTCTGTATTCTTAATGACACCAGGTGCAGAGATGCTTTGGAGGAGTCTGGAAGTCAGGCAGGCTTGCTCCTGAGGCTGGGAGAGGGAAGGCTGGACCCTAACCAACTAGCAAGGATGCTGAGATACAAGAGATCACAGTAGTTAAAATGCTTATTTTAGGGCTCTCTTGGGTTTGTGAGCGGCTATCTCCCACCTCTAGGTCCTGGTTTCCTTCTGGAGATACTTCTTCCTTTCCAAATGATTTTTCCATACCTTGGGACTACGGCTTGGTCACCTGTCATCCTCTGAGAATGAGAAGTGAGGAAGGGGTCAGAATATAGGACCAGAAAGGAGAGCTTAGAGGAACTGAGGAGACCCAACTCCAACAAAAAACAGCACATCAAGAATCAATTCCATGTCTAAGCAGGCCCAACAAAGGTGGGCTCATCATCTCTGGGGAATGAAGGCTATGAACTGTGTTGAGCAGAAAAGTGTCAGCTTAGGTAACAGGACCCTTGCATGTAAGCGAAGTAGGAAGACTAGGAAAAATGATGGACCATATAAGCTCCAGAACTGCTAGCTTTGTGAGGTGTGGTATTACCCCTACACCACAATACTGAAAGGTCCCCAAGATCTATGCAATGATTCGGACTCTTTTTTTTTGCTTTTCTGGAGGGGAAGAGCAGTTGGGGTTAAGTGACTTGCCCAAGGTCACATAGCTAGTGTGTCAAGTGTCTGAGGCTGGATTTGAACTCAGGTCCTCCTGACTCCAAGGCTGGTGCTCTATTCACTGCACCACCTAAACGCCCCTGCTTTTTTTTTTTTTTTTAAAGAAATAACTTCCCAGTCAGTTTATTAATGGGCACTGCCTTTGCCCAGTCAAGGAATGAGAAAGATGGGGGAACACTGGCATTACTCAGAAACTTGATCAATCTTTGGGTCCCTTCTGGCTTTAGTGCAATGAACCCTTTAGACACACACATACTCACACAGAGTGCCTGAGGGAATGCAGGCCTGGGGAGCTGGAACTCCTTTACCTCCCACTTCAGTGGTCACTCTTAATCTGTCTAGTCTTAACACTCAGTGTCCCAGTCTGTTCCGGTCCGGACGCCACAGGAATTTAAGATTTTGAAGAAAGTTCTTCTAAAGAAGTATCATCTTGGTTTTAATGTATAATAAAAAACACTACTCAGCCAGAGTCCTGATCCTTTTTTTCCCTCAAGCTCAAAAAGGAAAGAGAGCAAGATTAACTGTCAATAATCAACAAGGCTTATAGAAGCCTAAATGACTCATTTCTGAGTCTTCAAATTCACAGTTTATGGCAGTTGGGTTCAATCATGGTGACAGGACATTTTCAATTTTATCTCACAGCAAAATTAAAAGAAATGCACTGAAACTGCGTCAGAAGGTATTAAATTGAAAAAAAAAATTTGACTTTGGGAAAGGCTGTTCAACCTAATGGGTTATGGGAGATTTCAACAGCTGAGGTTTAATGCTTTTAAAGGATTTCCCATGATTACTGCAACTGATCTTCAGTAGAAATCTTTTGTACATAAATCATCACGTACATGAGATGTCTAGAGCAGGCAGGAGGCTTGGATGGCTTTTCAAGGTTTCTCCCTTAAGTCTATTTGTAGAAAGGAGCCTCTCAATGTAAGTCTACACAGATTGGGAAAGTTAAAACTACAAGTCAGCTGCTTGCCAAACATCAGGGAAAGGGGAAAGATGAGTGGGGTGCGGTGGATCTGATCAAAAACATGCCTTTAGCAAAAACCTTCATCCACTGGAAGCTGCCCTTTCCCTTAACTTGCTGTGGCAGTACGCTGGCTGGTTAAACTGACACAACTTGTCTCAAGAAATGTAATGCTTAAGTCAGGCAGGACTTGTGGAGTTGGATTTGGAATATTCAATTTTGTAAGAAAATCTGTGATAGACCTGTCCCTGGGCTTAAACATTATGAAATGGGGAGGTGGGAAGAAAAGTGGAAAGATGGCTGTTTCTTGCTCCTTTCTCCAACACATAGAATGGACCATGGCAAGGAAAATGATCTGGTTTTTTAATCTTACCTAGCTTCCATATAGGTTGATGTAATACTGACTTTTTCCCCCCCAAAGTACACACCTACATATCTTGCAAGCAACTTCATGAGATCACAAGAAACAACAGGTCTCTTAGGAAATAATGGATACTCCATGAAAGGAAGGGGAGACACACATTCACGGTATTATCAATGTATTAAAAAGCAAATGGCCTAAGTCCAATTCCATTAAAACAAGCAAAGCCGAGACTAGTTGTACAATATGCTCTGACTTTGAAAAAAAAATGTAGACCAAGGCCCTGTGGAAGAAGTGATACAAATGGGAGGACACTGATGGAGCAAGCTGGGGCTGGGGTAGACGAGCTGTCTGGGACATTCCCACTGGCAAATAACAGTCCCCGCTGAGGGCTGCTGAAGCAGCTTCCCTTTGTTTCAGCAGCCCCTTTGAAATGCTTCCTTCTGCTGCCAAACAGATGCAATGGTTCTCCAGAACAGGTTTGAAATCAGCTCCTCAGTATTTCAACAACCCCCAGGACTGAGGGTTCCCTCTCCGCACTTTTAACTCGCCAAATGAGTTGGAGAACTAAGGTTGTCTGACAATACAGAAAGTTTCTTTTATTTCTTATGAGGAATGTATATCTTCAACCACTGATATCTAAGGAAACTTAAAGGCAGAATTATAAAACAAGTATATTGTGGTCAGTTTTCTTACATTTACATTTGCTTCTCTGTTCTGCTCTCAAGCTATTGCCAAAAGTCCCCCTCCCCCCAGAAACGGCAAACTAAGTCCCTTCAGGTTCAACAGGGAATTGGTTCAGGTGGAGATAATTTATGCTAAGTGATTTCTCTAAGGAATATACAATTGCAACTGTTCAGGCTTATCAACCACAGCATTTCCCCCCCCTTCCACCCCCTTTTGGGAGGAAGGTTCAGGAGGATCATGATAAGGGGCTTAGTAAAAGAAAAGATTCAAGAGAAATCTCACAAAATGGCATCAGATCCATCCTCGGAAAATTCCACCTCCCCCTTCTCCATTGCCCAGCAGCAGACAAAAGGGGTGTGTGTGTGTGAATCAAGCAGGAACGAAAGAATGCGGCAGGATTATCACAGGCTCAAACACACATCCCTTGCTCAATGCTCCTGTGGCAGAAATAGAATCATTAATGAGGGACAGAGGTATGCTTGACACATTTCAACCTTCTCATAAAAGTAACATTCACCATTCTTCATGATGTGGGCCACAGCCAAGAAATTATGTTTTGCTGGAGGTTTCTAATGTCCAACCATAGCAGACTGCGGTGGGGGTTGTCAAATACTCGAATTCCATCAATGAGCAATGAAGGAGGAAGCAAGAGATGATAAAGTTCTTAATCTGGGGACCTGGGATGAAAAGAACTTCTTTCTAGGAAGTTCCTAACTACAGTGGTCACAGGATTTCATCCCGCCGCCCCCCCCCCCCCGCCCCCAGCAGGTACCAGTATATTACCAGGCTCATTCAACATGTGATTGATGAAAAGTATACGGGAGACAGGGTGCAAGAGCCTTTGCTCTTCTTAGCAGATGGGGCACAATTTTCCAACAAGTTCCTGGGGACATTCTTGGGGACATTCTGGTGTGCTGCAAAAACACTCTTACCATGTCATGATATCCTGTCTTTCCTCACTCCCCTTGGATAATTTCTGATTAAGAAGACAGACTGCAGTATAGCAAGTATGTGTATACAGGTACATACATATATATACGTGGATATGAATGTGTGCATGTTTGTGGCTGCGTTTATCTAGCTGGAGGTGTGGAAGTATGAACAGATGGTTGATCAGCAGTTGCTTGGAGAAAGGGATGGGGTAAGTCTTGCCAAGATAACAGGTAGAACTGTATCAGTACCATTCTAGGGAGAGCTGGAGAAAAGATAGATGTTAAGGGTGAAATGTTTCTGCTCTTCTCCTTGAGTTATCTAGCTAATCTTTACCCCAGCCTGAGAGTTAAGGTGATGGGAGCTGGGAGCAAGAATTTCTTGGGCCAAGGAAACAATGGGCCTGGGCATCTAACTCACAGTTAGCAATTTTGGGAAACCTTGCTTTTTGCCTACAAAGTCCACTTTCTTCCCAATAAGCAGGGGAAAAGAACCATCCTATGGGCCTATGTACTGGTCGAGAGTCATCTCTAGAAATCAATTACCAAAATCACATGAAAATATTTCGAATATAATTGAAGGATTAAGGTACTAATTTTAAACTTGAATGACAATTCTTGGTTACTTGTGGGAATGAAAAATTAATAACATATTTTCAACCCCCTATTTTTTGCCAATATAAGTACCTTGGCATGGCTGGCAAGAGATCTCTAGTACCTGAATGGAATGGAACTGGTCTGACCCTCCCCCAGCATGGCAGCTGTCATGCTCTTCTTGTTCTCCACTGATCATTTAAGCTGAGGTGGTTATACATCACCTTTGGGATCTGACCCAGGGATTGTCCCACTCAGCTATTTTGGGGTAAAGATCCTCTTATCTTTAGTAGGGAAATTACTATGGAAAACAATCATCCGCAATGGGGTTTAATAAGAGCTGGGATTTGGGGGCTGCTGCCCTGCTGTACTGGGGAACTAAAAACGGAACCCTGGAAGTTTCTTTCCTCCTCTGCTCCCTCACTCCCATTACTGCTACAAGTCAGTTTTCCCCTCCCCACATGCATCCCCTCTCAGCCAGGTAGAAGGACACATGACTGCTGGGTTTTCGTAGGTTTTGATTATACTAATGCTTTCCTTCACTAGCAGATAACCAAGGTGACTGTCACTTCACACTTTCTTCTCTTTGCAAATATTTTGCCCAACACCCAAAATTCACCACTACATTCACCTTCCTGGGGAGGGAGGGGGAATGTGGAGTAGCCAGACAATTTAAGGAAGGGGAAAGAAGGGAAGGCAGAGAAGCCAAAGGATGGGAGATAATCTACTAATTAGATCAGTCTTTGAATCACAAAGAGTTGACTGGAACCTAATCAAGACCTCAAGAAGTAAATATAGCAAAGAAAAAGCTTGAGGGAACAGCTAGCATTTGCCCTATGATTTCTTTTGCTTATTAGAGATAGAAGAGCTTTTTCTCTCCCCCACAGCTTTCTGCCTCTTCTCTGGGAATTGCCTCTACAGTTGGTGGCAAAGCCTTGCCCAACCTATCCCACCCCAACAACCCCAAAGGAGGCAGGACAAATGGGAACCCAAAGCCCTAAATGTTAGCAATCCTGGGTCCATTAAAAACAAAACAAAACAAAACAAAACAAAACAAAACACCAACATAATAAAGAATGCTACCACCCTCCTCCCACCCCAAACCCTGAAACACCCTTGAACAACCAGCCAAGCACACTAGGCATCACAGAGGGAAAAATTCTTTTCCTCCAGAGGTTTGCCGATCCAGCTGCCGAAGCCCATGTCCTTCAGACTTTTAATGAAATAGCGCTTGGCCACTTGGTAGCCCTGGGCTGCTTCCTTGGCTTCCTTATAGGAGACAAGCCTCAGGAGGTCCTTCCGGTTGTGGTGGGCACAGAGCTGCTGAAACAGGCTGAACATGCTCCTCTTGGAGAGACGTGACACATCAAGTTTTGGTCTATAAAAAGAAGAACACTTTGCTCATTAGGGACTGAAAAGGTCATTTATGGAAATCCCCCAAATAGAGAAACTATCCAGCAAACTGGAAGGAAGCAGATTGAATACACACTACTGGTTTCACATATGTCTCTCTAGACCTGTCACCTTGGGGTCACAGATAATGTCATGAAGCATTTCATCCTGAAAAGGACCTCCGAAATCTTCTACTGCAACCCTGGATCCTCCTGATGAGAACACAGGTCCGTAGAAGGGAAATGCGGGCTCTTGATCACACAGCCAGTAAATGGCAGAACTGGGGCCTGAGTCCAGCACAATGTCCACTAAACCCAACAAAGATTTAAGGAAGATACTCCCCCTGCTTCTCCCAGAACAAACCCTTACCCTTCCACTTTGCCTTTGGTGCCATCCAGGATCTCGATTTCATTTCTGTCAGTCACGCACCAGTTAACACTGGACTCCTTGGTTTTTCCAGTCTGCCTTGCAGAATCGTATACACTGACCCTGCCCACCTATGGAAATCCAGGGGAAACAGGTCAAAAGCGGACATCTCTTTCAACTGTGGGACACAGAGGCAGGGCCATGGGGTCCAGGGAAAGAGGAAGTGAATAGGGAGAATAACCTTCTTTCAAATGAATTCCATAAAGGTCTAAAATAGTGGTGCCATTCTCTAAGGGAGGGCAGAAAGGTCCATGAAGATGAAAGGTATTTCCCCCTAACTCACTCAAAGATACACATCTTTTGTTGTTGATGGGGCTATTTTAAAGGGAGGTAAAAGTTATAGCACCTTAGGATGGTTGACAGTATATGGAGGCTTTAGCCCTTCTTGGAATGCACCTTCCTCTTTGGACAGACGGCAGCAGATCGCCCGTGTCAGGTGTCCCTGGCTGTATAAGTAACCTAAATAATAAGGAAAACAGGAGCGCATATGCATCAACAAATCAATCAATCAAGTACTTATTAAATACAAACAAACATAGGGTTTCTGCTCTGAGTACTTTTAAAAGGCAGGTGTGTGCCAGGGCCTATAACAGATATATTTTGGTGAGCAAACACCTTCCTTGGGGGTGGAGGGGGATGGGTGTCCAGCTGTCTCATTATTGCAGATTTCCTAGCACAAGTTTGGGTTAATAAAATATTACATACTATGTAAAGACCCCCACAGAGTCAAAGACTATGGAGTATAAAGAGACACTGACACTATACTTCTACCCACTGTATTTCTTTAACTTATTTTGGAGAAAATGTTGCTTGGCATGGCTTTATGTAGGCCCAGCTGCTTTAAAAGATCAAACTGATTTTCTTACAGCAGCAGAGAAGGCACATAAAATCAATTAATAGGCCAATGCGTAAAGCACCCTCTGTAAATGGGAGGCCTCTCACTGATGCCAGACAATACAGATGCCATCTGCTGGGGTCCAGGCACTACCAGCTCACACCAACCACAGATGCCAAGCCAAGTCCCTCACCAAGAGTGACTGAGCTGAGATAAATAGGCTGCAAGAAGTGGGAAAGCATTGCCCCCTGCAGGCCAAGCACATTCCAACGAAGAATCTTATCACTGCAGGACATAGTGCGCAGTCTTTCTCCATGCTGAATGCCATCCCATGTTGGCAGGATGTCACTCGATTCCACTGGGATTGTACCTTCTCCTGTTAAAGACAAGAGAAAGATCTAAAAGCAAATATTTCAATCCCCCTGAGGATGCCAGCCCACAACCATTCTCTGACGTGGTTAAATTATAGACTCATAATATGTCATCCTAAACTCTTAAATCCCTAAAGAACAGACAGTCTGTTATTTGGGACCCTCACTGCCTCTCTACCTTTGCTAGAACCCATTCTCAAGGTCACTGGAACTGAACCATTCCAAGGACTCTTCCGACTAAGATTCTATGAGTCCATGTCACAGCTAAACACCCAGCTTTCCTTGACTCAGATCTCTCAACATTACTTTTATCACCAATCATTCTTATTTATGTATTTTTATCTGTTCCTTCCACCCCTTGTTAGTTAGAATTAACAAGGTTGTTTCTCTGGCCCACGGCAGTTTATTTAGTTTGCATTTGTGAATTCTGTTTTCTCAGCTTCTAAGTTCTCAGATGGTAAGAACTGTTTCACACAGAGAGAGGGGGCTTAGAGGCTTTTGATAATGAGAATAAAAAGTGATTTCTACCTGTCCCCTGTAATCACTTCGGAGCTGAACTTGAGGGGTGGGAAGAGGCATCTGTGACTCACCATTTTCTACTTTGGTGCGCAGCTTGCCTTGTTTAGGGTTCTCAAAGAGTGGATGGTGCTGCTGTGTGTCTGTGAAAGATTCTGGTGGAGGATCACTGCAGGTCTTGTCAAAGAGGGCACCATCTCCACAAGGGGCAGTGCTGAAACACACACACAGCAGGGCTGCTGGACTCAGATTCTTAGGGGGTCAGTTAGAACACCACTTAGGTTCACAGCCAGAAGATCTGGACGGACTTTGTGCCCCAGTTCTGGCGCTTCCTTAGCTATGTGACCCTGGGAAAATCATTTTAATTCCTGAACCAATTTCCCCATCTGTAAAATGGGGATATTAATACACAATCTACTTTCTGCATGGGATGGTAAGGATCAATGTGATAATATAGAAAGAATTTTAAAATGAGATGTAAATGTGGGCTATTCAGTTTTCTGAGTCTTCTCAAATTCAATATAGAGACATAAAGTCACTTTTTTTGTAGCTTAATTCCATAGGAAGGCTCAATTTTCTAAGAGATAGGACTATATTTCATTAACCATTGTAGAAAAGCAGCAGGAGTATGAGGATCCTAGAACAACGCTCCTTGGCATCACTGCCTATGGTCTGGGATGGGTTGTGCAAGAATGTGAATGTGTTCAGTCGTAATGTGTGCCCTAAACACATGGATGAGTGAGTGTGGGTGTCCACTGATACAAGAAATGACTCTGCTATTAACCAAGAGTCTGATGTGTGGATTAGCTCAGATGACAAAAATACCTTAGTGCTACCACTTATGCAGCACTTAAGAGGCTTTCATTTGACCCTCACAATGACACTGGCAGGTAGAGAGCAGGAAACTGAGGCTCAAGGCCTTGCCCAGGGTCCCAGAGCTAGCAGGGGGCTATAATGCAGTGCTGCTCTATCACACGGGGCTTAGGGACTCTCTCACGTCAGTGAGCCTTCTCTAAGGACAAGACAAACTCCTAATAATAATAATAGCAACAACAACAACAAACATTTATGTAGAGCTCACTAGATGAACGACCAAGGATGATCCATACCAACCTGATGTAAAGGTGGAAAGTCACGTTCTTTTTTATTTGTAGCTTATTTCCATGGGCTACCTCAAATATACTGTCTTTCCAAGACACGGGACTGTATTTCATTAACTCATGGTAGAGAAACCTACAAAACAGAAGGAGGTTAGAGGCAGAGGTCACTCTAGGCCTGGTGCTTCTCCCTTCAGTCCTTTGTCCACTTGCCCAGGACACATGAGGAGGCATCTTCAGGCACCAAACTTTGCAGTTTGCTCTCTAGTTGTCTTCAGAAGCCCGGGAGGCGATGGACAGAAATCACTTCAGACCAGGATTTACAAAACTTGGTAGAACAGGGCAAAGCTATCTGCTTAATTTGGTTTTCTTTCTTTTTTTTTTTGGAGGGCAATTGGGGTTAAGTAACTTGCCCAAGGTCACACGGCTAGGTTTTTGTTTGTGTGTGTTAAGCGTCTGAGGCCGGATCCGAACTCAGGTCCTTCTGACTCCAGGGCCGACGCTCTATGCACTGTGCTACCTCGCCGCCCCCTTAATTTGGTTTTGATACCGCAGATGATCACCCTATAGGCTGAAGAAAAAAATCTTGTTTAAAACCACCAGAGCACATTGCTTCTCCCAGAGTTGTGTTCCCCATCCTACAGGACAGACTAAAGAAATTGTTCAATGAAAACAGAGAAGTGGTAGACACTGGTGGGCTTTATATATGACGAAAACATTTCCAAAGGTATTTAAGTCTGATTCATACCCATGACCGCAAATGCCAAGTCATTTTTGAGTTCAAAAAAGGCTATGAAGGTGGTCAGGAAAAGTAAGAAGCCAAAGTATTTAGAAACACAGCTTAGGGGCTCTTTGTGGCTGAATGGGCTGGGCAAAGACCCTTTTCAGAGAGGGGATAATTCCTTAATATCAATTCAAACAGATGGGTTGGCAGTCTGAGGACTCCCCTACTACATAAGATTATTTGTTGTTGTTCAGTGGTATCTGACTCTGTGATTGGTAGACCAAAGTATACCAATAATGTCTATGGGGTTTTCTTGGCAAAGACACTGGAGTGGTTTGCTATTTCTCCAGTGGATTAAGGAATACATAGATTAAGTGACTTGTCTTGAACTTGGGTCTTCCTGACTCCAGGCCCAGCACTCTTATCTACTGAGCCACATAGCTGCCTTTTACACAAGAAAGTGCCAGGCTTAGATAAACTACAGAGTTTAAGAAGCTAAAAGCTCAAAGCATCATTGTCAGACTTGAAAGAGGATGAGGAACAGAGACAAGGTGCAACAGAGGGTGAGCTCAGTAATTTCTCCTTTGCCCCATCACATTCTACCTTGCTTCAGACATTTATACATTTCCCTGTTTTTGGATTATAACTTTATAATTTATAATTTAAACTATAATTTCCTTGAGGGCAGAAGTTGTACTACTTTAAAAAACCCTCCCACAAACTTAGCGGTATTTATTGGTATTCATTTTATACCCTGTTTCTTGTCCTGTGTCATTCCTTGTAACAAAGGATATGGATGAAAGAAAAAAAAAGCAGTTCAGCATATCACCAAGTGAGTGGTTAACACAGCACCTTGTGCCCACAGATCCCCCTGAGCTGTCTCATCTTGCACAATACCTGGCGACGTCACAGGAACAGGACCACTCCAGGTACTGGTGCTTATTTCCTTTAACCAGCTCCCTTGTCTGGGTCACAGGAGGATGTTCCCAATAGCCAACAGCTACGTGCTCATGAGGTGTCTCAGCTCTGCAGCACTCACCTGATGAAGCCCCTCCGGGAGATGATTTCAGCATGGCAGTCATTGACAGTCTCCCCCTTTAGACTCAACTCTTCTCCCTTTACACAGCGATTCCCTATGGTTGGGGAAAAACCCAGACGTGAAGTCCAAAGGAGCAGACATTTACAACTAGAACATCAGAGACCACTGAGTTCAACTCCTCAACTTTACAGATGAAGAAACTGAGGCCCAAGGAGATTAGATAATATGTCCAAGGGCACACATGTGGTAGTTGCAGAGTCAGGATTCAAACTTGGGTTCTCCAATGCCAAATAATACCCCTCCCCAATCCCGCTGCCTTTAAACAAAATCAACTAAACATACATTCATAATGCTGAAACTGAAAAATGAATTTCAGTGGGTGAAACATACGTAAGAGCCAATCCTTCCCCAATCAATTTTTGCTTTACAGAACATTTTTATGTAAATAAATCTACTTCTCTTGTCCCCTGCAATTTCTTCTATTTAGCAAATAATTTTTCTGCCTTTCATAATTGAGTTATGGTATTCCATTTTCTTATAAAGTTAGGCCTGCCTAGATATATATGCATCTTCAAAAACAACTTTTGTCTATAGTCTGACTGCATTTTATATGGAATGAGGCAAGTCTCTAAACTGATATTCACTTCCCTCTAAAACATTAAGTAATAAAATCCTTTTTTTTTTTTTTACCAGTCTTTACTTTTCCTAGATTTATCACACATATCTGTATATTTGATTCTATTTCTAGGCTACTTGGCTCCATTGGTCTATTTTTCTAGTTTTTGAAGAATACTGATGTATAACACATTTTAAAGTCTACGAAGACAAATTCAAATTTCTTTAGCACTATTCCCCCACCCCTATAGCAACCTCTAATATTCCTGTTTGCTTGGCACCTAAATTTCATTGAGATTAAATCCAATTCTATAAAGAAACTCTTCGGGGCAGCTAGGTGGTCCAGTGAATAGAGCACCAGCTCTGGAGTCAGGAAGACCTCAGTTCAAATCCGACCTCAGATATTTGATGCTTACTAGCTGTATGGCCTTGGGCAAGTCACTTGACCTCAATTGCCCTGCCTTCCCCCCTCCAAAAAAAAAAAGGAACTCTTCAGTATTGTGTTCGATGTTGTTCAGTCCTGTACTACATCTGTAAATTAATTTAGTGAAAATGACATTCTCTATGTTGATATGTCCCACTACAAACTCCATAATTCTTTTTATCATGATCTTTATAAAGATCTTATGTGTCTAGGTATATTAAGTCTCAGATATTTATTTTGTTCTTGTTTTAAGTGGAAGTTTCTTTTGTTAGTAGTCTTTTATTGGTTAACATGTAAGAATGTAAGTCAATTGTACATATAAAGTACAATTTGATCTTGCAACCATAACAAATCACTTGTTTAAGTTTTCTGATCTTACTGTGCCTACTAGCATTTTATTGCCTTGAACAAAAATTTCTCCATAACCATTCTTTTTAATATTTTAAAATATGAATGGGCACTATAATTTATTGAAGGCCTTTTCTGCATCTACTGCTCTGATCATGTTTTTCCTGCCTAATGTTTCACATTATTCCTGCCCCCCCCCCATATTGTGGCATCCATCTGTTCTAGAATAAATTCACTGTCATGATAAATGATTTTTAATGTGCTAAATGCTGTTAATATTTTATATATTATATTTACATTTATATTAATCAACAAGACTATCCTAAAAGTCTTTTAAAATCTCATCTTTACCAAATTTTTATAATTAAGGCCATCTATATTTGCCTCATAAAAAGAGTTAGGGGGAAAATTTTTTTATCACCCTTTTCTGTATTTTAAATCTACATAAGTACAGAAATTACTTGTTTCTCAAAGCTTAGGAAAGTAACTGATGAACTCATCTGGACCAAGTGCCCTGGGACATTATTATAATTAGAATGTTTAATTATTTGACTTATTTCTCTGCCTAAAATGGTATTAATTTTTGTCAAATGATATTTTGCAAGTTTAAATTCTCAAATTAGTAAGTGTAGCTACAATACACTAATATTTTACATTTCTTTTTTATTGTGATTATTTTTCATTTCTAATTTCAGTGGCATATCTTCTCTCCCCTTTCTTGATTCAGTTTGCTAATGGTTTGTCAATTTATTGGTCTTCCAGAAAAACTAGTTCTTGGTTTAATTTATTAACTAAATATTTTCTTCATCTTCTACTCTGGTTTTTAGTGTTGTTCTTCATCTACTTTCCTTTGGACTATTGTTCTGTGCCTTTTCTAAAATCTCCAGGTATAGCTGTAACTCAATTACCCTCTTCTTTTATTAAACACTCAATGTTATAACCTCACCTCTAAGAACTGCTCTGGTTAAATTCCACAGATTTTGGTAAGTGGTAGCGATATTATCTTTTGTCTTTAAAATAGTATGTTATTGTTTTTCTAATTTCTACTTTACTCCAGTAATTGTTTCTGGGACCATTTTTTGGTCTTTATGTAATTTATAGGTTGAGAAACAGATGCCCTTTGATGTAAGGGGACCTTTCTGCTCTCTTATAGTCAGAGGATGAAACACAAAGTGGATAATGCTTAAAGTTGAAGGTCTTTTTCCCCCACAGCTCTGTCTGGCTACTGTGGTAGTGGTCTCTGACACCCGCCCTCACCCTCCTCCCACTTGCTATCTCCTTCTTTGCCCTGCCCCTTTTCCCTAGCCCCAACAAAGGAGCCCTTACTCTTTTCATGTCCTCTGTCTCTCTCAGGCCCAAGGCATTAAATTTTTTAGCTGCTGTAGCTCCTGTTCCCTTTGTATATTTCTTCATCCATCTGACACAGGGGAATCCAGAATTCACAAAGCAGTTGTTCCCCTTAGGGATCCCCCCCATCCCTTCTCCTCTCCCATCAACTCCATTTCAGCAGTTGTATATTCCCTGGCTTGGGTTCAATCTAATACCTCTTAGAAATTGGGGAATGGAGCCAGACTACTGTTTCTGGGTTCTTGCAGAATACTTAATCAGCCTGGGTACATAGGAAAAAAAGCATGTATGATGGAAATAACGCTGGATTTGGTATTAAGAGTCTGGGGCAAATATCCACTCTGCCAAAGATATAACCTTGGGCTACTTACTTAACCTCTGGGTCTCAGTTTCCAAACCTGTAGAAGGACAGGGATGGACTTGATTTCTAAGAAACTTTCCAAAAACTCTAAATCAGGAGTGAGAAACTTATAGCCTTGAGGCCATATGAGGCCTTCTAGATCCTCATGTGCAGCTTTATGACTGAATCCAAACTTCAGGATTTTTTCTGCAACACTGGGACTCAGTCAAAAGGTCACACCCAAGGACCTAGAAGGACACAGGTTCCCTACCCCTGCTCTAAATCCTATTACCTGTGATACTAAATTATTCCTAAATTTAAAAAAAAACTTTTTTTCTTTTTGGAGGGCAATTGGGGTTAAGTGACTTGCCCAAGGTCACATGGCTAGTTTTTGTGTTAAGTGTTTGAGGCCGAATTTGAACTCACTCCAGGCCTGGTGCTCTATCCACTGTGCCACCTAGTTGCCCCACTAAAGTAAAATAAAGCAAGATTTCTTCTCCCCAGTTTGGAAGTACTCATGCTACTACACATAGATAGGTTTTCTCCTTGAAAGAAAAGACTATTCAACGGTAAAGAAATCTTGAACTGAATGAGATGTGAAAGGCCAAGATGGTGGATGGGTGGGTCAAGGGCAATTCTTAAGGAAGGGGCAGAAAGTAGGTATGTAGGGGAATGGGGGTGGGCTGCGCATACCTGTTCCAAAGCTGACCACAAGGCCCAGGTCATCGTCGCTTTTCTTCATGATGATGGCGGCCAGGATCTTTCGGCCAAGCATGCTATGTTGTATGGGTGAAGTGAGAGAGCTGAAGCACTGATGGCTCAGCATGGCCACCTGATCATGGAGGGTACTACCTGTCACAGGGAGCTGCAAGATAGGAAGCTGAGTCAGGACCACAGCTCCCCACTGGGGAGATTCTGCCTTAAAGCCAAGAAAGACAGAGGAGCACTTTGGAAACAAATTCTTGATTCTCTTAACTGAGGTGGGTGGAAAGGAATAATGCACATAGCCCATGACTTAACAAAACAAACCAAACTTTTAAGAATATCTATACGGTATATTGTTCTCCTTTTCCCTTCCTTCACCCCCCAAATATTTAACTTCTAAATTATGTTTCATTTAAGGTAGTCTTTAAATCCTATAGGCTGTCATTTAGAATGTGCTCTGTTTAATCTAGAAGTGCACTATCTATATGTGGATCATCAAGTGATGCCTCTTGGCAGGGACCTAAGGCCTCAAAGGAGAGCAGGAGAAGAGGCAGCAACAGCTGCCACCAGGATGGTCCCTGGGGAATATGGCACAGGGAAGGTTCCCTCCAAAGGTCAAACAACACAGGAAATGACAAGGTCCTGTCACCGTGGTTACCTCTGACAAGCCCAGGGCCGCTGTACGCCTTGCCCTCTCTGTCTCTCCGATCAGGACACGCAGGGCCGCATCGGCCGCCTCCTGCTTGCCCTGCTTCTTGCTGTGTGCGCTGACAGCTGGGAACCAGCGACCCCCAACTTTTGCTTGGTAAATGAACCTGTAGGATTAGAAACAAAAGCTGAAAAGTATCGTCAGAGAGAAAAAGCCCTGCGATGTCTGGCTTTTAAGAGGCTAGGTCAAACCTTTAAAAATCCAGACCTATGATTACATTAGTATTAGAAACTCTCTTCCTTCAGCTGCAAATAGGCAAATTAGGGATTTTCCGAGGACACAGAGAGGGAAAGGGATTTTGCTCATGGTCACAAAACAAGTATGTGTTAGAAACAGGATCTGAACCTAGGTCTTTCTAATTCAAATACAACACTCTATCCACTAAAGGGATTGAGTGTCTATCAAACATATTTGCAAACATAAAAAGTTAATTTTCAAGTGTTTTATCATATTAGAAGGAATAGCACAGAAATTTAAAAAAAAAATCATATTTGGCTTTTGATTGTATTTTAGTTTTCACATTGAAATACAGATGTACCTAACATTCCAGAAATTCCTAATACTTAAAATCAAATAAAGAAGCTACATTGAGGTCTGGCCCAGAAGCCGTCCATTTAAATTCACCTGAACAAATATTTATTAAGTGTTTACTAAGGCCTATACAATTTCAACACGCTCTAAGACAAACACTAACTTTTGGATCTGAATTCAAATTTGACCACATCACTTCCTAGATGTATGATCTTGGACAACTTATTTAACTTCTGTGTGCCTCAGTTTTTTTCATCTATAAAAAGGGAATAATTATAGCATCTACTTCTCGGGGTTGTTGGTGAGGATCAAGTAAGACATTTATAAAGTCCTCTAAAAGTTACTTATTGCAAGGTCACTGGTTCATACTTCACTCCTGACTCTTGTCACCCATACTAGAGACCATGATCCTTTCATCACCCAAGCCTTAGGCCCTACTAACTGGATAAGTGATTCTTAGCTTATTATTTCAAGATAATCCCAACCAAGTTTAACCTTAGCCCCACTCCCTGGAGAGCTTCACCAGCTGCCTTGCCATCTTCACCCTTTTTCCCTCTCATTCTACTCCTGCCTGACTCTGTAACCACAAATCTTCCTGGACACGGTGGTCTCCATTCATCATCTCTGTAGCTTTTTGGATCAGAGTGCCTCTTCCCTTGCCACCTGCTCTCTGTTTGTGAGGTTTAATCTCCCAAGGACAAGGGACTGTCTTTGCTTTTGTATTTATATTCTCAGCACAGTGTAAGCATTTAGCACTATTCCTTTATTTGTTCTTCCCCTCATGGGGACAAGGAAACCACATAATTAAATGTTTGGATTTAAAGGGTCAGAAGTCAACAAAGGTAAATGAAAATAAAATGTTTTTTTAAAACTTTCCCAAAACTTCGAAATGGCACACCTATCTATGGGTTTGCACATGCACACCCACCCACCCACATACCCAGAGAGAAGTCATTGCCACTGACAGTAAAATCCTCAAATAAAGCAAAAAAGCAGGGATACTATCTGCTGAGAAATCCTGAAGATGACTGAGATGAATGTGGGGCTGGGCAGTGGCAGCAGCAACAGTCCTAGCAATTCACCAGCAGGTTCTAATTTAATTAGAAAGCCTTCCTCTGGACAAGCTACAGACTAAAACTGAGTTGACAGCATCATAATTTTAACGGTTCAAGTTTTAAAATGAGCGAATTCAGCATGGGAACTTTAACTATGAAGCCTGAAGGGATGACTGTGAAGGACTGCACGCTCCCTGGAAGTGTTTTTCAATTCCACTAAATACCAAAAGTAACAGGATAGATGTTTTGCACAAGGAAGTGAAGCTAAAGAAGGACATTAAACAGTACAGCAGGGGTGATACTGGATTAGTGATATAACAGCACCTGGCTTTACATACATCATCTCCTTGAGTCTCACAACACTTCTGTTGAGAAGTTGGCTCTATAGGTATTTTCTGAGGAGGTGCAATAGCAACAGAAAGATTCTCACTAGCTTAAAAAGTTAACATGTGCCCCGGCCTTAGGGGTCGCTATCTTACAGCTCCTTCAGTCTAAAGGCTAACCTGAAAGGTGGCCATCACCTGGCATGTGGCTACTTTCAGAACTGTTCTAACACCTCCTCAGAGGCTACAATGCCGAATCTGAAGCCCACTGGAGGAAAGCGCCCCTTCTCTTCAAGAAGGGCACATTCTCTCCTTCTCAGAGAAGGCCTTTCTTTATTCCTGAGCAGGTGAGGATTACAGCCAGAACCCCAGAATACTCACTTGGGTTCATGGGGAGGCCCAGACTGGTCTACCAATTTGAATTCTGCAGCAAAGCCATTGGATCGGGCGTATTCAAACAGGCCACTGACAGGGTTGGCATTCAGGTATTTGATAAGATCCCCAATCTTCTTTCCCTTGCTGGGCGTCGGATCTACTAGGCTACTAAAGGCTGCTGCAGAAGGATCACAGAAGTAGTCCATGTGTGTCTGAAAGAAAATTAACCAAACAAAGGAGACTCATCAATGTTGGTAGTTCTTAGCAGGGAAACAGGCAGCCTCTGAAGGACTGACCAGCTTTCAATACATACCTGCCTGGTCCAAGGGCTCAGACTAGCATCTCCACAGAGAGCCTTCACAGCCACCTCAGCTGCCATCTGCTTTGCTGCCTTCTTGCTATTGGCTATCATGGTTGGAAACGTTTGATTCCCCAGCTTCACACAGTACTTAAACCTGGCGAGAGATGTAGTTCAGTAGAGCAATAAAAACTTTTTTGAGGGAAGAAATAAAGCTTAGGCTTCTTGAGCCTGTCAGCCTTCAGACAACTGGTTCCTTAATTTAAATGCCATCTAACTTGCAAGAACTATCTTTTTCCATTTGCAGGTCTAAGTTTTGTCTTGGCCCTAGAGGTAAGCATTTCCTCCCAGCAGGCAGAGGTTTATTTTGCTTCCTCTTTCTCTAGCATCAATGACTTCTATGTCCTGTACTGCTCTTCTCCTTAATCCTTGTCTTTATCACCAAGTTCCTCAGCCTCATATTTTCTCCCCCGCTGACAGCAAACCTGTCACTGAGACCCCTCATTTTGCTCTTCCCCATTCTGAAAAAGACCACCTTAATGAAGCAATCCTTCATCGGAAAAACCCAAGGAAAGCTCTGTCACCACTGCAGGATATGTAGGAAAGGATGTGGCTATTCTCTGCATGAAGCTAGGGAAATACATGCTGGAAGTCCCAACTACAGTCTCTAAGAACAATATGACATACTTGGGGTCATGAGCTGGGCCTTCCTGGGATAGGAAGAGGAATTCACAGGTGCTCCCAGATTTTTGCACATGCTCCATCAATATACTAATGGGGTTTTTCCCAAAAAGAAGACCTGAAGGGCTGACAGAACTGGACTCAGGCTCTGGAGCTGAAGGCTATATAAAATAAGAAAAAGAAACAAGAAATTTATGACTATAGCAACCAATATAAGACAGCCAGATAAGAAAAGGTATGGTAGAATGTTAGGATGCTTAAACTACAGTTAAAAAACTGGAAGTCTAGGGGCTCTTGATGTCAGGGAGACAGGTGGAGGTACCGCCTGAAAAGGACAATGCAAAGTATCTGTCCCGGATAAGGACAAAAATAAATTTCTCATGAAGGCAGAACCCTTACCTTCTCTGGTTCCTCTTCCATAGGTTGAGGTAGCCCTGCTGAGTTCACTTCTTCTTGGGCTTCAGACTCTTGGGCTTCAGACTCTTGGGCTTCAGACTCTTGGGCTCCAGACTCTTGGGCTCCAGACTCTTGAGCTCCAGACTCTTGGGCTCCAGACTCTTGGGCTCCAGACTCTTGGGCTCCAGACTCTTGGGCTCCAGACTCTTGGGCTCCAGACTCTTGGACTTCAGACTCTTGGGCTCCAGACTCTTGAGTTCCAGACTCTTGATCTCCAGATTCTTGATCATCAGACTCTTGATCTTGATCTTCAGACTCTTGAGCTCCAGACTCTTGAAATAGGACTGTCATGGCTTTTGCAGCGGCATCTTGCTTGGCCAGTTTCTTGCTGCCAGCTTGTGCTGGAGGGAACCGTCGGCCACTGATCACAGCCTGGTATTTAAATCTGTGTGGAAAGTAATTAAATGTATGAATGCTCATCTGAGCTCACCTCTTCTCCCTTCTTCCATCCCTCCACTCTCAGGAGTATTTCTGGGTGGGGCCATTCCTCTACATAGAATTCATCACCTGGGAATTTTCTTTTTTTTTCTTTCTTTTTTTTTTTTTTTAAAGCAATTGGGGTTAAGTAACTTGCTCAAGGTTACGCGGCTAGTCATTATTTATGTATGGGTGCTCATTTTCTGAGGCCGGATCTGATCTCGGGTCATCCCAACTCCGAGGCCAGCACTCTTACTCACTGCTCCACCTAGTCGCCCCTTTAGGGCAATTGGGGTTAAGTAACTTGCCCAAGGTTACACGGCTAGGTTTTTGTTTGTGCGGATTAAGTGTTGGAGGCCGGCTCCGAACTCAGGTCCTTCTGATTCCAGGGCCGGCGCTCTATTCACTGCGCCACCTAGCAGCCCCACACCTGGGAATTTTCTAATCAAATAGGGCTTCTGGATTTATGGGTGAAGATGGAGAAGGGGTCATGGGAATCCTCCAACTACTGTCTCTTGAGCTAGATGTGAAAAAAACTGGTAATCTTTCAGTAGCTAAGCACAGCAACTGGAACAAACATCAGATGTGATGTAGGAAAACCTAGGTTTGAATTCCATATCTGCCACTAGCTATCTATGTCCCCTTGGACAAGACAGTTAACCTCTGTGGGCAGTTGGTCAAGACAGATATCTAAAAAAGTCTCTCTCAATTCTAAAATCCTATGATCTCATGGACTTGTGACCAGAGGTACCTACATCTGAGTCAACTGCACTGGAGATAACTCTACATCGCTGCAAAGACTAAAGACGGGCTTGATGGGTGTATATAGCAGATGGCTAAGTAATAACTGCCACTGAAAAAAGGTATGTGTGGAAATCTATCATCACAGGCCCCCAGCTCTTTACAGGTTAAGGTCCAGGTAAGTTACAAGCTTACAGACAGTAAAAGAGACAAGATGTGAACCCAAGTCCTCTACTCAAGAGCTTTTCCTACTATGCCACAATGCTATTCCACATTTCCCATGATCCTTTTCAGGCCCCAAAGTGAAACTAGTATCTTCTGTAGTTCAAGACCATGATCCCCACACCAGCTGGGTCCTGGAGGTCTAAACGATCACTTATAAGGCTCTACCTGTCCCAGTATTAAGTTTGAAATCAACAGTGGCTTCCACGGGATACCCCATGATATCATTAGGAGCCCTCAGATTTAGTTTAGATGGCATCTCTTTCCAAGGTGACACAATCAGCCTGCAGAGGGCCCCAACAGACTTGGGTGGTAGAGTGTTCAACTTTCTGCTCAAATAGAGAATTTATTTTAAAAAGGTTCATTTTCCAGTCCCCTGTGCCTCCTGACATATGTGAATGTGGCATTACTGTACCTTATAAATGGAACCCAAGAAGAAGTAAACTGCAAACCCCAGAACTACCTTAATTATTAGTGCCTTTAGGGGTGAGGTAGTGAGGAGGGGGAGGAAAGGACACCTCTTTTTCCTCACACCAAGAGCAACACTTTCCCCTAAAAGGGGGAGGGGAGACGGGACACTCCCCCTGCCTCTTTGGTATTTTGGCTAGATACCTCTTACACTGTCTAGAATGAGAAATTTTCTCTTGAGGACAAACAGCACTCTTGTCAACCTTTAGCTTCACTAAAATAACCAATATAGGGATCAAAAATCCTTGTTCGGGAACATTAGGGTCTGGAGAGCAGCTTTGGGAATGAAAAAAAGAAAAAAAAAGGGTCAGCTCCATAATGTGGCTCTGCTTAGCCAATCATCAGCAGCTTCCCCATCTCCCTTGGCCACAACTCCTCCCATTCTTCTCTAGGTCCACAAGTTTGTTCATTTTTTTCCCCATTTCATTCATTCACCTTAAGAATCTTTTTAGGGTAGGAACTATCCGAAGGACTGCCACAGTTTGGCCCATGAGACGGTTTTCCAGTTTTACATGTAAAGGGCAAATCTATTTTCAGGAGATTAAATGTAGCTGGAAGGACTAAGCCACTCATTTGTGTAAAGGAGGTAGGTAAAAACAGAAGTGCCCCTTTCTGACACAGGGACAACTGGAGCACACTCTTCTTAATGTGGATACTTGACTTTTCTGGACATGGACATAATAAAAGGGTGGATTTTGGATTTCTTGACATTTAGCAGCACAATTCATTTTAACTATGTCCACAGCCCTCCTCATCCCTTAAATGATGATAGTTTTATTAAAATAAAGCACATACACACAAGCTTGGTTTGGGAAATAAATAGCTTGCCATCATGTGTGACCCTAGGACTAGGTAAATAAATGAAACCTCATAACTTCCAAACAAGCTTTATTTTAACCAATAAATTCAACTACTTTTTTAATTAGAGAAGCTGTTTTGAGATTTATTTCACCTCAATCTCTAGCAAAATGGGTTAACTTGAAAATGAAATAGCAAAAAGGGAATAGGAAAAGGCATAAAAAATTAAAAGAACAGAACATCTGAACCATAATCAGGAATCGAATATGAATCCAACTTTCATTCTATTAAGATTATGTAGCTAGGTGGCCCAGTGGATCAAGCACTGGACCTAGAATCAGGAGGACCCAAGTTCAAATCCACCCTCAGGTAACTGCTATCTGTGTGACCATGAGAGCATTACTTAACACCCCTGTCTGTTTCAGTCTTGTCACTGGTTAAATGGGAATAATAATAATAGCATCTATCTTCTAGGGTTATTAAGATAAAATGATAGTGGTAAGGGGTTTTGCAAACTTCAGAGTGTTATATAAACATTAGCCATTAGTTTTTTCTGTATTGTCTCTTACCTGGGTTCGTGTGATGGGCCAGTCTGTTCTACGAGTGTGAACTCACAGGTCTGGCAGGTGAACTGAGTATATTCTAACAGTCCACTGACTGGATTCTTCTGTCGGCAAGCTGTTAGTTTCTTGATAGCTGTGAACTGTGATGAGGCACCAACACGGGCCATGTGGTTGGGAAGATCCATTATGGTCTGCAGGTCATCAACATGCTTAATGCTATTTAAATCATCTGGGATATCATCTGTGGCCCACTGACCATTTTCAATATTCATGACTGAGGGGTCATTGTATTGAACTGGGGGTTCCTTAAGCAATTGTGGGGCAGCCACATTACCATCCTCTGTTGGCCCTGATGGTGGTTGATGTCCATTCTCAAAACGCTCTTCTTCTTTCTTAGTAGTGGGTATGGTGGTGACATTTGAGTTACCTGGGTCACCCCCAATATCTCTCTGGGATATACGGCTGTCTACTGGGATATTTTCATTTTTTTTAAGCTGCATCCTCTCTCGCTTTTTGGCTGTCAGTGACCACTTGGGAGGAGTGAGTCCTTCTCTTCGAACATCTCCCTGCCTTTCCAATTCAAAGAGTAAGGTATTTACATCTCGGGCCTTAGTAAAGCCAATATTTTTGGCTAAATTCAGGGCAGAGGAATCTGGAACATCAAATAAGTAGGCACAGATTTTCTCCTTGATATCAGCCATGTTGACAAAACTAAGTGGATCTGAGTCCGGTATGAAATTTTTGTCTTTCAAGTCAGAACTGGGGCTTCTGTTTGGACCTTTTTTGACACCCTGTCTTACAAATGGGTTAGACTGTTTCCAACCATGGAATGGGGTCGGGATACTCCAGTGAGGGGGTGTACCGTCTTCTTTGTGTAACTTCCCCTGCTTCAGCAGATGATATAAAACTCGATTTACTTCCTTCTTTTGGACCCCAAGTTTCTTGGCAAGGTCATATACTGTAGCAGACTGCCCTTCCCCAAGTTCCCCTAAAAGTTTCAAAATCCTTTGCTCTGGATCTTGATTGATAGACAGCTGTTGGAAATTAAAGGTAAGCTTAGCCACACCTTGCCTTGATGTGGCTCTGCCTCTTGGGGAAGGTGAGCCTTTCCAGTGGGAGGATCTGCTAGGAGGTGGTCTTACGCTATTCCAATTCCCAGGTTGCCTCACATCAGCAGGTGCTCCTGTATAAGTTGGCCTCTCCCTGGTCAGAAAAGATGTTGATGCCTGCTCTCTGATCAGAGGTACTTCTAGTATTTGTCCCCTCAGGAACTCTATCTGCTGATTTCGAAATCTTTCGGGAAAGAACCCCTGCCCCTGATGCTGTCTGGGTGTGTTGCGATCATAGTCTTGGATCTGCTGGTTACGGTATCTCTCGAGGGAACACCCCTGCAGGACAAGAGGATGGTGAAAAAGGGGAAGATTAGGATGGCACCAGTGAGATTGTGTGTGTGCCTGACACCAGCCTCTGCCTGAAGCAGCACCCTTGTTCACATTGTGCTGCTGGAATGCAAGTAAGACTCTGGACTTTTGTGTCCCAGGATATAGATAGCTGGGATTGATCTGCCTACCTCTCAGTTGCTGCAGAGGTCTGCCAAAGGGAAAATGGGCGGGGGGGGGGGAGAGAAAGGTAGAGAAGAACATAAATAAATGGGAGTTCAGATAGGAATCCCACCCCTAAACAATGAGTTTCTGGCATAAAAATGAAGGCCTTATACAAAAGACTTAGGCCTCACTGTCATAAAGCTTCTGTATGGTAGATAGGCCATGACACATGAATTTCACCAAAACCACCAGAGTTCCCCATGGACTAGTGGGGACTGCATTCTAAAACTATAAATGAAAGGTAATCATTATCAGGTACTAATAGGAAATTTGTCCTTCTTTCCACAGCCATCATATTCTATTATTGAAGTAGTTACATACTTTTTTGCTGTTTTGGTAGCACATACTACTACTACAACCCGTTTCTGGGAACAGAGATCTGAGTACAGGTCTCTCTAGTTAGAAAACAGACATTTAAAATAAATCAGAGAACTCTCAGCCTCACTTTAAATTCCCAGAGGGCTGAATAACAGCTCTCCAGATGTAAGCTGTTTATTATACTTTGGTGAATTTTGGAAGTGAGATATTTCAAGATGGAAAAGTTCAGTTTTTTAACTAAGCACTTTTCAGTTTGCAAAAAGTCCCTAAAACCCAAAATTACTATTTTCAAAGGAGAAAAATTGCCTAGATAGACTCAGGATGGGGGAAGAGGCAGGAAGGATGGAAATCAATCATACTTATTCCTGAACCCCTCTACATCTGCATATTCATACTGTCCAATTCATGTGGGGCTTTGTTAAGAATTTACTTTAAACCCTAGCTTGTTAAAAGTTGTATTTTTAAAAAATGCTTAGGAATCACATACTGTATCTGTGTGGAAATCACTTTACATTTCAGGGCCTCACTTTCTTCAGTTGTAAAATGATGCATTAGCCATTTTAAACGGCCCAAATTGAACTTGTTAAAAGCTCTCTAAAAAAACAAACAAACAAACAAACAAAAACCCCCTCATCCAACTCTTTAAAAAATATTCTGAAATCTAAATTTCACTCTGGGTCTCTGTTTCAATTGTAAAACGAGGGAGCTGAATTAGTTCTGATTTGAAAATTCTATGAGCCTAAAACCGCTTTGTTGCTAAGCTGTTCCAACAAAGTGAGGATTCCCTGGTATAAAAGAGAATCAATTCTTCCTCTAAATCCCCAACCTATATATGAAGAAACCTTGCGATGGTATGGGGGTAGGGTCCAGACAGTTAAGACTGTTCCTCAAACGGTGAGCAGGGCATAATTACCAGTACGACTCCCTTGGCTTCTGGAAGTGGCAGGGGTATGAACATGGTGGTGGCAATAACACCACCACCACAGGGACCCTTCAGTAGATCCCAATGAATTGGCTGGAGATGCCATATTCTAAATCCTCAATATTCGAGCCTCACATTAGGTCCATGACAGCCACAGGACTCCTGCAGAAGTTAGTTAATAATCAGAAGCTGCCCTTACCTGAAGTTCGTCCATACCGATGAGCATAATTCATCTCACTTATATGAGCACAAGAAAAGAAACTCCCGTGGTGTAAACTAATCCATTAACTACAGGAAAACTTCCCTCTAGAGAAGGAGAAAGGAACTAAGGGTGATAGTAAGCCTCCAAAGGCTAGTTCTTTGGTTCGTATAATAGCTCTTGAAGTCTAACATCCCTGTTTAAAAGTAAAGAGGAATAACTTTGATAGCATGAAAATAAAACATCTTTCCTTGGTCCTATGGAGACAAGACGGCTTGCAAACTTAAAATGGCTCCAGCTAAGTTTTACTTTCATTTACTCAGAAGCACCTCCCCCATAGAGAAGCTCAGATCCACCTAGAGGTGGAGTTAAAGCAAATCCAGGCCAGAGATATCCAATTTCACTGCAAACAAATCTCCAATGCTTTCAAAGAACACATAAATGAATGCTATTGAAGATGCCTTTTTTTCTTTCTTTCTGGGAAACCTATTACAAAAAAAAAAAAACAACACTAGAGCACTCAGAATCTTCTTCCCATGAAAGTTACAGGATTATATCTGGTAAAAATAAAAGACAAAAACAACGAGATATGTGAACTACATCTAAAACTGAGTCTCCTAGGATTTGCAAACCCTGTAGGACTACTAGAACACAAACCTCAATAATTTAGCCTGGGAGGTCTGGGTTCAGGGGGGGCTAGAGGGTAAGGAAAAGTGTCACTAAAATTAGCTGAAAGTTGTCCCCCCCAAACAGTTTTATTAGCTTTTAAGAACACTATATATTATAAACAAAATAGTGGGTACTGGCAAATAAAGCATTGAAAAAATTTACTATTCAAAATAGGTTCACATTTTATAAAGATCTCATGTTTTATCATCGATTTTGAACTTTTTCTTTAGTAAAAATCATGTGAGAGACATGGCAGAGTAGACAGAGCTGACCTTGGAGTAAGGAAGACCTGAGGTCAAGTCCTACTTCTGACATATATTAACTATATGGGTAAGTCACTTAATCTTTCAGTTCTCCAAGCAACTTCTAAGAATATAAGTTACAGAGAAGGTGCCAATTGCATTGGAAGGAGGAGCTATCTCATTGGGAGTTCCCTATATCAATAAAATTATAGGTGCAGTCCCATCCCAAGAATAGTGAACCTTGAATTATCTCAAACATCAAATCAATGGGGTCCCAGCTAATACATTTTTGCTGTAGTGAGACTGGTTGACAGGATAGTTGCTCCGTTGGCAGTGTAGAATGAAAACAGAGGAGGCTCCTCTGCATATGCTGAGTGGATTCCTGTGGAAGCCTTAGGGGAGGCCATGGGCAAGTCACAAAGGATGGACAGAAGCCCAGAGAAGCTTCCATCTGGAAGTTCACAGACCCATACATCTCTGCTGAAGAGAAGCGAGGGCTCCTCACTCCAAAGCACAAATGTGAATTATTTTAAAGATCAGGCTTGTGTCATTCATTCACAGGCCCAGGGACTTAGAGCTTCATGAGCACTTGGGGGCCACTGGGTACAATGTCCTCATATTATAGATAAGAAAACTGAGTCTCAGAGAGGCTAAGAGGCTTGACAGGAAATGGCAGTGCCAATCCACATCTTGCCCTCTTTTCCACTTTCCTCTGCAAGGCTTGCACTCCACAGAGAGATTCTATGTGCCTGCTTCAGTTTTGCACAGCCGTTCTTGGCAGATATTTCTCTTTCAAGTTGAATTTAAATTCTCCCTGTTGCAATGGATACCTCCCTCCATCCCAGGAAAACTAATTAGGTCCTACCTCAGACTCCTGTTCTTCAGGTACAAGCCCACAAAAGATTCCACTCCAGCACCATAACTGTTACCCTTTGATCCAACATAATATGCAAAAACAAACCATTCAGTGAGGTTTCTTCCCTAAACAGAAGATCAGTTTGTACACAGAAACAGGAAGATGAATAGCTCCTGTTATTTAATCTTAGCAGCTCAAGTAACTCCAGTCAGTCTTATTCATAAACATTACATCTCCCTGCCCATTCCTAATCATTTTACTTCCTCAGGTACAGGGTGGTGATAGAAAACTCTTGTTATTCCCTGCCTACATGCACTCCAGGATCCAGTTCAAAATGGATACTTCCAGTCCTGACATCTTCCTCCTGCTTCCTATACGGTCTGTTTTCCTCTTGTCTTTGCTTTATGCCTGGAATATCTTTCTTCCTCCTCTTCCCTTACTGAAATCCTTTTAAACTCATCTTTTAAAGCTCAATTCAAATGTCACCTCCTCCTTCTCAAATTTCTACTGATCCCTTACCAGAAGCTCAGATCTCATGTGGTCCACTGTTCTATACCTTTCTAATGTAATACTGAGTCTTCCATTTATTCAAGATTGGTCCTTTTCTCCCTCTTCACCTTCAGACTATAGGTTCTGGGAAGGCAAGGGTCTAGTCTTATCCAAATGTTGTGATTCCCCGAGGACTTAGCACAGTTCTCTGTACACAGTGGTTTCTTAATAAATGGTCTGCGGATGTGCTGGTGTCTCATCTTGGTAGGCCCCTCACCTGTAACATGGGCTTGTCACACCATGAAAAAAGGTGAAAGGAATGAAATGTATACAGGACACAAGAAGACCATACACTATGTGGATCTTTGTTCTGTGTCTGTGCCAGGATGCAGACATTAAGAAAACAATCAAAAACCTTAACATTCTGCTCCTGCTTATTCCCTTTCCATTGGATCCAGGAGTAGATTCATTCAATATGGTCTCATATCTTCAATGTGACAGCTTCACATACTCCCTTGCTCTTTTAGTTTGAGCCCCTACAAATGGATTTTGGGCCTGTACCTACTTCTTTGCCTAAGCAAGGCTCCACAAATTTTGGCTCCTGAAGTCAAGATAACTGTCAGCTTTCAACCAATCAACAAGCATTTAGAGGAAAAGACCCACATAATGCCCTGCACCAGTTTTCAATCTCTCCAATTTATTAAGGGGCTTTATAAAGAGTCTTGACAGATGGTCAGAAAAATCTCAAAATGATACAGAGTTAAGTGCATCTGGTCAAGGGATTTCTTGGTACAAAGAGAAAGTAAGCAAAAGTTTATCTGGTGTTCGGGACTTCTCTCCCCATATCTATAAAAAGTTGTGCAGAAGTGATGCCTTTATTTCACATCTGCTATCAGGCAGTTAGGTGGCACAGAGGATAAAGTTCTGGGTCAGGAGACAGGAAGACCCAAGTTTAAATCTTGCCTCAGATTAGCTATGTGACTCTAAATGATATGCAACATGTAAATAACATCTCCCAGACTCAGTTTCTTCCTCTGTAAAATGAGGATTATAATAGCACCAACTCCACAGAGTGGTTGTGCAGCTCAAATGAGATAGATTTTTAAAAATTAAATTTTAATAAGTATATGTTATGTGCCTACTATGTGCCAGGGACCATGCTAAGCATTTTACAAACTTCAAATGCCATATAAATGTTAGCTATTATTATCTGTTAACACAACAAATGAAAAAGAGCAATCAAAAACACATACGAACAAGAATAATGAAACAAATGGCTTTAATTTCAGGTAAGGCTGTGCCAAAATACTGGATACCACGGCAACCCGTTTTCTAGATTTATCAAATCCTTCTCTAGATGAGGACGGAAGTTCCAGTCTATCCAACAGGCTGAGAACTTAAACAATATGGAGTTCATCGGAGTTGATCTCTTACTATTAGTTCTCTGCTAAAAGAGTGTATTTAACTGGTAAGAGAGTGTGGCTTCAGACTTCAAGATCATATCTGAAACCCAGGGGCAGAAGATGACTATTTGGAAACAATACAAAGACTTCAAAATTTTTTTCCCACCTCACTGCTACCCAGTGTTACATATGGGAAAGGCAATAAATGATGTAGGAAGGGGTGAAGCAGCCAACACAGTTAAAGAGCTGTACAGCAGTATCAACAGGCTGTTGCAGGATAATTTAGAAAATCAAATATTAATAACAGGAGACAGAGAAGGAAGCCTGAACAACAGGGCAATGGACACTGTATAGAACTGGAGAGGGACAACTGATCCCTTTATTCTCCTAGCGCTTTAAAATAGGAAAAAGACTTATTACAAAAGACATTTTGGAAAGAGTGGACTGGGGGGAAGAGAGGTGTGGCCATAAACCCTTGTTATGAGGATTAATTGGGGTGATGACTGTGAAATGCTTTTATAAACCATGAAGTGATACGGTCTCATTATTATGAATCCCAATTGGTGCGATTTTAAGGTGGCTGGGGCCCAGACTGAGCTTTTCATACAATATCATTAAATCAAGCCGTTCTGATTTGTAATAATTTTTAAATGGTTAGATTGAAATCAAACCTTTTGTCATCCCACTCAACTGAGAAAATAACTACAATTTATTGCCCCAGCACTCCTTCCCTCACATAAAAAAAAATGAAATCTGCCCGCCCAGACAGTGTACTGAACCTTCTGCTCAACACAAACGCCCCCGAGAGAGCTACTGGCATCAGGATCTTAGCTCCATTTTACCTCAACCTTCCCCAAATTTATGTCGAGCATAAGGTGTCTGCTTTTTAAGCAGCAGCAAGTGAAAAAGGCCATTCAGATCAGCCAAGAATAAATTAACAGGCTCCTCCTACTTATTACTGATTACTTCAGTTATATTAGAGATAGAATCATAAAAACACTGAAAGACAAAAACAAAACAAAACTCAACCTCCAAACTCCCATTATAAATATCAACACTGCACAATCACCTTGCTCTTCCCAAGTTAACGTAACCATTGGCCACCCCTCCCAAAATGTAGCATCTCTTGTGTTGCTTGATGACTTAATTAGGTAAGTACTAGGGAGTAAACAGCCTGGTGAACACAGAGATTAAGTGACTTGTCCAAGTTCACTCAGTTATTGTGTCAGAGGGGAACATTTGAACCCAGGTTTCCCATCATCTAAGCCCAGCACTATTTCTGCTATATATACTTTAAAAAAAAAAACAACTTTTTATTGATGTCTTGTTTTTATACCATCATTGTTGTCCCCTGTACCCCTCAAGGAAAGCCATCCCACATAACAAGTATCTGCTATATATACTTTCGAACAAATTCAATGATTAAGAACAATTTGTATCTAATGCCAAATGATCATTATATGTTTACTAGAAAACTTAATCCAAGTAGTTTCATTCATTATAGCCCAAATCTAACAGATACTATACTAAAATTAGTCATCCTCTATCCCTGAAAGTCACTGCATAACCCCAGTGGTACCATATACTGAATTCTCTATCTTTTGCATTAAAAAAAAAAGCCCATTTTGAACTGAAGCACGTTTTTCTCTTTCCCCACACAATTTTAGGCCACTAAATTCTTCTGTTTTGAAAAGGTGCTCTCCTGTTATAACAACACAAAACTAGCATGGTGGCTAGTTAAAAGAACTTGTAGGAGGGACTCATCTTAGGATAGAACTAACAACGTATAAAGAAAGATCATTCATTTATTTAATAAGATTTAAATGGTTAGTGTTAGCTGCAGGGGCCACTGGTCAAAAAAAAAATCTCTTTCCTTTCTGGATGGGAGGACTGGGGGACAGTGGTACAGCTGCATTTGATGTCAGAGGTCTTTGTGAGGCAGAAGTCACTTTAGCCTATTTGAGCCTCCCTTCTAGCTTGAAATCTGTGATACCATGACTAATACTAAGAACACCTCTATCCTCTTAAATAAAGCTAGTAAGGGATTCTATGGGAAGTTGTTACTGCTGTAAATGTTAGACTTCTAAACTTAGATGACCTCGGGCTTTGGTGGTCTCTTTGATCTATGTATCTCTCTCCACATTTCCTTTATAAGAGGAGGCACCAGAGTGGATCATAAGATCGAGTCAGAAGGGATCTCTGGGCAGCCTAATCTAACTTCTCCATTTTACAGATGAGGCTCAGTGTGGTTACAGGTCACACAGGGTAGTACCACAGGACCAGTGCTCTTTCCAATGTCCCACAAAAGCCCGGGCCACTAACCAAGATGCACAATCTTTGGCAAACTGCCTTCCTTTCTGTTTCTTTCTCTGAAAAATGAGGATGCTGAAATGCCAATTGATCAATGCTGTACGGACAACTTAACCCAAGCAGATTCATTCAAAACAGTCCAGATGGTATACTAAAGTAAGTCTGTAAAAGCTTATGAATAATTAATAAATCTGTCTCTTAAGATCACTACAGAATCCTAGTGGTACTTAACAATAAATTCATCCTCTTTTAAGCTATTGTATTTGAGTACAATGGAAAGAACCTTCGTTGGGAGACAGAGCCTTGGGGCTCCAAAGCCCACTCTGCTCCATGCTATTGTGTGCCCAGTCTGTAAGAGAAGGGGGTGGCCTTCATCGCTGTAAACGCCTCCTTTCTAGCTCTAACGCCCTATGGGCTCAGTGGGAGAAAGAATTCATGGGCACGTCCATGTTTTTCTCCAGGCCTTCCTCCGGATTTTTTTTTTCCTCCCTCACATCTTTAGAAAAATGTTTGAAGAGAAGACTAAGCAAGACTGTGGAGAGTTATTTTTCTTTTTAAACAGGAAAATTCATGATTCTGAGGTCTTCAAACGAGGGGAAGATCTTTTTGGGGGGGGGAGAGAATCATGGAAAAATTAGCAGCCTGCCTCCCATCAGTCCCACAATTCCGTGCTTCCTCCTCCGTATGACATGCATCGCCCCCCCCCCCCAAATCCAGCTCGATCCCTGGCCTGCGGCCTGCCTCCGTCCGTCCCCAGGCAACAAATCACAGCCCTGGGCTGGGCCAGGGGGAGGGCCGGTTTCCTCGGCTGGATGCAAAGATGCTCTATGCACCACGAAGACGCTAGCACCCCGCGGTTCCCCCGCCCAACCCTCCCCCCCTCACTGGCTGGAGCCAGGGATGCCGCTCCCCTCCCTCTTCCCCCAGCCCCCAGCTCTGAGTTCTTCCTATTCAAGGCCCCGGTGCAGTCTCACCCTCGGGGGCCCGGGCGCCGCGCCAAGCAGCCCGCCGCCGCCGCCTCTTCCACCCCTGCGGAAACAAACGGAGCCTCGGGCCGCTCCAGCTCTCCTCAGAGGGCGCATGACCAGCGCTAGAAGATCGGCAAGGCAGCCGGGGCTGCGGAGCCAGCGGGCGGCAGGGGGCGAGAGCAGCAGAGCGCGGCCTGGGAGGGGGGCGGGGGATGCAGACGCGAACGGCAGCTGGGGGAGGGGTGCGCGTGCGCGAGGAGCGCCCCCTCCCCCCTCCCAGGAGGCGGCTCAAGGCCTCCGGAGGCGGGGTGGACTCGCGGCGGGGCCCGCAGCCTCACTCTCCCACCTCCTCCCCCCTTCCCCCCACAACTCACCCATCGCGCGCTCACAGTTGCGCGCTCCCCCATCCGCCACAGTCAAGACCGGCGGGCGGCGGGCACCTCGGTGTCCGGTTCCAGGAAGCTGGCGGTGGTGAAGGAGAAGGAGAGGGGGGCGGAGGGAGGAGGAGGAGAAGAAGGCGCTTACCCCGACTTCCAATTCGGTGGGAGCCCGAGTCCGAGGCTGCAGCGGGTCAGAGGGCCGCTAGTTCCCACCCCCCCCACCCCGACCCCCACTACGTCTCCCTCTCTCCCTTCTTCAGGCGAGAATCAATGGTCCAGTCGCGCGCTGGTGACGTCATCGGGGCGCCGCGCGGGGGAGGAGATCAGGCTCACGTGACTTTCCAACCATCCCTTTCTTCCCTCGCACTCCTCCGGATTTGGGGTTTTGTTCCCAAAGAGGAGGAGGCAAGAGGGGGCTGTTCCCTCGGTCCTCCTCTCCGCCCGCCCCCCTCCTTTTCCTTTTTTGTAGTGCTGTTGACGTGGGCTTCCGGCCGAACGGGGGGGGGGGGGGCGCGGAGACTGGGGCAAGGGGGTCTTCCGGGTGACAACTCTGATGATCCCCTTCATGACCTTGATTTCTCCGCCAGAAACCCCCCCTTCCCCCGCCCCCCCCGGGCATTTTTCTTTATTTCTTTGCTACATCTGGAAGGATCCCAGATCTCTTTGGTGAAGGCACTTCCATCCACCTAGGCGGATCGCAGCCTTCCCGGCCTTCTCCATCCCTGCATCTCGAGTTTCCCTACAAATCTCCATAGAAGATCCAGCCCAGCCTTGGAGGCTGGATGCTCTCCTGGGTTTTGGATACCTTGAGGACACAGTGTAGCAGTGGGGCCACCCACCCATTGTCGTTCAGCTGCTTTGTTCTAAAAACATCCTCCTTTAGTTAAAGCCTGGTAGATATTTTAACTTCTGCCCCCTTCGCATGGGCCCCAGATTCCTGGAAAGCTCTTTTGACTCCATCACAAAGGAATCTGAACTGGGTTCCTGTAAATTGACTATCAAAAGGTCAGTTAGTCAAGAAGCACATATGAATTGCTTTCTGTGCACCAGACGCTTAGTGAGCGCTTGGGATAGAAATAAAAGTTTAAAAAACAAAACAGAAAACGCAACAATCCTGCTCTCAAGGACCTCACGGTCTACTTGTGGAGACGACATATAGGGAGGTAACAGAGAGAAGGCGGTAGAATAGAGACAGAGAAAGACAGGTGGCATTTTAGCTGCTTGTTGAGAGACTGAACAGATTCCCTCGACTTTGAACTGCATTAAGGTGAAAAGAAATCCCTTCTCATTTGCACATATGATAAGGATATGGAAGGAAAAGCCAAACTATGGTACCAGAAAGATGGTTAAAGAAATAAAAGGCCCAAAGCTCTAGCATGTCTTGAGGATTTGTCTTTAACAGAAGGATTTAACAGAGGGATTGCTAGTTTAAGTTTGCTGAACTGCCAGCATACTTCAAAATGTCTGGCAGCTATATCAGAAAAAAAGACCATTTTTTTAGAGGAGAAAAACAGGCTGATGAGTTTCTTCCGTGCTAAAATAAAAATGGCAAAAAGAGTGTAATCGAAATTCCTGGGAGGGGGAAGGGACTAGAGGATTCACAGTAAAAGTAGGAATTAAGCAGGAAGCCTGGATATGCTTTGAAGGCATTATCCGTTAAGAGAGAGAAGACATTGTAGAGATCATCTCTAGGCCAGCCATTTTATTTTACAGGTGAAGAAACTGAGACCCAGAAAGATTAAAAGATATGCTCAAAGTCAGTGAGTAGCAGAGTTGGGATAAACAGGGGTGTTTCCTATAATTACAGACCAGTTCCCTTCGAAAAGATGGTACTTTGTGAAGGATGTAGATGTAGAAAGGAAGAGAAGTATTTGTGCACGTTCCCTGGGAAACCTGATGGGATGCCTCTTGGTGCTCATCAGGAAGACTTAGATTCAAATATTGTTTCTGACACTTACTGGCTGTGACCCTGATCAAATAACTATCTTTCTGGGACTCAGTTTCCCTGTGTATAAAATGAAAGCGTTGCCTAGATGACTATGTAAAGTCCTTCTGTCTCTAAAAATATGATCCTATGATTCTCTAAAGAATATACTAATAGCCCCAGCAGCAATTCCAGTGGGCAGCAATTGCTTCCTCTTTAGCCTTACAGAATGAAAGCTTCTTAGGATTTCCCTGTTGTACTCCCCATGACAGCTAAGCTCCCACTAGGTTGGGATCAGATGGGTGATGTGGGGTCAGGGCAAGATGGAGTATCTTTGTCAGAGTTTAAAAGTAATGCTACCAACAAGAATAACATCTACATAATAATGTGTGTAAAGTGCTTTTCTCATCTTAAAACCCTGAGAAGTAGATAGGGCAAATATTTTATCCTCATTTTATAGATTAGGAAACAGATTCAGAGGTTAAAAATCTTATCTAAGGTCACACAGTAAGTATCAGAGATGGAACTCAAAATCTTGACTACTGTTCTTTCTACTCTACCACAATGTTACCAAAAGTTAGTCTAAAGTCAGAAGGCTTTCTGAGTCTTAGTTTCTTAAATATTAAAATATTTATATATAAAATATAAATACTAAAATGGGAACAGAAATATTTGTGCTATTTGCTTTATAAGATTATTGTGGAAAAAGGTCATTGTACAACACTTCTCTCTTCCCACTCTGTTTCATTTTTGGAATGAGGGTCTAGGCAGGGGAAATACTATTAGTATGGGTTTGAGCAAAGTCATGCCTGGGATGCAACAGTATTATCACATAATAGCATGAAACCCAAGCTGAAGGGTAAACCTAGACACATAGCTGTTTTTCCTACCCAGCTGGTCTTCCCCTTTGCCCTGACCTCTGTTGATTTTATGACTTCTTTAGGACATTTGGCCTGGGGGAGAGGGAGTGGTGAACTTGGTTTTCCCTTAGGATAGCTTGTATGAGGCCTTGTGATACAAATGTTTAATTATTTCACTTTTCAGTCTTCCTAGCTAGATTGTAAGCTTATCAATGGCAGAGATTTGCATTTTTATATTTTCACCTAGCCTAAGACAATTCCTTACACATAAAAGTCTTTCAATAAATATTCATTGATTTCATTTGATCCCCCTAGGACTGGCTTCTCAACTTGGGTCCTGAAGGAAGAATCTGAATTGTCCTCCAGGGGGGAATCTCATAGCATCCCTTTTCCTTTTCAATGTTTTTCTCTTCATCTCTATCACTGTGTCTATTAGGATCATAAATTTAAAGCTGAGTGACCTTTTAAGCTATTTACTCTGTCTCTCTCATTTTACAGATAAGTAGGTAACCTCAGAGAGGTTAAGTGACTTTCTCAAAGTCACACAAGTCCAAGCATCAGAGACAGAGTTTGAACCCCAGTATCTTTGAACTCATGAGTCAGTGTGCTTTCCCTGTACCAGTTTATTTAGTATATTTAGCACTTGTTTTATTAAATAACAATGGGAGCTGATATTTGTATAATGCTTTAAGATTTACAAAGCACTTTACACACGTTATCTCACTTTGAGACTCACAGCTTTCCTGTAAGAAAAATACTACAAGTAAACTTATGCCCATTTCATAATAAAGAAATAGTATACCATTTTAAAAAGAAATTGCTTTTAATTTAAACATCCAGACAAACAACACAATTGACAACAATCTCCTTTCTGGAAAAACAACCCCCCCCAAAAAAACCAACCCCCCAAAACCAAGAATGAAACAGTTTTCTCTCCTTCTCTCTCTCTCTCTCTCTCTCTCTCTCTCTCTCTCTCTCTCTCTCACACACACACACACTTAAGGAGGGGAAGTGCATACTCCAAGATCACACAACTAGAACATGGCAAAAACTGGAAGCTAGCTCCTCTGTTGCCACGTCCAGCAGCATAGTTTCCACTACACCAAAATGACTCTCTCTGAGCCATTTCAAAATTGCTGACAGTAGATGTGAGCAAACTCTTCCAACATGAATAAATATTCTTCAGTTTGATTCAGCAAACATTTTTCTGGAAAAAATAAATCATAGTATCTTAGATTTTGCGGGGGGGGGGGATTTTAAGCTAATGAGTGTTATGAACACTATTTTCTCCACAGGCTTTTTTTCTATAAGGAAAATACAGTTTTCCCCAGTAGGTTTTACAGTCTAGATCAGTTCTGTAAACCCTAATAATGTAGGATGCCCTTGCTGGCAAAGTTTTGTCTCTTTATCACTCCATAAACTTCCAGACGAACTTCAGTAAGAACAATTGTTAATAGCTACAAACAAAAAAAACTGTGGGGTCTAGTTAATAAAAAATTACTTTTAAAAAAAAAGCAAATTTGATGTGAGAAAGAATAGGCGAGGAAATATACATTTGCTTTCATGTTTCTTGAAATGGGGTAGGTATCTTGAGAACCACTGAATGTTAAAGAGCTGGAAGAAACCTGTGGAGAGCATGTTTTCTAACCACCTATATTTTATGGATAAGGAAATGAACCCCAAAGAGGGGGAGAGGTTTCCCCAGGGTCATACAGCTTACCAGGAGGCATCACAAACACAATGCGTCCAAACCCAAACTCAATATATTTCTCCAAAATCCACCCATCTACCAAACATTTCTATTCCTATCAAAGGTGCCTCCATTCTCCAAGGTTCTGTGGTTGGTAATATCTATATCACTCTCAGCTCCTCCCTTTTCCCCACCCCACATATCCAATCAGTTGCCAGATCTTGTGGTTTCTACTTTTGTAATATCTCTCCATCCCAACTCTTCTCCCGGTTCATATGGTTACTGCCTCAGTGCAGGCCCTCATCTTTTACCCAAGACTTTTACAACAATCTAGTTTATCCCTCCTTCATCCAGACAGCTGTGAAAGTGATTTTTCTTAAGCCAAGTCTCTACCAAGTCTCTACCTTACTCAACAAGCTCCATAGGCAAAAGGCTTCCTATTGCCTGTGGGATAAAGCATGAGCTACTGAGTCTGATTTTGAAAGCCCTTCACTATCTGGCCCCAAACCAGCTTTCCATTTTCCGTGTTTAAACTAATATTCTCTTTGTTCCTGACACAGTCTACCTTTTCTCTCCCTGTGTCTTCAGGCTGGCCGGGATATGTGAGGGCCTACTCTTCTTGGCCAAAAAGGGTGGCTCCCAAGTCACTATGTTGTACATAGCATCCACTTAAGAATGTTCATTGATTGTCTATCCTGTATTGCCTCTCCATCATGCTCTTAGCAATCTCACAGTTATTTTACCAGAAGTTTACAATTTCTTCATAATAATAATCAGGTTGCTCCAAATATGAAAACCATAAGTTTTTGGCTTTCTTGCAAAGTTGTAAACCATTCTGTATAACTTACCATCTAAAAAAAAAATCCAACTAATAGTGGATTTCGGCCTGATGGGCAGAGATGGCACACCGAGAGGTGCCTAAGAAATTCCTTGAGTGGTCAGAACCTCTCCACCAAATTGTTAAAAATATTCTCAACAATATTCTCAACAGGGGCGGCTAGGTGGCACAGTGAGTAAGAGCGCCGGCCTCAGAGTTGGGATGACCCGAGATTGAATCCGGCCTCAGAAAATGAGCACCCACACATAAATAATGACTAGCCGTGTAACCTTGAGCAAGTTACTTTAACCCCAATTGCTTTAAAAAAATATTCTCAATAGACCAAGGCCTAGGAAGCATATATGCAAATAGTGGAGAAGATCTTATAATTAAAAAAAATCAATCAAGTATTTATTAAACACATGCTATAGCCAGACCTGGGGATACAAGTGTAAAGAATGAAATGGTCTTTACTCAAAAGGAGCTGACATTCTAATGGGGGAGAATACACACACATATGAATATATGTATGGCATAAATATAAAATTAATAAATACATCTACATACACACAAATAGTTAAGTGCAAGGTAGTTTGGAACAGAGGGCACTAGTAGTTCGGATTAGGAAAGGCTTCATGTAGAAGATGCTACCTGAACTGCAAATTATAGTCTAGTCTCTGTAACCTGCATAGTGAGGGGCTATATCTCACAGGTAGCATGGGAATGTTGTTGTGTGGCTTAAAGGGAGGCAGAATAGAAATCTCTAGCCTTTTTCTCCCACCCTTCTCCTAGGAGATTTTAATTCCTGCCAGGAGGGGAAGCAGAAAGGTCATTCTGCTCTCTTCAGAGAGAAAGGGTACTGGGCTGGAATTATACTTATCTTCTCCCTTAAATATTATTAGTCTAGGCTTGGAAGGGGTGGAGACGTGATTTTGGGGTTCAGGCTAATTTCTGATTGCTGTTTATTACTGGGGGGATGGAAGGCCCCAAGTTTTACACCTGAGATTTGATCCCCTTCCTACGAAATACCAGTTCTACAATGAAAAACATAGCTTTTAGGCAAGAAACCCATTTATCCAAATTGGTGGCAAAATAGAAGCGAGGGGAATTATATGTATGAGAATATACTCCAGACAATATAGAGTAAAGGAGCTCTCCCATTGGGAGTTAGGTAACTCATCTGAACCGAGAGAGAGACAGAGACGGAGACACAGAGAGATACAGAGACACAGAAAGAGAGAGACAGAGAGAGGGACACACAGAGAGATACAGAGTCACAGAGAGAGAGAGACAGAGAGACAGAGAGACAGAGAGAGACAGATAGAGAGAGAGAGAGAGAGAGAGAGAGAGAGAGAGAGAGAGAGAGAGAGAGAGAGAGTCCTAGGACTCACCCAAAAAGAAACTCCCTGAAGTCTAGTGTAATAAAGACTGCTGGCTCCTCTCATGTGTTCCCAGAGTCTTTTCCTTCAAAAACCTGAAGAGAGTCTGGCCTTATCCATCTTCTCTCTTGAAACTGGAAGCAAGAAGTGACTGCAGGGCCCAAAGCAATTCAAACTTGACATTTCTCTTGCCTCTCTGAGAAAGTCCCATGCCGATGGGCTTTGGGACTGGGGTTACACCTGCAAATAAATGGTGTTTATATATAAGATTTCTAAGGATTACTAATGCTAAAGGTTATGTGCTCTTCTTCATCATACTGAATTTGAGAGTCTCAGAGATGGAAGAGACTTCAGAGGTCATTGAGTAGGCTTGGTTCCTGGTCATAGATATAGAGCTGAAAGGGACCTAAAAGGTTACCTAGACCAACAAACATTTTCATTTTACAGATGAGGGAACTAGGGCCTGGAGAGATGAAGACACTTGCCCAAGGTCATATAGGTAACAAGTGGCAGCATTTGATGACTACAAACTGATCTATACCTGATGAGGAATCTCCTCTGACATTCCTAACAAGGGGTCATCCTACTTTTGCTGCTATGATTTATGATAGATTTGTACTGCCACAGATGGTGTTGTAGGACTTTTGTTTGTTATTGTTTTCAAATCATAATCAGACCTGCAATTTGTCCTCTGTATTTACTTTTTTCTCATCCAACTTTGAGGATTGTGGACCACAGTATTCCCTGAAGTTTATTCCGGTTATTGCATGCTTCAGGGCCAGAAATTTCAGTTCTCTGTATTTTCTAAGGAAAAGGAGCAAGGAAGCATTTGGTCAACTGTTAGCTCACTCTTTGGCTACAGCTGAGTCCTTTGTTTTTAATGAGCAAGTATTCTGGATACTGGAGTACAGAAGATGATTGAGCTTTTAACTGTACATCAATAGTGATAGTTTTTATATATATATGATACATACACAAACATAGACATACCAACACCATTTTATATATGTTTAAAATGAATATAGCCATATATAGCTACCCTTTTCCTACTAAATGGGCATTTTGGAGGCACATCTGGGTATGTACATTTATTTTGTTTTGTTAAAGACTGGTTCTTCCCATCTTACCCAGGCTGGAAGTTCAGAGGCTACTCACAGTCCATTTTTGGTGCTGATCAACATGGAGCTTTGACTTCATTTCCTACCTGGTCCAATTTGCCACCCTTTAAGTAACCTGGAGCTCTGCCCTCCCCACTCCCATGGAGGGGGGTGGGGTTCATCAGATTGATGCCAAACTTGGTCCAGAAACCCAATGTGTAGAGTCCACTGAAGTTTAGAACTGAGCTCAAGAGATCTGACAGCAACAAGTATATAGGCATTTACCACAACACCTAGCATTGTATGTGTATATGTACACATTTACAAAATATGTACTCACATGTGTATATATGTCTGTAAATATAAGCATACACAATACAACTTATAGGAGTATGTATACATACACATGTGTATATATGTATACACACAAATATACATATATTTGTGGAATGGGAGATGAAATTGAAGGGCTAAAGTTGAAGTCACAGGAACCAAATTTAAATATTCTATTTGAGTCTGTACTGCCTGTGTGACCTTGGGCAAGTCATTTCACTTTGGGGCCTCAAGCTCTTCATCTGTAAAATGAGGAAATTGAACTAAATGGCCTCTATTATACCTTCCACCTCTAGATCTTGAGCAGGGGTGGGAAACCTGTGGCCTCAAGGGTGTATGTGAATCAGGTTCCTGACCCTGATCTAGATTCTATTGTACTTTCCTGACAATAACCCTTTGATTTAAGTGATGCAGGCATCACTGTCCCCATCTTACAGCTGAGGAAACTTTTGCTTTGAGATATTAAATGACCTAACTATGTCATCATTTTTCATGTTGATAATTTAATTTGATTTTTTCTTTTTTCTTTTTTTTCTTTTCTTTTTTTCTTTTTGGAGAGCAATTGGGATTAAGTAACTTGCCCAAGGTCATATGGCTGGTTTTTTTGTGTGTTTAAGTATCTGAGGCTGGATCTGAACTAGGTCCTCCTGACTCCAGGGCTGGTGCTCTACTCACTGCACCACCTAGCCGCCCCTCGATAATTAGTTTCAAGTTACACTTTCCAGCACCTTCCCACCAAAGGCTAATTACACTAATAGTGAATAGCAAATAAATTCATCTACCCAAGCAAAATAGCAAATGGAAATAGATGTTCTACAGATTAGACTCTGCTGGAAAACACATAAGAACACATGAGCTCTTTCCTGGGAGCTAGAAAAGATTTCTTCCTTTCTTTCTTTCCTTCTTTCTTTCCTTCTTTCTTTTCTTTTCTTTTCTTTCTTTCTTTCTTTCTTTCTTTCTTTCTTTCTTTCTTTCTTTCTTTCTTTCTTTCTTTCTTTCTTTTTGGAGGGGGGAAGGCAGGGCAATTGGGATTAAGTGACTTGCCCAAGGTCACAAGGCTAGTAAGTGTTAAGTGTCTAAGGTCAGATTTGAACTGAGGTCTTCCTAACTCCAGGGACAGTGCTCTATTCACTTCACTACCTAGCCTCCCCTAGAGAACATTTTATTATTATTATTTTTTAGAGCAATTGGGGTTAAGTAACTTGCTCAAGGTTACACGGCCAGTCATTATTTATGTGTGGGTACTCATTTTCTTTCTTTCTTTTTTTTGTTTGTTTGTTTTTATTTTTAATTAAACAGATGCTTTATTAACTTCTGGTTTACACCATTCATTTCCACCAGATTATGAGTTACATTTTTCCCCCATTTTTTCCCTACCCACCACCCCAGAATAGCAGTCCCACTAGATATCCCCTCATCCAATCTGCTCTCTCCCATATCTTCTCCCATACCCCCTTCGACTTTGCCATTAGGGCAAGGTGAATCTCTGAGCCCCACTGCCTGGACATCTTATGAAATATTTAATTTTAAAACTTCGATTTTCAGATCCATTCCCTTTCTCCCTTGTTACCCACTCCCTCTGAGAAGATAAGCAATTCAGTATGTGTTGTACATGTATATCTATGCAAAGCATTACCATAGTAGATATATTGTAAACGACTGCTTATATTTCCCTCCCACCTGTCTCACCTCCCACCTGGTCCATTCCCTACTTTGATCCTGTCCCTCTTTGATAGTGGGTACTTCTAACCTCCCCTCTCCCCAGAATGCTCTCCCCTCCATTATCCCCCCTCTCATCCCCCTTTCCCCTACTCAGGAGAGTGAGTGAGGGTAAGATATTCCATTTAGTATGTATGTGATTCTCTCCTTGAGCCAACTTCAATGAGAATATGCTTTTGCCTTTTTGCCTTCCTGTTCTTCCCCTCCCTGCAACTACTTCCCCTTGCCTCTTCTACATGAGATAGTTTGCCCTACCCTGTCTCTCTCCATCTCCTCTTGCCACTTTCCTCTCTCACCTCTTGACTTCACCCCTTAAGAGTCATCCCTTCCTTGGGGCGGCTAGGTGGCTCATCGAGCAGAGAGCCAGCCCCAGAGCCAGAAGGACCCGAGCTCGGATCTGGCCCCAGACACCCAACCCACACACACACACACACACAAAAACCCAGCCACGTGAACCTGGACAAGTCACTCAATCCCAATTGCCCTCCAAAAAAAAAAATAATCATCATCCCTTCCCATCAAATTCAACCTGTGCCCTCTATCCATGTATACCTGTGAACATATGCCATGTACCCATCTTCAATTATTTTCATAATGAGAAAGGTTTCATCAAACACAGTTATTATTTTTCCATGTAGGACTGTAAATAGTCCAACTTTGATAAGTTCCTTTTGATTTCTTTTCCTTGATTACCTTCTCAAGCATCTCTTGCTTCTTGTGTCTGAATGTCAAATTTTCTATTCAACTCTGGTTTTTTTCATCAAGAATGCTTGAAAGTCCTCTATTCCACTGAATGACCATATTTTCCCCTGAAACAAGATACCCAGTTTTGCTGGGTAGGTGACCCTTGGGTTCATTCCCAGTTCTTTTGCCCTCTGGAATATCATATTCCATGCTCTTCAATCCCTCAGTGTAGAAGCTGCCAGGTCCTGGGCTATTCTCATTGTGTTTCCACAATATTGAAATTGTTTCTTCCTGGCTGCTTGTAGTATTTTCTCCTTGATCTGGGGATTCTGGAACCTGGCTATAATATTCCTGGGAGTTTTCTTTTTGGGATCTTTTTCAGGAGGTGATCTGTGGATTCTTTCACCCTCTATTTTGCCCTCTGGATCTAAAACATCAGGGCAATTTTCCTTGAGAATTTCTTGAAGGGTGATTTCTAGGTTCTTTCTTTGATCATGGCTTTCAGGTAGTCCAATAATTTTTAAATTATCTCTCTTGGATCCATTTTCCAGGTCAGTGGTTTTTCCCATGAGATATTTCACATTGCCTTCTATTCTTTCGTTTGTTTGGATCTGCTTAACAGCATCTTGATTTCTCATAAAGTCACTAGCTTCCATTTGCTCCAGTCTAACTCTGAAGGAATGAATCTCCTCAGTGAACTTTTGAGATTCTTTTTCCATCTGGCAAATTCGACTTTCTAAGGCATTCTTCTCCTCATTGCCTTTCTGAGCCTCTTTTGCCATTTGAGTTAGTCTATTTTTTAAGGTGTTATTTTCCTCAGTCAGGCTGTTGACTCTCATTTCATACTTTTCTTGCATCTTTTTCATTTCTCTTCCCAAATTTTCCCCCACTTCTCTTATCTGCTTCTTAAGGTCCTCTATGGCCTGTAGCCAGCTTGTATTTTCATTTGGGGCTTTTGGTGCAGGAGTTCTGATCTCACAGTCCTCCTCCATGCTTTGAGCCTCTTTGCCCCTAAAATAGGAGTCCAATGTTGAACTTTTCTGTTTATTTTGTTTCGTTTGCCTAGGCTTATTGCCACTTAATTACTTGATTTTGGGGCTTGTTGCCACAGTAGGACTCTGCCACCAGACAGGGGAGCTTCCGCCCAAACGTGGGGTCTTCATAACTTCCGCCCAGTTGGGTGGCCTCTGTAAAGCCTCCACCCACTCTGTCAAGTTGGATACCCACCCCAAACTTCCCCCCCAGACCACAATCCAGATCCAGGCAGTTTAAAGCAAAAGCGATTAACCCCCAGACTGATTGCTGGATCTCCCTACAGTTCGCAGACCAGGAGCTAGAGCCACTACTGAGGCTGCAAAATGGCTTCTGTGCAGCTGTTTCTTCAGCAGCTTTTTGCCCCCAGGGGAGGAAGCCATGTGTTTCCCAAATACTGGTACCAAAGTCCATAGGGCACTAACCTCTCACTTTGGCCTAGGCATATCTGTGCTGATAATTCTGGAATCGCCACAATTGCTGGTGTTCTGGGGTTCCACCAGACAGCTGAAGGCCCGGCCACCCTGGGGCTAAAACCGAGGACCTGGGCTCGGCTCTGCGGGCTGTGCTGTCGGTTCCCAGTGAGCTGTGCTGCCTGTTCTCAGAGCGCTGCGCTGGCCCACTCCCTGCAGGGCTGCTGGGCTGTCCTCAGGAGGTTAGCTTCTCTGTGCCGTTCTGTGGGTTCTGTGGCTCCAGAAGTTGTTCGGAGCTCCCTTTCACATTGTTTGAAATTTGTGTGGGGCAGAGCACATTGGAAATGCTGTTTCTACTCCGCCATCTTGGCTCTGCCCCCGGGTACTCATTTTCTGAGGCCGGAATCAATCCCGGGTCCTCCCGACTCCAGGGCCAGAGCTCTTACTCACTGCGCCACCTAGCTGCCCCGAGAAAATTTTATTTCAAACCAAGAGAGAGGCCAAGTTTTTACCAAAGCATAAAATCTTCAAAATCTGTAAAGAGATAGTTGGAAGGTAGAGGCATGTATAGAAGTTGACTTCCCCTATGTATTTGAAACATCCAAAATCTTTTCATCTTCACACATGTCTCCCAAAAAGTCTCTCCAGAACCACAAATGTCCCCAGATGCCCTGGTGCTGCTCCATTTCTTTCAAATCTATATTCTCTCCCCAAAGAGAGGTCACATCTCTCTGCAAAAGCACAGTTAGTTAATAAGTATTTATTTAAGCACTTAATAACTGCCAGGTACCATGCTTAAGTGCTGGATACACATGTGACAACTCCCCAGACTTGATTGGGAGTCCTGTTACATATATAAAAATACAAATGCTTATAAAATAGCTCACATTTCTGTAACCGGGAAGGTACTTTCCTCACAACAAGTATATGCAAGTGTTATCACCACTTTACAAAATTTGAAATTATAGTTTAAAAGAAATAAAATGACTTGCCTAAGATCATATAGTAAGTGGCAAAACAAAGACAAACTAGGACCCACTGACTCCAAGTCCATCCCTGGTCATATACGGAGGTTAAGTGATTCCCCCAGATTCTTAGATCTGGTTAGTGTTAGAGGTGGAGCTCAAGCCCAGATCTTCTGATTCTTGGTTTGTACAGCTCTTATGGGAGGGATGAGTTGGAAATTTTTTTGGTGAATGGGAAAATATAAAGTGGTTGAGTTGGGTTAAGGTACTAGTGCAATTTAAGTGAATTAAATTTCTTCAAAGGAAAAATCTAAACATAATTTCATTTGTTCATTCCTTTGGATCTCCCCACTTGAAAATAGTGAAAGATGGATACAATTTTGGTATCGCTCAAATATCTAAACTGATAGTCTTAGGCATGTTATTTCCATGTATCCATGTCCAAAACAATTATGTTTATCCCATGGGTGGGGGACCTGTGGCCTTGAGGCCACATGAGGATCTCAAGTGAGTCCTTTTTTTTTTTTTAAAGCAATTGGGGTTAAGTAACTTGCTCAAGGTTACAAGGCTAGTCATTATTTATGTGTGGGTGCTCATTTTCTGAGGCCGGATCTGATCTCGGGTCATCCCAACTCCGAGGCCGGCGCTCTTACTCACTTCGCCACCTAGCCGCCCCTTTAGGGCAATTGGGGTTGAGTAACTTTCCCAAGGTTACACGGCTAGGTTTTTTTTTTGTTTGTATGGATTAAGTGTCGGAGGCCGGCTCCGAACTCAGGTCCTTCTGATTCCAGGGCCAGCGCTCTATTCACTGCGCCACCTAGCCGCCCCCCAAGTGAGTCCTTTGACTGAATCCCCACCCGAAGTCCGAGGTTCCCCACCCCTAGTTTATCCAAATGATTTACCAATGGCTCCTCTCACTGAATTCTAAGTCTGTCTAAATCAGTCAACAAACATTTATTAAGTACCTACTGTGTGTCAGGTAGGAGGCCACTAGGTGGCTCAGTGGATAGAGTGCTGACCTGAACTCAAATCCAGCCTCAGACACTTACTAGCTGTATGACCCTGGACAAGTCACTTATTCTCTGCTTTGATCCACTGGAAAGGAAAATGGCAAAACTCTCCAGTATCTTTGCCAAGAAAATCCCATGACCAGTTTTGGTAGGCTTTGGCCCATGGGGTCACAAAGTCAAACACAACTGAGCAACAACAAATGTGTTAGGTCCTGAGGATATGAGTACAAACAATGAAACAATCCCTCTTTGTAAGGCACTTACATTCTAATGAGGTGAGACAGCAAGTACAATGTATAAATATACACAGCACAAATATAATAACCTATGAATATATACAAAGTAGTTAAAACACAAGGTAGTTGAGGAAGGAGGGCACTAGTAGGTGAAAAGATTAGGAGAGGCTCCTTGGTAATTGATGTTGATGATGGTACTTGAGCTGCATCTTACAGTAAAAGAGAGGACAGTTTGACTGGATCACAGACAACAGGAGGGGAAGTTGTGTCCCAAGAGGCTGGAAAGATAGGTTGGGGCCGGATTGTGAAAAGTTTTAAAAGCTAACAGAGGAGCTTCTATTTGATCTGAGAGTCAGTGGAGCTTACTGAAGAGGGTAGTGAAGCGGCCAGAGCTGTGCCTTATGATCACTGGCAGCTGGGTGAAGTAAGGACTAAACTGTGGGAGAGATCTAAGGTAGGGAGAAAAGTTAGGAGGCCATTGCAATCACCTAGGAGAGAACTGAACTAAGGTGGGATCTGTGCTATGTCGCTCGTCCTCAGTGTATCTGAGGCTCCAAGTGGACTCTGATACCCATGCCAATGGGAACACTAGGTCTTCAGTCTTCTGACCCTTTGAAGTTCACAAGGTTATCACCAGGTAAGGGTAACACTCCCTTTGGGTTTGCTCTCCCTCCTCTCCAAACAGGTGACTTGGAGGATCTCCTGGAAGCCCTCAAAACTTCACTGCTTTGCTCCTGAAATGAACACTTCCCAAACTGGCTTACTGTACTACAAACAGACCCAAAGATTTGTGTGAGTCTTCTAGACAATCGAAAAATATTTCCTAGGTTATGTCATCTGCTTTCACCCAATGATCCAAGTACTTTATTCCTTCTAAATCAAAGACTTGTTAGTTCCTAGTTTATACTTTTGACTGATTCAATAGACAAGACTGAGCCTTCTTTGTTTACACCAATCAGGGTGGGATTATAGAGCCTCCTCCAATTCTTTTATAGTATAAACAACTGCAAATGAAATTAGGAATGATGTATACAGCCTGTCGACAAGATAGACAATTATCAACAAGGAATATAATCCCTTTCATGTTTTCTTCATTCAACGTATATTTATTAAGCATACATTTATTTATCTAGCATCATACACTAGAATTGGAAACCAAGCATCTTGAATATCTTTTTTTTTGATTGGGATATTTTATTTTATGGGTTGTAAATTCTTAGCTTTGTTGTTTTATGGAGGTTTCTTAAAGGCTTCCCTACTTGCCTATGTGTGTGGGGGGGTTGGGGTGGGGTGAGGGGGAGACCCAAATGATGTCATTCTAGCTACCTAACTTCATTGACGCATTTCTCCCCACACGATGGCAGTATTTATTCAAGACAGCAGCTGGACCAGAATTCCAGCTTAAACTGAGAATCTGAAGGGACACAGGATGTAACTTGAAAAAAAAAAATCAGAAATCACTATCATACTAGGGTATTTCAAGTCACCACCTCCTTTCTGGAGGACAGATGCAGCATGTTCTTGATCATTAGACTTAAAGTTAGGAGACTGGTTCAAATTCTACCTCTTGACACTTTCTAGCTACTCATTTAGTAATCTTTGTGCTTTGGGACAAATCATTGGACTCCCCTGAATCTCAGTTTCCTCATCTGTAAGTTGGAATAATAATAATTGATTGTATTATCAGTCCTATTGGTCATTGTGAGGAAAATACTTTGTAATTTGAAAATATAAGCCATTAACACTATCTGTTTTAAATCTATGCAAACTAGCTTCTGGCTCTCAGTACTTTCAAAGTGCTTCAGGGTTGATGAACTCTGTAAGGAATGTGTTTAATGCTATGTGTTTAATGGATGCCAGCACCATGAACACAGGAGGTGTTCTGGTTTCTATGAAACAAAACCAAGAATTTGGCTGTAATCATTAATTCATTTCACATGAAAGCTAGTAGATGGATTTAACTTTTTAAATGATAAAGAGAGAGTTAAACTAAAAAACAAGTCTTTGTAGTTTCCCTAAATCATTCAGGGAACAAAAAAATGAGGACTAATACATAACACTAGTGTGATATTTTCCATCTGTAAAACAACTTAGAAGTATAAATTAATCTTTCCAGTTCCCCTGATTGAAAAGTAATGAAAGCAATTTATTACATTCAGATAAACAAATGGACCTGTTTGTGAGATTATTCAAGTCTTTGTAGGTGTTTATTTAACAAGAATATGTCTTTAGAGATAAAATATTGATATTTCAGGTATCTCTGTCTCAAAAACATCCTTCATTAAATTGGAATGCCATACAAACAAGCAAAAAATGCCCAGTTATGACCTCTGTAATCTCAGTGTCTTGCTTCTGAGATTATTTCCAGTTTGTCCCATACATATCTTATTTATTTATAGTTGTTTGCATATTGTCTCCCTCCATTAAAATGTGAGCTCCTTGAGAGCATGGACTAGATTTTTTTGTTTTTGTTTTCATCTTTCTTTGTATCCCCAGCCCTTAGAACAAGTGACTGGCAAGTAGTAGGCCCTTGATAAATGGTTTTTGACTTGATGGTACAAAAGTCTTACTTAGAGGTCTCTCAGAAAGGAGAAAACACTGCATTCCTGAAGATTCTGCTGGCTAAATCTGTTGTCTGGCTGATCCAGTCAACTAGAAATGGCTTTGAGTGTCTTTGGTGCCCAGTAATAGACTATGTGTCTGACCTGTGGGATTTACCTTGCTAAGCAAGAGGAAGCTCATTACTAGCAGGCTGGTCATCAGGTGATGAATGTTCAGAGCTGCAGAAATTCAAGATCAACAATTTAGGAAACATGTTTTTGGAATGGATCATGTGTGGAAGAGGGTAATCAGGATGACTTAAAAGGGCCATTTAAAGCTTAGTTGAAGGAAATGAAAATGTTTAGTTCAAAGAATAGGTAGAATCGGATACCTGGTTTCAAATATTTAAAGGGCTGTTGAAGAAGAAAGAGGAAAAGGAGAACGAGAAAAAAAGGAGGAGAAGAAGAAAAAGAAGGAGGAAGATGAAGAAGAAGAAGAGGAGGAGGAGGAGAAGGAAGGAGAGGGAGGAGAAGGAAGGAGGAGGAGAATGAGGAAGAAGAAGAAGAAGAAGAAGAAGAAGAAGAAGAAGAAGAAGAAGAAGAAGAAGAAGAAGAAGAAGAAGAAGAAGGAAGAGGAGGAGGAGGAGGAGGAGGAGGAGAAGAAGAAGAAGAAGAAGAAGAAGAAGGAGAAGGAGAAGAAGAAGAAGAAGAAGAAGAAGAAGAGAAGAAGAAGAAGAAGAAGAAGAAGAAGAAGAAGAAGAAGAAGAACCTCCCTTGTTTTGTTTTGGCCACAGAGAAAAGAATGGAACAATTTGTAGCCATTGAAGGGAGGCAGATCTTAGTTCCTTGTAGGGAAAAATTTCCTAACAGTTGGAGCTATTTCAAAGTGGAATGGGCTTACTTGGGAAGTAATATATTCAATAGAGGTCTTCAAACAAAGACTGGATAATCACTTCTCCATGATATAGACCCTTTCCATGTAAGGAGAGAGACTTTCAATTCAGGCAAGATTTGGAATAACTGACTTCTGAGGTCCTTTCCAATTTTGAGTTTCTCTGACACCATAGCTTAGGAGGGGTGTTTTGTAGGAATATTCACAGTTAAGAAATTAATGATCTTTTTTAGGCTGTTAGGTAGAGATTGGATAGAACATGAAATTTGGAGTCAGAGAGACCTGAATTTGAATCCTGCTTTGGACTCTTGCTAGATGTGTGACCCTGGGCAAGTCACTTAACAAAATGGGACAATAATAGTAGGTTGTTGTGAAGGACAATTGAGATCATGTATGCAAAGCACTTTGCAAACCCTAAATCTTATGTGCTAGCTATCAATTGTTTACAGTGGCTAATTATAAAGCCCATTGAGTTATAGGAGGACAGAGTTTGTGAAAACATATTGGAGAATCAAAGCTGGTTTGTGTTCTTCGGGAAGTGAATCAGATGCATTGATGAACAACTGCCAAGCCAAGTATTCATTCCACTTCCTAATGTGTCAGCATATGAGGCATTGAAAGTCTGTTCTATATTACCCAGCTCAACTGTTCTCTGAGACTACCCCTGATTTTAATATTAAAAATTAAACCTGATTTAGCTGAGGCAGAGATGAATTTCATTCTAAATTTATACAGGGAAAAGGGAAAGGCTGGAAAAATGAACCCTGCTATAGCTTTTGCCTCCAGCCAATTTGAACAAGATAGTTTAATATGTTTGGCCAACTTCCCAACAGACTACTGTTAGCGTCCTGCTTGTTTCCTGACTTCAGCTCTTCCCCAGGTTCTCCAAAGTGGCCATCATGCATGCTTGTCACATTGGTCTTTAAAAGGCAGGCAAAGAAAAGGACGCTAAAAAGGAACTAAATGCTGTGTAATTTTTAGGACCAATCTTGGTCCCTGGGAAGAGAAGAAATGTACTTCTCCCCTTTTCTTGGAGGGATCGATGCCTCTGGCCACAGAATGTGATATATACACTGTCAGACACAGCCAGTGTCATTGGTTAATGCTTTCTTTATTATAAGGGCTGGCTCATTGGGGAGTGGCCAAAATGGGGGTAGATGTGAACATGACTATGATCTATAAACAAAAGGAATCAATCAAACTTTCATTTAGAGAAATGCAGGCAAAGAGGCCATGTGGAGCCTCCCATGGAGGACTAACATCCGGCAGAGCACATTACCTGCCCCTTATCTATCTAGAGTACATATGCTTTGAGCAGAGCTATTATAACATGTCCCATACTTCCACCCCTTACAATGTGTTCCTCTGACCTGGACTAGTCTTCTCTCAAGGGAATTTTGTCTCTATAACTGGCTTAACTGGGCATTTCTGAGACTGCCAGATAGATCCAAGCCTTAAAGCCTGGCAGGCCTAAGGTTTCAGTGAAAGTAGTTTCCAACCCTGATCCACACAAGTATGAAGTCTTTATATCCTTGGGTCTCTTTCTCTCTGTCTCTCCATGCACATAATACATATAGACATGTACATGTATATACACGCACATACACATATCTATCTATCTATGGAGTATATGTTGCTAGGGGTATATGCATGGGTTACTAGACCAACCTTGAATGCTCTTTAGCCTATTCTACATAAATAACAATGCTCCTTCACAAATGCAAAGGAAAAGTCCAAGAGGTTGGAATTGTGCCACCTCTACTTACTGCCACCTAGTGATAGTGGCAGCCAATGAAGTTGTTCAGTTATTTTTTTTTCAATTGTGTCTAAGTCTTTGGGACACATTTGGGGTTTTCTTGGCAAAAATGCTGGAGTAGTCTGCCATTTCCTGCTCCAGTTCATTTTGAAGATGAAGAAACTGAGGCAAACAGTGTCCAGTAAATTTCCCAGGGTCACACTGCTAGCAAGTATCTGAGGCTGGATTTGAACTCAGGATTTGAGGTCCTGACTCCAGGGCTGGAACTTTATCCACCATGCCTCCTAGTTGCTCTCTAGCCAGTGGTGAGGCCCTCTTAAATTTGAGGGATAAAGACTAGTGCCTCTACTAGTAGAGGTAGCCTAGAGTGTTGGGCTTGGAGTCAGAAACATCCACATTCAAATTCTACTTTTGGTACTAACTATATGACCCTGGGACTTATATTTTAGGGCATAGAGGATTGTGATCTGCCTTGGCACAGAACATTGCCTTCCTAGGAAACTGACATTGATGAATTCCAAGGGCAGTTCAGATTTTTTTCCCAGAGCACTTTGTCTGAACCCCGTTCTTTTGGCCCTATTGCATTCTATATGGTGGAACTTTTATTGGCATATGTATTGTATTTTCCTTTCATAAAGATAAAATCCTTGACGTTAGGGGCCGTGACATTTTTTCATCTTTGTATCTTCACTACGTAGCATAGAACCTTGGAAATAGAAAGTACCCAGTCAATATTTTTAAAATTTGTGCAATTCTTGTGATGCCCAATCACTGTTCATTTTGGGATAACCATCAGTTCTACAAGCAACATTGCTGTGATGGCTTCTTTTCACGAGGCTTTGTTTTTACTGCTGATAATTAACACACTCCAACATTCTATTTCACCTGTACTCCAAGGACAGTAGTCAGTGATAATATTGATGTTTCTTTTCTGCTTGTTTTTACCTTAGCCATCTCTTCTTTGTCTAAACACTGCAGGGATCTCCATAGCCACTGTCGTGAATACCTTTAACAACTATTTACTTTCTTGAATCCAACCCCGCCCCCCACAAATTTATTGAAAGCCTATTACTTATAAGAAACTATGCTAGTCACTAAAGATACAAAGACAAAACAACAAACAGTACTTGCCTACAAAGAACTTATATTCTACCAAAGGAACATACATGAGGTCATAGAATCCAAATGGAGAACAGGAAGGGACAGTGAGACCATCTACTCCAACACACTCATTTTATATACAAGGGGCTCAGCTCCCTCCCATCAGTAAATGTAATCACAGTAGGTCCACAATGTAATCAGAAAGTAGTAAGTATAAGCATGGTCATATGTGATGAAGTGATCCCTCTATGAGGTATAAAACTCTTTGATTGAGTCATGAAGGAAATAGTATGATTGACTTTTCAGACAAGCTGTTATACCTCTGGGGGCTTTAAATAGCTTGTAGGAATTTCAGCAGTTCAGCATTTCTAGAGTTGGAGCCAGAAGTGAATGAAAGAAAAATCAGGCCCCTGAGAGGGAATTACTTTTGAGGGAAAGGAGGAGATTTTCTCTTCTCCCTACCTCCCCTCCCATCAGAGTTACTGGACCATTAGGATGCAGGTAATTCTGTCAGGAGAAGAGACACACACCAAAGACAATGTGGAAAGACTGTTTCTCAAGGGAGAAGACAACTTTAGGAAGTATGATCCCTTGTGGTAAAAGAGAATGCCAGTTTTAGGCTAAAAAACTCCAGAAAAAAGAAGCAGACCCTGGGCAACTAGGTAAGTAGTCCACTTAGCAAAAAGCTGCATCCAAAAGGAGCTATGTAAGGACTTTAGAAAGAGGTAAAGGATTTCCAGTACGAGGAGTTATGAATCACCTGTTGCTACATATGTATCCCACATGGATGCATTATTATTGTACCCCATGTTTGAGTCCCCTTTTCCTATGGATGGTGTTTCTATTCGTGAGAGAATGCATCTGAGGATTTTCGCAGGGGGTAGGGATGGAAGTGGGTAGAGGGAGGGGGAAAGGCAGGAAAGAATGTGTGGTACCAACTGTTATTACTATACCATCTTTAGCCTTTGCTAATTGTTAATCAAGTCTACTGACTGATTGTTAATAGGACATACACCAGTGGGAGCTCATTAATGATAGCGTTATAAGTTCAGTCTTTCAGGGTAATTCCTAGAATGTAAGGTAGCAGCTAGGGACCCAACCCACAAATGTGAATAAGAAGCAGGATTCTACTGGGATATACTTTTACCATTATAGATAAGACCAGAATGATAGATTGTGGATCTGGAAGGAACCTTAGAGGTTATCAGGCCCAATTCCTATCCAAATTATGAATCCCATGTATAAAGTCTCCTGGGCTCTAGTTTCAGCTCTATTGCTAACTTGCTCTATGACTCCTGAGAAATCGCTCAATTACTTCTTGTTTCCATTTCCTCATTTGTAATAATACCTAGCTGAGCTCACAAGTTTGTATCAAGTATTGAATGGAATAAGACATACAAGAATAATTTGGAAAATATGATGTGCCACACAATGTGATGTGTTACTGAATACTAATGGGTATTCTGTGGGTATTATTGCTTCATTCATATTTATAGAAGATATATGATAGTTGTCTTTCAGTATTTGAAAGACTGTCATTGAAGAAGGATTAGACTCATTCTGTCTGGCTTGAGAAGGCAGAATGAGGAGCTATGGGTGGAAGTTATAAAGAGGGAGATGTAGGCTTGATATCAGGAAAAAGATTCTAATGATTAAGTTAGACCTACCCCAAAGTGGAATGGACTGTAGCAGGGTGTTCTGGGTTCTCCTTTTTTAGAAATCTTCCACCAGAGAATTGATGGCTATTTGCTTTGTATGTTGCAGGAGAGATTCTCTTTCAAGTGTGGGTAGGGTGAGTTGGCCATCCAGCTTTTGAATTCTATGATTCCAATTCTGTGTATCACATGTAAATCCTTATACCGCTCTCTTTGGTTAAACAGCAACATTTTGGGTCCCAAGGTGGTATTTACAGAAGGCAAAGAAACCCAGGCAAAAAGAAGACTGTAATTCATAATTAATATGGCTGAGAGGAAAGGGGCATCTGCAAGTAAGCTGTCTGTGAAAAGTGAGAGAGTAGATAGTAGGAAACTGAGTGAAACGTGAGATGGGTATTATTTAACCAACCTATCATACACTGGAAGGGAAAAAAAGGGGAAGGGCATTTCCAGAAGACATGGAGGTGCAATGAGGAAGAAATCACTCCATGTGACTAGTTTTATTGAGAGTGGGAGCAACAAGGAGGCGGTGGGGTGGTGGGAGGAATGGGAGAGAAAGAGGCCAAAGATGGTCTTAACTTAGCTAATATCTAGTGCTAGGCTAATAGTTTGGCAAAGCATCCCCTGTAACAATCCTGTTAGAATGTAGCTTCTTGAGGACAAGAACAATTTGATTTTTTTTTTTGTCTTTGAATCCTCAGCACTGAATATGTAGTAGTAGCTTAATTCTTGTTATATTGAAATGAATTACATATAGCAAGAAGATCCAAACTCTACTTGAAGATGTGAGATTGTGGTATTCAGAGTGAATTAAATTCAGTTAGAGATCAGTGTCAGTGGGAACAAATGGTTTTCTTCTTCCCAAGATGCCCCCTGCCTCCATCATTTCTTATGCATTCCAAGCTCCTTCTTTTAATTGTACAGTGTAGATTTTTGTAAAACTCATCGATAAAGAATACTTTGTCAACTCTATTTCTTAATGATTGGGGTGATTTTTTGGAGGCAGCAAAGCTTCTTTTAATCATATTGAATTATTTACTCAAAACTCCCATGGTCTCATATGTGCCAGATGTGCACATGACAAGTCTCATTCTGGATTTGTGCTTTTGGAATGTGGGCTTTCATTCTGATCTGGTCTCACTGTAGTCTGATACATGTTGTTGTACTTAGACATTGCGGTGACCAGAAAGCATAATGATTAGATGAAAAGATGCTTTATATCTCACTGCCCTCTAGGCAAAACATGGAGTTTTCCAAAACTTCAAACAATTCCACAAATGGAGCACAGTGCAAGTATTACACTTTGGGAATTCACATTCAGTTGGGTTTTTTTTTCCTTTAAATCAGCAATTTCCATTTCTCCACCTCCTATCCCCTGAAGAAAAGAATGAGGATTTCCACCAATTGTTTTCCTTTCCTTTCCATCCTATCCTTATTTTCTCCAAAATTCTTGTTTGGCTTGGGAAGCATGCCCAAGATGATCTCCCCAAAATCCTGCTCTTAAATCAGAATTTGTAAACATGTATGGAGAAGTGGCGGTATTGGCTTCAGAGGTAGGGAGACCTGGGTCCAAGTGCTGCCTCTGATACCTACAATCCATGAGACTGTCACTTAACCCTTCCCTGAGACGAGAAGTTACAGAGGAGTTGTTCATCTTTCTTGATCATTCTTAATTCTGGTGTCTTCCCTCAACTGATTATTTCCTATGTATCCTGCATATAGCTAGTTTGTACATATTTGTTTGCTACCTGTGAGTTCCTTGAGGGTAGGGGCTGTTTTTTGCCTTTCTTTCTATTCTTAGTGCTTTGCATGCTGTAGTCACTCAATAAATGCTTATTGACTTGGCTGATCTACATTGGTGAAGGGGTTTTCCACATTGGACATCCCCCACACTTTTGAAATCATTGCTCAGGATTTAAAGTTTCCCCAACACATATGGGCTCTGGCTGAAGTCTTCTTCTGGTGCTTCATTATGGCCCAGAGATGACCTAGGGTTCTTGAGGGCAATGCCTGATGAACACAAACTCTGATAAGCCCCACAAAACTGTCAAGATCGGGGTTGGCTAGGTGGCACAGTGAGTAGAGCACCAGCCCTGGAGTCAGAAGGACCTGGGTTCGGATCCGGCCTCAGACACTTAACACACACAAACAAAAAACCTAGCCGTGTGACCTTGGGCAGGTTACTTAACCCCAACTGCCCTCCAAAAAAAAGAAAAAAAAACTGTCAAGATCTCATTCTGGCCATGGACTGTATGTCATCCCCAGATTCACTACAAGGTGAGGGAGTTTTTGACCATGGCAACCTCTAGAAGGGTTACGATCTGCTGGGGTGGAGGGATAAAATCTTAGATCTTGAAGTAATGAAATATATTTGGTTAACTTTTACTCAATGTAATAAAAAACAGAATCGAGGGAGTTCTGATGGAGGTCTTTGGTTTCCTTTCCATTTTCCTGTGTTTAAAGGAATCTTTCCTGTATATTATTTCATGATGATAAATAAAGATGTTCATCATTAAAGCTATAGTAAGAATAAATTGTTTACCTTGGAAAGGAAAATTGAAGCGTGTTTATTAGGGAAGGGGTGCTATTGGACTTGGAGTTGGGAGGATGTGCATTTGAATTCTGCTTCTCACATTTACTACACATCTGTCCAAGGGCAAATCTTTGATTCTCTCTGAGCTTCATTTCCCTGTCTGTGAAATGAAGATACTAATACTAAAATGTGTACCTCAGTTGACTCTTATGAGGTGCAAGCAGATTTACATATCATTTTGCAAACCTTAAAGTGCTACCTAAGCGTCTGATATTGTTGTTTTGCCTTGATGCAGTGATAATTTTGCTGGGCCTAAGTTTTCTCCCCTGTAAAATGAGGAGGTTGGACTAGGTAATCTCTACAATCCTTTCTGGTTGGGAGAGTCTATGATCTCGTGAAGCAGCTAGATGGCTCAGTGGATAGAGGCTAGGCTTGTTGTCAGGAAGACCTGAGTTCAAATCCTACCCCAGACACTATGTGACCCTGGGCAAGTCACTTAACCTTTGTTTGCCTTAATCTATGGGAAAAGGAGATGACAGAACCCTCCAGTATCTGTGCCAAGAAAACTCCATGGATGGTCCATGGGATCTCAAAGAGCCTGACATAGCTGAAGAACAACAAATGATTCTGTGGATCCTAAATGCTGACAAAGAATATATCAGGGATGAAGAGGCTTTGGAGCTGAAAGGGACCTTAGAGGCCATGAAGCACAACCACCTCCTTTTACAGATAACATAGTTGAGCCCAGAGAAATGAAGTGACATTAGCAAGGTTACAAGGTAATAAGTGACAACCCAGGACTTGAACCCAGGCCCTCTGTCTTCAGGTGCAGTGCTAGATCCAGGCTAAGCATTGATCTTTCTTTGGTGGGGAGAGGGAGGAAGGCAAGGCAATTTAGGATAAGTGACTTTCCCAAGGTCACACGGCTAGTTTTGTGTTAAGTGTCTGAGGTCAGATTTGAACTCAGGTCCTCCTGACTCCAGGGTTGGTGCTCTATTCACTGCGCCACCTAGCTGCACCTAGACCAAGCATTCCTTTGGACATTTTGATTCTCTTACTGACCTCATTATGTCTGGAATTCTCATCTATTGAAATATTGAAGTATAATAAAAAGAAGAGTCAGCAAACCTAGTTTTGTACCCAGGCTCCTTCATTTCCCAGCTGGTTTTCCTTGGTCAGTCACTCCATTTCTCTGAGATTCAGTTTGCTCATCTGTAAAATGGGAATAATAATAAAAACACCTATACTCAGCACCTCATAGAAATGCTGTGCTTATGGAAGGAGACACATGGAGCTCTGTGACCATGAAGTAAGTACTGTATAAAGACTTAGGGGGCAGAGCTCCGCTTTTGGAGTAAGGAGACCCAGGTTCAAATTTCCCTTCTGGTACTTATTAGCTGTGTGACCTATGGCAAACTATGCAGGCTTTCTGAGCCTCAATTTCTGTATCTGGTAAATGGGGATAATAATACCTGTGGCGCTTCCCTCTCAGGGTTGTGGAGAGACCCAAAGGATATAATGTTTGTAAGTCTCTTGGCAAACTTTAAAGTGTCTATAAATCAAAGCTCTTAATATGTACTTGCAATTATTATAAAGGCAGATATTATATTATAGATATGTCATAATATATTATGTTATATTGTGTTCTGTTCTGTTATATTATACTACATTATATTATATTATGGCAGCTAGGTGGTATAGTGGATAGAAACTTGGACTTGGAATCAGGAAAATCTGAGTTCAAATCTGATCTCAGACACTTACTAGCTGACTCCAGAGAAGTTGCTTAACCTACCTGCCTTAGTTTCCTCATTTGTAAAATGGAATAGTAATGGCATCTACCTTTCAGAGTTGTTATGAAGAACAAATGAGATCAAACACATAAAGTGCTTGCAGAGTGCCTGGTACACAGTAGGTGCCTAATGAATGCTTGTTATCCATCTCTCATCTATTTATCTATCTGCCTATTCTATCTACCTTCTAAACAATGTAATATCCTCCTTTCTCAAGTAAGCAGATCACAGTATTGTAGAAAGACCAGGGACTCTAAAGTGAGGGGACCTGGGTTCAAATCTTAATTCTGATGCTTATTACTCAGGAAACCTTGGACAAGTCCCTTCACTTCTCTGGGCCTCAGTTTCCTCATTAGTAAAATGAGGAGACTCAGATGGACTCAGGGGTCCCTTCCAGCTCTAGCTCTCTCCTCCTATGAAGATAAAATGACAAAATAGGCATTTTCTGTTTCTTATTACTATTAGCAGACATTTATAGAGTGTTTTAAGGGTTGCAAAGCACTTTAGACATTTCATTTATTTTTATTTTTTTTTTTTATTTTTTTTTTTTTTTGAGCAATTGGGGTTAAGTAACTTGCTCAAGGTTACACGGCTAGTCATTTTTTTGATTTATGCGTGGGTGCTCATTTTCTGAGGCCGGATCTGATCTCGGGTCATCCAAACTCCGAGGCCGGCGCTCTTACTCACTGCGCGCCACCTAGCCGCCCCTTTAGGGCAGTTGGGGTTAAGTAACTTGCCCAAGGTCACACGGCTAGGTTTTTGTTTGTGCGGATTAAGTGTCGGAGGCCGGCTCCGAACTCAGGTCCTTCTGATTCCAGGGCCGGCGCTCTATTCTCTGCGCCACCTAGCCGCCCCGACATTTCATTTATTATCACCATTTTACAGATAAGGAAACTGAGGCACAGAGAAGTTAGACCACCCAGCTCGTCAGAGTCTGAACTCAGCTTTTATCCTGATTCCAAGGCTAGCCCTCTCTCCTCCATCGCTTAGCTTGCCTCTGTGAAACAACCACAGCAACAATAGTCAGCATTTATATGGTACTTTAAGGTTTGCAAAGTGTTTCACAAATAATATCTCATCTGATCCTCACAATAACCATGGCGGGGGCAGGAAGGTGATATTATTGTCCCCACTTTGCACATAAGGAAACTGAGGACTAAAGAGGTTAAGTGACTGGCCCAGGGTCACACAGCTAGTAAATTTGTCAGGTCACAATTTGAGCTAATGATAATAATTGACATTTACATAGAATGTACTGTGTGCCAAGCACTTTGCTAAGCCCTTTACAATTTTTATCTCATTTGATCCTCACGACTACCCTGGGAGATAGGTGCTATTATTACCCTTATTTTACAGAGGAGGAAACTGAAACAAATAGAGGTTAAGTGACTTGTCCAGGGTCACACAGCTAGTGTCTGAGGCTGGATTTGAACACAGGTCTTCTAGACTCCAGGAAGTGCCCCTGTGCTTCCTACTCATAGGATTGTCAAAGCTGGGTCCCTAGTTATCACTGTGCTCCCCACAAAGCTTCGTTGTCTGTTGTTTTTTTTTGTCTGACTCTTGACCCTATTTCAAACCTTCTTAGCAAAGCTACTGGAATGGTTTGCCATTTCCTTCTCTAGAGGATCACTGATCCATAGACAAACAGAAGTTAAGTGACCTGCCCAAGGTCACACAGCTAGGAAGTTTCTGAGGCAGGATTTGAACTCAGGTCTTCTTAACTCTGAGCCCGGTGCTCAAACCCCTGCACTACCTGGCTTCCTTGTGCTACCTAGCTAGCTTTACTTTTACTTTATGATTTCTTGTGGGCGATGTAGCAGCTTCCTCTTTGTTTGTCACATTTGCTTTGAATGAAGAAAAACAGCTCTGTAAAGAGGCAAGGTACTGTGATGGAAAGGCCCTAGGTTTAAATCTGGGTTCCCTGTGTGACCTTGGACAGGACATTCCCTATTTGAGCTTCAGTTTTCTTTTTACAAGATGAGGGGGTAGGAAGCACTAGATGTTTCCCAAGGCTCCCTTGGTCTCCAGAGCTTATGAATGGCTTCCAGATCTGTAAGCCAACTTCACATCATTCTTCTTCGGAAGTCCTAAAATGTGTTTATCAATCCTAATTTTCAACTCCACAGTGAGATCCCCATCTGCCTTATTCTGGAAGGTGGGAGGTGAAGAGGGAGTTTTGTGGAAGACTATTGCCTAGCACGTTGTGAGCAAATGCTTGTTGACTGATTGGTTCACTGATAACTAGCAGGCACAGCAGATAGAGCACTGGCCCTAGAATCAGGAAGACTCATCTTCATGAGTTCAAATCTAGTCTCAGATGATTACTGTGTGACCCTGGACAAGTCATTGAACTCTATTTGCCTCAGTTTCCCCATTTTAAAGTGATCCAGAGAAGGAAATGGCAAAATACTTTATCATTTTTGCCAAGAAAACCCCAAATGGGGTCATGAAGAGTTGGACATGACTGAACAACCAGAAAACAAGCCGATTCCCTTGGAATATGACTAAGGGTATGGTCTCAGGATGTAGGGATGCACCATTAAGCAATGTGTTTTTTCCTTAAAAATAAAACCAAATCTTGAGTGTCTTTTACTGGTCCCAAAGGTCTTTGCCATGTTGCCTCAAAGGAGGGAAGAACAGATATCTTGGGAAAAGGTTTTACCTAACACACTAATTGAGCATTAATGATATGGTTTCAGTGGCTTCTGAGAAAAGCATCTTCTAGGCTGTAAAACATAGCTACCAGTTGCCATTTTTCTGATTTTAAAAGGTGTAAAATTAAGTCTTAAGTGATGCCACCCTGTTCAGCCAGTCTTAGGCAAGAATAAAGCATAAATTCCAAATTCCTTCCACCAAAGAGATTAAGCACATTTTGCATAAACTCTGCATGTTGTTTTCAGGGGGTAACTGAAATAAAGATTAATCATTCCTGGACACTACTATCTTAATCCGCTGTAATGCAGGATACAAAGTTATATCATTTTTAATCATCTAATTTAACATTCCATTGTCCCTTGGGTGGCGGGGTACTTGTAATCTGCAGATATTAGCTCTAAATTCTTTCAACTGAAGCCAGATCACTTTGGAAATGATCAACATCTCCGGAATACAAAATATGTATTGAATGGAGTTGTGTAGTCACAGCAGGGAACATCTGTGTTTTAAATGAAGGGTTTGCATATTTATTTATGGGTCAGAGAGTAGGAGGATGGTATGCGTGTGCAAACCCTTGCATTATTTTTAGTGTCCAGGAAAATGAAAACACTCAATGGTACCAAAGACAAGGGAGGAGTGTAAGTCTGCCCCTGGTGGCTCTGGGCTTAGCATCAGCACACCTGCTCTATCTATGTTCCATGTCTAGGCACACACTGCTCTGTCAGCATGGGGCAAGCTGAGAGAGAGAGAGAGAGAGAGAGAGAGAGAGAGAGAGAGAGAGAGAGAGAGAGAGAGAGAGAGAGAGAAGAGGAGAGAATGAGAAAGAGAGAGAGAATGAGAAAGATAGAGAGAGGAGCAAGGCTTATTGTCTTGTTGTTTTTTAAAAGAAAACCTTCCCCACACCCCTTATTTAGATTATCCCAACATCTGTTAAAGATATCTGCTGCCTCATCATGGCATGGAGTTGACTCAGCTCTTGATTTCTCTGCCCATGGAACACAAGCTGAAGCAGATCAGAAAAATACAGATTTTCAGAATTGGATAGGATCTCAGAGCCTGACTAGTTCAAACCATACCTGAAATAAAAGAATTTGCTCTCTTATTTAATATAGTCCAGAAGTACTTAAAGACTTCCAATGAGGGTGAATCCTCTAGGTCCCAAGGTGTTACATTTCGTTTCTGATAGCTCTAATTATTAGGAAGTCTTTCCTTATATCAGGCCTAAATGGGCCTCTAGGCTACTTTCCACTCATCATTCTCTGCCCACAGGGGCTAAGCAGAACAAGCTTATTCTTTTTTCCATGTGCTAGTCTTTCAAATACCAGAGATGCTATGAACCTGGAGAGGCTTTGAATTCAACAAGAACCTGCCTTGCTAAGTTTTGATAGGTTCATCACAAAGTTGTTCAACCTGTCACATCAACTCTTGAAAACTTTCTACCAAGTCTAAAAGAGCTACAACCATCATCAGTGGAGGGAGAGTACAGAGAGAAGAAATCATGGCTCAAGGAGATAAGGTAGTTTCAAACCTTTGAAAGGATCAGGTGATTTAATACCTAGGGCCACTCATTTTGAAATCACTGGGTTTTTGCAGAGTCATGAACTCATATATTTTTTCTCTTAAAGCTAGGTGGTACAGTTGACAGAGTCAGAAAGACCTGAATTCAAACCTGGCCTCATATGCTTAACTAGCTGTGACCCTGGGCAAGTCACTTAAGTTTGTCTTGGTTTCCCCTTCTGTAAAATGTGAATAATAGTAGTACCTGCCTCCCAGGGTTGTTGTAAGGATCAAGTGAGATAATAGTAAGCGCTATATAAATAATAGTTATTATTATTTATTATTGTAAGTATGCCCTAACAATTCTGGTTTAGGCAATCCATTGAAGGCTTCCCTTTTAATCTCCTTTATTTTCATAGGCTCAGAGCTGGACGGAGGCTCAGAGCTGGACGGGTCCTCAGAGGTCAAATAATCTACTCCCTCATTTGCCAGATGAAGAAACTGAGACCCAGAGAATAATTTGCCCAAGATCATGTAGCTAGATTTGAACCTGTTCCTCTGACTCTAAGTCTAATGTTCTTTCTATTATACCACACTGCCTCCCTATCCCCCATAATGTCACTTTTTGGGGTCTCAAGAAAACATTTCTGCAGAACAAATTTACTAATGGTATGAGAATCCAATCAGTCTAGGGGTTTTAAAAAATTCTCATCTAGAGAGGTTTACAAAGTGCTTTGGAAACTTTAAAGTGGTATATAAACATAAGTCATCCTAATTATTTTCAAGGAAGCTAGGTGGTGCAATGCATAGAGCACTGGACTTAAACCAGAAAGACCTGAGTTCAAATCCCACTTCACTGTATGATCTTGGACAAGTCAGTCTTTTCTAGTCTCAGTTTCCTCAACTTCAAAATGAGAATAATAACAACTACCTTTTGCAGTCTTGTTGTGAAAAATCTTTAAAAAAAAGTTATATAAAGCACTTTGCAAACCTTAAAACATTATGTAAATGCCAGCTATTATTATTATTATAATTCTTCTTCAATTGTTTCATCCCAGTTGTTTTGCGGGGGTCAGAGGGACCAGCAGGCTCATTGACAAAATCAAATTAATTCGATGGTGATGTTTTTTTATTTTAGAATCGTATTGTACTTATGGATATATTAAAATGTTGTGGAGCCATCTTTTGAGACTTATGGGATCACAGAATTTCAGTTTTGGAAGTGACCCCAGAGGTCGTCTAGACCAAAAATCCCCGCGACACCCCAATAAGGTGTAAATGACTGCTTAGATTCTGAGTAAACGCTGGAGCAGTTGAATGGCTGTTTGTTGGCATGCTGTCCCTTTGCCTTCTTGGGTGAGGTGTAGGTGAGCTCTTCACTTTGGCTTGGTGGCTGTGTTCCCATCTGACCTGCAGGTGGTGCTCTTGCTCAGGTTCCCCTCAGTCACATTCCAGATGTGGAACACTCATCCAGTGTCTGGCCTCAGAGCCTCCCAGGCTATGACAGTACTGGGTTTAATTTGAAGTCGAAGGGGAGATTTTTCTTAGTAGTTAAATACATCCAGGAAAAGGATGGGCCAGAGTCAGGAAGACCTAAATTTGAATCCCGCCTCTGACACTTACTGTCTGTGAGAACATGGGCAAGCTATTTAACCTTTCAGCCTCAGTTTCCTCATTTGGATAATGAGGAGAATAATCATTGCACCTACCTCCCAGAGTTGTTGTTAGGATCAAATGAGATAAAATATGTGAAGTATTCTGCAAGTGTTATATAAGTGCTAACTATTATTATTATTATTAATAAAATTATATTATGTGACCTTTATTGAACGTTTTCTTACTTTTCTTTGGTAAGCTTCTTGAGGGCAGTGTGTGTTTCATTTCTGTCATTTTCTCAGTGCCTGGCACACAGTAGGCACTTAATAAAAGCTTGTTGAATTGGGGAATGGAGAAGGAGGGAAGGGAATAAGCATTTACATAGTACCTACTATGTGCTGGCACTGTGCTAAGTGCTCTTTACAAATATCATCTCAGAAAGAAGTATTTGAATATTCATTCCCCCGCCCCCAAGAGAGTGATGGAAAAATAAAGGTTTTAGCTTTAAAGCTATGAATTTGTCAAGATAGCAGAAGACCACAATGGTCAGACAAGAGAAATATGAAGTGAGTTGATAATATGACATTGTTACTTGTCAATATGTGGATGCTCTGAATGCAAATCAGCAGAGGTTCAAAGGCCTAGGACATGGAAGAAATTAGTCCAGACTGAAAAAAAAACCCCAACAATGTGGAAGATCTGGATGGGTGATGCTTCTCATGAAAATGAAGGCATGATTCCTGTTACTAGAAGTAGATTTCTTTCAAGCAACTAATGCTGATGTCTTCCACCCTACAGTGGGAATGTTACTACAGATGTTATAACAGCCTGTTATAGTGCTTCGTGATTTTGGACACATAGTAGGTCCTTGTTGAATGTTTTTTAATGTGACACCACTGAATGGGAAGGACTGGTCAAATCCTGCATGTTGATTTCCTTTTGAAAGGGCTCTGTAAAAGCTGGCATTGCTTTTCAGTGTCTAGGTTGATGAATTTATGCCTTGGAGACAGCTCTTGCTTACTGACTATTCTGACTGAAGAGACTGACATTCATCTCTTTCATTGGTTCTTAAGGTTGAGGTAATGGAAATAGAGGTGGGTTGATAGGTCCCTTACAGGGATGGGTCGGTATCCTATGGGGATAAGCATAGATTTAGAGCTGGAAGGGGTCAAGTTCAACCCTCTCATTTTTTCATGTGAGGAAACTGAGGCTCAAAGAGGGATAGGTTGCATGAAGAGTAAAATCCTCCAACTAAACATTTCCTCTTAAGAGTGAAAATTAGACTGAGAAATAGCCACTTATTTCCCCCCCAGGTTTCTCCTCTTTCTTAATCCAAAATTATTCCTTTGAAAGTTCTTGGTTTCTCCACAGTGGCCTCAGGGAAGGAAGATGAGATCAAAGCAAAGCAGTGACTTCAGATTTCAGTTAATGCTGTCAGGCTGCTCCTTTTTTTTGTTTGTATTTAATGCTGTTGTGTTACCCAACATAATGGTATCATATTTTTTCAACCTTCCCCTTCTCCAGTTAATATTCATCGGGAAGCAGAAATAGAAGGCAAGAGTCTCGGATTATCTTCCTAGTTGCAGCTGTCTAGGTTTAGTTATTAGGAAGGACAATCTGCTCTCCTACCAACCTCCCCCATTACACAAACCAGCTAAAGCTCAGGCTTCTCTCTACATCTGACCAAAGATCCGACAAAGATCTCCTGAGCACCATTTTACTTGTGTGTCTTAGTGAAGGCAGCAGCTACAGTCACCAGCTGCTGGCCCAGTACACACAGCTCAGGGGCAGCCTCCCAGGGGAAGCTTTTCCATCTTCCCGCTCCCCTGCTGTCTCTTTAATTATTCTGAATATATTTTGTACTCACCTGTGTGCATGTGGTTACCCTCTGCTAGAATAAAAACTGGCCAAGGGCACAGACAATTCAGATTTTGGCTTTGTATCCCTTATTGGCTAATACAGTGCCTTATACATAGCAGGCACTTAAATACTTATAGAATTGACTTGAATTTTATATATGTTGATATTTACTTATTTGTATACATGATGTACTTACTCCTCCCCCACTGATAGAATATAACTTCTTCTTTCCTTCCTTCCTCTCTCCTTTCCTTCTTTCCTTCCTTCCTCCCTCCCTTCCCTTTTTCCTTCTTTCTTTCTTTCTTTCTTTCTTTCTTTCTTTCTTTCTTTCTTTCTTTCTTTCTTTCTTTCTTTCTTTCTTTCCTTCCACTACTTCCTTTTTCCTTCCTCCTTTCCTCCTTCCCTTCCCTTCTCTTCTTTTCCTTCCTTCTACACCTTCCTTCCACACTTTCCTTCCATACCTTCTTCCCTTCCCTTCCTCCCTCTCTCCCTTTTCCCTTCCATTTTTCCTTCCTTCCATTTCTTCCCTTTCTTCTTTCTTCCCTCCATCCTTCCTTTCCCTTCCTCCTGCATTTATTAGGCACCTGCTGTATGTCAGGTATTGTGCTAACTCATAGGGATACAAAGATCAAAAGGTCCTTGCCCTGCAGGAGCTTACATTCTATCCTGAGAAACAGTACACCTCTAGACAAACACAAACAACATACAAAGCTAATGCAGAGATGGGAGTATATCATTCATAACTGGGGGGAGTTGGGATGGGCTTCCTTTAAGAAGTGCCACTTGAGCTGAGCCTTGAAGGAAACTAGGGATTCTGTGAGGCAAAGGTGAGCAGGAAGCCCATTGCAAGGATGGAATAGCAACCTCAATATATTGTATGAGTAACAACATTAATGTATGAAGGGATGGAGTCAGGAGATGGAATCTTTTATATTCTCAACAGCAAATGGGCTACTTTGGCTGGAACACAGACACAGACTGTGTGGAGGAGAGTCATGTCAAATGAGCCTAGAAATGTAAAGTAGTGCTAGGTGGTGAATGGCTTTATATGTGAAACAAAGAATTTTGTGTGTCATCCTAGAAGCATCTGAGTAGACACAGCAGGGAGCAATGTGGTCAGATCTGTGCTTTAGGAATATCAATTTGGCAGCTCTATGGAGGATGGATTGTAGAGAGGAGAAGCTAGAGGCAGGGAGACCAAATGAGAGGCAATGGCAGTAATCTAGACCGAAGTCAATCTGGAGCTAAGCCAAGGTTGAAATTGTATGAGAGAGAAGGTTATGGATGCAAGAGATGTCAAGAGGACAGTATGGATAAGACTTGGCAACTGATTTGATATGGGAAGGGAGGAGGAAGAGTTGAAGATGACTCTGAAGTTGAAAACCTGAGTGACAGTCCCTGAGGATGGGGACTACTTTGTTTTGGTCTTTGTATTCTAAGAACTTGGCATGGTATCCCATACCTAGTCAATGCTTTATAAATATTTGTCAAGTTAAATTGAGTCAGAAATCCTGTGTTATATTTTCAGTTTATATAATGACTTAAGCAGGTCATTTAACTTTCTAGCTGTTAAGTTTTTCTCTTCTTAAAATGGACATAATACTATTTACCACCTGCTTTACAGGCATTTTCTTGGGAAGAAATCCATCAACATTTGCAAAGAATATTGAACTTGTTGGATAAAAATTGCTACTTAAAAAGACTTTTTCTTTAATAATCACCAAATCACTAAATATATTCAGAAAAGATTTTTGGAAGAGAGGTTTATGGAATGAACAAGGGGGAATGAAACTATATCTATTTTGAAAGCATTTTTAGGTCTAATAACTTAGAAATAATGTCTCATTCACTAAGTACTTTTTCTTGGAAGCACCTAATAACCATTTGCTTAAGCCCATAGACAAAAATATAGGGTGAGAGAGACTCTTGACTTAGGGAATGCTATGAAATACCCTAAATGCCAAGACTCTATTTAAGATTTTGTAGGTCTCTGTAACAGCTCATAAAAAACTCCTTGAGGGGCGGCTAGGTGGCGCAGTGAATAGAGCGCCGGCCCTGGGATCAGAAGGACCTGAGTTCGGAGCCGGCCTCCAACACTTAATCCATACAAACAAAAACCTAGCCGTGTAACCTTGGGCAAGTTACTTAACCCCAATTGCCCTAAAGGGGCAGCTAGGTGGCGCAGTGAGTAAGAGTGCCGGCCTCGGAGTTTGGATGACCCGAGATCAGATCCGGCCTCAGAAAATGAGCACCCACGCATAAATAATGACTAGCCGTGTAACCTTGAGCAAGTTACTTAACCCCAATTGCTTTAAAAAAAAAAAAAAAAACTCCTTGAGACACATATGGCCTCTTACTCTTTGTTCTGCACATGGCTGACTCATTTCTGATTGACAATCTGAACAAGACACAAATATCACTTGGTCTGGCTCTGGACTGCATCAAGGGCTTTTACTGCAACAGAAGGTAGGTGGAATATAGATTTCGTTGGTTCTAAGAAGTGTGATGACTCCTTAGCTCAAGGTCAGAGAATTCAAGAAGCTAGGATTCCTTGTAATTGAAGTTTTTGAGGTCTCTGAAAAAAAGATCATTAGCCATCACAACCTACATGTTTGGAACAGACTCTCCCTTTGGTTCAGTTAGGGAATGAGAGTTCACTAACATAAGTAATCACATTATAGGAATGAGGACTAAAAAGATCCTATGTTTTAGGATTCCAAAGGTCATCTAGGCAGTCCATCCCCCAATCGTCCTGTTTTATCCAGAGAAGGAAATGCCACATAGGCATATGACTTGAAACCCAAGGGGACCTTTGAGATTATTTAGTCCAAACTCCTCATTTTCCAGAGAGGTGGAGCCAAGAGAGGTGAAGCAACCATCTTGAGGTTATATAGGTACTAAATAGCTGAGCTGAGCAGATATGCTGCCCTTAAATCTACTCTTCATTCCACCGCACCATGTTGACTCCTTCCCCTTTTAAAGTCTCCACTGTCAGAAATTGTTAGTCACAACTAATTCCCATGTTCCCATCTCTTCTTTTTTCAGTTCAAGCAGATTTCTGCTTAAGGAATGCAGATCTAAAGATCCCTCTCTTATAATACAGAATCACTGGGGAAATTGTGGCACAAAGATGAATTAAATGAAGGACAGGAAGCATTAGAATGAGTTTAAATGAAGGCTATAAAACTGTTTTGTTTTTGGAACACCAGGAATCCCTACACACTCTCACCATTAAGGAAAAATGAAATCATTCAAAGGAGGGAAGGGTAATTTCTCCTATCAGATTTTCTACTCTTCTGTCTCCTAAGAAGGTTTACCATGACCCAATTCAAAACTTTCAGGCATTTCACTTTTTTTTATAACCTTTACCTTTTTAATAAAAAGTAAAAAACAAAAAGAATAATAATAATATTAGTACATTAATGTGCTGAATAGGACCTCTCGGTGGTGAGGTCTCTCTCAACAAATGAACATAGGACCGGACGAAAGCAATGGAGTTGCGAAGAGAAATACGGTAGATTCTGAAGCTTTTATATTATATTTGTATGACTATATTGTATATGACTGCAGGTATATGTGTGTGTCTATATGTATGTATAAATATGTATATTTGCCTACATATACACACACGCATATGTACATATTTATACTGACCTCTTTAGATTGAAGTCCAAGGCACTTTTTACAATGAACAGATTAAAGCCATTAATTTAGGACATAGCTGTTTCTGGGTACATATCAGTATATGGCAACAACATTAGAATTTGGATTTTCCCCTCTCCACCTTTAGAGTGCGCCTGCTTGGGGGTAATGATGAGCAGAGTTGGCTTAGAGAGAGAGATGACTTTGAGATGTAGAATGGTGAAATTTACCTATCTTTTCTCCTTAGTTACTGCTAGCAAAGGATAGATCTCATTGGCTGCATGCCGAGTACTCCAAGAAGGGGATAAAAATAATAAACAGCTTGAGGTTGGTTTCTGACTTACACTCAGCTGTAGACCATTTTAAATGGACTACATGGGATGCCATGTAGCTTTATGAGGGGCCTGATTTAATAGGCCACCCAGGTATCCTTATTCTGATACCAAAATGATATTAAAAAAAGGGGGGGGGAAGAACCGCATTAAAGTGAAAAATATTTTTTAAAAATGTTTTGCAGTGGCTTGAGCACCCTAATGACTAGCATTTGGTGATTAAAATGGGAAGATCGTGTCCTCTTGCCATGAAATAATTACAAATGTTTTTGTTTACCTCAATGTAGTTATAAGCTAATAGGCCTTAAAGTGGAAAAATAAAGCATTCATGCTTCCCCTTATGGACTCTAATTGAGTTAGTTCTGTCAGGAATGGCACTGATTTGGTCAGCCTATATAGCATTTTGTAATCAAGAGTTGAGAGAATGGGAATATAGTTTGCCACTCTTTGATTTTGGGCTCATCAAGGTTGAGGCTCCATCTACTTTGGGACTGTTGTTCCATTAAGTTTCACTAGAAACAGCACAGATCACACTATCTCTCATTTATCAAATGACTTTAAAGTTTGGGGAAAAGTCCCAACCATTAATTTATTTGTGTAGATATTTTATTTTCTTTATTTGGTGACAATTTATTTGTGTAGAGATAGGAAAATATTAGTCAGTTTTAGAGGTGCTCAAAGGAAAGGCTGAAGGGAGAAAATGGCACAAAGGTATTTTAGAGGTGAATAGACAATCACCAGTACATTCATCAGTCAATTATAAATTTGAGGATGAACTCATTTCCATTACACAAACAAGTTGGAAACTTAGTATATACAGTAGAACCCCGGTGGCCTGGAAGAGGGAATGCAGCTACACAGGTACCTAGTTTATGACCTGAGAGCTGCCTAGGCACTGGGAGAATTTCTCAACAATAATAAAACATATACAAGTGTTAAATTTCAAATACATGAGACTTAAACCGGGATGGTGACATTATTTTTCATTTTGATAGCATGAATAAAGTATGGAGTGGTGCTTCAAGATGCAGATAAACTGAAGCTTGAAAAAATGCACGCTGGATTTTATTTTTAGCAGCTCATCTCTAAAGAAGGAGCTATTGTTTTGTACTACTAACATATTAGTGCGAATTTTTGAATTTGTGACTCATACTCAGGGAAAGCATAGATAAAAGACTCAGTCAAACCTACTCTGAGGGTACATATAGAGGACATGATTACATTGATTATAGGATGAGATTAAATGGACCTTCTTGCTGGGAGAAGGCTCACCAGTTTTAAGAAGATAACCTTTGTGTTAATCTGGACACACTATATTTCATCTAGATAAAAACCTTCCTTTGGGAGCCCCAGTTTAGAGCAATTCTCCAGGTTAGCCTCAGCTATTAGGTTGAGGGGGAAAAGAATGAATTGTATGGGTGTATCAATTACAGAGTCTTTCTCCTATTCAAAACCATCTCATAGAGTCAGAGATCTCAAGCTGGAAGGGCACTAGGAGGCTATCAAATGCAAGCCCCTCATTTTACAGATGAGGAAACTGAGGCCCATAGAAGTGACCCAGCTTCAATATAGAACTTTTCCTTTTCCCTCCTTTTCATGCCAGCAATTTAAAAAAGTATCCATAAGAGTAAAATGTAGCAGTAGACAAAAGCTAATACTTTTGCTGGCATATATTATACAAATTGTCACCTCCCCCTGCCACTCCACTGTGAGAATTGCTCCATTCCCTTGATAGAAGGACACTCAAACCTTGTTCTTGTCTATCTTTAGGCTGTCACCAACTCCAGAGAAGTAGCTTTTCATGCTTGGCTCTGACAGAAACTGAGAATCATGATTTTACTTGTTCACACAGCCTTTGGTGCATTCACAGAAGTCAAAGCTTCCTGAAGTTCAGGAGAGAGAAATAATGCAGCTAATTTGGTTACCTTTCCTGCATGTCCACAGGAAAGAAAGATTGGTCTAGTTGGAGACTGAAATGGATTGTGTAATTAGGCTTTTGAAAACAGGTAGTAAGTAGGTTCACCCTTCTTCTATCCACTCCCTCACCCCACTACTGAGCAACAGAAGTTGGTTTCATAGAGCTACTCAAGAGAGATGGCTTTTTAGAAATCTTTTGTAATGGCTTGTTAAAATTGGGGTTAAGTTCTTCTAAGCAAGGAATAGTGTTCTTTTGTCTCTAACACCAAGGACCTTGGAGAATTAGAAGTGTATGGCAGTTCTGAAGGCTGTTATACTGAGACTCTTTGTCTAAAGTGTTGGGCAATTGTTAAAGTGATGTGTACTCAGAAACAGTCATTTGGAGAGCAGGCAGACTCTCTGACCTGCTAAAAGACTAGCTTGATACAAAATATTAGGTGAAAGTTACAATATCATTTATAATATAGTAATATATTTCATAGTTAAAATAAACTATTATGCTTTCTCCTATCTTTTTTTAAGCAAGCAGTACAGAGGCAAGATGCAAATTCATATTGAAGCTTATTGTCTAATTCTGAAGAGAAACATGGGTTTCTTTGAGTTTGCAAAGGAAATGTCTCCATTATCATTCTTCTGTTCTCTGTTGTTTTCACTTGTGACCAATGCAGAATAGAGTTTCTGGGACCCAAATGAAGTCTTTGCCATATGAAAAATGTTTTGGATGGAAGTGGATTGGTCCTGTGTGAAATGAACAAACTGAGATAACCTGCACAGCTTCAAAACTAGGGGATGTTTATTCCCCTCCTGCTGTAAAACTGGGAGTCTGTTGTTTTGATCAGATTCCTGTGTGGTTTGCTCCTGCTCTGTGTGTGTGTGTGTGTGTGTGTGTGTGTGTGTGTGTGTGTGTATAAAATATCAGCTTCTCTTTGGGATTATAACTAGATGTTTGAGCTGAAGCTTGTGCTTTTCTTCCGCCAGCTTTTCTAGACCCTTCCTTCCTTTTCTTGTTTCAATATGTGGTTCTTGCCCATGACTATTTTCCAGAATGAATTTCCCAGGTATGTAAACAACTGTTTCAGGGGCATTTGGCACCTAGATCTGGAGGTCATGTGTTGACTATTGGATGATGGGTTGTTCAAAGGAAATGCCAGTTCAAGCTAGGGTCTTTCCAGTAAAAGTATAAGGGGAAACAGGGTGAAGGTAGGGGATCACAGTTCATTTTTTTATACCATTAGATTAAGTTCTTTTAAGGAATCATCAGAACAAGTCATTGAAAAACCTATATTTCACTTCTGGTCCTTGACAGGACCATAAAGTTGATTTCTGTTCCTGCTGCTTCTCTAGTGACACCCAGGCTGATTATCTTTTGCCTGCTATTCAACTATCAGAAAAGACAGTTAATAGGAATATCCCCACTGAATGACTATATATAGCTTTCTTAATGGCATCAACGATCCTATTTCCATAATGTTTACGTTGGTAGCAAAAAAAGAAAGAAAGAAAAGAAAAGAAAAAGAGGGGGAAGAATGCCTGGAGTGTCATTAAGTAGATGCAAGTGGGAAAAAGGGATGCCTAGGAATAAATGAATCAAGCTGCTGTCTAAGGTACTGAAACATAACGCAGTGAGGAATATATAGGTACAGCAGAATGATAACTATCTCTTGCATTGGTTCTGGTAACCTTAAAAAAAGAGAGAGAGCAATTGTAGAAACTGGGGCATTATGGATGGGAAAGTCACAACCTCCTGGCAGCGTAATTACTTTACAGTGTCTTACAATTACTTCCCAGCATCATGGTGGGACAGGAAACTGTTTACTTTGGGGACTCAGTAATGTTGCTTAATTTGGGGTTAAGCTGTTCATTGATTTACAAAATGATCATGGAGAGAAGCCCTGAAACTTCACATTAGTGGCCCCAATTTTCTTCCCACCAATTCTATTACTAATTACAGATTCCCATTTGAGCTGATTTTAGTGTTTTGTCATTAAACGCCCCCCACCCCATCACCACCACCACCATTTTTAGCAGTTCCTGGCTATGTTGCAATCCAGTGTGCCCCAAACAGGTGGAAAACAAACATAGCCAGTTAATTAACTTGAATCTCAGAGATTACATTTTGTTCCTGTGTAATACTTTGCTCTGGAGAATATTAAACATTATCTTCATATTTACCAATACAAAGACTGAGATACTGGCTGGTTAAGTTACTTAGAACAAAGAAGTAGAACTAGTTTATTTCTGATCTCTAATCTCCTCTTTCTAGCTCAAATATTCTTCTCTTGATAGTTGTTGTGACTACAACAAGTAAGAGAGGGGGAAAAATCTCCTACCTTTAATATAGTTTCTTTCTTCACTAGTATCTCCATTTTTTGTTCCTTTCTGCCTGCTGCAGGAGAATATTGCTATGCCATCTCTATCTCCATCAAGGTCAGAAAACTAGTGTGTTTTTAGATGCAACTTTTTTTTTTTTGCTGTAGTCTACACAGCACTAAATAGTCCTACAGATGTGATGATATTATGAAGCTAACATGTCATGATGATGACAAGAACAGGTGAGAGGCAAGTTGTGAAAATGTATAGGTGAAGAACAAAAGATGGTATCTTTAAGACAAAGATACCAGTTTCCATCTGAACTTTGACCTAAGGAGGAAAGAACCCCTGGTCAGGTATGGGCTACCAACTGGAGCTATGTCCTGAAGTTCCACTGAGATAAGTGGAGCTAATGCATCACAGTACACCTCCGACTTTACAGTACATAATATGGCTTAAGCAATCCATTGTGACATTTCTGTATCTGCCCTACTGGTGTCTAGAAGTTCTAGAGAAAAGCAGCATTATTGGGTTTGTCACTGAGTTATCAGAAAGATTAGAGTAGAGAATTTCACCACTGGGAAAGCTATGCAGGATGGGCCTGAATTTTAGTTTAGCTATCCAGTGCCAGAATGACTTAGTATTTTTCAAGTACAGCCAATTTTTGAAGGGGCAATTCAACCTCTTCTACCTACCAAACCTTGGGACAAGGAGGGAAGAAGAAAAGTTGGGAAGTCACCTCTTCTCCTAGCCCCAATATCCAAGGCATGAAGGGATTGCTAATGAGCAGTGGCACACCAGAAAATGGACCCTGGGAAAGAGAGAAACAAAAAGCCTGAATGATCTGCACACTGGATTTTCAGTCCCTGAGTCATCAAGACTTGTCTGTACTTGTATGAGAATGTGCACTTTCCCAACAGACATCTTCAGTGTTAGCATACAGAAGCTATCTTCCAACTGGACCAGGATAGTATTAGTATGCAGATCAGAACACTCATCTTCTGAAGAGTCTTTACTTGGCAGGGATGAAAAATCATGCTTCTCTATTGCACTACAATAGACTCAATTTATGCTTCAAATGCCCTTGTGTTTCCAGACTACCCATGGCTACTAACACTGGAAGCAACCCAAATCACCCCCTGAGCTAGAAGGTATTGCAAATTTGTGTTGTCATCAGTGGCTGCACAGGTCTCTGCTGGTCAAAGGTCATGTAAAGCATGAACAATTATGCACAAACTGACTGAGAAGTGATAGTCTGTGTATGATTTTTTGGGAGTGGAGGAGGAGTATCATAATTTTACATGCAGTGTCAGAAATTAATATGAAACTGGATCCTTGTACACACAGACATGTTGGGAGGGGTTTGCATTAGCAATGAAAGGGTTAAATTGAGACCCAGTAGCTGAGGACTATAGTTTTGGAGTCCAGATTGGGCAAGTAGATTTCTACAATTATCAGCCACTGTTTGGTGAAATATGACGAAAATCACAAAGTAACTCTGTGGTCATTTCATCTGTTTAAACATACACTTTTATGTTCTGCTGAATTTTCATTGAAAATAGCAACAAACATTGCTCTAGGAACATCAAAAAAATAGATGCATGAGATACATCAGGGACCTATGATTTCCTTAGTGTGGGAACTCCCTTCATAGACCCCACTGGCAATCCATCTGCAATTTTCTAGATTTAAGGTCTTGCCTGAGGAGTAACGAAATTAAATGACTTGTTCAGGGTCACACACAGGTGGAACTTGAACCCAGGTCTCCCTTACTCCAAGGCCAGTGCCCTATCTACTATGCCATGCTGTATTCCCTGGTACAAGTGATAGTGATAAGAATAAATATTAAAAAAATAAACTCAGCAACAAGTTTGGTATCTGTGGTATGCAAATCAACCAACAGATGAGGCTAAAAGGAGTCTCAAACAGGAAACCAGGAAATGCGCTTGGATAGTTAGAGGAAGAGATCGGGCTACAGACCAGGGTTTCCTCCAAGAGTTGCCCCAGACTCTATAGATTTCTGCCTATGTCAACTGAACACTTCCTTAAAAGACTTTAGAAGACTATGCCCAGTGTGACAGAAATAGACTGAAGCAAATTTCTGTAACTGGATGCATTATATAACTTACCTTAGAGTGGTAACAATTTATCAGAACCCAGCAGAACTGCTACCCGCTGAGGGAAAGCATTCTTTTGCTTAAATTTAAACAGATGAAGCATACCATATAGTAGTTTTGAAAGACCCTCAGAAGTAAAGCAGCAAATTACGAGATTATTTTCATTGGGCAAAATCTGAAGTGATCAGATTTGGGTGGTGTAAAAGGTTTAGGGATTGGCATTACCATTGAGGCAGTGGGCTTGATCAGGGCTTGCTAGTCTTTCCAGCAGTTCTCAAGTCACCTTTGAAGTATTCAGTTGTGTGAAACACATGATTTTGTACCAAGATTAAAAAGTGGCAGCAGAAACAGATACTCATTGATCCACATTAGTCAACACATCTAAATTTTTTCTCAAAGAACTTCCTTTATAAGCCATCTTCCTTTCCCCATACCTACCATCTTATAATGACCTTTACTTCATTTACAAGCTGCTATGTGCACCTCTCATCAAAAATGCTGCCAATGTCACAGAATCTGGGATGAGGAAACCTGTTACCACCCAGTTGGCTTAGGAAACTTTGAGGAGTAGGCACAAGATCAGTGAGATGTCCCATCTGAAACTCAAGCTGAGCCATGACACCATAAATATCTGTGGTGTACTCATCATCATATACCAATGAATCTCAGATTGTTTGGATAGCAGAATAAAACTCTACCAAAGCAGCTATTTTCAGAACACTATTTTTTAGCTCAAGAAAGCCAATATTTTTTGAGTTGGCACTCAACTCATAACAGGCACTGTACATACCTATGGCAAAAGCAACCTGTAAGGTTTGGAGGGGGACCTATGCCCACAAAGAAAGAATAGTTGATGAAAAGTGATGCCTGAACAGGACCCATCACCAGTGGAAAAGGAATGGCTTAAATTGAGGGGCACATGGGCAGCAATTGATTGGTTGGTTTTTGATAAATAATTATTGATATTAGATTGGAAAAAATCTGTCTTGCATGACCTCATTTACCATGCACTGGATTTTATGACCTATATAAGGGATAAGAGCTTTGATGCCCTGTGACTGTATCTCTGTTTTGGCAAATTGTGAACATCTTTCTTCTACCTTCATCATATAAAGAGACCTTCTTAGACTAGAGAAAAAGAGCAGAACATGAGGCCCTTAGTTGTGAGTAATACAAAACCCAAGGCTGATATTTGGTGGAGTGGAATATTTTCCTCTAGTTGCTTCTCCATTGGCTCCTTTATCTCTCTCTCTCTCTCTCTCTCTCTCTCTCTCTCTCTCTCTCTCTCTCTCTCTCTCTCTCTCTCTCTTTCTCTCTCTCTCTCTCCTCTCCTCTCCCCCTCTCCTTTCCCCTTTCCTTCTCCCTTTCTTAGTTTTCCCCACCCTCACAACAATTGAAGACCTGAGATTGAGCACAGATTTCTGTTCTCCACCAAACACTGCAACAAAGGCCCTGTCAAATGTTTGGCTTCCTTTCATTTCTCCTTCCCTCTTCCATATATAGGCACCTAAACAGAGATTCGATTTCTGATTTCAAGGCATATCGAACCAAAGCACTCTGAATGAACATGAGTTTGTTAATTAGTTCAATCTTATTCTTTATGTCCACTCAGCCTGAATGTTCCTGTGATGACAGAAAGACCAGGAGAAAGTTGACTTGCATCTTAAGACCTGTTGGCATTTCTTCCTGTGTGGGGAGTTTTATTTAGCAGCTGCTCGAGCTTGTGTAAGGGGTAGGAAAAGAAGTGGAGCTGACCCCAATAGGGCTGTCGGAGAGTGGCGTGTGGGGGGTCCCCACTGCCACACTCACTCCCCGAGCCTCAATGACGGCTGAGAGGAGTTGCTGCTGCTGCTGCCGCAGGGTGTCCGCAATGAGCAAAGGGAGGGAATTGAAGCTGGCAGTAAGTTGTTCTAGTTTAGACTCCAGACTGCCAATTTGTTTTTCCAAGTCCTCACTCCGGTCGTTCAGCTCTGTGATTAAGTCATACATGACATTCTGCATCTGTGGGGTAAAAAAGAATACGGGCCAGGTTATCATGGGAATACAAACAGGGGAGAACCAACCACAATCAGCTTAGAGCAGGGCAACCTGTAAGGATGACTCATGTTCTCTCAGACCAAGGAAAGGAGGAAAAGCTCAGAGATTGGATGTGATGGCCTTTGAGGCCCCTTCCAGCTAGAGCTGGAATCTGTGATCTTGTCATCCTGAAGAAGTGGAGCCTTGAATAGGTGCCTACTATAGACTGACTCAATAGGCAGTCTCAATACTATTAGTCCATCAAACCTTCCAAGTGAAGAGGCTGGTGTCTTTTTTTTTCTTTTTGGAGGCATGGCAATTGGGGTTAAATGACTTGCCCAAGGTCACATGGCTAGTAAGAGTTAAGTGTCTGAGGCCGGATTTGAACTCAGGTCTTCCTGACTTCAGGGCCAGTGCTCTATTCACTGCCACCTAGCTGCCCCTTGGCTGGTGTCTTTTAAGGGAGTGAAACCACATGCTAAGGAAGTACAAGATCATTTCCTTGGGTTTGGGTAAGAGTTTTAGACTAATTAGGAGAGAACCTTTGGGTTACCTATGATGTTTCTGTTTATCCAAAAGTTTTTTGCTGAATTTGTCAACAAAATAGTTCTGGAAAGACCTTTCCACAAAGTCCCATTAGGATAGGAAAAGAGATCACTCATAAAAGGGGTGGGAGGAAGCAGAAATAACAGATGGCAAGGGAAGTGAAAGAAATGGAAAATAAATTAAGAGGAAAAAATGGTAGTGGTGGTGGAGAAGTAGCCAAAAGAGAGCTAAGGGACCAGTTTTGGGGGAAATGAGATAGAAAATGCAGGGGTGCCTACCAAAATGACTCATTGCCAAAGTCGGGAATTCATTGTGTGCATTAAACCAAATCCTCCACCAACAGAGAGTGTATCCCTGCCCCATTATCTGAGTATCTGGGGAAACCATAATTTTGCTAAGTAAATGTACAACTTGTATAGTGTTTGTCTTCAAAATCTATACCAAAGGAATCACAAAATCTCAGATCTGGAATGGACCTCAGAAGTCATTTAATCTAGCCATCAGGGGAGTATGGTGGAATAAGTATTTGGCTCTGGAATCAAAGATCCTGGGTTCTAATAGCATATCTGTCACTCACTACTTGTTCGACCTTGAGTAAGTCACTTGATCTCTTTGGGACTCAGTTTCTTTAATTATAAACTGAAGGAGGGGTTGGTTGGACCAGATAGCTTTCATGAATCCTTCCAGTTCTAGATACAAGAAGTAGGAAATCCCCTTTGTGAAGTAGTTATCCAGCCTGTTTGACACCTCTGGGGATGGGGAATTCCCCACTTCTTAAAGCAGTCAATTCTCCTTTTCAACAGTTCCAATGGTGTAGGAGAGAGGTGTCACACACATAGCTAAAGGGCCATATTACTATGGCAACACTCTTGAGTGAGCCAGAATGAGATTAAAATGTAATTGGGAAATATTTTTTAAAATATATAAAAAGACAATGGAACATAGATAGTGTCCATATGTGGTTTTCTATGTAAATATGTGGTTCTTTATGTATAGTTTAATGGTTCCTCTTTTTATTTGAGTTTGCCATTGCTGGTCTAGGAATTTGCCCTGAGAGAAGAAACCAGCCACTCTTTGTCTTCTGCCTTTGGCTCTTCATTCAACTTGCTAGAGCCAAATGGGGGCAAGTCTGACCCCTCTCCTCCAAGGCAGCTCTTCAAATACTTGAAGACAGCTATGACCTCTTCCCTATCACCACTCATAAAGGCTTCCTCTTCACCAGGTTCTTTTAGCTGATTCTCCTATGCCATGATTTCCAAACTCCTCACCCATGCTGGCCACTCTTCTCCTTTGGCCTCACTCCAGCTCCTCCTTCCTAAAATGTGGGCCTCAAAACAGAACACTCCAGATGCAGGAGACAGTGTGGTGCAGGGGAAAAAACCTTGGACTTGGAGTCAGAGAACCTGAGTTTGAATCTTGACTCTACCACTTATTACCTACATGATCCTGGGCAAATTGCCTCATCTCATAGGGCCTCAGTTTCCACCTCTGTAAGATGACTGGGTAGGTCTACATGACCCCTACAGTCTTTCTTTCAGCTCTGAATCTGTGATCCTACAGGATCCGACTAGGACCAAGGACAGCAGACCTATTGTCTCCCCATTCCAGAGGCTCTACCTTTGTTAATGCTGCCTAAGAAGAGCAAGACAATTTTTTTTGGCTGCCACGTCATGCCAATGACCATGTCAAAATGATAAGTTGGTGAAGTGACAGCCATTCCTTCAAGGATGAGTCTTCACAGAGCACCCTCCAGGGACATGCGCACAAACCCCTCCTACTTCATTGAACAGAAGGGGAGGCCTGTTTGTGAGGCAGCTATAAAAAGTAGTCAGAACATTTTGGATCCTGCCGTTCCTCCCCACTCTGCCCCTCTGCTATCCCCCCCCCCATTTCAACAGGTTCTTCCTTTCCAAGGAACCAAAGGGAAAAAAAGATAAATGGAGAGTGAACACACACACACACACACACACACACACACACAGAGAAAGAGGTGATGACTATGCTATCTTCTCCCCTTCGTTGCCTGGTGACAGGATTCCAGGGGAAACATGGCCCAATGTGGGATATGCTAGGAGATTTCCCCCCAGCAAGGAAAAGAAAAAGACTGGCAGCATCTCAGTGTTTACTTCTCCCTCCTTTCCAGCACTCACCATGAAGGTCATTTTCCTAGAATGCTTTCCTGCCCTTCAGGTAATTTGGTCTCCAAATTCTTCCTACTCCAGGCTCCATGAGGAATAGATGAGACTTTCTGTTGCACCTGATATTTTTGCTTCACACATCCTGCTATATGTTGGCTTCTGGTTCTGGGAGATGCACTGGAGGCAGCATCACAGAAACCGTGGAATGCAGCTACCTGGCTTGAATTAGTATGGGAACATGCTTCCTGCTTGGTAGCATAATCTAGCCTGGTCTGGATAGATGTTGTGCTTGGTGTGAGGTGAGGTGAGAATCACTCCTCCTTTACAGGAGCAATCCTAAGTCAGTGAGACTAAAGGTACTCTTTCTTTTCCTCCTAGCAATAGCTTTTCCCTTGATGGACTCCTAAAAAACCAGTTGCAAACCCCACGTTTCACCCAAATGTTCCAAGAGTAATGACAGTCTCTGTATGCTTGTTCCAAACTGTGCCAACCCACTTAGCTGCTTGATTGTAATTTCCACATCAGGTTAGGGAATCCTTTCTTTGACACAATCCTTTCATTGTACCCGGTGCCTGTGGATGGCCAAATAACCAATAATTTGTACTGATTGTACCATGTTCTCAATGGGGCTTAATTTGTGTGAGGGAGTTGCTTTTCTCCTTGGGCTCACCAAGGAAGTGTGTTCCATTATGATAATGAATGTCTGCCTGCATGTTCTACGAGGCTGGCCCTGGGCTTTGTACTTTATATATGATTTCGATTAAGTAGCAATGAAGAGAACTTGATGAGGGGGAGGCCCCTTTTTTCAACAGGCACCTACGCACCATGATTACTGATGTGCTCTCTGCTGCTGGTAACAATGACCTTTCATGCCTTCGCTTTAGGGATTTTGAGGAGAAGTGAAATTCTTAAGCTTATTAATCTGCCTCCCAGAAAAGTCTTGAAAGGAATACAGTAGTGTAACAGTGGAGTAGCATAGTTTTTGTTGTTGTTGAGTCGTTTCAGTCATGCCCAACTCTCTGTGACCCCATTTGGGGTTTTCTTGGCAAAGAGACTGGAGTGGTTTGCCATTTCCTTCCCCAGCTCATTTTACAGATGAGGTAACTGAGGCAAACAGGGTTAAGTGACTTACTCAGGGTCACACAGCCAGTATGTGACTGAGGCCAGATTTGAACTCAGGAAGATTTCTTCCTGACTTTAGTCCCAGTGCTCTTAGTGCATCACTTAGCTGCATGAAGTGGTATAGAGAAATGCCCAAATCATAGCAGCAAGCTATAAAAGCCCAAGTATTTTCAAAGGAGAGCTTTCTTGTTGGACTCTTTCTTGGACTTTGTATCTCTCTTCCTCTCTTAAAGAGCCAAAGCAGTCAAGTCATAGAATCCAGGAATCTCAGAGATAGGGAAGGGATGTCAGGGTCATCCAGTTCACTCCTACCTGGATGATGTATCTATCTATCCCTTTTGTAACATCCCCAAAGAGGGATCAAATGGCCCCTACCTGAAGAACGTTAGTGACAGGAATAGGGAAACTCATTCTATTGTAAGGCAGCTTTGTTGTGGAAGGTTTTTCTTTATAGTGAGCAAATATGTCTGCTTGTTACTTGTTACTCCTACCAACTGGTCCTACCTCACTCTTTGGACCTGAGGAGAATGTCTCTTATTTTTTCTTCACATAACAGCTCTTCAGATATCAGAGGACAGTACTTATATCATTCCTCTCCTCCTTCTTCCTCTTCTCCACTTTATGTATCTTCCTGTACTTTTCTTTTTCCCACATTTACTTCTGCCAGCCTTAAGTTGACCTGGTCTTGGGTCCATCCTGGTCATTCTCTTCTGGACAGTGTATCTCTAGAAATGTATCCTCATTCCCATATTTCCATAGAGGAAAAATGGGAAGTTTTTAAAATAGACAAGGAATCACTGAATTGAGCTACAAATTGAACATCTTTGAATCAGTCACTGATTATAACAACAGAGAGGTACCATGTTGTAGTGGATAGAGGGCAGCCTTGGAGTCAGATCTCACTTGAACTCCCATGAGTTTAATTACTATTTCTATATTGATGATTCTCAAGTTTACCTATCCTGCCCTAATTTCTCTGCCTCCAATCTCATATCTCCAACTGCCTTTCAGATACCTCAAACTGGGTATCCAGTAGACATCTTAAACTAGAAGTATCCCAAATCTCCTTCCCACCTTCCATATAAGTGTAGAGGGCAACACCATTCTCCCAGTCTGTCAGGCTCACAATCTAAGAGTCACCAAATCTGTTCATACTCCTCCCTTCTTCCAATCTATTGCCAAGGCCTGTTGATTTTACCTTTGCAACATCTCTTGAATATGTTCCCTTCTCTCCTTTGATACTTCCATAATTCTAGTGCCAGCTCTCATCATCTTAAGCCTATATTATTGCAATAGCCTACTGGTAGGTCTACCTGCCTTATATCTCTTCCCACTCCAACCCATCCTCCATTCAGCCACTAAAGTGATTTTCCTAAAGCATGGGTCTCTCATTTTGAGCACAACAGTCAATTCCAAACCTCTAAAATCTGAACCTTAAGGCAGTTTTTTAAGAAACTGTGTGGTTTTGTGTATGTTTTTTGAGGGGTGGGGTGGGGTGGGATCTTGGTAGGACTTATTCTCTGGCTTCCTGATATAAGGTTTCATGGGGATTATTTTATCCAGGTATTCCCAGCCACCCTTAAAACACACAATCTAAATGGAAGAATCTGAAGTCTCTTGAGGGTGGCTTCAGATTCACCCACTCACCTTGGAAAGGTCTACCAGGGTGTTGGCTTGATCACTCAGCTTTCTCTGTTCCATCTTTACGCTTCTCAGCCTGTGGGAGAAAGATGGCAATGATCTCATCTTGGCCTTTGTGCTAAGGTGTCAAGAGATCAACTTGTTCCTTTAGCTTCAATTTCTTGACCAAATTACCCTCTCTGATTTTGGAACCTAGCATGGTTAATGTGAACACACCCTGAATGATAGACTTGGCAGAGTCCAAGGAAAGGACAAGTCTCTCTCTCTCTTTCTCTCTCTGTTTGTCTACCAAGGAGAACACCAGTAGATCTGAAGTGGAAACTGTCATGGGCCTCTCTTTTCCACCACCTCCCAGACCTCTTTCTCTAGGCCTCCTGAGGACCATGGGAAGTTATGCTGGGCTTGGCTCTACTTACTGGTGGATAGCTTGGAGGAATTTCCTCTGGTGTTTCCGGACTTTGGCATGGTCAATCTTTTTGAGCAGCTTGGTGTGTTTATAGATGAGCCATGTCTCTCGAAGGACATTTGCTGCAGCATTCTTTATCTATGAAAGAAAAGCAGACACTGAGATCAGTTCAAGTTCCTGAGTTGTATTAAGAAGTGTTCCGTGCATGTAGTTAGTCACACACTATCTGCCATGGTCTGTTTTGGTCGCCAGAATGAAGAATTCTTAGAAATAGATGATTAAAATCCACCTCCCACTATACCTTTTTAGGAAATACAAGAGACCCTGGTAACTTGAAGCTTATAGATCATGGATTATAATTTAGCATTCAAAGGGCTTAGAAGATCATATAGCCCAACTGCCTTCATTTTACAGATTAGTAAACTGAGGTCCAGATAGGTTAAGTCACTTGGCTAAGGTCGTATATATAGTAGGTGGCAGAACTGGGTATTCCTGTTCTAAATCTAGTACTCTTCTCACAGTACCATTTTTTGTTTGTTTCTGAAGAAATTATCCCAATGAGTCTTTTTTTGGGCTATAGCTGCTTTTGCTATCCTTAGCCAGGATTCATTATGCAAACCCTGAGGCCTTTAGGCCACATTTTTCATAAATATAATTACACATCTATGCCATGGCTATTGGGGCCCACAGAGTTCTGGGTAACCCACCTATTAGGTACACATGGTAAATCTCCATAATTCAGAGAATAAACTGATTTCTGTTGGCTGAAGATGTTAATGTATCCTCTTTGGGGAAAAGTCTTCCCAACAGAATGAAAATGGAGCCATCAACAAGGCAATTGTCCCATTCCCAAATGACCCCAAACATTGAAACTCCAGTTTTCCATGCAGATATAATTGGAACAAAACTGAAATATTTCCAAAGCAATTACTGAAAATCAGCTAAGATTTTTCAGTGTGAAGCTGGAGCTTTCCCCCTTCAGAGGCTGGCTTCTTCTTGGTGCAATACAGTCACACATTTCTACATAAGACACTGTAATCTGTTGACATGGAAACCACTGATATCACCCGGTTCATGACTGAACTGAGACATATCAACAGTATCCAGATGGCAAGGGACAAAGTTTTCATTCACACAGAGACATCTTCAGTAATTAGTAACAAGAGCAAGGGGAAACATTTCTTATTAAACACAAGCTAAATAGATTCTTGATTAACCATTACCATTTATATCAGCCATGCAAATTGGCCCAGGCCCACAGACCCATAGGTTCAGGGTATAGCAGGAATTAAGGCAGGTCCAGGGAAAGTCAGATGTTTATTAGAGGTAGTCTGGCTATTCACATCCATAGACTGCCTTAAGTCTCTCAAAGCCCTCCTAACAACCCCCAATGGGATAGATAGTGTGGATATTATTATCCCCATTTTATAGACATGGGAATTGAAACTCACAGCAGTTAAGAGATTTGCCACAGTCACACAGATGTTAACTGTTTGAGGTAAAATCTGAACCCAAGGCTAGAGATTCCAAGTTCAGTGCTCTTTATTTTATAGTGGTATAATGGGAAGAACACAGGAATAGAACCAAAAGACCTGGTTCAAGTTCCAGCTCCCTCATTTCTTAGCTGTGTGACCTTAGGCAAATCACTTCATGTCTCTGAATCTCAGTTTCCTCATTGGTAAAGTGGTGATCATAATCCTTAAAATGTCCATCTCAGATGGTTGTCATAAAAAGGAAATAAGAGAATGGACATCAAATGCTTTGAACAGAAAGTGTTACACAGCTGCTTCCCAGAGAGAGGAAAACCTGGGGATGACACCTTATGATCCTTCTGAGAATTAGGATGTCAGGGGGTGCCATCTTGTCAGAGAGGCACTAGACAGCATGTGAAGGGTCATTAAGCATTTCTGCAGGTTACGTATATAGGACCATAGATCTAGAGCAGGAAGAGATGTTACAGGGTGCCTGCTCCACACTCCATGCCTATTCATTACAGATGAGGAAACTGAGGCCCAGGGAAGCCAAGTGACTTGTCCAAAGTTACACAGGTAGTAAGAAGCTGTCAGGTTTCAAATCCAGGTCCTCTTATTCCAAAACCAGTATTTTTTACTGTATTATGTTCTGTACATATGCAGAGGAAAGGAGAGGAGAGGAGAGGAAAGAGAGAGAGAAAGGGAGAGGAAAGAGAGAGAAAAAGAGAGAGGAAAGAGGATGATTATGATGATGAGAAAGAGAAAGAAATAGGGGGAGAGAGAGAGGGAGAGAGAAGGAAAGAGAGAGAAAAAGAGGGAGAGAGAGAAAGGGAGAGAGGAGGAGACAGAGAATGAAAGAGAGAGGGGGAGTGGAAGAAAGAGAGGCAGAGAAAAATGGAGAGAGAGGGAGAGAGAGAAAAAAGAGAATGAGAGAGAGGGGGAAAGAGAGAGGGAGAGGAGAGAGGGGAAAGAGGGAGAGAGAGCCTAGATTATATCTTTCCCTGGCTCTATTTTGTTTTTATAAGCAGCTAATTCTTTTCAGAAACATCCAAGTGACATAAATATTGCCTTTTTTGTTCAGTAAAAGTACACTAGGATAGTGACTTGAAATGACCCAACTATACACCTCTGATACTTAAGTTTCACCCAGTAGAATGTAATCATGAGGACACGGATTGTTGTATTTTTCTGTGACACCAGCACCTGACACATTGATAGGCTCACAATGGGTACTTAATAAATACTTGTTGATTGATTGTTTGACTTGCTTGCTGAAGTGGAATTGGATGGTGGTGGGTGAAAGATGATAGCAGTGGACATCTAAGAGGAAGAGGAGGCAGGTTGGGCCTGGCTGGAAGTGGATTTGTTCTCCTCCAGAGTGGGGATGGTTGGCAGGGTCCAGAAAAAGAGAAGACAGAAAGAGTGAATCCTTTCCCTTTGTATCATATGCCTGGGTGGATAGAAACAGTGAGAAGAAGCAGATGGTGTTGGTTCAAATCCTGCCCCTGAAACTTACTTACAAGCTGCATGATCCTGGGTAAATTATTTAGATTCTTTGTGACTTATTCACCTGTCAAATGGAGATAATACCTATGATGGCTGTGTAAGATAGGGCTTTGCAAACTTTAAACACTCTATAAATATTAACTATTATGAATTACTATTATTGAGGGAGGCACATAACGTGGGTACATGCCATTTTCAGATTTCTTGGGTGCTTTGTCCCTCATCAAAGGAAAATATCTAGGCAAAGCATCACTTTGTTTGATGTCATGGAAAGAACAATAGATCTGCAACCAGGAGACCTGGAATTGAGTTGCATCTTCAACATTTACTAGATGCATGAAAATAGGCAAGTAACTTAGCCTTTCTATGCCTGTTTCCTTCATATGTAAAATAGGGAAACAATACTTACATTATTCATCTCACAAAGTTGTTGAATGAAAAGGGCTTTATAAACTGCAAAACATTCTACCAAATGTGGATACAAACACTCATTGATCTAGTTAGCTCACTCTCTTTTGGATACTAATCTTACAGAATTATTGTATGTTGTAGCTGGAAGGAACTCTTAGAGACTATCTATCCAGCCCATTCCTTTTACAGATCAGTATCATAGGGTCACAGCATTTAGGGCTGGAAGATACCCCTGAAATGATTTACTCCAGCCCTTTCATGTTTTACCGATTAAGAAAGTGGGATTCAGAGAAACCAAAAGATTTCAACAAAGTCACATAGTAAACAGAAGAGATGGGATTTGAACACAGGTCCTGATTCCAAAGCCAGCAGTCCCTCTACAACATGTTTACTGAGCTGAGAGAATAAATAGTAACTGACAAATCTCAGAGTTGGCACAGATCTCAGAGGGGATGCAGTGTAACCCTTAACTGAACACAAATCATCTAATCAATAGTCAACCAATTTCTACTTGAAGATTTCCAGCAGTGGAGAGCTTACTACTTTGCCAAAGCAGCCCATTCTACACTGGGGCAGCTCTAACTGTTACAACAACAGAGGTTGAGGTCTCTTTAAATCAATGATCTGATGATAATATGATCTCACTGATTTCTACATCTCTGATGGCTGCTTCTTATTCTCCTTCACTGGATCTTCAATGAGATTGTGCCCACCAATGCTGGGCATCCCCCAAGGTTTTGTCCTGGGTCCTCTTTTATTTTTCTCTACCATCATGCTTCATGATCTCAGAAGCTTTCTTGTATTCAATGATCATCTCCATGCAAATGATTCCCAGATCTGTTTATCCAGTCCTAACCTCTCTCATGATCTCCAAGTGCGTAGGAGACATGTCAAACAAGATGTCCTCCAGACATCTTAAATTCAGCGTGTCCACAGATGAGCCCATTATCTCCCCCCCACCCCAAGCCCTTCCATCTTTCCACTTTCCTTGTTAATGTTGTGGGCACTAACACCCAATCACACAGACTTACCACCTATGCACCATTCTTGCTATCTTACCCTCAGTCACTCCACATATCCAATCCATTGCCAGGTCTTGTTATTTCTGCCTTTACAACATCTCTTATACAGGATCCCTTATTTTCTTGGACACAGGACCCACTCTGGGGACCCTCATCATTTCACATCTGGACTATATATAACCTTCTGGTTCATCTTCCTGGTTGAAGTTTTTTCCCACTTCAGTCCATCCTGAACTTCATTGTCTTCCCTAAGCACATATCTAATAATGTCACCCCCTGCTCAACAAACTCCAGTAGCTCTCAATTGCCTCTAGGAACAGATATAAAATCCTATATGTGAGGAAGTTAGTTGGCATACTGGAAAGAGCATTAAGCCTAGAGTCAGGAAGACCTGAGTTAAAATCTGGCCTTAGACACTTACTAGCTGTGTAACCCCATGCAAGTCACTTAGCCTCTGTTTGTCTCAGTTTCATCAAATGTAAATGGGGATAATAGCAGCACCCAACTTCCAGGGTTGTTATGAGGATCAAATAATATTTGTAAAGCATTCAGCATAGTGCCTTGTATATAGTAGGTACTTAATAAATGCTTCTTCCCTTCACTTTTCCACATTTGACTTTTAAAGTTCTTCATAACCTCTTCCTATATTCTTATGCTTTACTTCCCTTTATGTGATCTAGGGTCATTGGGCCTTTTGTTACTTTCACAAGACACTTAATCTCCCAGCTTTGTGCCTTTTTGTTGGCTGCCTCCAATGCTTGGAATGCTTTCCCTTCTCATTTTTCCTTCTGGGTTCTCTGACTTCCTTCAAGTTTCACCTCAAATCCTAGTTTCTTCATGAGGTATTTCCCAGTCTTCCTCAATGCTAGTGCCTTTCTTCTGAGATTGCCTTCAATTTACTCTGTATATATCTCATATGTGCATAACTGCTTGCATGTTGTCTCCCCCATTAGAATGAGCTCTATTAGGGAAGATATTATCTTTTGCCTTTCTTTGTATCCCCAGTGCTTAGCACAGTGTCTATCATGTAGTAAGTACTTAATAAATTACTTAATAATAATCTTATTGGGATATGGGAAAATCGGGACACTAATGCACTATTGGTGGAGTGGTGAACTGATCCAACCATTCTGAGAGCAATTTGAAACTATGCCCAAAAGTCTATTAAATTAGACATACCCTTTGACCCAGCAATACCACTACTAGGTCTGTAAGATATTAAAAGGAAAAGGATCTATAGGTACAAAAATATTTATAGCAGCTCTTTTTGGGGTGGCAAAGAATTGGAAATTGACGGTATGCCCATCAATTGGGGAATGGCTGAACAAGCTGTGGTATGTGATTAGGATGGAATACTATTGTGCTATAGGAAATGATGGGTAGGATGCTTTCAGAAAAATCTGGGAAGACATATAAGAAATGATGCAAAGTGAAGTGAACAGAACCAGGAGAGCATTGTACACAGTAACAGTAATATTGTACAATGATCAACTATTAATGACTTAGCTATTCTCAGCAATACAATGACCTAAGACAATTCCAAAGGACTCATGAAAATTGCTATCCACATCCAGAGAAAGAACTGATGGAGTCTGAATGCAAGTGAAGTATACTTTTAAAAAATCTTTTTTTTTTTTTTTTGCGGGGGGGGACAACTATATTTTCTTTCACAACATGTATAATGTAGAAATATGTTTCACACAACTACACATATAAATCAAATTGCTTGCCTTCCCAATTGAGGGGGGAGTGGAGGGAGAGGAAGAATTTGGAATACAAAATTAAAACTATTTAAACAAAATATTTTTTAAAATAAGCTTTTTGACTTAACTGAAAGTACAGTGGATCTGGAGTCAGAGGACTTGGGTTAAACCCCCCCCCCCAACCACTGTGACCCTGGACAAGTCAGAGAATCTATCTGAACCCTAATCTACCATTTATAAAATGAAAGAGTTGCATCAGTTGATATCTATGGTCCATTTGAACACTAAATCATATGACAAACTAGTCTCCCTTCCACAGACCTATGGGTGTAGATAGTAGAATTATTATTAGAATTACAAAGAATCATGGAATGTCAGACTTGGCAAGGACCTCAGCAGACATCCAATGCAACCCATACTTGATAGAAGTCCCCATTATAAAATACCCCACAGGTCATCCAGCCTTGGCTTGAAGACCTCCAGTGAGGGTTAGGATCCCATCACCTACAAAAGCAACTCATTCTTTTTACTTTTGGATAACTCTAATTATCAGCAATTTTTTCTTTACACTGAGCCTAAATCTGCCTCCTTTGCAGACTCTCCCCATTGCTCTTGGGTCTGGCCTCTGGGGCCAAACAAAAAAAAAGTCTCATCCCTTTTCCACATGACAGTCCTTCAAACACTCGGAGACTGCTGTCACATCTCCACTCTGACCCCTGGAGTCTTCTCTTTTTGTAGGCTATATGATCCTTTGGGTCTATATTCTTTGGGCTTCACTTTCTTCATCTATAAAATGAAGGAACCGGATCAGGGATTTCTCAGGTGCTGAGAAATCAATAACTGATTCTCATTTGTGTTATTTTATTTACCAACCTGGTTGCCCTTCTATGTATACTCTGTAGTTTATCAAGTTTCTTCCTTCCTAAACTGTAGCCTCCAGTGTTAGAACTGATTATAATACTCCAGATGTGTTCCAAACAGATAGAGGACAGAGGGACCTGTACTCTTACCTGCTCCTCCGGGGAAGTTGTGCCCCTCAGTGAAGCTCAGGATTGCATTAATTGGCTGCCCCAACACTCTGCCAACTCATAATCAGTTTTCATTCCACCAAAATCCCCAGATCTTTTTCAGACAAATGGCTATCCAAACTCCTCCTTTGGCTTAGACTTGTGAAATTGATTGATTTTTTTTTAATCCAGAGAGAAGCCTTCATATTTATCCCTACTGGATTTCATCCTAATCAATTTAACCCATTGCTCTTGCCTGGTAAGATCTTTGGGGATCCTGACTGTCATCTAGTATATTAGTCAGAGGCAGGTGGTTGGTACAGTAGATGGAATGCCAGATTCAGAGTCAGGAAGACCTGAGTTCAAATCCAACCTCATACATTTACTAGTGGTGTGACCTAGGACAAGCCTCTGTTTGCTTCAGTTTCTTCAACTGTAAAATGGGAACAAAATCAGCACTTCCCACCCAGGGTTGTTTTGAGGAGCAAATAATATTTGGAAAGAACTGAGTACAGTTCTTGGCATGTGGTTGGTCCTATATAAATGCTTGTTCCCTCCCCTTTCTTCTTTCCCTTACCCATCCCTCCCAGTTTGATATCATTTGTGAATCTGATAAGTATGCCAACTAGGCATGCCTGGATAGCCTGCTGGACTTGGATTTAGGAAGACCTGAGTTCTAATCCTGCCTTTTGTTTTCATTAGTTTTGTGATCATAGGCCAGTTGGTTAAACTCTGGGACTCAGTTTCTTCATGAGGAAATGAGGGTACCTCTCTCACTGGGTTGGTATGGCATTCAAATGACATGACATATGGAAAATGACTTGGAGACTTTAAATTGTTACATGTGGTTGCTCTCACACTTATTAACTTTAGTACTGTTGTGATCTTCATTTTATAGATGAGCAAGCAGAAGTTCAGAGACGTGATTTGTCTTTCCTGAGGCCATAATTCAAATTTGGCACTTTGGAATACAAGTCCAGCCGTCTTCCCACATGCTGCGGAGCATCCAGGAAACTCCAGCAGTGAGGACATTCCCTACCAGAACCAAGATCTAGGAAAGAGGGAGAAGGAAGAGACCCACAAGCCAGAGGGCAGCTGCCTTTGGTTCCTGAATGCCTATAAACTCAAGTCCAGAGAGGGGAAGTTGCAAAGGCAGGACTAGAGTCTGAGGCCAAGAACGATAATAGGGGGCTCCACGCACTCTGCCAATTTCTACAAAAACCCTAGTAATGCTTATTTTGGAAGTGCTGTCCAGCTGGAAGGGTCCCGAGTGCTCTTTGGCGATTGCAGGATGTCCTAGGCAGAGAGAAGAGGGTGAATTGGCCAACATTTGGTGATGGTTGCCCTGTGTGGAAATCACAGCACTGCAGGGCCCTCATTAAAGGCATTCGTATCTTTTGGATGTAAGGAGAATGTGTGCAAATATGTTTAAGAAAGTGTAATGTTAGAGCAAAGTGCTGGTTGCTGTCTTGGAAATTAATTGCCAGCAAACGGCCTAGCACAAAGCTAAGTGGATCGATATCTACGAGAGAAGAAGAAATAGGCTTTTAACTGCAGAGAGCTTTTCCAGTCCAGCAGTAGATGTGACAGAAGCCTCCCTCCACATCAGTCAGTGGAGTCCTTCTTTGGGCTGAGGGGAGAAGTGAGGTTTCCTCTTCTTTGAATGAAAGCCTTCTATTTTCAGGATGGTTAGGAGACTCCATCAAAGCCTGGGTTTGAGGAATGCTTTTAGAAATAGCATTTCCATTTCCAAAATGGATTTGGGCCCCCTATGGAACCCAGAGCCAGATGTGGCTGGAAGGATGAATATGGACGCAGAATCCAGAAAAGGGAATGAAGAGAAGGAAGACAGGGTTGCCAAACTCTAGGACTCCATGGCCTTTTGACTGGTGCTCTTGTAGTGGATAGGGATCCAGGCCTGGAGTCAGGCAGACTTGAATTCAAATCTAGCCTCTGACCTTACTAGCTATGTGACCTTGAGTAAATCACTTAACCCTCTTTGCCTCATGAGTTTTCTCATCTGCCAAATGAGATGGAGAAGTAAATGGCAAACTGCTCCAGTATCTTTGTCAAGAAAACCCCAAATGGAGTCATGAAGAGCCAGACATGACTGAAATGAAGGCACAACAATAACAAGAAGTTATTCCATCCTTTTCAATCCAGAGGAAGGACAATCAAAATGCCTCACATTTTAACCCACAAACAAGTAGGGGCCCTCTCATAGGATCACAAAGTGTTAGAGCTGAAAGGACTATAAAAGTCATCTGGTACAACTCACCAACCTGCCCATTTTACAGATGAGGGAATTGAGGCCCAGAGAGAGGTGCTCAAGGGCACGTGGCCAGAGAGGGAGAGATGAGATTGAACCCAGGACTTCTGACTCTGCCCTCCCTAACACAGAGACACACACACACACACACACACACACACACACACACACACACACACACACACACACACACACACACACACACACACCCCTGTTGAGAGGGAAACAGCTGAGCACGATCCTCCAAGTATGTGTATGGAAAACGAGCCTTAAACAACAAAAGAAGCCTCCAGTGTTAAGTTCAGAATTTTTCTGATTCCAAAACATTTACATGACGATGTATTTTTATTTCTTTTCCCAAAGAAATGTGTGGGATAGGGGAAAGAACACTGATCTTAAGGTCTTGTCAGAAGAACCAAGTTCAAATCCTGATTTATATGCTCAATAGTAATATCTGATTTTGTTGTTCAGTCCTTCCTTCCTTCTTTCCTTTCTTTTCTTTTCTTTTCCTTTCTTTCCTTTTCTTCTCTTTTCTTTCTTTCTCTCTTTCTTTCTTTCTTTCTTTCTTTCTTTCTTTCTTTCTTTCTTTCTTTCTTTCTTTCTTTCTTTCTTTCTTTCTTTCTCTCTCTCTCTCTCTTTCTTCCTATCTAAGATATTAACTATTATTATTATTGTTATTATTACAACCTCAAATAAATTATCTTAAGCACTTTGCAGACTTCAAGAAGCTATATATAGGATTCTGGTTTCTGAAAGGGACCTCAGATATTATCTGATCCAACCTTTCTATTTTATAATGAGGAAGCTCAGGTCCACCTAGAGAGGTAACTGACTTGCCCAAAGTCACAAAGGTAGTAGATGGCACAGGTAGTCTGAACCTTAGTGGTCTGGCTCCAAATCCATCACTCTTTTGTTTCTTTTTCCTTCAATGGTAATATCATGACTGCTGCTGCTGCTGCTGCTGCTGCTACTACTACTACTACTACTATTACTACTATTACTACTACTACTAGTTGTCATATAAATCAATGATTGTTATTATAACCTTACCAAGTCATTTAGAAGAAAGCTGAAGAAAGGAAACTTTGTAATCATCAAATGGCTAAAAAGAGTAATCAAGGGCATAGGGAAGAGCCTTGAAGGGCTGTGAACTAGAAGAAGGATTAAATTTGTTCTGTCTGGCTCCTGAGGGCTGAAGGGGGGGAAACATAATGGGTAGGGAGGGCAGGGTGTATAGTCTTGATGTAAGCTAAAATATTTTTTTTGCTTTTTGGAGGGGGGAGGGCAGGAAATTGGGGTTAAGTGACTTGCCCAAGATCACATGGTTAGTAAGTGTTAAGTGTCTGAGGCCGGATTTGAACTCAGCTCCTCCTGACTCCAGAGCCAGTGCTCTATTCATTGCACCACCCAGTCCCCCCAATGTAAGCAAAATTGACTGACTGAGAACTATTCAGGAGTAGAATGGGCTGCCTCGGGAGGTTGGTGGGTTCTTCCTCACTGGCAGCCCCTAGGAGAGACTGGATGACCACTTGTTAGCTATGAGCTGTGAGCTGGACCAGATGACCTCTGAGGTTCCTCCTTCTGAATGAGATTTTGCATTTCCATGTATTAGAAAGGGAAAGCAGAAGCAGCAGATTTGAGTCCCCATTTTGAGGCTTACTAGCTATGTAATGCTGAGCAAGCCGCCACATTACTGGGCCTCAGTTTCCTCACCTATAAAATCATAATAATAGCTCACGGTTGTGGTGGAGAAAGTGCTCTGTCAGCTTGAAAGCTTTCAGAGAGGTGAGCTATTATTAACAAGAACAATACGAATCTCTCCCGTATCATGTGGGATTCTTGCTTGGCTCTTGTGAAATCTGTACCTGGCAGCTTTCATGAAATTAGAACCAGCACCTATAAGCTCTGGTGAGGAAGTGAAGGGGGATGCTAGGCCCTGTGGCTGAGTGGCTCATTCCCTCCAACAACTGTGAAAGGCCTCTGAAGAGCAGTTCCTAGGAGTCCTGCTGGCAGAACCCGGATTGAGGCCATTATTAGCATCTCTATTATGTGGCAATTTTGCTTAAGCCCCAATGGAATCCTGCTGTGGGAAGGGATTCTCTTGTTAGGCTGAGGATGCAAAGGGAGAAAGGGAGGGGGGACTTAGGGACATAGGACTTGGAGCTGGACTGGCTCTCAGAGACCTCTCATTTTATAGGGAAGCAAACCGAGGCCTAGGTAGGTAAAGTGACTTTGGAGGCAGCATGGTATAGAGGATGTAGGGCTTGTCTTAGAGTTAGGAAGACCTAGGGATTCTGGACTTTGACACTTTGATCTAGTTCTCTTTCTGCTACTCCAGGAGAGCTGTAGAAATTTGGAACTTATTATGGGCACAAGGCCCTGCACATTTATTGTTCTTGTTCAGTTGTTTTAGTCATGTCTGACTATTTGTGACCCCATTTGGGGTTTTCCTGGCAGAGATACTGGAATGATTCGCCATTTCCTTTTCTAGATCATTTTACAAATGAGTAAACTGAGGCAAACAGAGGTTAAGTGACTTGCCCAGCTATTTGAGACTAGATTACAATTCAGGTCTTCCTGACTCTAGGCCCATTGCTCTATCCACTACATCACCTTGCTGCCTCACCCTGCACATAGTAGGTAGTTAATTAGAATTTGCTTAATTGAACTGAAGAAAGTATAAGCAGTCTGTATAGGACTTACACCTGTCCCAGTAGAGCAGTGAAGCAGGAAGTTGGTGTCAGAGTCCGGAGGAAGGCTTAACATGGGGCCTGCAAGTCTAGAATTGTAAATGGTCCCTCTGAATTGCAAATGAACTCTTCCTGAGCCAAAGAGGTCCAATCACCACCTATCATCCCACTCAAAGAACTGGAATGTTGGGGTTGGGGAGAAGAGGCAACCCAAAGGGGATTTAGAGTCTCTCAGGGGAAAGTGGACTTCTGGGAGAATTCCATGAGAGAGTAAAAAAAACCAAGAAAATTATAAACCTTAGGGAGAGATGACTAAAGGAAGGAGAGAATCTGAAAAAAAGGGGGACAAATAAGAATAAATTTCTATTGCTAGAGCTATAACCAGGAAATTTTGTGCCTGGCCTAAGGAGGGGAGTTAGGGTGGGGAATCTCATCTAAGGGTGTGGACCCTAGGGGGAAAAAGTAGATGGTCGCCCAGGACACTGCAGGGTTTCTATGATGCTGAGAGGGTTGGCTGATGTTGAGAAGGTGCCCTGATGTGTGCAGCTACCAAGGGGAGGCAGCCTACCTCTAGATGGTGCTGTAGAGACAGTCTCAATTTGGGCACCCTGAGTATGCCCAAACTCCAAATGTTTCACTTTAATTTCGGCTCTCTAATGTCTTAAAGCTTAAAAAAATCACTTCTCTTCCCACCCCCACCCTCATACACTGAGAGGTTGATCCTGCAAATGTCATTACTCCCATTTTACAGATGAAGAAACTGAGTCTTAGAGAGTTGAAATTATTTACATAAAGTCACACAGTTACCAAATATCAAAGGCAAAATTCACCCCATATTTTCTGATTCCATATTTAGGGTACATTACATTAAGCTGTTTCCTCATCTAAGAAATGAGACCTAGTTCCAGTCACACCACTAATACTGATCTCTATAAACCTCCAGCAAAAGTTCTCTATAACGTTGTAAACTTTACTTTTGTTTCTTATTTCACATAGAGACACTTCATCAGAAAAAAACACTAACTTTAGATTCTGAAGACTTGAATTCAAATCCTACCCCCAACTTCCAGCAAGTCAGACTCAGCACTGTGACTACTTCCATATCTATACAACAAGGATAATAATATTGGCACCACCTTCCGCATGGTTTAATATATACATGAGTTGTTATTCTGTTATTATTTCTAATATTTCATGCTTCCCCTAAAAAAAGGTTGTCAGTCACCAAATAAAAATACTAGAAAGTTTTGAAATTATTCAATAATTCAAAAGGGAAAATATCCTTTTTTAATGGCTCCTGTGGTTAATTTCAGGCAGTTATGTGGTTCAGTGGATAGAGTGATGGACCTGGAATCAAGAAGATACCTCTTCCTGAGTTCAAATCTGGCCTCAGACACTTACTGACTGTGTGACACTGGCCAAGTCATTTAACCCTATTGGTTTCAGCTTCTTCCTCTGTCAAATGAGCTAGAGAAGGAAATAGCAAACCACTGTAGTATCTCTGCCAAGAAAACCCCAAATAGGGTCACAAAGAGTCAGATATGCCTGAAACAACTAAACAACAAGAACATGGGTTCAGCTGCCAAGGTCCCTTTCTTTCTTCCTTCCTTCCTTCCTTCCTTTCTTTCTTTTTTTGCTTTTTTGGAGGGGGAAGGCAGGGCAATCGGGGTTAAGTGATTTGCCCAAGGTCACACAGCTATTAAGTGTTAAATGTCTGAGGCCAGGTTTGAACTTGGGTCCTCCTGACTCCAGGGCTGGTGCTCTATTCACCGCACCACCTAGCCACCCTGCTGAGGTCCCTTTCAATTCTCAGATTCTAGGGTTCTGTGACTGAGCATCAGGGGGAATTCAGGTCCTTTTTACAATTCTTGACAAAAATCTCTCCACTTCTCATTTGCATATATATTATATACTAGCCCAGAGGTTAGGAATAAGTTATAATTATAAGACTAACAATGACAGTAACATGGCAGTGTTAGCGTGGGAAGGTCTGATGGCATTCCAGACCTTGCAGCTTGGTGTGGTAATCTGTGCATTAGTAAAGACAGACCCTCAGATTCAGGAAGAATTAGAAGATTTAGAAGAGAATCATAGAATGTTAAAGTTGGATGGGGCTTCTGCGATATCATGTAGTTCAACTCCTTGCCTAATGTATAATAATAGTGATAATAGTAACAGTATCTAGTATTTCTATAAAGCTCACTACATCCTAGGCATTGTGTTAAGCACTTTGTGATTATTATTTCATTTGATTTTCACAGCAACCCTGGGAGGTAGATACTGTTATTATCCCTATTTTAGAGATGAGGAAACTGTGGCAAACAGAGGTTATGTGACTTGACCAGGGTCAGCTGGTCAGACATAGCTAGTCACTGTCTATGGCTGGATTTGAACTCAGGTCTTGCTGACTCCAGGTCCAGCACTCTATCCACTGTGCCACCTAGCACAGCACCTAAAGGTCTCGTGCAACATTTTTAATACTGTGAAATCAGAGCTTTGCTTACTTAAGAGTTTCTCTCATTCAGATCCATAATTAAAAATTCTTGTGACTGGGACAAATTAAGTGGTTCCCCCCCCCATCTTTTTGGGAGCAGAGAGGACAATATATCTCAAGTACAGTTGTTCCGGGAGGGTTGTTTAGTTATGTCCAATTCTTGATCCTGTTTTCGGTTTTCTTGGTAGATATAGTGGAGTGGTTAGCTATTTCCTTCTCTAGCTCATTTGTCGATGGGGAAACTGAGACAAACAAAGTGAAATGACTTGCCCAATGTCACACAGTCACTAAGTGTCTGAGGCCATATTTGATCTTAGGAAGATGAGCCCTGTGTTCTATCCACTGTGCCACCTACCAGGAGAGAAGAGGCAGCTGATTTCCTCCAAAAGTTTGACCTGTGACCTGTGGCATTGCTGATGGTCCACAATCCTACAACCTCAGGGGGCAGAAAGGGAGAGAGGAGGAAGGCAGCCCTGGGAGAAGTGTTATAGGTCCCTGGGAGTGATAACCTGAGTGGTCAAGAAGGAACAGTTGTGCCACTAGAAGCTGGGTGGGGTAGTGGATAGAGTACTAAGAGCTGGAGTCAGAAAGACCTGAATTCTTCAAAAACCTTGCCCTACCTGCTTACTAGGTGGCTGACTCTGGGCAAGCAACTTGCCTTCTCTTAGCCTCAGTTTCTTCATCTGTAAAATAATAAATACTACCTCACAAGGATACTGTGAGGATCAAATGAGATAACAGATGCGGAGGGTTTTGTGAACCTTATAGCCCTACATGTATGATAGCTATTATTATTATTATTATTATGAAGCCCAGAAATGAAAGCCCTAGCTCTGACCCTGCCCCATATCAGTGCTATGGGGCAAAGTTTGATGACCCCACCCCACTTTCAGCTTTATTCTTTTTTTTTTTTTTGAGGCAATTGGGGTTAAGTGACTTGTCCAGGGTCACACAGTTAATAAGTGTCCACATTTGAACTCAGGCTCAACCTAGTTGTGCAATCTAGCCTACCCATAGCTTTATTCTTACTCATTTTCTTCCTGCTAATAAATAAAGGTATCACTAACACTCATTACAAGGAGAAGGAATAAATATTTATATAATGCCTATTATATGATGTGCATTATTTCAATTGATCCTCACAACAACCCTACTAAAGGTCTGAGGCTGGACTTTAACTCAGAATTTCCTGATTCCAGGCTCAGTGCTATCTATTGTACCACCGGCTGCCTCAATTATGACAATGACCATTATATAGCAATATAAGGTCTGCAAAACATGTTACAAGGATTACTTCTTTTGATCTTCACAACAGCCCTGCAAAGTAGGTCCTCAAAGAGGACTTGTTCAGTGCCACACAACTCAAAAGTGTCTGAGGTGGGATTTGAACACAGGTCCAAAACTATATCATAGGAAAAAAGGGAAGGACAAGAATGAGGCTAGGTTGGGGAGTAAATCAGTCAGTGTGACCACAGTGGAAGTACATTTTTGTGATGAATAAATTATGACACCTTCCCCCATATGGTTTGGCTTTGGTAATTTAAACAAGAACTGATTTACCTCATATATTTCATAGTGATTGTTTTGAATTGTTGTTAAATCTCTCACTTACCTACTTCCTGAGAGGTTTCTGATTGTATCATGATAATTTCTTTCCAAATCAGGTAGTTCTCTGTCTCTGTCTCTGTCTCCTCTCTCCATCTTTGTCTCTCTGTCTCTCAGTCTCTCTCTGTGTGTCTCTCTGGATTTATCTCTCTCTCCTCCTACCCTTCTATCCACCTCTCCCCCTCTTTCCCGCTGCCTCCCTCCCTCTCTGTCTCTCAGTCTCTCTTTCTGTGTCTCTCTGTCTCTATCTCTCTCTCCTCCTACCCCTCTATCCACCTCTCCCCCTCTTTCCCGCTGCCTTCCTCCCTCTCTGTCTCTGTCTCTCAGCCTCTCTTTCTGTGTCTCTCTGTCTCTATCTCTCTCTCCTCCTACCCCTCTATCCACCTCTCTCCCTCTTTCCCGTAGCCTCTCTCCCTTTCTCTCTCTCTCTGAATCTGCTGAGATCTTATGAATATACCATATAACAAACTTTGGAGGTTTCTTTGATTTGTGAATTATTCCATTTAGACCCAAAGGGCAGTTTAGAGAAACTAGAAAAGAATTGAATTCAATGGGAAATAGACTAAGGAATTAATTCTGAAAAAGAATGGTGGGCTTCATTTGTGAACAGGTCAAATTAAACTGGAATAACAGCAGGCCAAGAATAACAATTTGGTTTTCTTTCAATTAAAGTGATGTAAAAGAGGTTTCTCAAGTCCCAGGGCTTGCTGATTTGGAAAGCTTCTACCTATTGAACTTTTCTACTATGTAGTTCTTTAGAAGGAAAAATGTTAGCTTTGCCACTTATTGTATGACCTTGGACAAGTCACAATCTCCTTGGCTCTCAGTTTCTTCATTTGTAAAATGAGAGAGTTGGGCTATGTGATTTCTAAAGTTCCAGCTCTAAATCTTTGGTACTTAAAAAAAAATCTATGATCCTATGATTATGGCATCAACTTTAGGAGCTCCCATAGGGGCTGGTCTTTGACTACATAAGGCACCTTGCACATAGAAGGACCTCAATAAATATTGACTGATTTGAGTTTTACTCTTGTCTTTTGGAAGGTAACTGGATTTGAAGGAGGATATTAGGGAGTTATTTTAAAAGCTCAAAATTAACCAGAACTTCATAACCTTTTATAATTATGTTCCAGAAGATTTGTTTAATTTTCATGACTGGCTCCTCTGCACACACTGAGATTTCTAGATCACAAAGGGGCTGAAATTGACTTCATTTTCCAGGAGTCTGGTGTCTGCTTCACTGAGGGAGGGCTGATCATGAAATAAGAGGAAATGTCAAGTGTGTCTTTAGTTTAAAAGTAAATAAGTTTTAAAAAAAAATGCTATTCGCTTAATTTCCTGAGGTCCTTTTCTTGGTATGGTACTCTCAGATTAGGGAATTTTAAATAGCTATTTCTGAGAAGGTTTGGAGGCAAAATCTCCTCCATCCTCCACCCCCGCAGAAAAAAGTCAGAGACCCGGAGAAGTAAAGTGATTTGCCCAAGGACTTTACAGGATAATAGATGCAGGCATATTTCCATTTGGGTACAAATAATCTTCCCAGATTCCCTTAATTACTGAGTGTGGTTTATTCATGTGGAATAGAAGATTGAGCAGAAGAAGAAAGGTAGTGTGATTCTGTACTCAAACGTTCAACAGCCCTTAGAGATAGTTATAGCTTTTGTAGCCTTCTATGAAGGACACAACCACTTATGCACATAAAATATCTCCTTTTGTTGAACTGAACAACAGCTAACCCACCACCATGACATGGTATGTACAGCAGTTGCTATATCAACAGACTAAGAATATTGCTCTGTACCTTTTCCTTTTAACCTCTATGTTGTCTCTATGAAGCTCAATAAACACAATTAAAAACAAAGCAGTCAAACACCATAAGAAATTCTCTTGAGAAACTGCTTTATAGAAATTGGAGAGGCCTTGGGAAGCTTACCCCTTTTCCCCTTTTGTGTTGTCTCATCCTTTCTGCCCCTCTCCCCTTTTCTCCTTCCCCTCCGTCCTTCTGGCTCTTCCCCCCCTTTTTTTTCCTCTCTCTCCTCCCTCGTTCTCATTACCCTTCCCTGGTTCTTTCCCCATATTCCTTTTCTCTCCCTTTTCCTTCTCTCTCCCTCTCCCCTTTTCTCCCTCTCTATCTCTCCATTTCCCTTTCTCCCTCTTTCCTTCTCTCCTACCTCCCTTGACCTGCTCCACTTCTCTCTTTGCCTATCTTTTGCCCTTTCCCCGCTCATTCTTCCCCCATTCCCTTTCTCCCCCCCTCCAATTTCCCTTCTCTTTCCCAGTTTGTAACACATTTCCCCACTGCTCTGTACCATGAATCATCGGCTTTTTCATTTCCCTCTCAGAGTACTAAATAAAAGTTCTGCTAAGGAATAAATCCCCCTGTAACAAATGAGGAAGGCTGGTTTACTGAATTCAAAAGGGGGTTCACTCTGCAGGGATAGGACGCTAGTAGGAAATCATATTCATGACCTTCATTCAGACAGCACTGCTAAAGAATTTGTAATAAAAACTGTCATTAAATAAACACTCCCTGACTTGATCATTTGGCCTGTTGTCATCCTGGTAGACTCATTTCTGTCTGTTCTAAATGAGCATTTTCTTTTTTGACAATTTTGGGCTGAGTTGAGCTTCACTTTCAGTGGCTAAATGATCTGCTGGCTCACTTGGAGATGAGAATTTCGGTTTTGTCATTCTACTTAACCACTTTGACAAAGGTACAAGGGAGAGCCGTTACTAGGAAAAAAAACCAAAAGGGGAAAAAAATTGGATAATGTTGCTTTGATGAGCCATCGTTTTGAAATTTGGGTGTTTCTGGAATTGTGCCTCTTAATGAGTCTTATTTGAAGACAGGCATCAGGCACATTTGCAGTAACATTTTAAAGAGTCTTTGCTATGCTTCCTAATGAGGAACAAGGGGTAGTGGCAAGGGCATGAGGCTGGTCTTTTCCTTTCTCTGGGACTGTTTCTTCATCTGCAGAGCGGTGGAGTGCCAGAGTGAATAGCGCTCTAGTCTTAAAGTCAGGAAGTTTGAATCCTGCCTCAAACACCTACTGGTACCCTGGGCAAGTCACTTACCCTCTCTCAATCTCAGTTTCTTCATCTATAAAATGGAGATCAAAATAGCACCTACCTCCCAGAATTGATGTAAAGATCAAATAAGTTAACATATGTAAAGTGCTTTGCAAATTTTTTAATGTTCTATAAATGCTAGCTGTTAGTAGTAGTAGACATCACATCTCTGTCTTTGGGACAGCCTACCAGGGCCAGAAGAGAGCAGTTATAAAATAATAATAGCACCTATCAGAGACTAGAGTTATCATGATGATCAAATGAAACAATATTTGTAAAGTGCTTCGCAAACCTTAAAGCAATATCTAAATAGTAGCTATTATATTATTAACCCTTATTACATTATAACCCCACCATTATAGCTTATATGTTTAATTTTCAGGAAAATTATTTGGTGTCCTAGGAGAGGCATTGTAACTTGACAAAAGATAGCAATATTAACCCTCTGCCCTTAATTCTGAGACTTGCATTTCACTTTGTGCTAAGCCCTAGTGCTTAGCACAAAGTATGGCACATAGTTAAGTGCCTAATAATTATTTGTGGATTGATTGATTGAGTAATGAATTGCATTACTGTCCCTCTGGGGTAACCCAGTTAATTTGGGAAAAGTTAATCACTAGGTTGGTCATAAGGTGACATATTTTTCTATCATAACAGATCCTTAAAGTCATATCCACAAAGAATGAGATAGATCATGATCTGTGCTGCAGAAATCAAGGGATAAAAATCCTTGAAGCATTGAAGTTCTTCATTTTAAAGGCATGGGAAGGGGAGGCCCATTGAAGCTAGATTCCATTTGAAGGCATATTTCCAGAATGGGTAACTGTGCGAGATGTGACTTGGGAAAGTTGGAGCAGGGGGCCATTGGTCCTCAGTGGTTTTAACTTCCCCCCATTTCAGAGGTGAATAAGGGACTTTTTACCCGTTTTGTGAGCTGAGTGTCCATCATGAAGTTGTGAACGTGCTTCTCGGCTTTGGTAAGTTCCAGCTTTCTGGCAACCACAGCTACCACCAGCGCAGTACAGCCAGCACCCTGAGATGGGAACAGTAAGAAGAGCAAAGAAGAAAACATGCTGATTAAGAAGCAAAGTTCACCCTAAAACGTTGAAAAGGTTCTACATCCCCACTGTACCATCCTCAGCACCAGCCACCAGCTGGATTCAAAGCAGGCTAGCTGCCAAGTGTAGGAGGAAAAAGAATACTCTCTTATTGTGGGAGAGTTACAAAGTCCTTGCTTTGTGGTTGGAGACTGTTGAGCCCAAATCACTGAACAAGCCTCTCAACCTCTGGTTCTTTGTCCTTCTCCTCCATCCCCAAGGATGTGTGATAATCTCATCTCCCTCCTCCAGGATGTGGCTTAAAAATGTATGAAGTGCTTTAAGCAACTTGAGAGATAGAGACTTATAAAAATGCTCAATTTCTCAGTCATGAACAGAAGGGAGAAGAGGCATGAAATATCTAGAATGGCCACTGATCCAATTGCCACCTCTATCTCTCCAGCTTGGGAATGCAGGGGAAAACACATGCCTCATCAAACCCATGCACATAAACACACACATTCTCCCTGAACAGCCCAGGGATGGAAGGAACACTTGGATAATTTATGAAGTAGGTACTTCATTAGATGGCTGAGAGTTGACTTGCATAATATCAAAAGACTTTTTAAAAATCCAATGAAGTTAGAAGAATAGACTGTCTTGAAAAAATCTGTGTTTCTTGGAGGAGACCTCTGATGCCATGTCTACTAATGTCAGAGTGTTAAGATCAGGGTCTTTTCTGACTTCATTGTGGCTTTCATGCACTTAATCATCATGCAGTATATCCATTAAAAAAAACAAAAAACAACCCACCAAGACAGAACCTAAGGATCCATTCATAAACCCTCATGACATATACAGAATTCCAGAATCTCAGAGCTAGAAGGGATTGTAGGGACCCTCCAATCCAACTAGTGTCTGAATGGGAATTTCCTCTGCAACATCCTTGACAAAATGGTTCTTCAGAGGTCCTTTGTTCTACTTAGGGACTGTTTGAATCAGGAAGCCATGTGGTGTAATAGTATGCTTGCTATCTCTGGAGTCAGAAGCCCAAATTCAACTTCTGATAATTTGCTATCTTGTATGACCACAGGCAAGAAACTTAACCGGGGCCTCAATTTCCTCATCTGTAAAATGAAGAAGTTGGGGTAGATGGCCTCTGAGGTCCCTTCTACCTTTAGAGCAATGAGCCTATGCTCATCCAATCCAGTAATCCAATAAGCCCTGATCAATTAGAGAGCTTCTGTCTTTCTGTAACTCCTACCCATTGCTCTTTGGACAGAAAAGTCTAATTCCTCTTCCATAGGACAGATCTCCAAATGTTTGAATTTACTTATACTTATGTTATATAAATATGTCTGTAATATAAGGTATATTCTATATTATATTATAGAAATATATTTTATGATAGATTTAAAAATATTTTTAATGTTAATACAAATAATTAAATATATTATTAAAATTATTAAAATATATGATATTATTTAAATATACCTATAAATAAATAGTCTATATATATTCTTCCTTTCTCCTAATACATACACACATATACATATAGGTATGTAAGCATATACATATAAATACATAGTCTCCCCTCCCCCTAAGGACAGGGATAACTACATTTTTGTATTTGTATCCCCTCTCCCAGCAACTCCCAGTGACTCCTACAGAATAGACAGCTAATAAATATTTGTTGAATTGAATTAGACTGGAGACAGAATGTTTCTAATAAGTCTTCTCTGCTCCAGGCTAAATCACCCTATTTCCTTCTAGTAGTCATCTTATGACATAACTTCCAATCCTCTTTACCCTCTTTTGGAGTCATCCCAATTTGTCACTGTTCTTTCTAATAAAAAATATGGTGCCCCAAACTGATGATAGTATTCAAAGTCTTCCAAAATAGTGGCATCCTCCTTAATTACAGTAGGCATTCTACTGAAGTGCAGAGAAAGCAAGTGAAAGGGCTACCATTTCACAGTAAATAAGTGATAGAATTGATTTCCTTGACCCTTCAGTTTCCTTCCAGTCATCTGTCAATAATTGAGACTGGGTAGAACGAGGGGACATGCTACAACATTTTACTTACTGGTTTCAGTTTCTCTTCCTTGCCTTATTTATTTATTTGCATGGAAGGTCCTATTTTGGGCTTTCTGTCAGCATTAGCAAAATGGATAGATCCACTTTTCTCAATTTTCATTTTTGGTCACCTGATCAATACTCTGACACAACTCACAGGGCGGCTGATCTCATTCTTTGCTATATTAGTCAGACAGGGGCCACGTCCAACCTAGTGACTGATCCTTTCACTCTCTGACCCAATTCTACAGGTTTATGGAAACTAACAGTTTGATTCACTAGTTATCAAATGATGTTGTTAGTTGCTGTATCATCTGTGTCCAAGAATTTGAGGTGGAGACATGCCTCTTCACTTAGATAACTGACCAATAACATTTCTGGTTCATTAAATCTGTTAGCATTTTAAAATCCACTCATTTGTAAGAGGCTGGAAAGATTTTTTTTTTAAAGATGCTGCAGCATATCAGATAACAAACAGTTGGGAGGAAAACATTTAGCCATTTTTGTTCCCAGCTCTCTAATTTTTCATCTCTTTCTCTCCTTTCCCACAGAGTTATAAAGAAAAAACCTATGGACATTTTTGGCATAGCTGAAGCTGGCAACATTTTCTCTCATCTCACAAATGCTCCCTTTAAAAGATTCTGGCATTTCTCTTAGGATTGGTCAACTACCCACTTCTATTACAATGAAGAAAAAGAGAAGGATCTGTGTGAACTATCTTTCTCTCCTCTCCTCTCTGTTCTTATAGTTGAGTCTTCTTTTCATTTGTGTGGAATTTGTGTCCAATTTTGAATGGAATTGGTCAATGGGAGAATCCAGTTTGTAGTTATTACTAGACAGGTAGGCTTTCAAAAGCAAAGCAATAAGGGCATCAGAAAAATCTAGTCCAAAATAAATATCTGGGCAACCTTTCTTCTCAACCAGACCAGAAAGAACCCTTCTCCTTTATATTCTGGTACAATAGAACTTTTGCCAGAAGTCCAACAGATATGGGTCCATCATAGAATATTAGAAATATGGGATTGGAGAAACTCTCCACAAGTTTTATCCTTGTTCATTCCCCTGTCTACAGGCATACCCATGCCTAAATTAAATTTAATTCAACAAGCATTTATTGTCTATTGTATTTATGGTACTGTCTTAAGTACTGGGGATGCAAAGATAAAAGATAAAGATAAAACAATAAGACAACAATAAAGAATAATCTTTGTCTTCAAGATGCTTATATTCTAATTGTCTCAGACAGGCAAATAGTGGTGGAATAAAACTATGGCCCATCTCTTGTTGAGGTAGCTAGGTGGCATAATGGAAAGAGCACTGGGCTTGGAATCAGAAGGCTCACCTTCCTGAGTTCAAATCTGACCTCAGACACTTACTAGATGTGTAGCCCTGGGCAAGTCAATTAACCCTCTTGGCCTCAGTTTCCTCATCTATAAAATGAGCTAGAGAAGGAAATGGCAAATCACTCAAGTATCTTTGCCAAGAAAATCCAAATAGGGTCACAAAGAATCAGACATAACTGAACAGCAAACAAACACAAATAAGCCAAGCCTCTTGTGTGCTTAGTAGGCAATCTATTGAAAATTAGTCAGGATATTTCATTACCTGTATGTGAGGTTATGTTCCCCCATTTTCTTAATGGAGTATACAGAAAAACTCACCATGATTCACAGTCCATCCAGCTGAACTGCAGGGAGCCTCTGATTGGAAATGAGAGCATTTTTATTGAAGGACCACCTGTCTTATACAATTAGGAAAAATTTTGGCATGAAAGCAGGTAGATGAACAAGCTGTCATTTCTCACTTTCTTCTAATTTAAATGGAGGATCATAGATCTACAGCTTGAAGAACGTTTATAGGTCATCTAGTCCAACCCTCTCACTTTACAGATGAGGAAATTGAGGCTCTGAGGGAGAACATGGGTAGTTCAGGGTCATACAACTGGTGAGTGTCTCTCCCAGTCATCCTGATTGATATCTGGCCACTGGACCCAGGCTCTGGAGGAGAAAGTGAGGCTGGTGACTTTGCACAGCACTGCCTCACTAGAATCAAAGTCAACTGCAAGTCATGTCATCATCTCCCTGATGTCATGGTCCTCTTCGAGAACAAAGGACAAACACAACAACAACAAGGCGGGCTTAGAACCTAGTTCTTCCTGCCTTCAGGTCCAGCACCATATCCACTACCTCAGCTTCTGTTTTAAGTCAGTCCTGAATTCAAATTCTGGAGAACAATGGATGCTTAATGTTTCTTTTCCTCCTCCTTCTCCTCCTTCATCTCAGTCTTCATCTTCCATCTCCATCTTTATAAAAGCTGTTATATACATGAAATCAGGGAAGCAACCAAGATTAGTTTCTTAGACAGGTTTCTTTTGACTAGAGGGGCAGCCTCCTGAGGACTCAACTGGAGGCCAGTAACCTCTGGAGAATGGTGTACCAAGATTCCAGCCCCTGGGGGCGGAGCCAAGATGGCGGAGTAGAAAGAGCTCGTCCAAGCCTCTCTGCCCCCAGATTCCCCACAAACTATGTAAAAAAGGACTGTGAACAACTTCTGGAGCCCCAGCACCCACAGAACGACACAGAGAAGCTAACCTCCCGCTGAGGACAGCCCAGCAGCCCTGCAGGAAGGACCAGCGCAGCGGTCTGGGAGCCAGCAGCGCGCAGAGCACAGAGCGCAGGAGCCAAGCCCAGCGGAGCCCAGGTCCCCGTGAGCCAAGGTTTTAGCCCCAGGGCGGCAGGGCCAGAAGCCGGCTGGAGGAACCCCAGAACACCAGGAGCTGTGGCGATTCCAGAATTATCAACATAGACATGCCTAGGACAAAGTAAGAGGTTGGTGTCCTATGGACTTTGGGGCCTGTATTTGGGGAATGCGTCAGCTCCCTCCCCTGGGGGCTAGAAGCCGCTGAGGAGACACGCCATTTTGTAGTTTTCAGAGGCATTTCCGGCTCCCAGCCTACAAATCGTGGGGAGATCCAGCAATCAGTCTTGGCGGGTAATCGCTCTGTGCTTTAACCTCCCTGGATCTGGATTGTGATCTAAGGTGGAAGTTGTGGGTGGGTTTACAGCTTGCCAGAAACGGAAGTTGCCCCCCCACACGTTCGGGACGAAAATTCCTCTAGCTGGCCTTAAAGCCATAGTGTGGTAACAAGCCCAAAAGTCAAGCAATTAAGTGGCAACATGCCAAGGCAAAGGAAACAGAAAAATGCAACCCTAGACTCCTATTTTGGGGCATAGAGCGGGAAAAGGACTGTGAGGTCAGAAGTCCTGCTCCAAAAGCCCCAGGGGAAAACATGAGTGGATTGCAGGCCATAGAGGACCTTAAGAAGGACTTTAAAAAATCAAATAAGAGAAGTGGAGGAAAAATTGGAAAGAGAAATGAGAAGGATGCAGGAAAAGTATGAAATGAGGGTCAACAGCCTGACTGGGGAAAACAACACCTTAAAAAATAGACTAACTCAAATGGCAAAGGAGGCCCAAAAGGGCAATGAGGAGAAGAATGCCTTAAAAAGTCAGATTTGCCAGATGGAAAAAGAATCTCAAAAGTTCACTGAGGAGATTCATTCCTTCAGAGTTAGACTGGAGCAAATGGAAGCTAATGACTTTATGAGAAACCAAGATGCTGTTAAGCAGATCCAAACAAATGAAAGATTAGAAGGCAATGTGAAATATCTCATAGGAAAAACCACTGACCTGGAGAATAGATCCAGGAGAGACAATTTAAAAATTATCGGACTACCTGAAAGCCATGATCAAGGAAAGAACCTAGAAATCACCCTTCAAGAAATTCTCAAGGAAAACTGCCTGATGTTTTAGATCCAGAGGGCAAAATAGAGGTTGAAAGAATCCACCGATCACCTCCTGAAAAAGATCCCAAAAAGAAAACTCCCAGAAATATTATAACCAGGTTCCAGAATCCCCAGATCAAGGAGAAAATACTACAAGTGGCCAGGAAGAAACAATTTCAATATTGTGGAAACACAATCAAAATAGCCCAGGACCTGGCAGCTTCTACACTGAGGGATAGAAGGGCATGGAATATGATATTCCAGAGGGCAAAAGAGATGGGAATGAACCCAGGGTCACCTACCCAGCAAAACTGAGTATTTTGTTTCAGGGGAAAATATGGTCATTCAGTGGAATAGAGGACTTTCAAGCATTCTTGAGGGAAAAAACCAGAGTTGAATAGAAAATTTGACATCCAGACACAAGAAGCAAGAGATGCCTGAGAAGGTAATCAGGGAAAAGAAATCAAAAGGAACTTATCAAAGTTGAACTATTTACATTCCTATATGGAAAAGCAATAACTGTGACTGATGATATCTTTCTCACTATGAAAACAATGGAAGAAGGGGGCGTGGTCATATGAATACATATGTGAATGTGTGTGTATATGGTTACAGTTATATATGGATAGAGGGCATAGGTTGAATTTGTTGGGAAGGGAGAATACTCAAGGGATGAAATTATGAGGTGAGAGAGGAAAGTGGCAAGAGGAGATGGGGAGAGACAGGGTAGGGTAACTATCCCATGTAGAAGAAGCAAGGGGAAGTGGTTGCAAAGGAGGGGGAGAATAAGGAAGGCTAAAAAGACAAAACCACATTCCCATTGAATCTGGTTCAGGGAGAAAATGACATACATACTAAATGGGATATCTCAACCTGCAGCAGGATAGGGGGAAGGGGGATGAGAGGAGGGATGATGGATGGAAGGGCATCCTTGGGGGGAGGGGAGGTTGGAAGTACCCACTATAGAAGAGGGACAGGATTATGTAGGGAATGGACCAGGTTGGGGGTGGGATGAGTGGGAGGGAATTATAAGCAGTCTTGTACAATATATCTACTGTGATAATGTTTTACATAGCTAGACATGTACAACATATACTGAATTGCTTATCTCCCAAGAAGGAATGGGTGACAAGGGAGGAAGGAAATGGATCTGAAATTCGAGGTCATAACATTAAATGTTTCAAATATATATAAATACTATTAGTAATACTCTTTCGCTTGTAATAGGGAGATAAGATGTGCAGGCATTGGGACACAAAGATTCACCTTCCTCTAATGGAAAAGTTGATGGGGGTATGGGAGAAGGTATGGGAGAGAGCAAATTGGAGGAAGTGATATCTTGTGGGACTACTATTCTGGGAGGTTGGGTAGGGGAATAATGGGGGGAAAATGATTGTAACTCAAAATCTGGCGGAAATGAATGATGTAAAACAGTAGTTAATAAAGCATTTGTTTAAAAAAAAAAACAAAAACAAAAACAAAAAGATTCCAGCCCCTTCCTCCTGACCTGAGAAGAGCCATCCTGTGCCACTCTCACCATAGGGCATGTGTGTATATGTGTGTGTGCCCCTACGTACACTCACATGCAAACATGAATGTGCATACCAAACTCCTACTACTGCCATATTTTACCAGCTGCTAGCTGCTTCAACTCCCTCCAGCAGCATACTTTACAATCCATCCACTCCTCTTCCTATGGGACTCTTATCCATATTCTCCTGTAAATCCTCCTTAGGAAGGACCACACAATATAATGGGGGCTCTTCTAGAGGAATCTAGATATATGGATCCTGATGGGACATGTTAATTTTCCTACATAAGTGAAATCACCTTCCATTTGTGGTCAGATGCTTATGTTGCAGTCAGCTCATGTCTCCCTTCACCTCTCCATTTCCCTTTACATGACCCTTTGCTTTAACATTTTGGAGCCTGGGGTGTTCTGTAATGTGTAGTCATACAGCACCACCAGACAAATTGTTGTTCAGCCATTTTTCAGTCATGTCTGACTCTTCATGACCCCATTTGGAGTTTTCTTGGCAAAAATGCTGGAGTGGTTTGCTATTTCCTCCTCCAGCTCATTTGACAGAGTAGGAAACTAAAGTAAACAGGATTAAGTGACTTGCCCAGGATCATACATCTAAAAAGTATCTACAGCCAGATTAGAACTCTTCCTGACTCTTCGACCATCAGCCACTTAGCTGCCCCACACAAATACTGCTATTCAAAGGATGGGTCTCAACAGCTGGGCAATGGTGAAACTAGCTGTGTTACATAACTGTAAGGGAACGTTACCATGCTATTAGCAAAGACAAACATGAAGAATGCAGAGAAGCTTGGCAAGATTTACATGAAATGATGCAGAAGGAACTAAGTAAAGCCAAGAAAACAGTACACATGGTGACTACAACAACAGAAATGGGAAGAACAACAAAACAATTGAAACTGATGCTGTGAAATACAATGAACAAAGGCTGGGCCCAAAGAAGAGATATGAGAAGACACCTTCCCCCTTTTCTTGCAGATAGGGGAGGGAGTAGCATATAAGTATGAAATAATAATAACTAACATTCATATAGCACTTATGTAGTAAGAGCTTTATAATTATTATCTAATTTGATTTGAATACTACATATAAAGTGAGGCTTTTTAAAAAATAGGTTGGTTAGTTCTGATTAACTGGTTTTTTCCCCTTCTCTTCTAAGTGTTGGCTCTCTGAGAGAGAGAAAGGGTACATTGGAAAACGTGTGACAAAGAAACAAAAAACATCAACAAAATTTATTTTGAAAAAGATGCTCCTTTGCTATGTAGCATCCTATTCAATGTTATTGTTGTTGTTACCAGACCTGTAACTTTATCTGTGTAGGGAACTTGTGGTGAGGAGCTTCCTCCCTCAACACCTGCTCCTCAGTCTCCTCATCTGTAAAATGACCTGGAGAAAGAAATGGCAAATCACTCCAGTATCTTTGCCAAGAAAACCCCAAATGGGGTCATGAAGAGTTGTACATGACTGAACAACAACGGCAGCACAACTAATACCATCTTCTAGAGCTGCCTGAAGTGACTTGCCCAAGATCACACGGCTAGTTTTCGTGTTAAGTGTCTGAGGCCAGATCTGAACCCAGGTCCTCCTGACTCCAGGGCCGGTGATCTATTCACTTAAATCCTCCTCCTCTTTCACTGAGAGATGCCTTATTTTTTTTTCGTGCTGATCCCTTCGTTGGGCAAGTCCTCCTCCCCTATTTCCTTCTGTTTAATCCTGCCCCTCCTGACAGGCCCAGCCCAAATACCTTCTTCATGAAATCCCCTGTTAAGAGTTCACTCTTCCAGACTAAGCACCTTGAGGTTAGCAATCTCTCCCTCTTCTTCACTCCCATAACACTCAGGCCTCTCCTCTCCCATGGTACATTCATCACATTCAAAATGACTTGGAGATATACGGCTGGAAGGGACTTTAAAGGTCATAAGTCCAGCCTCTCCCCATCCTTTTCGCAGATGGGGAAACTGAGACCTATAGAGGGAAAGTGACTTGCCCAGTGTCACATAGAGAATAAAGAGCAGACCTGGTATTTGAGTGCAGGTCTTTGGACTGGAAGTAGTAGGGTTATGTTGGGAAGACCAGTGGAATCAGAGGTATGCGATTCAGATCCTGCCTCTGACCCTTACTCCCTGTGTGACTTTGAGCAAGTCACTTACCGCCCCTCCCTTCTCAGTTTCCTCATCTGTAAAATCAAAGGACTGCCTAGATGGCCTCGAAGGTCCCTTCCAGGTCTACAGTTAGGATTCTGTGACTTCAAATTCGGCCTGCTTTCCACCATGTCATGTTATCTTTGCTTTCTAGTCGTTGGCATCCTGATTTTAGCATCCCTGACAGACTCTCAGGTCCTTATTCATCATCGTAGCCCTCCCCTTAGTGCCTTGCACTCTGTAGGCAGTCAATGAATGATGAATGAATGTTAAGAGGGTGGAGGTGCCTCGGTTTTAGGGGATGGAACAGGACATTAGCACAAAATGGCTGATCTTGGCCCCAGAGAGGCTCACTGTGCATAAACATGAAAATTTAGAGACAGACTGGTAGGTTGGAGACAGCAGTGAAGGAGAAGACAGAAAAGGGTGAGCAGCTGCTTATGTGACTTCCATGAGGTCAGAATGCGGAGCAAATCTGTGACTCAGACTTTTTACCCTTGGAGGTGCCAAGTACTGAGTCACAGTTGACACCAACTCTATTCCCTAGGTCTTACTTAGAGCTATTCTTATTCTCATTCTCTCAGCAAGGAGAAATGGTAAGTGGATCTTGGGAGTTGGTTTTTTTTATTTTTCCTAGGAAGACAGGTGGGACATGACACGAAGAATATGAGCCCAGGGAGCAGCAATGGGGAGAAGAATGGCCTGGGATGGGGTGAAAATACCTAATTGATTTATGGGGCTTGGAAACAAGCCAGAGGCTCTGGACTCCTCCATTCATTCCTGTCTTCTTGCTTCTGGTTTCCAAGAAACATTTCCCAGCTGGAAAACCTTTAGAAGTTGGGGGAGGGGGCCAAAAAACAACAACAAAAAAAAACCCAACAAAAACCCATCCAGAGGGGATAAGGATGATGTGTCCTTAACTAAAGAAGCAGAAAAGAAAGACATAAATGAAAGTGACAAATGTAACAGCGGCCAGGAGAGTTTACATCTGGATCCCTTGGTTTCAGCAGATTCCTCTTAACAACTAGAATAACAGCAATTGGTTGGAGACTAAGTGATCCTTGGTAACTGTGTGGGCGTTTCAGGAGAGAAGTTGATCTTCTGAAATGGAAACCCACCAAATGTCGTGCTGAATTCTCTGTTCCCTAACCACCACCACCTCCCCTCCCTACCACCCTGCAGAAGTGACTCTGCCTTGTCATTCCCTTTGTTATTCCCTTCCTCCGAGGCTCACCTTAAGCCTAAATAAATACATTGATCTCATGAAGCCTTTATTTGACCTCAGTATCTTTACCAGGCTTTGACAAAGCAGTTTCTGCCAGCTGCCCCTCATAACTCATTAATGCTCCATATAGTCTGACCCAGAGAACCCAATGCACTGTAATGAAGATACAGTGGAACAGGCCTAGAATGGCCAGGTTGTATGTCATGCTTTCAGAATCCAAAGGGAGCTTTACAGACAACACTCCAGAGTCCCAGCATCCTTTCTGTTTTAGATCTTCAATGTAATAGTGAGAAGGTTTGCAAAGCATTTTGCAAAAATTATTTAATTTATTCTCATAACAACCCTGGGGGATGGGGGAATTAGGTGCAATTATCATTGCTATCTTATAGAGTAGGAAACTGAGGCAGACTGTAGTAAAATGACTTGCCCAGAGTCACAGAGCTAGTGTCTAAGGCCAGATTTGTACTCAGTCTTTCTGATACCAGGGCCAGCCCTCTATCCACTACATCACCTAACTGCTTCTCTATATAACATGACACATATTAAAAAATGTATTTATTATATATTTTATAAATATAAACTGAATATATTATACATTTATTATATATTTTATAAATATAAAATTAATATATCACATTTATTATATATTTTATAAGTATAAAATAAATATATTACATATTTGTTATTATATATTGTATATTAATACTATTTATAGCTGCCTGAATGCATCAGGATGTCTGTGATAAAATTCCCTCCATTGAAAAAAATAACAACACTCACTGTACTTTGACCTATCTGCTTTGGGGGCATAGGGGGAGAGGGTGAAGTCTTCCAGATCCACCAACTCTATGCCAGTCACGTCACGTTGCTCAGACAATTATACCCCCTGCTTAATAGCTGATAATTGCACTGCTACTGAGATAGCAGAAAGAAAACAATGATTAAGACTATTTACAGCATGCATACACAAATCCTTCCTCTTCGATTGTGAGTAGGCCTGGCCCCGGCCTTCATGGTGTCCATGGTAACCAAACTGTAAGGCCTACCATTAGTAAGTACGCTCGAAATAATAATCAGGAGATATACATAGTGTTAGCAGGTTTGGGGAGGGTGGGGGAGGCAGGAGGAGGAAGGACTTAAACCCCTGAAAGGGATGACTCCGCATGAACAGGCAAGTTTCTTGTTACAAAAACACCACCAGGGTTTCTCAATGGTGGCAGACTATAGAGTGAGGCAGCTAATTTACATTTGGATGAAAATACTGACAAAGAAGGTGCAGAATGAGACGTGCATTTTTGGACTTGAGCAAAGCAGGAATTTGTTTTGCTTGAATATGCATACTTGTTACTGGGGGGGGGGGGGTCCCCCAGTGGGGGAAGGGAGCTGGAAGGAAAATACTTACTGATAGAAAAATATAAAAATTAAAAGAGAGACATATTGACAACGAGTAGAATAAAAGCCCTTTTGTAAAAAAAAAAATCCACATATTTAGGCAGAGGAATTTTACTCAAAGAAAGAGACATACAATACCCTGAATTTTTAATAATGAAGGGGGACTGTGGATCCCTTATTGTCTATACTTTTTGGGTTCACCCTGAATTTTTAATAATGAAGGGGACTGTGGATCCTTTATTGTCTATACTTTTTTCTTTTGTTACCACCATTCCCCCAAGGAAATGGAATCATCTTTCAAAGATGCCATTGTCTAGCTAGCCAACAAATGAAGTAATGGACTGGGCAGGTTAACTGATTTGCTTCAGGTCACAAGACAAGGAAGGGGCAGAGCCAAGGTCATCAGGAAGGAATCATTCATGCCCATGCCACTCACCTTTTCCAGATAGGAAGCATGGAGATGAGAGATAGTCAAGAAACCCGTGAAATGGTCAGTATAGGGGTTGTTTCCTGGATGTGTTGACTTTCATTGCTGGGAGAGAGAATGGCTGGTGTTTAAAAATAACAGCAAGGTTGACAGCTTGGTGCATCAATCAGATGACGGCCAAATCACCGGGCCTGTCACTGACTGAGTGGGTTGACATTGACCAAATGATGTTTCTGTGGCAGAAACTCCAGTCTTCCAGGGGATGGCTTGATGAGACTCAGGAAAGTCTTCATCATTCCATACAATTTTGCAGTCTTTGGTTAAGAATAATTTCCCCCTACTTGTTGGTGAAGGTTGGACCTGTGCCGTGCAGTTTCCTCCTAAATTCTTAGATGTGTTTGTTCCTAAGGCTCACACTTAGCCATGAGTTTTCCCTGCTTTGGTGCTAAGCCATTTGCTATTAGCTTTTGTGTTGAAACCTGCTTGCCACCCAAACTTTTATTCAGAGTCTGGTATCTATTCTTGAAAAAAAGCAGAATCATGACCTACTCTTTTTGTCTTACACCAGTCATTAGTCTGGTACCCAACAAACATGAACAATGTTGACTGCACAGATGTCTTCCTATTTGTTACTTTTAGGACCTGGCTGTTAATATTTTGGGGAAGTCAACAATGGTGCTCCCCTGAATTCAGGTAAAGTCTGGTTGGGTTCAGGTCAGCTGAGACAAGGCCTCAGAAATGCTTAATGGCAAAATGGGGAGGGGCAGTGGGATTGGTGAGGAGTGAACTTTAACCTCAGAGAGAGAATTTGCCTCTCAGTTACCAAGATGATACATAAACATTCAAAGAATTGGAAGGAAATTCATGGTCAGTTGGTCCAACTCTTTATGTCTAAGAAAGATTGCTCTTAAACTATTGAAGAATCATCACTGGCTTTTGCTTAGCTGTAAAGTTCTGTGAGGAAGCAGGTTCTGTCCTCTTAAATCATCCTGTTGCCCACTGCCAGAGAAAGGAGATATTGAGGGAGCAGTGCCACATGTCCACTAATAGTGGAGTCATGTTGCTTATTGCAAATGAGGCCTGCTGAGCTTCCTGGAATGATCTTTTTGCTCATCTCTACCCCAGAGCATGCCTAGCTTTCCTCAAAACTCAGCTCTGTTGGTACCTTCTGCATGAAGCTTCTCCTGATCCTTCTACTTCTAACTGCTCTTCCTCTAATGAAATTTAATTGTATTTACTCTGTATATATTTGACATTTACTCATCAGATACATCCCATTTCTTCCTAGTAGAATGTAACCTCCTCCAAGGTAAGAACTGTCTCATTTTTGTCTTTGCAGCCCCAGTGCCTGGCACAGTGCCTAACACACGGCAGGTGCCAAATAAATGCTTGTTGAATGGAACTATTGATTAAAAACCTGACAATAGAACAATAACAACTGCTGACTTTTCTATAGCATTATAGAAACCTACAGAAGCTTTACAAGTCACTTCATGTCCTTTCTGACTTGAATCCTCACAACAACCCTGTGAGGTAGGTCATACAAATATCAGTGTGCCCATTTTATAGATGAGAGCACTGAGGCTGAAAGAGTTAGTCAATTAGTAGCTCAGTGTCCAATGGGTAGAAAATGGCAGAACCAGAACACAAAAACAAGGTTTTCTGGCATTAACTCCAATCAGTGCTTTCTCCATTTGACCAGCTGTAACCAAAATAAAAGGCCAAGGCTTCATTTTAGGCTAGATTTCACAAGGCTTTAAGACCTAGGCATTTTAATGGACTGGGAAACTCCTTTCATGAAGGACAGGGATTTTGGACCATGGGGAAAAAAGGAAACCTGAAACTAAAAATGACCTGTAGAAAACCCTGACTTTTCATACCCAATTCTTCGTATGGTACCTGATATGTGGTAGGTGGTTAATAAATGTTTACTGATTGACTGACATATGCAGCCAAAGAAGAGCACCGTCAGTTTTTAACATGAAGAATAGTGTGAAAAACATGGTGGCCAGAACAAGGAGTATAAGTTCATAGAGTTTCAATGACAGAGAAGTTGGAAGGAAAAATTATATTTATATATACATATATACTCACCATGATGCCAGTAAGAAGACAGACACCTTTTCCACAGTATGTGTGAGGAACCATGTCCCCATACCCAATGGAAAGGAATGTGATGGAGATAAGCCACATTGCACCCAGAAAGTTACTAGTTACATCCTGTTGGTCGTGGTACCTGCCAAGAGGAACACACACAGTTTGGTGAATAGTCACTCAGAGGACCAAGGGTGGTAGTCAAACATAGGAAGGACAAGAAAATCAGAGATTCTGCTGCTGAGGTCAATGGCCTAATGGCATCAGGGTCTCAGGGCTGTCTTCAGATATCTAGTGGATACAACCCCTGACTGTGATTGTACTGAGGTCTGCAGGCTTGAAATATACTGTTATGTTTATACTCTATTAAAACTCTCCCCCTGAAATTGATAAGATATGTTTTGATGAAATCTTAGAGCAAAATTTAATTTCCCTTACTAAACAGACAGGCTCAATGTAGATGGGCGCAATTCATCTGAAACTATATAGTTTGATAAGTCACTCAACTGGGGAACAGGGGAAAAGTACAAAAAACCAAAATCCCTACTCCCCCACCTTTCAATTTCCTGTGAGGAAATTTTACATATTCCCAAGAAATAAATTTTATGCTTGGCTGGAGGGGAGGCTGCTCTGACTCAGTGTTTAATAGAGGCTACCTCAAGTCAGAAATAGTTGTGATGACAGGTATATCTAGCACAACTTTGTCCTGATGCCATGTTGTTTATTAATAATCATTAGTATGTTATACTAATTAATACTAATTAGTAGCCCCACTGTGATGCCACAAAGCCCAACTGACCCACTGTTTGCTTTCCTAAGGTAAGAATTGGTATCAACTTTCCTACCAATCATGTTCTTCACTATTGCTGTATTGCTAGCTACACATGTGTAAACAATGTTCCAAGGGAACCAACTTCTCCCCTCTCCTAGGAACATTGTTTTCCTTAACATCATCTTTTCATGGAACCATTAATGACCTTCAATGGGGGGTATTTGTATAATTCAAAATATTTCATTTCCTAGCTGTAACACAGACCTGTCATGGCTAATTTGAGGAAGCTCCAAGTTGAAAGTGCTCTTCTCTGTAAATTACTTTGTACTTTCTGAATATATATTTCACATTTATTTCTCTATGTACATATTGCTTTTCCCTAATGGAATGTAAGCACCTTGAGAGAGGGAACTGGCTTATTTTTGTCTTTATTTTTCTAGTACCTGGCATGTAGTAAGAGATTAACTATTGCTTGTTAAACTGAACTGGCTACTTTGTGTTTTCTGCATAACTCCCCATCATCCCCTCCATACCTGTATTACCAGTCATTGTCCAATTTGTGAATTTAATCCATCCGACCTTTTATTAAGCACCAATTGGAGATAGGACATGGATGGAATTAGACATATGATTTCATTGCTTTAAGGAACATCCAAATAAGGAATCTCCCTCTATTAATGTGAGTATTTGCTTTGCAACTTGTATTCTTATAGGGTCACCTAGAGCACCTAAAGATAAAGCCTAAGGTCACACAATCTGTATGTATCTGAGGCAGGACTTGAACCCAATCCTTCTTGGCTCCAAGGTCAATTCCCTATTTATTATACCACATTCCTCTCTACCTGGGCTACAAAAACAAAATGAAAGATATCAGTCAAAGGCTGAATAAAAGTCACCACACTAGGCATTGTGCATGTTTTTAGACAATCAAGAATTATTATTATTTATGAAAATCATGATCATGTCATGAGATCATGTCAGAGAAAGTATAGAAGACATCACCTTTGTTCACTAAGAGTTTATAATGTAGTTGGAAGGACAAAAATCCACACATAAGAAATGACCACTCAATTTACCAAGAATTTGTTAAGAACCTGGTACCCAGTGCTTCCTGGCATTCTGATGGACACAAAGGAAATCTGGTCTGGTTCACTACACTTAAGAACCTTACTTTCTTATTATGGGAACACAGCTTATACACATGAAAGAAGAGAAGAAAAGAAGGAAGGTTATCATCCAATTTTAAAATGAAAACTATTCAGAATAAATATTACAGAAGATCAGGAAAAGGGGAGGACCTCATGTGCCAATGGTATTGGGGAAGGCTCTATGGAGAAGATGAAACTTGAAAGAGAGTTTGAAAGATTTGGCCACATGGAGAAATGGGACAAGAGAAAGGAATTCCAATGAAAATGATCACTTTTTGGATGGGGAATGACAGAGGGCAAGGAGATCTATCTGTTTTGGATGATGTGTATTATCATGTATCAGAAGATAATGGTGACTAGAGAAGATGCAACCCATATTAGGTAACACCAGAATGAGGAGGCTGGATTTGATTAGAAAGACAATGGGGAGCCACTTCCAGTTTCTAAGTAGAAGCAATGTACTATAACAGAAAGTGTACTGATATTGGCCTCAGGAGAGCTGCCCTGAATGTCTGCCCTCATTTACCAGTTGGGTGACCCTGGGCAAATCACTTTACCTTGGCTTCCTCATGTGCAAAAATAATGTTAATAATGACAATAGCACTGCTTTTGGAAGTTATTGGAAAAGCAGGGTTTTGGAAAGATTAATCTGCCAAGGGTTAGAATAGACTGAAAGAAGGAAAGGCTAGAGACAGGTTGACTTCTCAGAAGGTATTTGCCATAATCCAGATGTGGGTTATGTGGGCATGAACTGAGGAGTGGGGGTAGTGGGAGTGTAAAAGGGAAGGAGAGAACTACAGTGATTTTAAGAGGAAATCTCAATAAATTTTGGTCACAGATTAGCTATGAGAGAGAGGAGACAGTCTAATGATGACACCGAGAAAAAAAACCAATAAGCATAAACAAAAGCAAATGAACAGAGTGCACACTAGGTACTGTATATGGACAGAGGATAAAGGAGTTGTCTGAATCAAGCAAGGTCAAGACTTTGTGGAGGATGTCAGTCCTGAGTAGCTTTGGAAGAAGATGGTAGAGTGAGAGTGTGTGTGTGTGTGTGTGTGTGTGTGTGTGTGTGTGTGTGTGTGTGTGTGTGTGTGTGAGATTGCCTAGAAGGCATTCCTTTGTAACTCTTATCTCTTGGAATTCTAAACTTCCTTCAGAGTTCAGCTCCCTATCTCCTACAGGAATCCCTTTATGACAGTGGATAGAGAGAGGGTTGACCCTAGAGTCAAGAAGGCCTGAATTCTAGTACTGCCACTGACACATACTGAGTGTAACTTTGGGCAAGTCACTTAATGTTCTAGGCAACTAAGACTATAAATGGCAGAGCAGGACCAGCCTACATTGTTACGGAGGGCAGCTTGGTGGCACAGTGGATAGAGCACTGGGCCTAGAATCTGGAAGACTTATCTTTATGACTTCAAATCTGGCCTCAGACACTTATTAGCTGTGTGACCTTGGGCAAGTCATTTAACCCTGGTTGTTTCAGTTTCCTCATCTGTAAAATGGCTGGAGAAAGAAATGTGAAACCACTCAGTGATCTTTGCAAAACAAAACAAAACAAAAGCCCCAAAATGGGGTTACAAAGAGTCAGACATGACTGAAAAACAACAAAACTTTAGTAGGAGAAGCTTTCTCATCTGGAAGTTCCTTATAAAAATAAAATCACATGTCTAGTTCCTATCTGTACCACACAATTATCTGTTGATATTTTATATTCCTCCAGTAGAATGTAAACTCTTTGAGGGAAGGAACTACTTTTTCTTTTGTCTTTGTAGCCCTGGTACATAGCACACTGCTATGTGCATTTTGGACTGGACCTGTGATTTCACTGGTATAAGGCACTCCCATGAAGAAATTCTCTCTGGTGATGTAGATTAACATCTTTTCTGACCAATTGTAATGTATAACCTTAAAGCACCACCTGGGACACTGAGAGATTAAGTGACTCATCTAAAACATCACACAGTTAGTATATGTCAGAGGCCGGATTCAAACCCAGGTCTTCCTGACTCTGACTTCCTATCCACTATGCCATGCACATAGTAGGTGCTTAATAAATGCTCATTGAACTAGATCAGATTGGGGGAAAGAAGGTATTCCAGGGATGGCATTACTAAATAGAATAGTGGGAGATTAGAGGTCTGAGTTATAAAGAAGGAATTTCTAAGGAGAGGGAGGAAACTCAGTTTCCTGCCTCACTTTCCACTAAACTTAGGGAATTGGGAGTATTGAAGCTAGAATTTAAAATAAGATTGTTATAGAAACCAGATATTCATGGATTGAATTCTGCCCCCCTCTGCCTCTCACCTGTTTTGACCATAATTCTTCAAGGAGCCTGGATTGTTTTGAGAACCCCATCTGGTCTTGTTCCCAATTTTGTTTTTTTCCCCTTCATGCTCTGAATAAAATATTGGATTCTATGCTTCTTCACATGAGACTAACTGGCCTTGGCGGGGTATAACTGGTGATAATGCTCTCAATTCTCACTCTGTTTCCAATGTATTTGGAACTTTGATTGGAGTAGCTAGGCAGAATCAGAAAGATGGCATCTTCTCTGATTGCACAAGTTACCCAAAGTGTCCCATAAAGGTGGAAAATGTGAAGGTCTAGACTTTGTCATGGAGACTGAAGAGGGAGCTTCATTTACCCCATGTTTAAAAGACCTTAGCTTAAAGAGGTCAAGGTCCCCACTGCATCAGGGCCATCTCCAATCATCCTGATCTATATCTTGCCACTGGCCCCAGCTGCCTCTAGAGGAGAAAGTGAGGCTGGTGACTTTGTACAGCCTTTCTTCAATTAAATCCAATTCACTTGCATATTATGGCATCACCTCCCTGATGTCATGATCCTCTTCGAGAAAGGACAAACAACAAGTCCCAGAGCTACGAAAAGGAAAATTCTGCAACCCAGTAGGCCATTCCACATTCTCTCTCTCTCTCTCTCTCTGTCTCTCTCTGTCTCTCTCTGTCTCTGTCTCTGTCTCTGTCTCTCTCTCTCTCTCACACACACACACACACACACTCACTCCACATCATCACATACTTACACTATTCTGGGGGGGGGTGTCACTAAGCACATAGGAGGGCTAAGATATATATATCTAGTATAATGGTGGGGGTGGGGAAATGCAGGAGACTAGCAGAAGACCTATGTGGATGTTTGGTGAGCTTGCTTCTGGAAGTGCGTGACAATGTGGAGCAGAAGGGCCCAGCTCTCTACTTCAGAGGATGCTCAGGAATTCTATGACCATTTCCTTTCTATTAACAGAGTGGTAAAGGCATCTTTTTATTCTCTTTCCCCTCTCAACTGTCCCCCTCCTCCACAGTGGTCTTTATATCTCTTAGTTACCAGAAAGGAAGGAGAACAAATTTTGCTACTGGGACCTTTTATGTACACTCTCAGTTCTGGCTTAGTGGCCAACCAAAAGATCTTTTTCACCACGTAGTAAATGGACAAGAACAGTTACAGAATAATATTAGCCAAATAATAATAATAGATAACATTTATGTAGCATTTTAAGGTTTGAAAAGCTCTTTATGAATGTTATCCCAGATGATCATCACAGCAACTCTGTGAAATAGGAGGTATCATTATCCCCATCTTACAGATGAGGAAACTGAGTCTGTGAGAAGTTAAGTGACTTGCTAAGAGGTCACAACACTAGTGTCTGGGACAGGATTTGAACTCCTGACTCTGAGTCCAGTACTGTACATGCTCTGAGAGCTAAGCCTCTTCATTCCATAGCCAACATGGACTTCTAGAAGCAAGTTCACCAAGTCCTTGTGAGTTCATCCAAAAATCTCTCATTCATGCTCCTAGGGCCAGGCTCTCATTGACCAGGATCTTAATATCTTGGTGTTCCCCATGCATGGAATGGTTTCCCTCCTTCCTTCCACTCCTCAGAATCCCTGCCTTTCTTCAACCTCAACTAAAATCCCACTTTCTTTCCCAGATTTCACTCTCTACACTCAGCTGCTAGTACCTTACTGCTGTGGCTGAGGGTACAGATGGTGCCCTAAGGGTTGAGTTTCTTTTCCAGTACTTTGTGAAGCCCCTCATTTATTCTCTAACCTGAAGGCATCTGAAAGTCTCTTTCCCTTATCTTGAAATACCATTAAACTTCCCCCTTATCCTGGACCATAAAATTCCTTGTCTCCCCCCATCCGGGTCATAGAATTTCCCGTCTCCCTTATCTTGTGTCATCCATCTCCCTTATCCTGCCCCTAATCTTCAACCCTCATAAAAACCTCTAAAACGACATCATCATTCTGAAACCTCTATATAAGCGTAACTCCCCCATTTAGCTTCCTTGCTAGGAGACCCCGTACTGCTTTTCCCTCAATAAAGCCCCAGTGGTCACAGAGAAGGTCTATGTGAATTCTTTCACACCTGAACCAGTTCTACCAAATCTAAACCTCATCACTGAGATTTACCTTCCACTTTCTCTGTATAGATCTTATACATAACTATCTATTTTCAATGTTGCTTCCCCTATTAGAACATAAGCTCCTTGAGGGCCTACCTTTATATACTAGTGTTTAGCACACTGTATCGAGCACAGTGATTACTTAATAAACATTTGTAGACTGATTAACTGGTGTCTCAATTCCACTATCCAGCTTCAATATGGAAAAGTACCAGAACAGAAATTGGTAAGCTATTTGTAGTTCAACAAATAGGATAATTTGATTGAAGCAGAAGCTCTGGGTAGGGGAAGGATGAGAAATGAGATTGTCCATGCATGAAAGAATGAAAAGTATTTGTTAAGTGCCTACTATGTGCCAAGCACTCCTAAGAGTTGGGGATGTACATACAAAAGTAAGAAAGGCCCTACCCTTAAGGAGTTTGTGTTCATTTGAATAACCTATATAGCAGATGGTGTCCAGAAGTGGTGTCATGGTCTGGGAAGTCACCAAGACCATGACTGGAACAAAAAAGTAGTCAACTACTACAATCTTCTGAGAGGAAAGTGTGGTGGTAATTTGATTACAATTCTCAGCAAAATGGCAGTGATGGGGAGGAGGAGGAGGAAGGCACATTCCTCAGGGCAGAAGGGAAATAGCCACAATGAAGGGGGGGGGGGCAGTGCTATGTGATACCAGGGAGGGCAGAACTGAGTGATTTAGCACCTCCCAGGCATGACTTCTGTCGATCCAGTTTGGAGGGTGGAGAAACAGAATCAGGTGGTGATACTTGCAATAGAATGGGAAAGGTATCCCAGAAATATTTCAGTGGAAAAATCAACAAGATCTGGCAGTAGACAGAACCTTAGACTTGGATTCATAAGGTCTTGAGTTCAAATACTCTGTCAAGAAACTTACTAGCTCTGTGACCTTGGGTAAAATTCTTTGCCTAAGTTTTCTCATCTATAAGAGAAGGTTGGGCTTGGTGGCCGCTAAGGCCCCTCAGGCTCTAAAATCTCTTATCCTTTGATCAAAACTGGTTACTCCATTTACTGATCAGTAAATGTGGTGTGTTCAGTAATGTTCCTATTTTTCATGACTCCATTTGGGGTTTTCTTGTCAAAGGTACTAGTGTGGTTTGCCATTTCCTTCTCCAGCTCATTTTACAGATGAGGAAATTGAGGTAAATAGTGTTAAGTGACTTGCCCAGGGTCCCACAGTAAATGTCTGAGGCTAGATTTGAACTCAGGAAGATGAGTCTCCCTGACTCCAAGCCCAGTGCTCTATCCACTGTGCTACCCACCTGCTCATTACTGATTTACATGACTGGGCAAATAAGTAGTTTCTCTCACCCTCCCCACTCCTGTACCTCAGTTGCTCTATTTCTAAAAAGAGGGGTTTAGATGAGATATTTTAATATCCCTCCCACCTTTAAATCCTTTGGTTTTAAATGTATACCCCCTACTCCATCAATAAGTAAAAGCTGTTAGAAATCAATCAACTAGCATTTATTAGTATGCAGCTCTGTGCTAAGAGCTGAGGATACAAAGAGAGCCAAAAAAACAGTCCTTGATCTCAAGGAGCTCACAGACAGATGGGAGAGACAACTTGCAAACAATTATGTACAAGCAAGATATAGACAAGCTAAGTTGGAGCTAACCAACTGAGGAAAGGTAGAGAGACTAAGAAAGACAAGGAAAGGCTTATTGCAGAAGGTGAGACTTGGGGGAAACCAAGGGGCAGAAATAAGGAGGGAAAGCATTCTAGGTACAGAGGATGGGCAGAGAAAATGCAGTGTTGGGAGATGGAGTGTCCTGTGTGAGGAGCGGCAAGGAGGCCAGTGTCACTGACTGTAGAGTTAGGTGGAGGGGAGTAAGATGTCCCTGGCCTTATCTTCGAGCTCTTCGGTTTCTCATTTCAGTACCTTAAGTACACATATGGATGCATAATAAATCAATCAATTGACATGCACTTAGTAAGCATCTCTATGTGCCAGCAGGGTGCTAGGTGTTGGGGATACAGCAAGGAGGCCAGTGTCATTGGATTGCAGAGTATATTGAAGGGAGTAAGATTCAAGAGGCAGTTAGATAGCCCAGTGGAAAGAATGCTAGGCCTGGAGTCAGGAAGACCTGAGTTCAAATGCAGCCTCAGATACTTACTGGCTGGGTGACCCTAACCTGTGTTTGCCTTAATCCACTGGAGAAGGAAATGGCAAACCATTAAGCTATCTTTGGACAGTGTTGGCATGCTATGGTCCATGGGGTCACAAAGAGTTGGACACAATTGAATGACTGAACAAACAAAAACAAAAAAGAAGGTTGGAAATGTCTTCAGAGTCCAGGTTATGAGGGGCTTTGAAAGTCAAACAGAGGATTTTGTATCTTGTTTTGGAGGTGATAGGGAACCTCTGGAGTTTATGGACATGATGACATGGTTAGATGTGGACTTTAGAAAGATCAGTTTGACAGCTGAGTGAAGGATAGACTGAAGTGGGAAGAGACTTAGAGTAGGGAGACCAACCAGAAGACTATTGCAATAGTCCAGGTATGAGGTGATGAAGGACTGTATCAAGGTAGTGTCAGAATCAGGTGACAGAAGGTAGAAAATGACAGGGATTGACAACTATTGGATATTGGGGGGTAGGGATAAATGAGAGAGAAAGAGTAAGGAGTCTAAGATTCTGAGCCCAGGTAACTGAGATGATAGCAGTATCTCAAAAGTAATAGGGAAATTAGAAGAGGGCATGATTTGTGGGGGGGTGATGAGTTCAGTTTTGGACTGCTGAGTTTAAGGTGTCTATGTTTGAGATATCCAGTAGGCAGTTGGACATGTAAGACTGGAAGCTAAGAGTTGGCTAAGGAGATCTGAATCATCCTCTCCATGTCCAGAAAACTTCTTAACACAGAGAGCAGACTAAGGGGCAACTAGGTGGTACAGTGAATAGAGTTTGGGCCCTGGAGTCAGGAGGACCTGAGTTCAAATCTAACCTCAGATACTTACTATCTGTGTGACCCTGGGAAAGGCACTTAACTCTGATTTCCTCCAACCCCCCCCCCAAAAAAAACAACAAAGAGAGCAGCCTAAAGGTAGAATAGAGAATTCTCCTCATCACTGAGTGGTTGGGGATGTTGGGTAGAGGGCTGTTGCTTTGGCTGAGTGACTTAGGAAGTTCCTTCCTACTCTGGGTTTCTGTAATTCCCTTTGCTTCATCCTGAATTTTCTCATAATACTAGGTAAAAACTCTTAATCAGACTTATGGAAGATATTGAGAAGTAGATCTAGAGAATAAAAGATCATTGCATCCTTTGTAGATTTTCTCTAAATTCAACTCATGGTACAATCCTTTTCTACCATGGAAGAGAAAATCTGGAATATGTTATTTACCATTTGGGAAAAGTCTTGTTTTTTTAGAGTGGCTATAATATCAAAAAGGGCAGAAAATGCTGAATAGTCATCTATCTCTGACAGGTTTGCCAAACTCTAAGATTGCATTACCTTCTCTTATGTACTAAAGAAGCAAAGTTATAACTAGGCTAGCACAACTGGGACTTTGCCTTGGGGGCACCAAAATTTAGACAGCACTGGCAGCAGCTGGACTCCTTTAGTAGCAAAGAAATGACTGAGCTCAGTACCTAGGGAGGAAGAATAATTAGTCCAAATAGATGTTAGGCTTCTTCTCCACTTTCCTCACCCCTTGCAGTTTCACCCCAGTGGAGCACTTCCATGCATGGGCTGTTCACAGCACTGCCCAAAATGGCTTCCATGGTCCAAGGGTGTGTCTGTCTGTCTGTCTGTCTGTCTGTCTTTCTCTCTCTCCCACAGGTCTCTCCTTTAGATTGAATTTATCTTTTAAAAGCTGGTGTGGGAAATTTTTCAGGCTGCTTGTCCCGAAGGGCAGTATTTCTTTGCCCCTTGTTCTAGACACCAAAATGGTTAGATATGACATTACTATGTGAGTCAGGTCTGTTTTATTCATTCAGGGTAGCAAATCAAGTCAACCAGTTGTTCCTTTTCTACAAGCAAACTTTCATCAAAGTTGCTGCCAAATCCTTCAGCTTGGTTTGGAATCAGTCTGTCCCCTTACAAAGAGTCTATGATCTAATACAGCAACAGGTTGACAGGAAATGAGTTGAAATTGACTGACTGCCGCCCCCACTTCCCGCCCCTCATCCTTTCTCAAAGGCTTTTTAGAACTTGCTTCTTTGACAAACTTCTCACACTGATCTCACTGATTTAGGGTCTCTGACCTATCTTATTTTGGGATGGCTGGCCCAGCATTATTTTGCTTTGTTAGAAAATTATAAGAACAGAAGATTACTTTTCAGCAATGATCAGAGACAAACTCCACTCCAGTCACATTGGCTGACTCCCCAAATGGTCTAGATATTTCTCCAATCCCATGACTTTGATCTAGCCCTTTTAGTTCCTGGAATGTTGTTCACTTTCTCTCCACCCAATTACATCCTATTCATCCTTCAAAGGCCCAGATCAAATCCTGAAGCCTTTCTCAGACACTTGGGATAAGTTAAGAACAGGAAGAATTCTGAAAAAACACAGTCACACGGACTCCCCTCCAAGGAGTTACTGCTTGCATTGCAATCAGTCATGAAAAATGGATCTTTATGCCCCTCAAATCTAGGGGCTCTGAAGCCCTTACTCCTTTCGCTGTTACACCCACCAACTATGCTAGGCACTTCTCCCTAGACCCACCTTTCCAATCTTTGGTACAATTGAACAAGTGAGAATTAACCACCTCCTATATGCAAGGAATTGTAGATACTGTCTTTGTCCACTAGGAGTTTACAATCTGGGCGGAGAACCAGAAACTTGCACAGACAGAATGACCATTCAGTTTACCAATTATATATTGAACTCGTGGTATATGCCCAACCTGTCTAGACACTGTGGAGAAGATACAAAGATAAAATGAAAAATGATCCTGGCCCTCAATATGCTTACATTCTGCTGGGCTTAAGGAGGATAACCTCCTCTAAACATCTCCAGTGCTTACTGTCTATGTCTCACCAGTGATTTAACAGATACAATGGCCTTTTATCAATCCTTATGCTTCTTGACATCCCTGAAGCACTTGACCCTTCACAACATCTACTTGGATACACTCTACCCTTCAAGTGTTCTCCTAGCTCTCTTCCTGTCTCTCTGGACCACTCCATCTCAGCCTCCCTTGGGAGATCTTCACTGATGTCACACCTTCCAGCCACCCAAACTTCTGTTTGGGGACCTCTTATCTCTCTGTAGTTACCCTATTTTTGGTGACCACATCATCTCCCATAGATTCAATTATTATCTCAATATATATCTATCATATAATTGACTCCATATCTGTATCTACACATAGATATCTATTATGTATCTATATCTCCTTCCTTATTCTCTCTCCTTACCTACAATCCCATATCATCAATTATATTTTGGGGACATTTTGAACTAGATTTCCTAGAGGCATCTCAAATTCAACATGTAAAAAACAGAACTTATTACCTCTATTCCCCTCTCAAAAAACCTTCCCTTTTTCTAGGCTTTCTTATTTCTGTTGAGAATCACCCAGACTCACAAAATATCATCCGTGATCCCTCCCTCACACATCAAATCTGTTGCTAAATTCTGTTACTTCTGCTTCACATCTATTATATGTTTCCTTCTTACCACTCACATAGTTACCACCCTAGTTCAGACCCATCATCTTTCACTTTGACTATTGAAAATACTCTTAATTGGTCTTCCTTGCTCATCTCTCCCCACATCAACCCTTCCTTCATTTAACTGACAAAATGATTTCCTAAAACATAAGTTTGACCATCTCTCTCTCTCTCTCTCTCTCTCTCTCTCTCTCTCTCTCTCTCGCTCTCTCTCTCTCTCTCTCTCTCTCTCACACACACACACACACACACACCTCACACACCTCCACTCAATAAACTCTAGTGGTTCCTTATTACTTCCAGCATAAACTATGAGGACCTCTGTTTGGCATTTAAAGCTCTTTCTACTTTTCTGCTCTTCTTAGACATTGAGTTATTTTTTTCAGCCATATCTCATGCTTTGTAATTCTATTTTGTTTTTTGTTTGGCAAAGATGATAGAATTGTTTGCCATTTCATTCTCCAGCTCATTTTACAGATGAGGAAACTGAGGGTTAAATGACTTGCCCAGGGTCACACAGCTAGTAAATATCTGAAGCTGATTTTGAACTTAGGAAGATGAGTTTTCCTGACTCCAAGCCTGGTGCTCTGTGCACTATAGAGCCATTTCTTAGACCTTAATTATGATGTTACTCCCCACCACACACCCTATGATTGAATTACACTGGCCAACTTGCAGTTTCTCAAACAGGAGATGCCATCTCTCACCTCTGGGTTTTTGCATTGACTGTTCTCCATACCTGGAATGCTCTCTTTTCTCACTTCCAACTCTGCCTTTCAAGACTCAGCTCCAATCCTATCTTCTATAGGAGGCCTCTCCTCATCCTCTACCCCTCCTCCCCAACTACTAATGCTTCCCCTTTCCGATTATTTTCCATCTCCTCTTTATATATCTTATATGTCCCTAGTTATTTCCATGTTGTCCCTCCCATTAATGAACTAGTTTTGGCCATCCTTTGGATCCCCAGCCCTTAGCATAATGCCTTGCATATAGCTAACATTTAAAAGGTGCTTGTTGACTGACTGGTCTTCACAATATTCCACAGACAAGAAACTCTATTCTCAGCTCTGGGCATTTTCTCTGGTTCCCCCAGACTGGAATTCCCTTCTCCATCTCTACCTACTGGCTTCCCAACTAAATTCCAACTAAAAATCCCACCTTGTACAGGAAGTCTTTCCTAACCCCTCTTAATTCTAGTGCCTTCCTCTGTTAATTATTTCTTTTTTTTTTTTTTAAAGCAATTGGGGTTAAGTAACTTGCTCAAGGTTACACGGCTAGTCATTATTTATGCGTGGGTGCTCATTTTCTGAGGCCGGATCTGATCTCGGGTCATCCAAACTCCGAGGCCGGCGCTCTTACTCACTGCGCCACCTAGCCGCCCCTTTAGGGCAATTGGGGTTAAGTAACTTACCCAAGGTTACACGGCTAGGTTTTTTGTTCGTATGGATTGAGTGTCAGAGGCCGGCTCCGAACTCAGGGCCTTCTGATTCCAGGGCCGGCGCTCTATTCACTGCGCCACCTAGCCGCCCCTAATTATTTCTTTTTAAGCCTATAGATAGCTTGTTTGTACATGTTATTGGGTCCTTTCAGTTGTGTCTGACTCCTTTTGACCCCATTTGGAGTTTTCTTGGCAAAGATACTGGAATGATTTTTTTTTTACCATTTCCTTCTCCACTTTATTTTACAGCTCATTCTACAGATGAGGAAACTGAGGCAAATAGGGTTAAGTGACTTGCCCAGGGTCACATAGCTAGTAAGTGTCTGAGGTTGGATTTGAACTTATGAAGGTGAATCTTCCTAACCATGTTTGTACATTTCTTTTTCCGGTTGTCTCTTTCACTAGTTTGTGAGCTCCTCCAGGACAGGGAAAATCTTTTGTTTCTTTTTGTAGCCCCAGTGTTTATTGACTGCCCGACTGTCCATACCACTATTTAGGCCCTCTTACCCAGATTGCTCCACTTCCTTTAAAGCTCAGCTCAGGTGCCTACTCTTATAGGTTTCCCTGATTTCCCTAGTTCATAGGATCACAGACTAGAATTGGAAGAGATGTGAGACACTATTGAGTCCAGTCTCATTTGACAGAGGAAGAAACTGAGTCCCAGAGAGGCTAAGTGAGTCACATGACCAGGAAGTATCTCAGTCAGGATTGAACCTAGGTCTAAGTTCAACTCTCCAGCCACAATGCCATGCTGCCACTAAAAAAAAAAAAAGTTAAAAAAATAAAAAAATAGTCACAAGATCCCAAATCTAAAGGCCTAGTACAACCCTCTAAATTTTACAGATGAGAAAACTGAGGCCTAAGGTGGCAAAGTGACTTGCCCAAGATCACACAGGTCATAGGCCTTATGGGCTGCATTTGAACCCAGGTCTCAGTCTCCAGGACTCTGCTGTCCTAGTCGTTAATGTTTTGACCCATAACAACAATAATAATGACCAGTGTTTACATATAGGGTTTGCAAAGTGCTTTACAAATGTAATCTTATTTGATCCTTTTATTGTTAATTATCCCCGTTTTACAGATGAAGGACCTCAAGCAGACCAAGGTTAAGTAGTTTGTCTAAAGTTACACAGTCAGGAAGTGTTTGAGGCTGAATTTGAATTCAGGGCTTCCTGACTCCAGGCCCAGTGTGTAATCGACTTTATTACCTAGCTGCCTTTGGGGGAGGAGGTGGTGTTGACGATATGACCTCCAAGTTTCTTTCCAGTTCCAAATCCAAATGATCTTATGCTATCTCCTTGAATAATCTGCTTATATCCTGTACAGTCCCCCTGAATAACATATGTATATACATCTATACACATGTGCACATGTATATATACATGTATTTGTGTGTCTACATATGTATGTGTGTATATTATATGTAGAAATATGAGTATTTTTATACACACACAAGGAATATAATCCTTGAAAACAGGGAATGGTTTTCATCTATGCATCATTCCTAATGTTTAGCACGGTACCTTAACACATGCTACAGGTTTAAGAAATGCTTTCCAGTTGAATTGCATTGCATAGTAATAATAATTATTATTACTAACAATAGCAATAATGATGTATGTTTATGAAATACTGTAGAGTTTTTAAATGCTTTTCTCACTGCAACCCTATAAGATTGAGGCAGCTGAAACTCAGAGAATTAAAGCGACTAGCCCATGCACCCACAGCTGGTTAGTGTTGCAGCTTACATTTAAGGTTTACAAACCCTCCTGACAACCCCTTTAGTACATGCAAAGTTAAAGATGAGGAAACAGAAACACAGAAAAGTAAGGTTAATTGCCCATGATCACATAGTTAGTAGGCATCAAAGCTCGTGTTTGAACCCTGGCCCTCAGACACTAAGGCCAATGCTGACGTCTCAAACCTTTCCAGTCTGGTTTCCGACCTCATCACTCACCTGAAACTGCTCTCTCCAGAGTTAACCATAATTGCTGAATCTGGGCAGCTAGGTAGTACAGTGGATAGAATGCTGGGGCCTGGGGTCAGGAAGACTCATCTTTGTGAGTTCAAATCTGGCCTTAGACACCTACTAGCTGTGTGAGCCTGTGTAAGTCACTTAACCCTATTTGTCTCAGTTTCCTCATCTGTCAAATGAGCTAGAGAAGGAAATGGCAAACCAGTCTGGCATCTCTGCCAAGAAAACCCCAAATGGGGTCATGGGGAGCTGGACATGACTGAACAACAACAATTGATAAATCAAATGAACTTTTCTTAATCACAGTCCTCTCTGACTGTGCCTAGTAAGCACTTAACAATGCTTGTTAATTCTCTTTGACACCACTGGCCACTCTCCTCCTGGACATTTCTTTCCTCTCTGGATTTTGGTGACACTGCTCTGTCCTGCCTGCTTATCTGTACCTCTCAGTCTCCTTTGCTGGATCATCACACATTTCTGGTCCCCTAACTCTGTTTACTGATCCTCCAAAGTTCTGTCCTGGGTCCTCTTCCCTCTCTAGAGCACATCCATTCTCATAGCGACCACCTCACCTTCTTTGGGGTTCATTGTTCTTCTCTATGCAGTGGATCCTCATTGACTCTAGGATAAAATAGAAATTCCTGTGTTTCTCATTTAAAATCCTCCACAATTTGGCTCCAGTCTAAATTTTTAGACTTACCATACCTTCCTCCTTTCCACATAGTCTGTTCTCTAGCCAAACTGACTTCTCTTCTCTTCCCCATACACAACATTCTATCTCCTGTCTCCATGCTTTTTTGTAAGATTGTCCCTTAACGCCTGGGAAGAATTCCCCCATCACCTTAATTTCTTAGAATTCCTAGCTTCCTTCAAAGCTGATCCCAAGTACTACCTCTATGTGAACCTTTTCTTGTTCTCTCCAGATGTTAGCATTACAAAACACATTCTATTGTCTGATAGAATGTAAGCTTCTTGAGGGCAGGGATGGCCTTAGTACCTGGGTACTAGGTGGCTCCATAGTACACAGAGTGCTGGGCCTGGAGTCAGGAAGACTCATCTTCGTGAGTTCAAATGTGGCCTCGGATACTTACTGTGTGATCTTTGAGAAGACACTTAACTCTGTTTGCATCAGTTTCCTCATCTGTAAAATGAGCTGGAGAAGGAAATGGCAAACCACTCCAGTATCTTTGCCAACAAAACCCTAAATGGGGTCATAAAGAGTCAGACATGACTGAAACGACTGACCAACAACAATAACAAAAATCATCAGTATATAGCAAGTGTCTGGCACATAGCGGACACTTAATAAAATGCTTGATTGCTTTATTAGTGCCTCCCTCCAATTATTTCACTTGCTTATATGTGTACACTGTAGGTGTGTAAAGAGCATGAGAGGGCACACTCTGGGGATGCATTCCCACTGACCCTTGCAAGGAATGTACAACCTCTCTATTTGTTCTTTAAATTTTTAAAAAATTTTGTCAAATATTTCCCCAATTACATGTAAAATTTTTAACATTCATTTTTTAAAAATTTGAATTCTAAATTCTCTCCCTTTTTCATGCTCCTCTCCCTTTAAGAAGACAGATAACTTGATATTGGTTAACCATCTTGTGAAATAAAACACAAATAAAATTGTAAAAATAAAGAAAGCAAAAAAAGTAGACTTCTATTTGCATTGATAGATTATTAGTTCTCTCCCTGGAGATGGACAGCATCTTTCACCGTGACTCCTTCAGAATTGTTTTGGATCACTGTCTTGATTGGAGTAGCTAAGTTTTTCATGGTTGATCATCTTTACAAGATTGCTATTACTGTGTACACTGTTCTCCTGGTTCTGCTCAGTTCACTTTGCATGAGCTGATATATGTCTTCCCAGGTTTTTCTGAAAGCATCCTGTTCCATCATTTCTTAGAGCACAATTCTACTTAATCACAATTATATACCACAACTTGTTTAGCCATTCTCCAATTGATGGACATCTCCTCCTTTCCAATTCTTTGCCACCACAAAAAAGAACTGCTATAAATATTTTTGTACATATAGGTCCTTTTCCTTTTCCTTTTCCTTTTTTTTAAACCTCTTTGGGATACAGACCCAGTAGGGATTTTGCTAGGTCAAAGGGTATGTACAGTTTTACAGCCCTTTGGGTAAAGCTCCAAATTGTTCTCCAAAGTGGTTATAGTTCACAACTCCACCAGCAGTGCCTTACTGTCCCAATTTTCCATGTCCCCCCAGCATTGATTATTTTTCTTTTGTGTCATGTTAGCCAATCTGATAAGTATGAGGTGGCATCTCAGTGTTGTTTTAATTTGTATTTCTCTCATCAGTAGTGATTTATAGCATTTTTTTCTTGTGACTATTAATAGCCTTGATTTCTTTTTTTCTGAAAACTACCTGTTCATATCCTTTGACTATGTATCAACTGGGGAATGGCTCTTATTTTTTATAAATTTGGCTGAGTTCCCTCTATATTTGAGAAATGAGGCATTTATCAGAGAACCTTGCTATAAAATTTCTTCCCCAGTTTCCTGTTTTCTTTCTAGTTTTGGCTGCATTGGTTTTGTTTGTGTAAATCACTATTTGTTCTTAATACAACCAGTCCCCTTTCCAGGGAAAGGGCCAATGGGAATGCTTTCCCAGTGTATACCAAAACACTGAACCTGTGGTATAACTGTTTCCCTTGATCATCATGCTGCTTAACTCAACCTTGGATACTCAACACCTTCCAGTTCTACCAATCAACCTTATCTCCTCTCTGATTGGAGGGCTAAAGGTGAGCACTAAACTCCAGGCAAAGCTTTCCCTTAGAGAGGCCTGGCTTTGGTCCTTAGCTTGATCTGAACTTTTTGGAACAAGATGTCCCATGCCAAGTACCCTCAGTGATTTTCAATGCATTCCCCCTCTCTCTGCTTTCCCTGCTTCCTTTTGTGTGTCATCTTCCTCCACGTGATTGTAAACTCCTTGAGGGCAGGGCCAGTCTTTCTTTTTCTTATTTGTATCCCTAGCACTTAGCATAGTGTCTGGGATCTAGTAGGTGCTTAATAAATGTTTATTGAATTGAACTGAATTGAATGGATCACCCCTTCTGCAAGAAGTCTTTCTTGGTACTCCAGCTCACCACTGCCAGGGCTTTCCCTCTGTGATTACATTTCACTTATAATACACACACATACATATACACATATGCACATACATACATATATACACTCGCTTGTGTGTATATCTCTCTATATAATAGATAGATAGAGTAATTTTTTTTTTGTCCTGTTGCCTCCACCATTGGGATATAAGCACTTCAAGGGCTTGTTTTTTGTTGTTGTTGTTTGTTTGTTTTTTACTAGGTTTTTACCTTTCTTTGTATCCTTAGCAGTTAGCATAGTTCCTGGCATACAGTTAGCACTTAATAAATGCTTGTGGGTTGACTGAATACATACTTATTGAGGGCAGGGATTGTTTCATTTTGGTCTTTGTATTTTCAATTCCTAGCACAGTACCTGGCATATAGTAGAGAATTTGATAAATGTTCATTGCTTACTTGATTTTTCCATTTCTGCATTCTCCTTCCCAAATAGGCACTTAACATATATTTGTTGATTGGGTCACTGATTGAGACTGGCTGCCAGAAGGGAGAGCAGGAGATGGAAAACTGTGGAGCAGAGAAACAGCAGCTTTTCTCCACCATTCTCTGTATGCTGCTTTGCCCCATAACTGTCAAAGTTGGTTAGCTGCCAAAGATGGAAATGGCGACGGGGTTGGAAGAATAAAGTCTGAAATGCTGGGGAGGATGTATACAATCTGGGGTTAGTTACCAGCATAAATCAGCTCCAAAGAACACTTTCTGGCCATCTCCTACTTATAATTGGGTCATCTTTCAAAAGTTCATCTGTAAGTCAATGGTTTGGAACTTGGTATGCCTTTTCCCATAGGAACAATGTCACAAATGATGGTTCTACTCCCAGTCCAGCTCATAAAGGATTATTTAAGTCATAATATAAATGAACTATAGCATTCAGAGTACTAGCCTGAGTTTTTACTTTTCTTTTTTGGAGGGGGGAAGGCAAGACAATCGGGGTTTAGTGACTTGCTCAAAGTCACACAGCTAGTTAAGTGTCAAGTGTCTGAGGCGGAATTCGTACTCGGATCCTCCCAACTCCAGGCTAGTGCTCCATTCACTACGCAGCCCCAACTAGCCTGAGTTTTGTTTTTGTTTTTTTGCCTTTGGAGGGGGGAAGGTAGGGCAATTGGGGTTAAGTGACTTGCCTAAGGTCACATGGCTAGTTTTTGTGTTAAGTGTCTTGAGGCCAGATTTGAACTCAGGTCCTCCTGACTCCAGGGCCGGTGCTCTATTCACTGAGCCACCTAGCCATCCCCAGCCTGAGTTTTTAAGCAGGGGTTCATGGGGCTTAGAAGGAAGAAAAAGGAAGCAAGATGAGAGCGAAAGGAATTTCCTTTCCTTTGGTAAGGTGCAGGGAATGCCCACATTGAAAAGCAGAGGCTATGCCAGGCTCCAGCTGCCCACAAGCTCATTGGCATATTAAGTAGTATCAGATATTCTATTCATGCTGGTGATCAGATCGGCCTGGTGGTAGAGACTGGCCTGGGGGATGCACAGTAGACATAGTGACTCAGTAATATGAATGAGATAAAGGGAGAACAGAACATGACTGATTGGAGTATGTGTGAGGAAAAAAGACTTATGACAGAGATTGAGGGAGTGTCTGCGCGTTGGAACCCTAACAATTTGTGTGTAAGTTGCTATTTGGAAGAATGTGGAAAGAGAAGCTCCCAGGGCAAATGTAGGAGGCTAGCAAACTCCACCTTTGAATCAAGCCCTGTTGATTCAACTCTGTTTGCAATCTCTGTTTCCTAGTACCTTCCCACACAGTGACATCGGTTTTGGGGAGCAATGATGAAAGAGCCTGATCAGACTCTTTATTTGTGAATGACATATTTCTGAGTTCCTCTTTATCTCTGCAGGGGGAAAAATAGAAAGAAGCAAAGAGAGTGGGGGTGAGAAACAGAAAAAATGCAGCAATGGACCCAGGGGTTGGTTATAAGAGAAAGCAGTGGTGAAAGTGTGAGCCAGGGATAGGGAATCCATGGCCTGGAGGCCACATGTGGCCCTCTAGGTCCTCAAGTGCGGCCTTTGATGGAATCCTTGGAGGATTGAGGCCTACAGGTTCCCCACCCCTGGTGTAAACACTGCCATAGCTAGGAATCCCATTACCCAGGGCAAATTTATTTGGGGAAGGGGGTAGGCATAACCCTAGAGAGCTCAGCTTATGGCCCTATGAGAGTTGGGGGAAAAGTTCAAGCATGAGCCAAGTCTTAGGGGGAGAGAAGGTTGCTGGGATTCTCCTCTGACATCTGCTCTTACTAGTAGTGGGTTACAATCGTAATCCTTTGAGCTCTCCCTGGCCCAGCTTCCCCACCCACAACTTCTCTAACTATATGGCCTCAATGAGGACTGGAAGGTCCAAGAACAGGGATGAAATACAGCCCCAGGGGAGGAAGCTCACATTCTTAAACATCAGTTTCTGGGGGCAATGCCCCACCCTGATAATGGCTCTGACTGAATGCTAGTGAATGTATAAGAGCAGGCTTGCTACAGGAGGCCCTGATGTCACACTTTAAATAATCAGAGTTTTAGGCACCCATTTGTCTTCCTTTCTGTGACCCTCTTCCAAGTTCTCATGTTTTCTTTTTCTTTTTTTTTTGGAGAGGGGAAGGTAGGGCAATTGGAGTTAAGTGACTTGTCCAAGGTCACACAGCTAGGGGGTGTGTGTGTATTAATTGTCTGAGGTCAAATTTGAACTCAGGTCCTCCTGACTCCAGGGCTAGTGCTCTATCCACTATGCTATCTAGCTGTGCCACCCTCCACCCCCTCATTTGGGGTTTTCTTGGCAAAGATACTGGAGTGGTTTACCATTTCTTTCTCTTGAGGGTAAGTAACTTGTCCAAGGCCATACAGCTAGTAAGTGCCAGATTTTAACTCAAGAAGATGAGTCTTCCTGACTTCAGTCCCTCAATTCTACCCACTGCACTATCTAGTTGCCGCCTGCCTTCTACTCTAGGGGTTCCCAAATAAATGGATATTATCCCAGGCACCCCCTCACCATATTTCTGTAAGCAGTCCCTCTTACCCACACATGCACATGAACTCAATTTCACTGTTACCCACTTTCTCACTCACATAGCGTTCTTCTTTGCCTTATTCAACTATTTCTCAACAGTGCTAGATCATGAACATCAATAGCAAGACCTTCAGTCTCTTTGCATTCTCTCATGGGGGAAGGGAGTCATTAATGATTGTGGACAGCTGTATGGACGCTGCATCTTCCTGTACAGCTGTCTGCCTTCCTTCCCTCTGGGTTCTTAATCCTAATATCCTGCTGTCTTAAATCCTCCCCAGCCTTGCCCCTACAGAACCCCATTCCAAAATTACATATCTACATTTCCACCAGAAAAAAAAATGACCATTCCTTGCAGCCAGTCTCAGATGTGTTAGGAAGAAAGCAATCCAATTGGATTAATTCTCACCAAGTTGTAAATGATCAAGAAATAACTCTTTAACCCTGCCAGAAATATTTGAGCATTATTCCAAATGAATTTGTCATTAATGAATTTTGGAGAATACAACAAAGGGAACTGAAAAGATTCAGGCAACTTGAAAGGGGATTATTTTGGGGGCAGGAAGGTTACCGGAGGGGCAGGTCAGCTTCACTTGGAAGTTTGCTCTCTGGGAGTCATTCAGTTCCCTGAAAGTTGTTCCTGCTTTTCAGAACTACTACCCTTCGTTTACTTTTCAATCCATAACTCTTTCACTTCAGAGGCAGCACGTCCCCTTGTGCTGGGGGAGCAGGGGAAGGTGGCTAGCCAGCTGAGTGGGTCATTAGTAAGTCAGGTGTTGTAAGTTGGGAGACCACCTGGATTTTAAATACCTGCTTGATCACTACTAGTAAGATGAATGTCTCTGAGTCCCAAGGGAACTGGATGTTCTCCAGGACACATTAGGAAAGCCTGACAGTTGTTAAAGAGGAGAAAATGACATCAACTCCCCATGTTTTTGTTACCTTTCCTGCCTCCTCTGACTGGCTGGGAGGTCTTCAATTCAATTCAGCTCAGTCTTTTATTTCTGCCTCAGGGGTGCAAATCATGTACCAGGGCACCTGATTCCAGCTTTATGTAGAGAATGGAGTAGAATCTGTACTTCTAAAAGGTAGCAGAAGGTTTAATTGAGGAATATTTGAGAAATCCTTTGGATCATGGGAGTAGGAGGGAAGCATGAGGGCTGTTGACATTCAAAGTCATCTGGGAAAGAATGGCACAGAGAAGGAACGGTCCCCCCCAGCTGCTTATTCTGTTGATTGGTGAATTTGCTTCAGTTTTTAAAAAAAGTTCTTTCTTTTAAAAATACAGTTTCCCCAACAAAGACCTTCCCGAAAATAGAAAGTAAACGGCTTTGGAGGCTTCATAAGTAAATGAATATTCATAGGAAGATGTATACAGAAAAGAAAATCCCTGGGCCGGATCAGACTCATGGCTGCCTTGCTGTTCTTCCCAAGCTGGTTCTGGAATTCAGGGGGAAATAAGAATATTTCCCTCTCCCAGGTAATTCGAGGTAACATAACAGCCTTGGATCTTTCCAAAGCAACTCTTCAGCCAGCCCTTTATTTCCAGCACTGAGAGCTGACAGTATCAGCATCGCAGGCTGTCACATTCTTTTTCAAAAAGGGAAAAACAAAGCCGAGCCATGCTCTTTGGAAGAAGACAAACGTGTTGTGACTTGCCTTGAACTTAACAATGATTTTCTTCCAATGATTATCAGGGATTTGTGTGCGTATGTATTTGTATGTGTGGGTGCATGTGTGGAGGAACGGGGGGATGTGTTTGTTTTGTTAGGACTTAGTAGTTAGAGGTTTGTAAGTCACCTCCAGTGCCTTCAAGGACTGCGGCAATGATGCCTGTGTGGTCAGACGTGCATGAAGGAGGTACCCTCTGAGGACCATAGCCGGGGATGGCTAAGTATTAAGTACGCTTAGCTTCTTTTTTTCTGGGCCTTCTTACGTGTCTTGAGCAAGCATGAGATGTCAGAGGAGAATTTTATGTCTATGTTTTCTCTCTCTTTGACGGCATTCAGCTGCTGTGGCTACTGCAGTCAGCCCAGCCCTTTCTCCAAGACAGGTTACTGTCAACTTCTTCATGGAGCTCCTCAAGAAAACAACAGCTGCTTCCTCTGGCAAAACCCTCTGAACCAGTGTCTCCATGCATAATGTTTCCTTTTCTTCTCCCCTCCCCTAATGTTTCCATCCTTCCTGATCTGGAAATTCTAATAAAATGCCTGGATGTGGAGAAAAACCAACATGTTGAAAAAGGAACATTTTCTCACACTTTCTTCTATTTCCCCCCCTTCCCTTTGGGAATCTTGGCCACATCTATTGTTAATAGAGAGGAAGGCTTTGGGTCAATGAAAGGTCAGGTTCTTCAGACCTGCCTTTGGTCAATAATGCCAGTACCTACTGTGGCAGGAAGAAATCAGGCACTCTTCCCTTTTTCCAAAAAAACCTGATTATATGATTGAGACAATCAGAGAAACAAAGATGACATGGTTTTTAAAATGCTAAAAATGTCACATACCCACACATCGTCATTTTATTCCCACCAATGCTCTTCTCTAGGAAGCTGTTAGAATTCTCATCGAAACTATCATACCCAGAATGGCAGAGACTCATTCCCTGAAGATTGGCTACCAAAGGCTGATATTTTTCTCCCCCCCCCCCCTTTTTTTTTGGCGACAGCAATTCATGAAGGCTGTCTCCTAAGATACTCAGGAGTTGCAATCTTTGCTGGTAAGGGGAGTGCCCACACTGCTAAAAGCACAGATATTTTGAAGTCCTGACAGGGAAAAAGGCAGAATTATATAAATATTCTAGAGGCCTACAGTGCCTTGCACTGGAGTTCAATGCCACTTTCCTTCTCTTCTCCCTCATTTCTCTCTCTCTCCTCTCTCTCTCTCTCTCTCTCTCTCTCTCTCTCTCTCTCTCTCTCTTATCTCTCTCTTTCTCTCTCTCTCTCTCTTCTCTCTTTTTTTTCTCTCTCTCTCATCTCTCTTTTCTCTCTCTCTCTTATCTCTCTCTCTCTTATCTCTCTCTCTTCTCTCTCTCTCTCTCTCTCTCTCTCTCTCTCTCTCTCTCTCTCTCTCTCTTTCTTCTTACCTCCCTCCCTTTCCCCCTTTTGTTTTCCATTTTCTGGCTTCTTTCTACTATTCCCTCCTCCCTACCTTTTTTATACTTTCTTTTTAAAAAAATTCCTTTATACTTAATACCTTTCTTTTCTGCTTCTCTTTATCTCTTTGAACTTCTATTTTCTTCCATTCTCCTTTTCCTTCACTTTCTCTATATGTCATTCTATCGAGTGCCCTTTTCTTCTTTCCTCTCTCCTCCTTCTGTTCTCTTGAATCTCTGAAAATTTCTCCTGCTTTTCTCCCCTCCTCTTGTAATTCTTCTCAATCAATAGGCAAGGGGAAGCAGCATAGTGTGGTAGAAGAGGCCCTGAATTAGGAGTCATGAAACTACAGGATTATAGATTTAGAGCTGGTAGAGAGCTCAGAAGTCAGTCTAGCCCTCTCACTTGCAAAAATAATAACACACATAATAGAATAATTAATAGCACCTATATGCTGATTAATTTGAAACTCACAATAACCTTATGAGGTTGGTGCTATTATTATCCCCTTTTTTACTGAAGCATAGACAGATAAAGTAAGTTGTCCAGAGTCACTAGCAAGGGAGTGTCTGAGGCAGGATTTGACTTGGGTCTTCCTGACTCTAAGCCTTATGTCCTATACGCTTCACCACATGGTTGCCTAAGATGAGAGGAGACTCCAGAATGGTCACTCACTCAGATAGTGGTGGTAGACTCAGGATTTGAACACAGGTCCTCTGTCTCCAAATCCAGTACACTCAACACTGCTGCCATAATTCAATTTCAATCTGTCTTCCTATCTTATCTCCTATTCATCTTATTTATATATCCTAGGTTCTAGCCAATGTGAGAAGGAGGAAGAAGAGGCGGAGGTAGAAAAAAAAGGAAGAGGAGGAAGTATAGAAATGATACTGCTTTCCCATTTATAAACAAACCCCACTGTTGAAAGCAATTTCATTCTCTGAACCAGCCAGAGTTCAAGGGCAGAAGGAGCCAATAATGCCTTGATCTCCTAGGGCTTGGAAATGCTTGGACTTAATCATCTGTGAAGACCAGGATTTGAGCCCAAGTCTTTTAACTTGACACCATATGACATGAGACAAGTTAGCTTGTCAAGGTCCTGGACTAAGTGTTATCTAAGGTATCCTCCAAGGTTAAATGTCATGATCCTTTTAACAAGTATTAACTGAGTTCTTAATCTGTATCAGGATCTGTGCAATATATGGAGAGAATAAAGCACCCTGGTGGCCTGCCATCTTTCATTCTCCCAGATAGGAAAGGAGTGCCTCTGTCTTCAGATCTGTCTGTAGCAGCTTTCCCCACATGTTCATGGATTGCCCATCCCCCTTTCCTTTTCTTGCCTTGCTTCTCTGGCCCCTAGCCTGGTTAGGGGCAAAAAAGCTTGATGCTTTTTTCTTTCAAAGAGAGAGCTGGTGATGACAAGCATTGGGATTTGGAGAATGGCTTTTCTCTCAATAATTTCATAGAATCACAGAACAGAATCTCAGCAGCCATGTAGTTCAACCCATACACCAGAAGAATGCTCATTATGACATACCCAACAAGGGTGCCTCTGGCCACTTTCTGAAGACCTCCAAGAAGAGAGTCTCCAGGAAGTCAGTCCGTTCCACTTTGGGATAGCTCTAATCATTAGGATTTTTTTTTCTGACATTAAGCCTGAGTTAGCTCCTTTGTAACTTCTAATCATCTATTAGAATGTGAACTCCTTATGAGTTGAGAATTGCTTAATTTATTGCATGTGTATCCCTAGTGCTGGGGTAGCTAGGTGGTGCAGTGAATAGAGTACTGGGCTTAGAATCAGTAAGACTCATCTTCACAAGTTCAAATCTGACCTTAGATACTTAGTATACATGTGACTTTGGGCAAGTCACTTACCCTTCCTTGCCTTAGTTCTTCATATATAAAATAAGTTGGAGAAGGAAATGACAAGCCACCCTAGAATCTTTGCCAAGGAAAATCCCAAATGGGTTCATGAAGAGTTGGACATGACTGAAAACAACAATTCAACAGGAACAAATCCTTAGTACCTATCACAATGCCTGACATAACATGGGTATTTAATAGATATTTGTTGATTGATTAGTCCTAGTTCTGGCCTCAGGGTTCAATCAGAATGAGTCCAATTCCTCCTCCTTCAAATACTTGAAGACATATCATGTTTCCCCAGAATCTTCTCTTGATTAAATATGCCCAATTTTTTTTTTAACACTCCTCAGAGGACACAGACACAAATCTCCTCACCACCCTGTCCATGAGGCCCTCATCTCTCACCTCAGCTCTGATAATGATGATGTCTGTGTGACTTTGGGCAACTGACCTCACCCCCTGGGCCTCAGCTTCTTCATTTGTCAAATGAGGGTGTTAGACTAGATGGCCTCTGAGGTCTCATGATTCTGTGGTCTCCCTAGGGAAGACCCTACTGAAGTAAGTTGGACTAAGTCAGACCTTGGTTTTTGAAGAGGAAAACAGGTTGAAGCAAAGGAAAGAAAGAGAAGGGGCAAGTTAAGTAATTGAGGTGTATGCTGTGGAATATCACAAACACCCCACTCACTTCCCAAGCCTGAAGTAGAGCCTGAGAAGGAAGATTGGCTTGGAGTGGTCAGTTGACTGATGGGGAAAAAAAGATGACTAAGGTGAAAGTTAGTGAATTGTCCTTTTTTTTCCACAAGAAATTATTTCTTCTGGGAGGAACTCATAAATACACACCGCTGGCACACTCCATGACTTGTGAAAACAGACAGAAGGAAGGGAAAGTGCTAGAACTTGAGGACTTGAACCAAAAGGTTTCCATCTCCACTCCTCCTTCCCTTTCCATCTCCTGTCTTCTTTTCCCTGAGCAGCAGATTGAAGAGATACTGCTGTGGGAAAAAATGACCCTAGGGGCCTGGATCCCTGTTTTCTGTTTCTCTAATTGAGGGGCTTTCTGGAGTGGGAAGAGCATTATGAAAGAGAGATTCCCCACCTGGAAGCTGCTGTCCTAGCCTCCCCAAATGGGATTGTTTTAAGAGCTTTCCTGGCAGCTCCTCACTCTCTCCCAGGGGATCCAGTGCCTATCAGGGATTGGTGAGGGAAGCTGAGGAGCCCTCCCCTCAATAGACTTTGTTCCTCCAAGTGACCACCATCAACTAGACAGTATTTCTCATGGGATCTGCCCTACACTGAACCCTGCTATGGTAGAAATGAGAGGATTTGGAGAAGTTGGCAGTATATTTACCTTCTGAAGCAGTCTCATCCTGAAGATAGGGCCATGTGAAGGGTTAAACTAAATGCTTTGTGTGTTTCCAGGCACATGGGTGACCTACTGTCCCTGGGCACTTTGTCCAGTGGCCTAGAATCATGGGAATTTTCCCAGCCTCCTCTATGGGAGGTGACCCAATTCAGCCTAGGTAATGCTGGTCTGACTAGCTGTAACATAAGGAGCTTCATAGAGATGGAGATCTTCTGCTATGCCTTATTCCTAAAGGTCATAGCACTTGGGGCTGTAGGAGACCTTAAAAGTCACTGAATCCACCCCCAGAGGGGCTCTCTGAAGCCCAAGGAAGTAAACTATCTTTCTCAAGGTCACATAAGTACAAAATTTTGTAAGTATAGGACTTTAAGGTTTGCAAAGCAGTATATATTATCTTATTTTATCCTCACAAGAGCTCTGTGAGATATTATTATCTCCATTTTAGAGATGATAAAACTGAGGCAGACAGAATTAAGTGACTTGTCTGGGGTCATACAGCTAGTAAGTCTGAGGCAGGATTTGTACTCAGGCCTTCCAGACTCTAAGCCCAGAGCTCTAACCATTATGTCCCCTGGTCACCCAGACAGTGACTAGCAGATTTGGAACACAAAACCACAATCTGCAGTGGCTACAGCAGCTCATGGTTCAGCACGTTCAATCTAGTCAGAATTGTTCTTGTTCTTGTTCAACCTTCCTTCTCTGAGAGGGAAGAGGGTGCCACAACTTGCAAGTGAATTGGATTGAAGTGAGGGAGGGCTGTGCAAAGTCACCAGTCTCACTTTCTCCTCTAGAGCCATCTGGTTCAATTGGCAAGATATAGATCAGGACAACTGGAGATGACCCTGATACAGTGGGAGGCCTTGGCCTTTTTAAGCTAAGGTCTTTCCCAGGTCTCAGTTTGACTGAGGCAACACCCATTCAGTGCTTAAGGCCTCAAGGGAGACAAGATACCCCTTCCCTCACACTGGTCCTTCCCTCTCCTGCCCTGAGGAGTCAAACCTAGTCAGAGAGCCTGTGTTTGAATCCAACTCTACTCGTGGCTCCTTGGGAAGCTCGGGGTCACAGTGGATAGAGCAAGGCTGAGCCGGGAGTCAGGAAGCCTTGAATTCAAATCCTACCTCCGACACTTATTAGCTATGTGACCCAGGGCAAGTTTCCTCAGAGGTTGTTCTAATTTGACCCTTCCTCACTATAAATGAAGAAACTCAGGTCCATCGAAGAAAAGTAATTTGCCCAGTCACAGGGGATTAGTGAGTGGCAGGATCGGCACTAGAACCTAGGCCTTTTACTTCCCAGCCCAGGGTGCTCTCCTTAATAGCTTGCGGCCTCACCTGCTGCTGCACTGATGCCGTAACCTTCTGGGCTGTATTGGTATCCCCTAGCATTTGAGTGTCATATCTTACGGGCACTTTAGCCTGTGAACGAGAAGCCTTCCCGCCCGCAGCTACATCCTAGGGGAAGGAGACAAAGCAATCCCATTCTCCGCTGGAAGCCACCCAGCAGGGTCCTCCCAGAGCCGTTGCCGCTTTAGTGAACTTCACCTGGTGATTCCCCAATTAGAAGGAATCTCTAATGGCGTAATTGGAGGTTTCAGACTTCAGGGAGCCTGATATTTTCCTGTATCCTGGGGCTCCTCAGGGGAGGAGGAGAGGGAAGGACTGGTGCGCGGGAAGGGGTTCCTTGCCTCCCTTGGGGCATATCAGGAAAGCGCGCAGATGTGATATCCTCAGCCCAAAAAGGATTTGGCTCCGTGGGATGCGTGTTGCAAGGCGTCTGCCCAGACCTTTTTGCTCCTAAGTGTCCGACAAGGACAAGGGAGCCCACTCGACTGGAGGATGACTAAGGCAGCCACGCCAAACAGGCAATGCAGAAGGAGAGTGTTGGCATGTTGCTAAGCGACCAAATGCCGCCTGAAATCTACAACACACCTCTGATACTTCCATAGGATTGGAAACCGGCAGATGAGAGGGCGGGAGGGTGGAAGAAACAAAGAGAAGGGCTTGGGAAAGAAAGCGTTCCAGCACAAAGGAAAGAGCTGATCCTATTTAGTGAAGTCCCTCCCCCCCCCCCCAAAAAAAAGCCCACCAATTAAACCAGACCGTGAGGAAAATCAAATATCGGAAATTAAAGAGATAGAGGCAGCTGGATCAATGGAAGGGACTGACAGAGGCACATACACAGCTGGCGGGTTAAGAAGTACTGTGGGAAAAGTACTGTATATCTGTATGTGTATATATGGGTATATGGGTGTGTCTGCGCGCGCGCGCGCGCGCGCACACACACGCCCCTGATACTCTCTATCTAGGTACATTGATGTAGCCTATGGCCATGATTATTTTGTGGAGAATGAGGGCTGTTGTTGTTCAGTCATTTCAGCTGTGGCTGACTCTGCATGACCCCATGTGGAGTTTTCTTGGCAGAAACACTGGGGTAGCTTGCCATTTCCTTCTTCAACTCACTTTACAAATGAAGAAACTGAGGCAAACAGGGTGAAGTGACTTGCTCAGGGTCACACAACTAGAAAATGTCTCAGGCCAGATTTAAACTCATGAAGAGTCTTCCTGACTCCAGGCCCTGCACTCTGTCCACTCAGCCATCTAGCTATGCTGGAGAATGAGGGTACAATTTCACAAATTCAGCACAAGTAGAATATAAATCATAAGAAGACAGACTTGAGTTTGAAGATTATCATTATATCATCTGGGGCAGAGCTTCTTGACCACTTTTGTGTCATGGACCATTTGGCAATCCGGTGAAATCTACTTCTTGGAATGATGTTTTTAAATGCATAAAATAAAATACATAGGATTGCAAAGGACATCAATTATACTGAAATACAATGATCAAAATGAGTGAGTGAGAGAGAAGGAGAAAGAGGGAAACAGAGAGACAGAGAGAGACACACACAGAGAGAGTTCATGGGACTCTTATCTAGGACAATCCTCTCATTTTATAGATGAGGAAAACCCCCAGGGGCCAGAGAAACTTGCTTTAGGCCACACAGGCATTTCATAGCAGTAACAGGATTTAAAAACCTGATCTTCTGAATTCAAATCTAATGCTCTTTTGTCAATCCCATTGACTGCCCCTGGATCTCTATCCACATCCCTTACCTTCCTCCCTGTACCACATTACACAGCTATCCTATGCTCTGGGTAAACATATGGTGTGGACACAGGCAGAATTGGAATTTACAATACTGATAAAGGCAGGAGCAATCCTGTTGAATATAATGTCAGGCCATAAGCCTGAGTGATTTTTAGGCCAGGGGGCAAAACTGTTACAGCCTGGTCCAATTTGGCTAGGTTCTGAGAATGCCAAGGAAGAAGAGGAAAGGAAAAAAGGTCTAGAAGTTTTCAACATAGAGTCAGAGGAATGGGAGAACTTTTGTGGTTTGAGAGGAATGAGGGGAAGGGCTATGAAGAGCAGAGGTGGCTGGGAATGGAAAAGATCCTATAATAATAAAAACTGATATATTTGGGGAGTACAAACCTGTGATTTCATCAGTGTAGGGAACTAACTGTTAGGAAAATCCTCTCTGCTGATGTAGACTAGCAACTCATTTGTAGTTTACAGGCTTTGAGAGTGACCTGAGGGCCTGTGGTCCATGTGACTTACTAACATGTGTCAGGGGTAGTACATGAGCCATATGTTTCTCAAATTCAAGGCTGGCCCTTTATTCTAGAACATTTTAAAGTTTGCCAAATAGTTTAAATATATTATCTCCTTTGAGCCTCCCAAAAAACCTGTGAGGTAAGTATGGGAAGTATTATTATCACCATTTTATAGATAGGGAAACAGAGGCACAGAAAGGTCTAGTGACTCCTTGGTGGTCACACAGGCAGTAAATGTCAGACTTGGGGTTTAAATCCATATCTTTCTGACTCCAAATCTATTGTGTTGCACTGCCCCACCCTGAAACTGGGAAACAGCTATAAGGTGGTGGCAGAGTCTTAAAAATCCAGTTGGTCAAACATTACTACATGTCTGGCATTATGCTAAGTGCTGGAGATGCAAAGAAAGGCAAAAGAAAACAAAATGAAACAAAAAACCAACCTACAGCCCTTGCTCTCAAAGAGCTTATGGTCTAAAAAGAGAGATAACCAAAAATTATAATCTATACACAGAAGATATATATATATATATATATATATATATAGACTAGGGAAGCCACTGGAGTTTGTTGAATATGGTGGTGACATAGGCAGACAATGTTTTAAGAAAATCAGGGTGGTGGTAGATTGAAGTATGGTTTGGGGTGATGTGGGGGAAGATTTAAGGCAAGGAGACCAGTTAGAAGGTTACTACCATAACCTACATGAGAAGGGAGGATGGTCTGTATTCGAGTGGTGGCCAACTATGGAGAGAGAAGGGTACACAGACAAGTGATGGCATGAAGATAGAAATAAAAAGTTTCGACAACAAGTTGAGCATATACGGTTAAGTGGGAGGGACAAAATGAGGTTGATATCAAGATGGCAATTCTGGGTCACTGGGAGAATGATGGTGTCCTTGACAGCAGTAGGAGAGTTAGGAAGAGGGGAGGATTTGGGGAAAAGCACAAGTTCTCTGTTTATAATGATAGCTACAGGACTTCTAATTGGAGAAGTCCAAAAGGAATCTGGTGCTGTGAGACTGAGACTTAGGCTTAGGAGAGAGACCAAGACTGAATATGTAGATCTAAGAATCACTTGTATAGAGATTATCATTGAACCCATAGGAGCTAATGAGACTACCAGATGAGATAGTATAGAGGGAAAAGAGGAGAGGGCCCAGGATGGGACCCTACAATCAGTGGGGTTGAACTAAAGAGCCAGTAGAGGAAACTGAGGAGTGATCAGATAGGTGGGAGGAGGATCAGGAGAGAACGGCTTCAGAAGTTTCAGAAATAGTGACTGACAGTGTTTGAGGCTGCAGGGAGATCAAGAAGGATGAGGAGTGGGAAGAGGGCATTTGATTTGGCAATGAAAAGGTAACTGAGAGGTATGTAAGTGGTGAAATGGATAGCGAGCTGGCCTTGGAGTCAGGAGGGCCTGAGTTCAAATCTAACCTCAGATGCTTGATAGCTGTGTGGCCCTGGGCAAATCACTTTATCCTGATTGCTAAGGAAAGGAAGAAAGGAAGGAAGGAAGGAAGGAAGAAAGGAGGGAAGGAAGGAAGGAAAGAATGAACAAAGAGAAGGAAGGAAAGGAAGGAAGAAAGGAAGAAAGGAAAGAAGGAAGAGAGAATGAAAGAAACAAAGAAAGAAAGGAAGGAAGGAAAGAAGAAAGAAAGAAAGAAAGAAGAATCATCGGTCATTTTGAAAATAGTAGTTTCAGTTAAATGATGAGGTCGGATGCCCTATTGTAGAGGATAGCCAAATCCCTGAGATTCAAAGTAAGACTATTGTTCTTAGCAGGCACAGACCCATCGTGAAAACGCAGTGCCTGGCATTATGATAAGATAGTCACGAGAGTCACCATCATCTTGAACCCACCTCTTACCTATGAATCATTTCTCCCCAAGTGTACTGGGAGGCTGTTTTTCCATAGAAATGAATATGACATTTTATAATGGAAGCTAACTGTAACATAGAATTCACTTTACATAAACTTGATTTATAGAAAATATTACTGTAATATATTCCATAAAGGATGGAGCATTTGAAGTCTTTGTTACATTGACATTAAGTATACGGAAGTTACCTGGGATAATCTCATAAGATTAAGAGGGGATAGATCTCTTGTCATCTCCTAATCTAACTTTTTTTGTTGAGTTGTTTTTCATTTATGTCCGACTCTTCACGTCCCCATTTGGGGTTTTCACAGCAAAGATATTGATTTGTCATTTTCTTCTCCAGCTCATTTTATAGAAGGAGAAAATGAGGCAAACAGGATTCAGTGACTTGCCCAGGATCACATAGCTAGTAAGTATTTGAAGCCACATTTGAACTCAGGAAGAGGAGTCTTCCTGACTCTAGGTCTGGCGCCACCTAGCTTCCCCATTCTAACCTCTAGGTGGGATGTAAATGAAATTTATTTTTTACATATGAGTGCAGTTGAGTGAACTCCATGAGATTGTCTACATTCTTTTGCTCTACTAGAATCTTGTTGTAATAATGCTACTTTAATTGGTGTAAGGGAGGGAGAGGGGATGAATGTGGTATTAAACTGTGGTATCAAAGTCTTCAACTAACTGGAAAGCTATGGCTACACCTGGTCCTTTACAAAGTATGAACAGCCCTCACATTGAGTCAGAAGGGAATAACCTGATTGCTTGGGCAAATAAGGCAGCTAGGTTGCACACTAGATAGGGTGCCAGACTTAGAGTCAGGAAGACTCATCTTCCTGAGTTCAAATCCAGCCTTAGACACTTACTAGCTGTATGACCCTGGACAAGTCACTTAAACCTGTTTGCCTCAGTTTCCCCATCTGTAAAATGAGCTGGAGAAGGAAATGACAAATCACTTCAGTATCTCTGCCAAGAAAACCCCAAATGGAGTTACAAAGAGTCAGACAGGACTGAAATGACCAAGCAACAACTGGGCAGATAAGCTAGCTCCAAACCAGGAACATTAAATATCTAATCCCTGAAACATTCAAGGAAGAAAGATCCCAACTTCAGAGAGAGAATAATTCTTGGGCACTAAAGTATCTCTCTCCTTGCTTCCTTCATTGGTCATGGCATCTAGCTTCATAGAAATAGGAAATCTCCCTATCCAGCACTTGAAGAATTCATCAGTTTGAGAGAAGGGGGGTGTTGTTGAGTCGTGGGCCTGCTTAACATAGACAATGCACCTAAAGGGAGCTGCATGGGGATTCTATTGAAGAAAGAAGGAATTTCACGCCCCTGGAATCCCCGGGGGTTGTGAGATGCCTTTGCCACATGTGTATCCTTTGGGGGAGCCTCATGGGAGACGTTGAGGTGGTACAGTGACCTCACTCTGTCTGAATGCCACATGGAATCGAAAGACCTTTATCTTAAAACACTCACTACCTTAGTCTCTGAACCCATCCGTCTCCCAGGCCTCCCTGCTTCTGTTCCATGGATCGCTCTTCTTCCAGTCTCCCAGGTTCACAACTTTGGTGCTATTCTAGACTTCTCACTTAACCGATCACTTGCCAAATCTTGTCATTCTACCTCTACAGTTTCTCTCACACTGGATCCCTTCTCTTTACTCCCCTAGCTACAACTTTGCCTCTTGTCCAGACGACTGTAACAGCCTCCCAACTGGTTCTATAGCCTTTACCACTGCTGTCAAGGATTTTCCTGAAGTGCACCCCTCCCCCACTCAGTGGCTTCCTATTTTCATACTATGTCATGGAAATGTTTGTTTTGTTCCATAAATTAAAGAATAAAATAAAATTTAAAAAGAATTACATAGAAATTCTTCTGTTTGACCATGAAAGCTCTTTACAACCTTGCCTCCACCTCAATTCCAGATGCATTGTACATTATTCCTCCGTCCTCATCCTGTGATTCAACCAGCCAAGCAACGACCATACCTTTGCACTGACTGTTCTCCATACCTAGAATTCATTTGCTACTCATCTCCACCTCAGAAAATGCCTCTTTTCCTTCAAGAAGCAGACTGAGCACAACCTTCAACATGAAGTCTTCCCTGACGTGTAGCAAGCATTTATTAATGCTTGTCTTCTTCCTTCCTTCCTGATCCCTTAACTCCTAGGACCCTTCCTAATTTCCTTATATCATTAAGTATTTATTTATTCTTTTTTTTTTGGAGGGGGAAAGGCAAGGCCATTGGGGTTAAGTGACTTATCCAAGGTCACACAGCTAGTAAGTGTGTCAAGTGTCTGAGGCTGTATTTGAACTCCATTCCTCCTGACTCCAGGTTCAGTGCTCCATTCACTGCACCACCTAGCTGCCCCTTTTATTTATTCTTTTTTTTTTCTTTTTGGAGAGTGGAAGGCAGAGCAATTGGGGTTAAGTGACTTGCCCAAGGTCACATGGCTAGTTTTTTGTGGTAAGTGTCTGAGGCCGGATTTGAACTCAGGTCCTCTTGACTCCAGGGCTGGTGCTTTATTCACTGTGCCACCTAATTGCCCCTTATTTATTCCTTATAGACTTATTTGTGTGCTTGTTGTTTTCTCTGTTAGAATCTAAGCTCCTTAAGTAGGGATTGTTCCATTTATCATACTTATAGCCTTGGCACCCATTACAGTGCCTGACAAACAGGAGGTGATTAATAAATGTTTATAGAATAATAGACTGATTTTTCAAAAGATGGAGAACATTCAAAGGAGGGCAACCAGCATGGTGAGGAGTTCCAAGTTAATGTCATGTGAGGATCAGTTGGAGGAACAGGGACTATTTAGTCTGAAAAAGACAAGACATCGATGGAGGCAGGGGAGGGACACACATAATAGCTTCGTTTCAAGTAGCTAAATAGCTGTCACGAGGAAGAATTATTAGACTTTTTCTGTTCAGTCTCAAAGACCAGAACTAGGATCCATGGGCAGAAATAGCAAGGAAACCAATTTAGCCTGGATGTAAGAAAAAACTTCTTAATAATTGGAGCTGTCCAAATGGGCTTGGGAAGGGGCAGCTCCTTCCTCACAGGAAGACTTCAAAGAAAAGCTGGATCATCATTTTCAGGTGTGTTGTGGAGGGAATTACAGGTAGGAATTGGATCAGAGGACTTCTGAGTTCCTTCCAACTAGAGTCCTTGAGAAGTTCCTTCCCTCAAAGAGCTTACAGTCTAGGTAGAGAGACCCCCCTCCCACAAGTTTTAAATAACCATGTCAAAGCAGTATATAATGAAGATCAAATGGTGGGCTTTTATGACCGGAGAGAAAGCTGTCTGGAGGATGGAGGGCTTGAGCTTGGTACGATATGGATATCTGGGAGGGAGAAGGAGGGGGTCTGAGTCTTAGCAACTTTTAAGGAAAACTTGGAGAGGAGGACAGGAGAAATTACAGGAGGGAAGAGAAGGGAGGAGGAGAAAAGAAGTGGAAAGAAAGGGGAAGGGAGGATGAGAGGAAAACAAGAAGGGAAAAATTCGAGATGAGATGAAAAATCCAGAACAAAGGCACGTTCAGCTGGTGAAAAAACTAGCTTAGCAGATGCAAAGGGTCTATGCCAGGGAATAAATGGGTAAAAGTAGTGTGATATCCCTACCACAGTTCAAGTTTGAGTATTGAGGGAATTCTCAATTATACCCCACCCCATAGGTGAGATTGGAGAGATGAAATATCATAGTTTTTAAGATAAGAGAATTAAAAATGCATAATCCTAGCATAGATATTTTTAGATTTGCAAAATTGTTTACATGCATGATCTCATTTGGCCCTTACAACAACCCCATGAGGTAGATGTTATTATTATCCCAATTTTAGAGGTGATAAAACTGAGCCTGAGAGGGCAAGTGACTTGCTCCTGGTTAAATTTGTCATGTGTGTGTGTGGTTTTTTTCCAGTCATGTTTGATTCTCTGTGACCCCATTTGCAGTTTCTTGGCAAAGATACTGGAGTGGTTTGCCATTTCTTTCTCCAGCTCATTTGACAGATGAGGAAACTGAAGCAAAAAGGGTTCAGTGACTTGCCCAGGGTTACACAGCTAGTAAGTGTCTGAGGCCGGATTTGAACTCAGGAAGATGAGTCTTCCTGACTCCAGGCTGGGTGCTCTGTGCACTATGGCGCCACCTAGCTGCCCTCTGAGTTATACACCCGACTCCAAGTCCAAGGCTTTATTCACTACAGCTACCTTTCACTTTCACTTTGAGGTTTGGTTGCCATCAGGTAAAAGAACATGCCAGGTACTTAGTAGCTATGATCAAACAATAACATAAATAAATATTCCAGTTCTATCCTAGAATCACAGATTTAGAATGAGAAGCGATTGTAGGAGTCAGTGGAGAGGAGGAAACTGATGTGTTTTTAGAAAGACTCTTTAGAAAGAGTGCTGGATCAGAGAGTCAGAGAATAGGAGTTCAAATCCCAATGCTGCCGCTGTGTGCGTTTGGGTAGCTTTGCATTTTCATTCATTTGCTTGTTTGCCTTTTGGAGGGGGGAGGGCAGGGCAATTGGGGTTAAGTGACTCGCCCAAGGTCACACAGCTAGTAAGTGTGTTAAGTGTCTGAGTCTGAATTTGAACTCAGGTTCTCCTGACTCCAGGGCCAGTGCTCTATTCACTGCACCACCTAGCTGCCCCTGGGTAGCTTTTCAGACCTCTGTGGGCCTCAGTTTCCTCAGTTGTAAAGTGAGGGCAGTGAGCCACCTGGGCTCTAGGTCTACAATCCTGTAAAGCCTAGAGAGATTAACTGATATGTCCTAAGGCACACAGCTATTAAGAGCTAAGACACAAAATTCTTCTGTCTCATTCCAAATTGAAGTGCTTTCCTACTTACTATATTGTCTCCCAATGTTTCTTTGTTTTATAAGCAAAATAAAAACTTTTATATCATAACACTGATTATGTTCTTTGACCTTGAAATTTTCAAACTGGGAAAAATATGTTGTTGTGGTGGTGGTGTTTCAACTGTGTCCAACTCTTCATGACCCAATTTGGGGTCTTCTTGATAAAAATACTGGAATGGGTTGACATTTCCTTCTCCAGTTCATTTTATAGAAGAGGAAACTGAGGCAAACTGGGTTAAGTGACTTGCCCAGGGTCACACAGCTAGTAAGTGTCTGAGATTGGATTTGAACTCAAGCCCAGTGCTCTATCCACTGTGCTGCTACCTGCCCCGGGAATAATATATACTGAATATTTTTTTATTTAGAAAGAAAAAAATTACTATTTACACTTAATTTATAGCTTCATTATTAAAATAGTAAAAAATTGGCAACAACCTAAATGCTCAATGGTTTGGGGGATGGCTATAGCTGTGATGCATCAGCAATGGAGTATTATGTCATCACTAAGGATGACCATTATTTGAGCACTGCGGTATGGGTGGGAATCCAGGCTCAGCTACTTACTAGTTGTGTTACTGAGTATTATTATTATTTTTTTTCTGGCAATTGGGGTTAAGTGACTTGCCCAAGGTCATGAAGCTAGTTAGTGTCTGAGGCAGTGGTATTTGAACTCAGGTTCTCCTGATTTCAAGGCCAGTATGCCTGCTCTACCTAGCTTCTTGCTGTGTGATTTTGGATAAGTCATTTCTCTTTCCTGGGTCTCACTTTCCTTAGCTATAAAAGAGTAGGCCCAACTCATTCCCTAAGGCCCCTTCCAGTTCCAACATACTATAAATATGTGACTATAAAGAAATAGAGAAATGCCAATATAAAATAATGCCATGTAGAAAAAATATTGAGCCATAAGTATCCTATGATACTTATGTGAATGAACAGAGAGAGAAAGGGACTTACTTGGGTTGTTGGGAGTTAGCATGGTCATTCGTATGTTTAAGAATAGTTTTCATCATGCTAGATTTTTTTGTGTAAATAATAATAATAGCTCACAGTTATTTAATGTGTTAAGGTTAACAAAATTCTTTAAAATAACTTTGTAAGGTAATGTAATACTATTGTCATTATCATTTTATAGATAAAAAGAAATTAAGTTAACAAGTTAAAGTTAATAATGGGCAGCTGGGTGGCTCAGTATACAGAGTGCTGGGCCTGTCATCAGGAAGCCTTGTCTTCTGAGTTCAGATCCAGCCTCAGACACTTACTAGCTGTGTGACCCTGGGCAAGTCACTTTGCCCTGTTTGCCTCAATTTCTTCATCTGTAAAATGAGCTGGAGAAGGAAAGGGCAAACCTCTCCAGTATCTCTGCCAAGAAAACCAGTATCTGAAGGGTTGGATATGACCGAAAAATGACAAAATAACAGAGTTTAAAAAAATATTTTTAAAATAAAAAAACTTAAAAAATTTTTAAAATAAAAATGTTTAAAATTCAAACAGTAACAAAATCAATTAATTAAGCAGTAACTAAAGAAGGAAATTACATAGAACAAAATTTGCAAATTTACAACAAATCTCTGTCTACTTAATGCTATTCATAGTTACCTGTCACAAGTCAAACATGTTGTTTACTTGATTTAGTTAATTTTGAGACATCTTTTATAAAACAAAAAGCCTAGTTAGTGCCTAATGCAAATGCTAACCATAACAATCTTTTCAGATAGGACAGTTCCCAAGTATTAGTTGTACTCATGAACACTAAATTGTTTCTCTCAATTAATGCCTCTACTAACTGAGCTAATTTAAAAGTATATAGTGGGGGTTCTTAACCTTTTTTGTACTCTAGACCCCTTGGGCCAAATGGAGTGCCAATGCAATATTTACAGGGCCCATGATCATGATAAAGACCATGACTTTAAGTATGACCATGACTTTAAGACCATGACGTTTGATCACAAAATATATCAGATTCTCCAGATAGAGGATAGAACTGAAGGTTTTATTTAGACAACAGAAAACCAAGTCCTAAAACCAGTAAGCCGATTCCATCATAGTACCAAAGATATTCAGAAGTCATAATTATTCTGAGAGCCTTCAGCCTTCCCACAAACCAATACAAAATCAATATTTATTCACAAACCTTTCTATCTCCTTAATGAGCATCCTCTCCCCCCAGAGTCTGGCTAGCTCTCACTAGCAGCTTCCTAATCTAGCCTACAGATCCCTTCTCACAATGATTTTTTTTAATGCAAAAAATAAAATACATCAATTTACAAAGGAAACAAATTATATTCAAATTTTGTTGTTTGGTCGTTCTAGTCTTGTCTGACTCTCTGTGACTCCATTTGGGGTTTTCTTACTACAGTGCTTTGCTATTGCCTTTTCCAGCTCATTTTACAGATGAGGAAACTGAGGTAAACAGGGTTCAGTGACTTGCCCAGGGTCACACAGCTCATAAGTGTCTCATGACAGATTTGAACTCAAAAAAATGAGTCTTCCTGACTCTAGGCCTAGCACCTGGTTCATGCACCCCCAGTTAAGAACTCTTGTCTCTAGATTAAAATGCCTATCCCTCACCTAGGAACAGTCTCTTTCTCACAGAAAATGGTATTTCTCTCACGGCCCCTAGCAGGCCTAACCGTTTTTCTACACAACCCAAATCCAGTTGTTCCATGTAGCTCACAAAATTGACTGTCATTAGAATCCCTTAAAAAGCCATATATAAGATTTCCTTTATCCTATATTTATAGTACAACACATCACATGTATATAAAATATGTAGAATAGCTTATTATATATGTTGTATACAATAGTTACAACATGTTTATAGATAAGCATATTAGAATTATATTATATATGATATATAACATGTTTCTATGTGTGTGTGCATATGTATATGTGTATACATATGTGTAATTGTCTATATCTATCTATATCTATAAATATATCTCCAGTACATGATAGCAGTTCCTATCTGGAGAACAAGGGGTTAGCAGTGAACTTTAATCAACAGTAACAGTCTGTCTATCCTCACCCCCACAGCAAATTCAATCTTAGTCTGCATCAAAGAATCATCCTATCTAGAATAAAGGGGGTGATTGTCCCCCTGCACTCTCTCTTAGTCAGACTCCATCTGGAACATGATGTTCAGTCCCGGGTGGCACATTTTCGAATGGACATTCTCCAATTGGATGATGTCTGGCAGGAGATGGGGATGATGAAGGAACCGTAGACAACATTCACAGGAGAGTATTTGAAGGAATTCGGGGTGTTTAACCTGAGGAAGAGAAGGCTTAGGGGTATATAATCATTGTCTTCAAGAGTTTGGAGGACTTTCATGTAAAAAAGGGATTAGTCATGTGTTACACATAGTACCAGTGGGTGGAAATTACAGAGAGACTGACTTCAGCTAAAAATAAATAAGGAAGAACTCTCTAGCAATTAGAACTGTCCAAAAGTAGAATGGGCTGCCTTGTTGGGGACTGAGTTCCCCGTCACTGGAGGTGCTCAAGCAGAAAAGGAATTTGGTGAGCAATTGAAGAGTTGAAATGCAGTCATATAATGAAAAACAATAGGAATATTAATCAGGAGTAATAAGTGAATAGTGAGACTGAATTCAGGAAGACCAGTTAGCTACTACAGGTCAAGAGGGAAATGATATGGGCCTAGCTTGTGATAGTGGGCATGGTGATGAAAAGGAAGAGAGGAATCCAAGAGACATTATGAAAGAAGGAATAATAAACAAGTCTGGGTGACATATTTGGTGCTGGGGCAAAGGAGAAGAGTCAAAAGAGGAGCTGAAGATTGTGAATTCTTTTGTGAAGACAAATTTGGCCATCTTTTACCTCAATTCTAATATAGCCTTAAATCATTGAATGGGTGTTGCCTCAGGCAAACTGAGACCTGGGAAAGACCTCAGCTTAAAAAGGCCAAGGTCTCCCACTACATCCAGGGTCAATGCCAGTTGTCTTGACCTATGTCTTGCACTGGACTTTGATGATTCTGGGGGAGAAACTGAGGCTGATGACTTTGCACAGACCTGCCTCACTCAAATCCAGTTCACTTGCAGTTCAAGACATCTCCTTCATGATGTCATCGGCCATCTTTGAGAATGAAGGACGAACAACAACAAGATTGTGAGTCTGGGAGACTTGGAAAATGAAGATATAAAGAAATATATAGAAAGGACTCACTCTAGGGGAGACATGGGTTTGGTTTTCATATGTTGAGAGGGGGAACTAGAACCCAGGAAAGAGTTCAGGTTAGAGACATCTGGGAGCCATCTGTATCATGGGGATAACTGAGTTGAGTGGGTGAGTTTCCTAAGGGAGTAAGTACAGTTAGAGAAAAATAGAGGCCTGAGGATTGGACCTTAGGGAAATAGCCAGTAAGGAGGCGGGAGAAAAAGGAGGACCTAGGAACCTTACAGAGGTTTTAGATCTTACAAAGGGGATAAGCATGTGCTGGTCTACCTGACCGCTGCACCCTAAGGACCACCAGGCCTTTCCGCCTCCCTGGATCACTCTTTTCTGGACCACTGGGCCTTTCTAGCTACCAAAGCTGAACCTTCCTATACACATTGTCCCCTCCTACAAGAATGTGGACTCTTTGGGAACAACAACTATTTCGCTTTTCAATTTGTAGCCCCAGTGCTTGGCATATACTTAAAACAATGCTTGGTAAATACTTAAATGTTTTTAAAAATTCAATCACTCATTCATGTGCTCATTCATTCATTCAGTGAAGACAGAATTAAATTGGAACTTTTTTTTGGAGGGGGGAAGGTAGGGCAATTGCGGTTCAGTGACTTGCCCATGGTCACATGGCTAGTTTTTGTCTTAAGTGTCTGAGGTCGGATCTGAACTCAGGTCCTCCTGACTCCAGGGCCGGTGCTCTATTCACTGCGCCACCTAAATTAGAACTTTTAAAAAAGGAGTTTTTATCCCATCATTTTTTTTGGGGGGGGGGCGGTAAATTAGAAGTGTTTAGAGATAGATTCTACCAAGGTTCTCTAAGAAAGTTTGTCATGTGTCTTGGGGGGAGAGATAGAAGAGGGTTTTGTGGAATCAGAATCCTAAGATTATCTTATTTTGTTGTGTTCTCCAGAATTGATATCATTTCAAAGGACTGTTAGAAGTCTATAGATACGGCTAATGTGAAGAAACAATTGTAAAATGTATTCCTGTGGGAAAGAATTCTGTCCTTAGATGGGACAATAGTTAGTACCCACCCAACCTGTTTGCTCCTAGAATGTTCCAATTACATCAAGGTCACTGTGACCCACTAAGCAAATCTTCATCAATCTCCCAACTTTGTATTTTTATCTCCTCTCATTGTTCTGCCCCGTTTTCATCTTTCAATGCTGAGAAGTTTCTTTTTCTTCTCAGTCCAGTTGTAAGTCTCTAAACTGGCCCATCACAGTCCACTTGGTGGGAATACATGGTTGTGAAACCCAGTTACCTGTCCATGGTCCCATTCTCCCCTTGTATATACAAATATACAAGTCAGGAAAGTGTGGAGTATTGCATCAATCCCTTGGCATTTTCAAGGAAGGGTTGGACAATACTTCATACCTACCCAACACTACTTATTTAAAGACCTTCCGGGACCCAATTCATCATATTTTTTATCAATGGAAAAACTAAGACAGACAGGTGAACTACCTGGTCAAAATCAGGCCACGTCAGTACAGCATAAGAACCCAGGCATCCTGACTCTTAAGGCTATATCTTAATGGCTATAGTATACTACACCAGATAGCAGGAGACTTAATTGTTGGACAGTTCTTTCAGTGCTCACTAACAAGGAATATTCAAGTCCAAAGAATAGATTTCCATATCGTTAGAAGTGACAAACTTAAACAGAAATCATTTCCCTAAGCACACACTCAGATTCCTAGGTGGTGTTTGGGAATTACTACCTCTTCCAATGTTCCATTACCAGTCCACAAATGAGGCAGAAACCCTTAGATGCACGGAAGAAAATCCAAAGTGGAAACTCTTTGAAGAGTTTCTCCTGGACTCTGTTTCCCTAGAGGATCAAACAGCACTGAATTGGATATAATGAGTGTTAGTTTTAGACCAAATAACACAGTGTGTTATTATATTATTATTATATATTATTCACTAGAATTGTCCAAATGAAATCTGCACAGGCATAAAGGGAGAAGAGATAACGAAAGAGAGAGAATAGGCCCAGTTGATTTCCAAGGTTAATTTCATTCAATAATCAATTACTAAGCACCTCCTATATGCAAGGTGTTATGCTAGGAGCTAAGGACGGATGATGAAAAACCAAGACCTGCCCTTGAGGAGTTTACAATCCAATGGAGAGAAGGGGAAGTGATACAACTTGGACACACACAAAAAAAGCTGACACAAAGTAGAACGTGATAGGAACAAAGGAAGACAAAGTGCTCTAGGAAAATGTGAGAAAGAAGAAACCACTTTCAGATGAAGGGATCCAAGAATGCTTTATAGTGGATGTGGCCCCTTAGCAAAGTTTCTTTCAGTATGAATGTTCTGTAATTCTATGATGCTTTTCTTCTGGGATTAAGATGCCCCTTTCTACCCACCCAACTCCACTGACTTTTTCTAGGCTCCTGAGTTTGCTCCAGGACCAAACTTGGTCACTAGGATATGTTGATTTCTTCTATATAACCTGTATGGTGTGGAAACATCAGTTTCTGCCTTCATTCTTGGGGAACAGACAGCTGTCAATATTTCCAAATACTGATATTCCTAAAGCACAATCACATTCATGTTAGAAAGTATAAGTGGCTCCTGCTGCTTCTAGAAAAAAATCTGAATCCTTCTGGCATTTAAAGCCCTTAATCAATGGGTTCCAATCAAGTTTTCTAAAAATAATCTCACATTATTCCCTGTTACTTGATCTCTGATGCAGCCAAACTGACTTATTTGCTATGTGTCACACATAACATAACATCTCCTACCTATGCACTTTTGCACAGATTATCCTCTTCCTATCCCATGACTAGAATGCCTGTTCTCCTCACCTCTAATTCTTAGAATGCCTCATTTAGCTGAAATGTCACCTGCCGTATGAGCTCTTTTACTAAAGTGGCTATCCCCCATTGATGGTACTCCCCCCACCCACCACACACACCTGAAATCACTTGTGTATATGCTTTATTTCTTTATCTGTGTACGTATTGTCCTCATTCCCTTTCCTCCCTCCATAGAAGGCAAGCTCCTTGAGAGCAGGGACTGTTTCACTATCGCCTTTGTATCTCCAGCAATGTGGGGGCATAGAGTGGGAGCTTTTTTTTAAAGGGAGTATTTGTTAAAATAGGAATGTGCAAAAGATAGGTGATTTCTTCCGCATGAGGAAATCACAGCCCATCTATGATACCCTAGGGAATTATCTAAGGACTACAGAGTTCCTTGCCCAGAGATACAAAGCTAATAAAGGTCAGAGGCAGAATTTTAACTCAGGTCCTCTAACAGAAATCTAAAAACCAAGGAAAAACGATGCACACACACACAAAAAGAAAGAGAGCTCACAGAGCAGTGGCTAGCATTTATATGGTGCTTCCATTTGAGCTTTCATTTGATTTTTAAAAACCTTTATGTATTCCTGTGCTGGGCTAATAAGTGATAGGGATGATGATGATAGTTGATTGATTATAACATTCATTTGTTGATTGTTACTGGTTACTCCATTACTAATATGAGCTCATACAAGAAGAAATGGTTCTTATTACTGATTTTAGTAGTATGTCTTCCAATATGAATAGAATTATCCGATTTAGGGTCAGCTAGTGGTGCAGTGGATAGAGTCCTAGAGTTGGGAGGACCTGAGTTCAAATATGGACTCAGACACTTGACACTTACTAGCTGTATGACCCTGGCAAAGTCACTTAACCCCAATTACCTCGCCAAAAATTGTCCAATTTAATGTGCGAGATTTTGATTGAATTATTAGTATTAAGATAGTCAAGTTTAAGCTTTAATGCTTTCTTAATTGATGACTGTTTTTAAGCCCACAATGTTATTTATGGATCATTATCCTCTAAGGATATTTGTTTACATGATCAAAAGAGTTGTCCCAGGGGTGGCTAGGTGGTGCAGTGAATAGAGCACTGGCCCTGGAGTCAGGAGGACCTGAGTTCAATTCCGGGCCCAGATACTTAACATAAAACTAGCTGTGTGACCTTGGGCAAGTCACTTAACCCCAATTGCCCTACCTTACCCCTCCAAAAAGCAAAACAAACAAAAAAGAGTTGTCCCCTTGTAGCTAGAGTCAAGTCACCAACTTATTTTGCCATTACATCTCGGAGCAGGCCTGCACAACATACAACCCCAAGCCTGCAGGCCAAAAATCCTGCTTGTCACATGACCCTCAGCAACCAACCATTATCAGGCTGTCTCTAGTCTAAACTATCTGTGGCCCGAAGACGTTTAGCCTATTTTAATTTTGACCCTTACCTACTGCCAAGCTGTATAAGTCTGGCTTATAGGGTTCTCTCTTGGAGCCTTTCCCCCATATCAATGTGCCACCAAAGGCCCTCTTGGACCTTTGGTATCTGATGTTTCCCTCTGGGCTAGCACTGGACATCCTGTACTATCTTTGGGACAACAGGTAGCTAATTAACTGGTGAATGGGTCACCCCGATTTAAAGAAATGAACAACTCCCATTTTCATAGACTTCAATGGCTTCAGAGCAATGTCTCCACAACAATGCTGTGAGGTAGGTGCTGGGCATTTTATTAGCCTCATTTTAAAAGTGAGTAAACTGAAGCTCTAGGGGATAAAGGCAACTGCCCAGGATCACACAACTAGAAAAAGTCAGATCCAGGAATCAAACCCATGTTCTCCTTGATTCTGGGTCCATGTTGTTCATGGAAGGGAAGGAGATAGAAAATGGGGAAAGGGAGGGAATAAGCATTCATATAGTGTCTACTATGTGCTAGGATGGGGATACCTAGGTGGCACAGTGGGTAGAGCGTCAGGCCTGGAGTCAGGAAGACTCATTTTCCTGGGTTCAAATCTGACCTCGGACGTTTACTGGCTGTGTGACCTTGAACAAGTCATTTAACCCTGTGTGCCTCAGTTTCCTCATCTGTAAAATGAGTTGGAGAAGCAAATGGCAAACTACTCTACTATCTCTGCCAAGAAAACCCCAAATGGAGTCATGACGAGTCAGACATGACTGAAAACGACTGAATAACAACCAAAAAAAATGTGCCAGACACTGTGCTAAATGCTTTGGAGGTACATTAGCATTTCAGATCTATGATTTCATAGGTCTGAAAATATAAGGAACTCCGTACTGAGGAAATTCCTTTTACCAAAGCAGACTGGTAAATGTTCTGTAACTTAGAAGTCTTAGAAACTGCCTGCTGCAGTGAGAGCTTGAAGGACTTTCCCAGAGTCACCCAGCCAACACGGTCAGAGACAAGATTTTAACCCAGGCCTTCCTGCCCCTGAGGCCTCTCAGTCCACATCTGCATGACAGCATAGTGGGAAAGATAACAGTTGATAGGGAAGCATTCATAGGGGTTTGTTTGATAGAGTAAAAGCTGATAATGTGCTTTGAGTGTGATGAGTTTGGAAAAATGGAGGGTTTTCCCCTGAAATATAGAGTTCACTCTGTACCATGAAGCCCCAAATTCAGTACTTGATTTAGAGTGCTTATTTATAGACTCTCCCCAACCCCAACCAGTTCCTCACGTTTACCATCTAAGAGGTCTCTCCTCACGTTTACCATCTAAGAGGTCTCTCCCTTGCTGCAAATGATCCCTTTGCTTGTTCCAGTGCCAAGGAATTAAAGAAGGTTGCTAAGGACTCCTGGAAAACAATGGAGCAGGGAGAAAACACCCCAGAATATAGAGCAAAAAGAGAAAAACAAGAAAGGTACAGCTAAGAGTGAGATGAAAGAGAGAAAATCAGAAGAGTGAGAAAAGGCTTGTCAGTGAGGAACAGTGTGTTGTCAATAGAAGGAAGTCTCCTTTTGGTCCCAGAATCCTTTGGGCCAGAGTCCAGACTCTGCACTGACTGGTTGTGTGACCCGGAATAAATCATTTAACCCTGAATCTCAAGTCATCTGTAAAGTGGGGATGATTATACCTGCACTAATTATCTTACAGGGTTGTTGTGAGTAAAGTGCTTTGAACCCAAATGTGTTATATAAATGGGGGTTATTATGATTTGTGTCATGGGTTGAAACAGGATGACAAGGGACAAGAGGGATTAACTCATCACTGGTGGAGAGAATACCAGTCAAGCAGTTACCATATTCAGGAAGGTAGGGCAGTGAATCTATGGGGTAAAAAGACAATAACTGTTGCCAATAGTTCTAAGTAGAAATGCAATCACCCCCCTCTCCAACTCTGAGGTTGCATTTGGAAGTTAGGACTTGGTTTCTGGACTGCTGTTTAGGCTAGCCAATTATATTGCAACGGCAAAGCTCTCTCTCTCTCTCTCTCTCTCTCTCTCTCTCTCGGTCTGTCATTGTCTCTGTCTCTCTCTTTGTGTGTATGAAGACAGACAAGGGAGCTGGACAGTGGAGCAGTGTAACTGGTGCTGGGGGTGGGCAGGGGAGTGTATATGTTAGTTACTATCGGGTTTGTTTGTGTAAATATGTTTGTATCTATGACCTCATGAGTTACATATATTCATGTGGAAGTCTTGCATTGATCTGTGCTGGGATATGCCTGAGGTTTTAGGCTCAAAGAACCACAAAGAGCTCGGGGATGACCTGTGTCCCAAGGTCAACGACAGCTGTATCCTTGTAAAGACTTTCCATATTCTCAGATGCCACCAGATTTTGACACAAAATATCCAAATAAAGTATTAATAGTTTAGGAAGCTGCTAAGAAATAGCAGGATGGTAGTCTTCTAATCAAGCCATAGTAATGGTTATCAGATGGTATTTATGATCCATTTTTACATGGAGAAGTCTTATTGGCTGCAAAACTAATTATTTTTTACAACATATCAACATTCTACTGCTGCTTAAGGGATTGCCCATCTTGGTCACTAAGGTATGAAGACATTCCCTCAGGAATGAACCTTCTTTTAAATTAACAGGCTTCCCATTAGCACATTTTCCCTGAAGATCTTGTAAACCAAGGCAATTGTTGTTAGGCGAATGACATTCATGAAAGAAAATGCTAAAAGAATCCCTGGGACCCATCAGTTCAAACTGATCCCTCTCCTTCCTTTTCCTCCTCCTCCACCCAATTGTCTTCTCCTTCTAGTTACAACATAAGAGGTAACAACTGCCATTTGGTAAATAAGATCTGACGCTCCATTCACTATGTTAACCTCAATATTGGATCAGAAAGATGTCCCCCTCAAAGGCCTGTGGGAATTCTGCTAAATCTCTGGGTACAATCTTCCCAAAGATTGGATCCCTTATAATATCCCTTGGTGACAAGGACACCAAACCAATGACTTGAACCCTAATCCCTTGAACCAACCAAATTCTATGGATATACTCCCTGTTCTCTTAAAGAGAAATCAGTTCCATCTATGTAAAACATGTCATTTCTACCCTACCTTGTTATGTGCTATATGTGTTTTGTATACTCATACACACACACACTGATATTGTTTCCCCTTTAGAACGTAAGCAATGCCCTCGAGGGCTTTGTATTTGTCTATTCCCATCACTTAATATAGTGTCTGGCACACAGTAGGTGTTTAACAAATGCTTGTTGATTTATTGGAGCCATGTGACATCAGTGTAAGAGCACAGTTGTTAAAAATATAGTCCTTTGTTTCAGTAAGAAGCGTGGGACTATTTTCCTAAGAGCAATTCAATTCTGCGTTCAGTTCATTGTCCAGACGTTAAGCTGGAGCAGCTCTAGGTGTTATCTACCCAACTGCATATCATAGTTTGGACAATAGGTGTTCTTTATCCATTTGGTTTTTCCTATGTAGGTGGTTATGGTTCTTTGTTAGAAATCTCTACAGTATTCTAGGATTTGATGCAATAAGCTTAATGTCACACTCAAACAATCTGGCCTTTCAGAGACTAAGAAGTGCACCTGATAGGGATTCCTCTTAAAATGTAGGATTGTGATGGGTGTGTGTGCAGGGGATGAGTACAAATTCTTAGACAAGAAAAAGAGGAAAAGTATCCACTTCCCTAGGAAGTAAAGGAATTGGAGAGTCTTCAAAATCAATTACAGAAAACTGTATTTTAAAAGTCAGCTGATGTACAACTGGTTTATCAACAACTCAATGGCTCATCATACCATGGGGCCAACTTCCAGTTCTGGAAGGCTCTGTAGACGGTTTCAGTTTTCCACGCCATATTTTAGCAAGGAAGAAAGGATTCATTATTATTATCATGTACCAGGCAATGGTAACAATGGTTAATTACCCTGAGGAAAAGACTTGAGTGGGGAGGGAGGGAAGGAAGGAAACAAGCATTTATTAAGCACTTACTATATGTCAAACTCTATGCTAAGAGCTTTGTAAACATCTCATTTGATCCTTTTAATAATCCTAGGAGGTAGGTGCTATTATTATCCTCACTTTAATAGTTGCAGAAACTGAGGCAGACAGTGCTTAAGTGACTTGCCCAAGGTCACGCAACCAGCAAATATTTAAGGCCAGATTCCATCTCAGGTCTTCCTAACTCCAGACCCGGTACTGCATCCACTGTGCCACATAGCTGCCCACTGTGCCACCTAACATTTTTCAAGTATTTGAAGTCCTGTTCCCTAGAAGAAAAAGTAGACTTTACAGGACAAAGCTGGTACTACTTTTTATATGAGGCTTTTCTTGGCCATCCAACAGTCGGCAGCATTGTGTTCCTCTTAAAGTTATTTTGTATTCACTTTGTAGTTACTATTATCATTACCATTACCCCTACTACTCCTTATCTGTATATACTTTATATCCTTCCAGTAGAACATGAACTCCTTGAGGGTAAGGAATATTTAAATTCAATTAAATAAACATTTATTAAGTACCTATGTGTGCCAGGTACTGTGCTAAAGTGCTGGGTATACAAGTCCAAGCAGAAAGAAAAGCAGTCCTTGTCCTCAAAGAGCTTACAATCTAATAAGGGAAAACAAGGCACAAAAGGAACTTAAAATCTGGGGAGGGGGGTGGAGAGGGTATAGAAGGTACCGGATATAGGGAAAGATAGTGGCAGAATGGAATCCAAGGAGTGCAGCTAGCAGGAAATCATTGGACTGAACCCTCTGAAAATGGAAGCTTTGGGAGGAGTTCTTTGATCACACTCTAGTTCTCCAGTCACAGGTCAGAGGCTACTAAGGGTATGGATGATGTGTGAGAACGAAAGCTGATGCATCCTCTGGAGGGTGAGTTTCCTATGATGAACTTTTCCTGAGAGTATGATGATGGTGGAGTGAAATCCAAGGGGCACAGCTGGTAAGAAATTGTATTTCATTTTTGTCTTTGGATTCTGGCACCCGGCCCTGTGAATTACACACAGTAGGCTCCTAATAAGTGTTTGTGGTATTAAACAGAATTGAATTGGAGCAATGGGCAGGCATCATGGGAAGGCAAATTTTGGCTTGATACAAGGAAAATCTTAACAATTAACTCTAGGGGGATGGACTGCCTAGGACACTACAGCCCAGGGGTTTTCCCTCACAAGATGTCTTCAAGCAAAGGTTGACTGGCAATTTTTCAAGGATGCAGTAGAACAGACTCCCTTTTGCACGAATGTGCATGAAACAGCCAAACTGGCTTTCTTGTCATCCCTCACACTGGTGCAGAATTCTATCTCCTGTCTCTGCACCTTTGTGTAGACTGACCCCCATGCCTGAAATGCTCTCCCTCCCTCCTCACTTTGGCTTTTTAGAATCCCCAATTTCCTCCAAAGTTCTCTTTAATTTCATGTCCTGTGTGAGACCTTTCATGATTCCCTCAGTTGTTGGTGCCTTCCCTCACAAAATTGTTTTGTATTTATTTTGTACTCAGAGAAAGACATTTCATCTGATTGCCTGAGGTGACCATGCTGTATACCTGCACAGGGGCTATCCCTTAGGGTACTGTCAGCCCATGTGGGTGGAGTTGCTACATATATATGCTATACACACACACACACACACACACATACATATACATATATGTATATATATATATATATACACATACATATGTGTGTAGAGGGACAGGGTGATATCCTTTAGATAACTGTCCAGACTCCTCATGGGGGTGTAGGTGCTCACATACACACCCATTTATAATATATGTATGTATGTACAAATGCACACACATGCAGAGTGTTCCCCACCCACCACCCCTCATAGAATGTAAGTTTTTTGACAACAGGGGCCATTTCATTTTTGTTTAGTGCACTGCCTGGCTTACTGCAGGTGCTTAATAAATGCTTTTTGATGGTTCTGTTGTTTGAATCTTGCCCATGTCCACGTTAGCCTAGATAGCTTCAGTGTCCTTTTAGTTCTAAGAGTCTGTGAGCTCAGGCCCCATTATAAGACTGGGCAGCTATTGCCTGAGGATCAGTCTAGATCAGTTTGGAGAGGTCCAACACCAGAAGGCTGGCTTCCAGGTGATTCATTTTTTTTGGACATGGCACCTCTTGTAAATAGTCGACTAAGGCATGGAAGGGTTATGATTTGCACTGGGGGCAGAAAATATCCACCTGAAAGAAATGAGAGATTTCCTGATGTATGAAAGTATTTTTAGCCATGGAAATGTACACAGACAGCTATGCTAAGGCCCTCCAGTACATGACTACATGCTGCTTGTACAAGGTTGGCTGGTATATCACAAGCAAAGGAGTCCCTTCCACCAAGCAGAGAGAATTAAAATAAAGCAAATGGGAGAGTGAACAAATCTAAAACAGCTGTTCGAAGGGAGGATAGAGTACAAATAGCAAGACTGCAGCTATATTACATCCTAAGGAAAGCTACCAGCAGGATCCCCAAATGGCCACATGCTTATGCACAGAAAGATGAACCCACCAGTGTTTGCTGGCAGGTTCCTCTACCAAGTGCATGACAGGAAACCTGATTTCCCCAACCTGTTGTAGTTAGGAATCAGGACAACAGGGGAAACACCATGCAATGTAGTCTACTCTGTTACTTCATAGTTGAAAGTATTTAATTAGAAGCTTCATGGATGGATGAGGGCCTGTGGGAGGTTGACATATCACCAAGAGTGTCCCAGAGAATGCCGAATACCACAATTGTCAGGTCTCAGTATCTATGATGTAATGTCTAGCTGGAGGCCAATACAAACAAGCCTATGATTGTCATCACTGCCTCAGATAACTAGGGCTCTGTTTTGTTCTCTATAGATCAATGGCTATTTTGGTGAAATTTCCAAATCCCTCTATTCTTCCTTGGAAGCCAGAAAAGTGAAAAAATATTTCTTTGCCAAATAACTTACAATATAAGAAATGGGAAATGCCTTTCAAAATGTCTCTGGCTAAAGGGACATTTCCATAGCAACTTCCAAGTTGTATGTATACAGCTAGGGACTGAACACTGGCCACTGTTGCAGCATGGAGGACAATAAGCCAATTTGTGCATCCTATATGTATATATATGTGTGTGTGTATGTGTGTGTGTGTGTGTCTACATACATATGTGTATGTATACACATATACTCCTCTTCCTAAAAGCCATTGTCAGTCTTTTTAGGAAATGTCTTATCCCCCTTAATTATAGCATTAATAAATGAAAATGTGGGCAACTACATAGTGCAGTGGATAGAATTCTAGGCCTGGAGTCAGAAAGACTCATCTTCCTGAGTTTAAATCTGGCCTAACACATTAAGTAGTTTCGTGACCCTGGGCAAGTCACTTAATTTTGTTTGTCTCAGTTTCCTCATCTGTAAAATGGGTTGGAGAAGGAAATGGCAAACCACTCTAGTATCTTTGCCAAGAAAACCCTAAATGAGTCATAAAGAGTTGGACACAACTGAAAATGACAACAATAATATGAGAATGTATTCGGATTCCCACAAGTATATTTCAATTATATTCAGTTACACCAGGGATCAAGGCTTAGTCAGCACTTTAATTTCCTATAGGAACTAAGTCAAAGGCATATTAGAAACATACAATTACCTTTGAGAAAAAAGTATAAACTTCTGCATATGCCATGAATCTCCTCATTGTTTTATGTGCTTCAGACCTTGGTTTGAATTGTGAGATAGTTATATTTGTATGGCATTTTGAGATTCCAAATGTGCTTTCTTCACAACCACCCTATGAGGTTTGTAAGACAAGAATTAATATCCCCATTTTTACAGATGAGGAAACCAAGGTGACAGCTATTAAGTATGGGAGCTAGTTCTGTTGGGCTTTCCACTAAACTATGATGCCTCTCATCTATCTGCCAGTGGGCCAGATTGCAGTCATGCCCAACTCTCTGTGTCCCCATTTGGGGTTTTCTTGGCAAAGATACTGAAGTAGTTTGCCGTTTCCTTCTCCAACTCATTTTACAGATTAGAAACTCAGGCGAATAGGCTAAGTGACTTGCCCAGGGTCACACAGCTACTAAGTGTGTGAGGCTAGATATGAACTCAGGAAGATGAGTCTTCCTGACTCCAGGCGTGGCATTCTATCCACTGAGCCACCTAAGTGCCCATGGGCCATATTAGCCCTGCTTCAATTAGAAAAAACAACAACACGTTAAAGGCCATTCAAAAGCACATGAAATGTCAATACACTTCTAAACCATTCTATTTGCTGAGGAAAATGTCAAATTCCTTTTATTTGACAAAGGAAGATAGTGTGACACTGTGGATAGAGCAATGAACTGGGAGCCAAGATGAGGGCCAAGATGGAAGGCAGACCTCAAGGCTGGAGGCCCAGTTCAACTATTAACTGGGCCCATGGTCTCAGCCAAACTGCTCAGCCTCTCTGGATATCTGTTTCCTCTTTTGTAAAATCACAGGGCTGACCTAGAGGATTCTTGATGATTTCTTCTAACTCTTCAATTGTATAAACAAACAAAACAATGAAGTTCATTAGAAGGAAAACATTTGGGGTAATATTGCTTAAGCTCTAGGCCTTGTTGAGTTAAACACACAAAATAAAATAGATAAACCACAAATAATTTTACCCTTGGCTGGAGGGAGGTAGGAGTGGGAGGGGGGAGTTGGGATTTTATCCTCCTTAGAAATCTAGGAATGGGAGAAATTTTAGAATTCCCTTAGTCCAATCTCTCCATTTTACAGATGAAGAAAGTAAGGCCCAGAGTGCTTATGTCCCTTGCCCAGAGTCACGTGGCTAACTAGTAGCAAAGCTGGGACTTGAACCAAGGTCCCCATTTCCCCATCCATGCCCTTTCTACTTTGCCATGCTATCTACTTGCCTGAAATCAAACATAAGAACCCTAATGGTTTTCAGTGGCCCTAAATACTTTTCACATTTGGGCAGCGTCTGCTTTTATGGGAGAACATAAAGAAAACCTTGCTGAATGTCATCCCACTTGAAGCATATGTTGTTATGCCAGTTGCCAGTTGCTAAATACTATCCTGAGCCTGGGGAGCTGGGTCTGGTACATGCCGAGTTGCTCTTCACAAAAGTTCTGTTTCCCAAAGCTTCACTTGCTGTCAGGGAATGTGCAACCCCCCCATCCCCAGGGAGCTGTCCAGCTGAAGCAGAAAATGCCATTACAGTCTAGCTGTGGGGCCCCAGGCCAATGGCCTGACAGAAACTGCTCTCCAAATGAATCAGAATTTTAAAAATAAACAAAAAATATGAGTCAGGGCAGAAAAACTTCACTTGTTTGAGCTACTGCTGCTGATCACCTTTTGTCCTGGGTTTTATATGTCTCTGATGTGCTTATTATAGACTATTGTTTATCCCAGTTATTTATCTGTGTTTACCAGGTCCTTCCCTGCCCCAACTCCCTATGCCTCACATACACAAAAAGCAAAAACTAGACCAAAACTCATGAGAACAAGGGCCACGTCATATCTCAGCTCTAAAACTTCCCCTCTGTACCCAACAGGCACTAGAATGCCCGTTGAATAGATGAATGGATGGGATGTATCATTTTTAGGACATCAGTAATCAAGAGACGGGTTGGTAGGAGGTTGGTGGGTAAAATATTAAGTTTTAATGAGCTAGTCATCAGAGGGGATAAGAGGGTCACCTCAAAGGTATACAAAGGTGGAGCCAATCCCACCATAAGTTCCTCCCTTCTCTTCCCTAGATAATTTGTATCTAGGTGGAACACATTAGAATGGCCATAAGGCATTTTTGAAGGAGAAAAGTCATACAAGAACACCTGAAGGGGGTGTGGAAATATAGTCCTACTCTTTGGCCTTGAGTGGGAGAGGTTGGGACCATAGGGACAAAACACTGGACTGTGAGTCAGAAGACCTGGTATCTTGTCCTAGCTCTGGCATTAACTAGCTTCGGCAGGTTGATTCACTCCTCTGGGCCTGTTTCCCCAGTAATAAAGTGAGAGGGTTGGACTTAATATTCTCTAAGAATCTTTCCAGCTCTAAAGTTCTTCCTGATATACAGTAAGTGCTTAATAAATGCTTGCTGGCTTGACTTGTTGACTTGACTTGTCGCCTATGATCCATGATTCAGATTTTTTTTTAAGTACCAGCTATTTGGGGGCCAGTTCCTCTCTCCCATTCAATGCCTCCCTATATCACTATTTAGCAGTCTGCAAGGTGTGGGGAGGCTTCAAAGTTAATTGCCAGGACCCTAGGGGTGACGTTGGTGGCAACACTCTGTAACATAGAGCTCATTTTGGGTCTGGATGCAATTTCATTGCTCAAACCCAAATCCATGGAAGAATCAGCAATGTCTTTTTTTAATATTCATGAGTACTTTCTAATTATCCCCAGTAGGTGAGCTTATACCAGCCAGGCATAAAACCATATAAGAAAGGGCAAAGGTGCACACTTCCAGGAATTGTATAGAATAGACAGCAAACTTACTGCTTTAAAAGTACAGGGATAAGAATAAGAAGAACAACTCACTTCCTATAACATTTTAAATCTACAAAGCACTTTCCTCCCAGCAACATTCAGTGGTGAGCAGTGTTGGCATGGTAACCCCCTTTTTACAGGTGAGGAAACTGAGGCTTAGGGATCCCATGTGACTTGCTAAAGGTCACATAACTAGTGAATGCCAGACCTGGGACTCTGACTCTGAATCCTGTGCATTTTCCACCACTGAAAAATCACAGGAGCTCTGTCCTTTCCCCACCTCAGGAAGGCTGGATCTACTTCCTCTCAGGCTTACCTTTCACAGACTCGTACTGTCCAGGCGGCAATAATCCACAGAGAAATGCTGAAGACTAGGAGCACTGTCCCAGGGCAGATGGTCATGAGAGTCTTCATGACAAAACGTGTGTTGAAGTTGATTTTGTTTAGTGCCCCAATACTCCGTGATGAGGCATCTGTAAAGAGCTTGCTATGCAGCAACATAACTCGGGCAATCAGGTACAGCCGGAGGAACATGGGGATAGAAAGGATGATGTCCACGTCAGCCTCAGCCCTGGAAGGAGCATAGGAGAAGGCTAGGCGGGCTGTCCAAAAAAATTTATATTCACCAGGGATGGGGTGGATGGCACAAACCAGCATCTCCAGGCTGATGTAGAGGATGCGTTCGTAGGTCATGGCTATCCTCCAGTCATCTGCGCCATTGTCAATCACAAAGAGCTAACAGAGAACAAAAACCACAGTTAGGGCTGCCACAGAACCACAAAGACTAAGTGTAACATGTGGTGGCTGAGTCTGCGCCTCCTGCCATTAGAACCCCCTCCACCTAGAAGGAACAAACAATACCCTAGGTGTTCTGGAAAGCAGATGGAAGAAGTTCTGGAGAGGATGGGGACAAGTGGACTTGGAGGACTGGAAAGATGAGGAACCAGGAATGAGCTGGTGGAATGTCAGGGCTGTCACCGACTTGACTCATCATTGGCTGGTTGCCACGATGATGGTGACCTGGGACCATAGATAGAGCAGCCGAACTCAGAGCTAGAGGGCTCTGAGGGCTCAAGTTCTATTTCCATTACTTACTAGCTGCGACCTTGGGAAGATACTTCATCTCCCTGAGCCTCAGTTTCCTTATCTGTAAAAATACTTAAAATCAAGGCCTTTCTAGCTCTAATATTCTGTGATCCTGTGAGTTTGGGTTGAGACTGTGTGGGTATCATAGAAAGATTTGGAATCAAAGGACCTAGGTTGGAAATATGGCTTACTTATTTACTACTGATGTATCTTTGGAAGAGTGGCTTCCTCCCTTTGGGCCTCAGTTTCCCCATCTGCAAAGTTAGGGGGTTGAGCTAGATGACCACAATAGATGTTTGTTGAGTTGAACTAGGTCTTGTAGGACCCTTCCAGTTTGAAATCTTACAACCCTCTAAATTGTAAAATAATGAGTTTGGACTAAATAATCCTAAAGTCCTTCTAGCTCTAACTCCTACGATTCTATGACACCTTTGAATCTCACTTTCCTCATCAGTAAAGTAGAGGTAACATGATAGGCACTTCTGCACTTGTTAATTACCTAGGTCAGTCAGAGGACCAAATTCAGGGTTCAAATCCTGCCTCTAAGTACAAGAGTTTGGCCAAGTTACTTAACCACTATGGGCTTCAACTTCCTCATCTATAAAATAAGATGAATGGTCTCTGAGGTCCTTTCCAGTCCTAGTTCTAGAATTCATCCACCTTCACCTATGTTCTTGAACAGTCAGATAATTCCTGGAGCCAGGAATCAGAAAAACTTAAGTTCAAATCCATCCTCACACATTTACTAGCTGTGTGACCCTGGGTAAGTCACTTAATCGATTTCAGCCTTAGTTTCCTCATCTGTAAAATGGGGATAAGAATTGGACCTAACTTACAAGATTGCTATGAAGATCAAATGAGATAATTGCAAAATGGCTTAGCCCAGTGCCCGGCACATGGTAAACCCAAATAAATGTTGGCTATTATTATCCCAGTGCTTAGCTCAATACTTGGCATAGAGTAAGTGCTACATAAATGTTAGCTAATATTGTCATAGTGTTTTAGCCTTGTGCCTGGAACACAGTAGGAGATTAATAAATGCTTGTTTCCTTCTCTCCTTCCTCGAGCAAATCATTTAACTTCTCCGGGTCTCAGTTTTTTCCTCTAGGGACGAGATTAGATGGTCTTTATGGTTCTGTCCAGCCCACCATTTGCTATCCTGGGCTCTCACGTGTGTGCTGTGAGAATCTAGACAGACAATGTGGATAAATCATTCCATATAAATGTCCATCGTCATTAGGACAAGCAGAACAGTTGTCTGTAAGGTTGCAGGGCCCTGTTCCTGACACTCGGATGACATTCATCCCATGAATGACGTCTGATAATGACGATGATGCCAAAGTTATATACGGGGTGGTCCCGCTAGACTCGGGCATCCCATGGGTCCATTTGGTGGACATGACGAGAAGTCCAGGCAGACCTGGAGATTTGGCTATTGAAAGCAGTGGCAGCATGGTTGCCATACCCTTTCATGCCTCTGTTTTCCCACTAAGCCTGGGGATGCCTTCCATAGGTTTAATTGTTTAGCCCAAGCCCTGTTAGAATCCTCTCATGATACTATGTGTCAGCCCTTCCTCCCTTATTTCCAGCCCCATACAAAGATTCCAAGTGTTCCAAGTACTCCTCAAAGGTATTGCTATAACAAAGCTAATTATGTTGGCCTTTAATGAGCTTGGGAAAGGCAAGCTACTGTAGCCTGGTACAGTGTGAGCAGTATAATAAAGCGAGCCTGGGACACTCAAAGCATCCTGATTAAACGGCCTGCTTGGCAGGATTGAGGAGGCCTTGCAAAATATCTGTGGGCCTGCCACAGGTACGGGACAGAGGCAGTAGGATGCAATGGAGAGAAAACTAGTTGTGGAGTCCCAGGACCTGCTTCTGTTACTAGCTGTGTGTGACCTTGAATAAGCCACTCCTCTGGACTCAAATTTCCTAACTGTGAACTGAGGGGTTCGATTAGACCAGTCTAGTGAAGCCTTTTCATAATCATGTTCTGAAATAATTGAAGGAAATGGTAAATTTCAGTAAATTTCAAAGATGTAATTTTTTTTCATATCCAAGTTCAGAGACCCTCCCTGTCCCCTCTTAAATCTGTCTGTTAACCTTTCAGCTGCCCATGGACCCCAGGTCAAGAACTGATACAGTAGATAGCGCATTGGACTTCAGTTCAGGAAGCTGTTGTAGAGACATTCTTACTTGTGTCCAATTCTTTGTGACCTCATTTGAGGTTTTCTTGGCAAAGATACTGGAGTAGTTCGCTATTTCCTTCTCCAGCTCATTTTATAGGTGAGGAAACTGAGGCAAACAGGATGAAGTGACTTGTCTTGTTCACTATCCAAGGCCAGATTTTAACTCAGGAAGATGATTCTTCCTGACTCCAGCCTAGAAATCCATCCACTGCACCTCCTAGATGCCCTGAATTCAAGAAGACTTGAATTCAAATCCTGCTTCAGAGACTTACTAGCGTGTGACTGTGGGCAATTCACAACCTCCCTCAGTCCCAGTTTTCTGATCTGTAAAATGGGGATAATGGTAGCACGTGCCTACCAGGAGTTTTGTGAGGATCAAATGATAATATTTGTAAAACACTTTACAAACCATAAAGCCCCATATAAATGTTAGTTATCATCATCATCATGATTATAACCTGAAGGTCTCTTTGGGCTCTAAAGTCCATTATCCTGTGCTTGGATTCAAAAGAAATCAGTCCTGCATGAGGATTAGATGAGGTGAAAACGGTGGTTACTGGATGTGAAGTCCACAACAGACCTCGGTTCAAATGCCATCTCTGCCACTTAGTACCTGTGTGACCCGGGGCAGGTAACAACCTCTATGGACCTCACTTCCTTTACCTGGACTAGATGACCTCTAAAGTCCTCATCCTAAAGCTATGATTCTACCTTCCTGAGCCTCAGTTTCCTCATCTGTGAGATGAGGGAGTAGAATAGATGGTCTATGAGGTTCCTTCTGACTCCAGAGCTATGATTCTCTGATGCCACTTCCCATCCCTGATGACATTTCCCCCACCCACCCCCTTTCCTGCCTTAGTGGAAGCCCACATGATCTTACTGCCTGCCCTCTTTACTCATGAACCCCTCTGCCCATTGAAATCCTACTCACCATGCCCAAATGCCTTCTCCTACAGGAAGTCTTTCCTCATCACTGTAGTTGATAAGAACCTCTCCTCCAACCTTCCAAACTCACAGAAGACCATTTTGTTTGCCCCTCTCATGGGGCATGTAATCATGTAATTGCAAGTCATATGACTTTGGGCTCTTTGAACCTCCATTTCTTCATCTGTAAAATGATAATTCCTACACTAACTACTGCCTGATGAAAGCACTTTGTAAACATAAGAAATGCAATTGATTATTTATTATTATTTATATATATATCATGTGCCCCATTAGACTGTAAATTCCATGAAGGGCAGGCAACATTCCTTGGTATCCTTTCTCTTCCTCCTTCCCCCACCAATCCTAGCACTCAGCACACAGTAGGCACTTAATAAAATATTTATTCATTTGGAATTAAACTGGTACCACTATTAGGTCTGTTTCCCAAGGTGATCAGGGAGAAAGGAAAAGAACCTATATGTTCTAAAATATTTATAGCATTCTTTGTAGCGGCAAGGAACTGGAAATTGGGGAATGGCTGAACAATCTGTGTTATATGATTGTGATGGAATACTACTGTATTATAAGAAATGATGAGCTGGTTGATTTTAGAAAAACATGGAAAGACTTGCATGAAACAATGAAAAGTGAAGTGAGCAGAACCATGAGAATGTGTATACTACTAGTAAAGGCAAATTGTTCAAAGAATAATGGTGAACCATCAAGTTATTTTGAGTATTATAAATACTCAAATCAACTATAAAGGACCTATGAAAGAAGATGATATCCACCTCCAGAAAAAGAACTGATAAATAGAATTATATATAGTACAGTTTTACATATATTTATAAATCTTTGTCATTTAGTAACCATCTGTAGTTTGGGGTGGGAGGAAGGGAGATAGTTTGGAACTTAAAATGCAACAAAAAACTAGTTTAACTTAAATTAATTTAAATTAATTGGAAACTGATCAAATCCGAAGATAAGAGCATGTAGTTTCCCCTCAGTTCTTATGCTTGGAGCTTCCTGCTATAATATTTGCATGTTCTATAAGGAAAATAGATGCCAGTCATAGGATTATATAGAATCACCTTTGGAGATCTGGAAGTCAATGACGTCAACAAGCTTTTATTAAACTCTTACTGTGTGCCAGTCACTGTGCTAAGCACTAGGGATAAAAGAAAGGCAAAAACAGTCCCTGCCCTCAAAGAACTCACATTCTACTGGGAGAGACAACATGCAAACAACTGTGTACATACAAGGAATATACAGAATAGATGGAAAGCAATCTGAGATGGGAGACATTAGCATTAAGGGGGGACCAGAAGGTAAGATCTGAGCTGAGTCTTGAAGGAAATCAGAGAAGCTGATTCGAGAAGAGGCACAGGTAAGGAGGAAAAGCAATCCACACACTGGGGACTGCCAGTGAAAAGGTACAGAGTCAGAAAATGGAATCTTGTCTATCTTGTATTTAAAAAACAAGTAAGCCATACAGAGCTACAAAAAAAGGGATGGACATTTACAAGAAAGTAGGAGAGAGAGAGAAGAAGAAGGAGGAGGAGGAAGGAAGGAAGGGGGGAAAGAAGGAAGGAAGGAAAGAAAGAAGAAGAAAAAGAAAGAGAGTCAATGTGGTTAGAACATAGAGTACATGGAAAGCAGTAATATGTAAGACATCTGGAAATGTTGGGAGGGGCCAAGTGATAAAAGGTTTAAATACCATGTTTGGTCTTGGACAAAAAAGGGAGACATTTGAGTTTACTGAGTAGAGGGATTGCTTCTACTGAGTGAACGACATATGGAAATGAGAAGAGACTTGAGGCAGGGAGACCAAAGAGGAAGCTATTGACAGAGTCCAGGTTAGAGGTGATGAGGGTCTGAACCAGGCTTATGGCTATGTGAATGGAGAGAAGGGGACATAGTCAAGAGATGTTGTAAATGACGAGATTTGACAAGACACCAGATATGAGGAGTGGGAGATTGAATAACAACAAGGTTGGCAACCTGGGTAATGAGGAGTATCATGGTGCCCTAGGCTTTGAAGGTCATCTTTTCCAGCTCCCTAATTCTACAGATGATGAAATTGATGTATGAGATGACTTACCTGCCCAAGGCCACACAGTTATTGAAATGTATAGAGTGCTAGAATTGGAATCAGGAAGATCTGAGTTCTAATCCTGCCTCACTTACTACCTGTATGACTGTGGATAAGTCTCAACTTCTCTATGCCTCAGTTTCACCAACTGTATAATGGGGATAATAATAGCACCTACCTTCCAGGGTTGTTGTAAGGATCAAATGAGATAATGTTTGTAAGACACTTTATAAACCTTAAAAGTTCTATTGAAATGCTAGTTATTATTATTGTCATATGATTAAGAAACAGTATTAGAACCCATGTCCTCTGACTCTAAATTCAGGGCTCTTTATATTCTGCAACAGTAGCTCCCAATCTAGTCAGCATGGCTTTAATGGGATTTAAAAAAAACAAACAAACCTCAATTCTCTCTCTCTCTCTCTCTCTCTCTCTCTCTCTCTCTCTCTCTCTCTCTCTCTCTTTCTCTTACTTCCTCTCTCTTACTTTCTCTCTCCTTTCCTCTCTCCTTCTTTCCTGGCTGAATCCAGGCTTTCCTACTTCCAGGACTCTGTCACTCATTAGTCTGACTTAATGGCAGATTAAAGGGTCCCCTTTGCTCTGGATTGCTGACAGAAGGACCACGCCATAGCAACAAAACCAGCATGGCCGACTCTTCTAATACAAAATGGAAACTATCCATTCTGTAATGAAAGATTGCATCCAGTTACTATAGAAACCTGGTTCGTTCTGGGCCAAGGATTAAAGGAACTAGTAACAGAGCCCTTTGTTTGCTTGATAAGAATCAGGATATGATCTTCTCAGATCTGAAGAAAGAGTCTGGTATTTGTGTTGGAAAATGCAACATCAATAGGGCCTAGATACCTTGGGATCAAGGCGAGACCACTTTGAGTACCATTGTCAAAAACTGTGTTCTCATCAGCTCTTCAAGTTTCACGTTCCTGTTTAGCCTTTCAAATAGCATCCTTCTCTTTTGTAGGTCTTTGGTAGAGCTGGCTAGATATAAAAGAGGTTTTCATAAGAAGTAGAAAAAGCCTTTCTAGTAGAGAGGCTGTGTGGTGTAATGGAAAAAACATTGAATTGGGGGTCATGGGTTTAAATTTAGGCCCTCCTTCACTAGCTGTGTGATCTTGGGCCTCTTGGGAATTTCTCATCCATCTATAACATGAGAGGGTTAAATAGACAAACTCTAGGTTCCCTTCCAGTATTAAATCCCATGATCTGACAGGGGCTAGTACTTACCCCATCACTATCAGCAACAAACATGTGTTAAATGACTACTATATTCAATGCACTCTGGTAAACAAAAACAGACATTTTTTGGCTGAGGCCTTGCTCTCAAGGAATGTATAATCTAATGGAGACTGGGGAGATTGGAAACTCCTTCAGGACAGGGACTGTCTTTTACCTCTTTTTGGATCTCCAGCTCTTAGCACAGTGCTTGGTACATAATCAGTACATAATAAATGTTTATTGATTGGTTAAACAAAGAGCTATAAAGCAAAGGGAATAGGACTTGGCCATGACTTCTACAGATGCTGTGGCCTCTGCCTTGTCAGCAGCCAGAGCTACTGAGGAGTCAGAAAAGAAAGGCCTTTCCACCTAATTCCTTGGCACTGTCAAATGGTTCAGCATCAGACATGGACACAGTTTTATGAGCAGAAATGACGTTAGAAAAGATGCATTAACCATCTGCTTTGTCCCTGCACCCTAAGGACCACAAGACCTTTCCATCTAACTTGCAACTGAAAGTCTTACTTTATGTTTTGTCTCCCATTACTAGAATGTGAGTTCTTTTGCTCTGCTTTTCTATTTGTGACCCCAGAGCTTTAGCATAATTCTTTGCACATAGTGAGTGCTAAATAAATGCTTATACATTCATTCATTCAAAGGAGAATTGTAAGAAGGCACAAGGGCAAAGGATGATAAAATATTTGAGAAGGGGAAGATCTTTTTTAGCCTGGGGAATGAGGGAAGGCTTCATGCAAGAGGCAGCCCTGGAGCTGGGCTTGAGAACACAGAGGGACTTCGACAGCAATTCATAACTGATGAGACAGAAATCATCAAGCATAGGGCAAGTCAAAGAAGATCCCGGTTTATATGGAATATAAATATATGAATGGGAATAGCATAAAAGGAGGTTTGACACATAGGTTAGAGCTAGATTAGGGGAGCTATAATAATAATAATAGCTGACATTTATATAGAACTTACTGTATTAAGTGCTCTATAATTATTATCTTACAACAACCCTGGGAGGAAGGTACTGTTATTATCACAATTTTACAAATGAGGAAACTGAGGCAAATAGAGATGAAGTCACTTGCCCAGGATCACACAGTGTCAGAAGCTGGATTTGAACTCAGGTCTTCCTGACTCCAGGCCTGACACTCTATCTACTATGCCACCTGCTGCCTTAAAGTTTATATTTTATTCTGCTGGCAGTGTTGAGACTATGAAGTCTTTTGAGAAAAGGAAGTAACATTGACGGAGGAAGACTAGTTGGAAGATAACTCCGGGGTTTTAAGCCAGAGTCATTGCAAGATTGATCACGAAAAGTTAGCAAAGGGAATGCTAGGCTGGGGGTGGGGTGATGTGGAGGAGAAGCATGAGTTTGGTTTGAGACACATGGAGTTCAAGGTGCTGCCAGATCATCTATTGGAGGAGTTGCCTATGCAGAATAGGAATTCCCATACAATAGTCATTTTAGGGCCTCTACCTGAAGCAGCATCTGACAAAGTGGGCTGACACAGAGCAAATGTCCTTGTAAAATGAGTCTCTGTCCTCCCATACAAAAGGGTGGTCTAGGATGGAGTGTCTGGGGGAAGTTCTCTGTGGGGCAGGCAGGGGAAAGTCTGAAGCTAACTTTGAAATTTGGACAGCTAGGTGGTATAGTAGAATGCCAGGCCTAGAGTCAAGAAGACTCATCTTCCTGAGTTCCAATCTGGCCTCAGAAACTTAATAGCTGTGTGATCCTGGGCAAGTCACTGAACCCTATAAAATGAGCAATATCTCCACCAAGAAAACTCTCAATGGGGTCACAAAGAATTGGATGTGACTGAAAAATGACTGAACAAATTTTGAACTCAGGTTCCTCTAGAGCAGTGGTTCTCAAAGTAAGGTCTAGGGACTCCTAGAGGTCCCTCAGACTCTTCAGTGGTGGTGGTAGAGGGGTTGTCAAGGTAAAAAAATATTTTATAATAATATTGACATTTCAATTTCCAAAACAGTAAATATCAAGGATATAACCCACATAAATATAGGCTCTTTTGGGTCCTCAATGGTTTTTTATAGTGTAAAAGGATCCCGAGACTATACACTTTAAGAACCACCATCCTAGAGTATGTACCAAGGTAACAAGATGACCATCTTCTAGAGTCATTTAAGAATGAACCCAAAGCTCTAGAATGGCTTCTTGGTGGAGAATGTTCCATAGCTGAACCAGAGCTAGAACCAATAGGTAGAAGTTACATAGAACAGCTTTGGTTTCAATAGAAGGAAGAATTTAACAATATGAGTTAAAGGGGCCTTCTGGCATAAGGATAAATGGAGATGACCAAATCCTCCAAAGTTGTATGAGTTGCTCAATGAAGGTAGTATGTTCTCTATTCACTGGGAAGATCAGATGTTCAGTTCAATTCAACAAGCAAGTGGTCATTGCATGACCACATAGGATCATAGATAGGCTCCTAGATTTAGAGCTAGAAGGGTCATTAAAGGTCATCTAATCCAGCTCCTTCTCATATTAAGGATGAGGAAACTGAAGTCAGAAATATTGAATGACTTACCCAAGGTCACATAGCTAGTATGCTAGTAGCATAGTCTTGAGTGGGATTAACCCAGGTCTTCCTGACTGGAAGTCTGGAACTCTGTATGTTGGGGATGCTATAGAGGAGATTTCTGCATTGGGAGGAAGGCTGGGCTACATGACCTGGGAGCTTCCTTCTTATCCTGAGACTCTGGGATTATGTGACCCATGATTCTCTAAGAGAAGGTAACCTCTGTGGAGCAGAGAGGTGAAGGTGAAGGTCACTTCATGGCCTCTGTCCCAATATGGACCTTGTCATTCTGATCCAAGCTAATATTATGATACCATTTATATGTGCTTCAGCTCAACCCATCTGAGTTACAATTAAGTGTTTTGTGGTGAGTCTGAGAAAAGGCCCTGGTGGTGATGGAGCAATGGACCACAGTCAAGGTTTGGAGAGTTCAGAGTAGCCTTTTTAATAAGGAATTTCTACCAAGTTCAGAGTCCTAAACAACAGCACTTAAGCTGGCATTTAAATAGCACTTTAAGATTTGGAAAGTGGTTTATCTATATCGTCATTTGAGCTTCACAGAACAGAGTGAGGCAAGTGCTACAAGTGTCTTTATCCCCATTTTACAGGTGAGTAAACTGAGATTCAGAGAAGTTAAATGTCTTGCGGTAGGGGGGGACCTGTGGCCTTGAGGCCACATATGGCCCTCTAGGTCCTCAACTGCAGCCCTTTGACTTAATCCAAATTTCACAGAACAAACCCCCTTATAAAAGAATATATTCTATAAAATTTGGACTCAGTCAAAAGGCTGCACCTAAGGACCTAGAAGGCCACACGTGGCCTTGAGGTCACAGGTCCCCCACCCCTGGTCTTGCCTGTGGTCACATAGTTAATAAGAGTTAGAGGTTAGGATTTGAATCCAAATCCATTTGACTTCAAAATCAATGTTCTTTCCACTCTACTACACTGCCTCTCATGACAAGAAAAGTGCTGGGAAATTTGCTCAGGGGCTGGTGAGATAAGCTGTACCTTTTGTACCTTGGGAGTTCAGGAGGAAGATGAGCCATGGCCCACAACTCCTGGTAATCTATGCCTCCCGACTAGGCATCACAGAAAGCTGTCATTCTGAATTGTTCATTTTCAGAAGTTCATTAACCTTGGAGGGCAAAAGAAGGTCTAACAAACATTTCTCAGAATTCCACATGGCCTTGGTGTTTTAGCCCCCATCATTTAAGTCCTTTCATTTAAGCAATGGCTATAGTGTTTGTACCAAACAAACTCTGGAAAAACATGGTGGTGATGTCATAGAAGTCTTCAGTAGGAAGGCCCTCAGGCTATTATTCATACTCAAGTGTCCTGACTGGGGAATCATGAAGTGAGAAGCCAATAGGCTGAGGGAGAAGGAAGGGTCTCCCCAAACATCAGGACATGAGCCCATTCATGGAAGATTTTCAATTGGTCCCTCTACCACTTGTTTCCCTGTGTGTCTTTTGGTATAAAATGAGGACCCAGTTCTCAATAGCTTTGTTTTTCTGCCCTCCCATTTGGAGACAGTATCTTCTTCACTAGTTCATGCAGAGTCAATATGAGGAGGAATTATTTGTATTTAACATTTGGTGACTGAGACCTCCTTCTCCTGAGGTGACTGTGCATCCTGAAGAGGTTCTATTGTTGATGCAGGTCACTTTTAGGACTTTCAAGTCTATCTACCGGGAGTCTGGCATATAGGAAGATGACATATGGAGTCAGAAGATCGGGTTTTAATTCTTAGTTGTGCTACTTTCTATCTATGGGACCTCTGGGCTTCAGTTTTCCTATCTTCAAAATTAGGGTGTTAGCTGAAGAGATCAAGGAAAGGGTAAAAATTCCCTATAGGTACAAAAAATTATTTGTTGTTTAGTTATCTTTCAGTTGTAGACAATTCTTCATGACTCCATTTGGGGTTTTCTTGGCAAAGATGCTGGAATGGCTTGTTATTTCCTTCCCCAGCTCATTTTACGGAAGAGGAAACTAAGGCAAACAGGGTTAAGTGACTTGCCGAGGATCACAGAGCTAGGAAGTGTCTGATGGCAGATTTGAACTCGGGAAAACGAGTCTTCTCGACTCCAGGTCTCATACTCTATCCACGGTGCCACCTAGCTGCCAATATTTGTTAGGAGGGCTTTGTTTTTCTTTCTTCTTCCCAATGGTGGGAGGTGGGATGGAGAACAATTAATTGCTGGGTCATTTCCAAAAATAAAATTTAATTTTAAAAAATAATGAGGTTAGATTAGATAGTTTCTTCTATATGATCTATGGCCAAATGATTCCTAGGGTCACTTTCAGCTCTAAAATCCTATGCTACTAAAATAACCTAAGTTTGAATGCCTTCTGAATGGATGGCACCATGTTGTAAGAGACTTTACCAAACAAAGATAGGCAGACTATGGTACAATGACAAGAACTGGGCTCATGATGTGTGGCATATGTTTCTTTTTATAGAGCTAGATTCTAGTCAATTCCCCTCTGCAGAGCTTATATAAAATCCTTACTATTCTAGATCAAGACTTGGTTTTCTGCTGCTCACTGGCTACAAGAAATATGGTGTGGTATAGACAGAGAGATGGGCTTGAAGTCAAGAAAACCTGGGCTCAAGATTTGCCTCTAATACATATAGGCTGTATGTCTCTGGACAAGTCACTTTGCCTCTTAGTTCTCCTTTGTCCAAGATTTTAAGTTGCAAAGAATGTGTTGATGTGCATTAGTAGAGGGACTTTCCTTGCCTAGGAGTTCCCTCTCCCACTAGCTCTGTAACCTTCAATGATTCATGTCCCTTCTCTAGGCTTCAATTTAGTTCTTGGTTCTATGAGAGGGTTGAACTAGAGTGGCATGAACTTAATATTCCTTCTATCTCTAAAACAATGATTCTATAGCAGAGGTGGGGAATCTGTGGCATTGAGGCCACATGTGGCCCTTTAGGTCCTCAAGCTCGGTCCTTTGAGTGAATCCAAACCTGTCAAGTTTGGATTCTGTCAAAGGGTCGAACTTGAGGATCTAGAGCGAGGTCAAAGATTCCCTGCCCCATTCTCTAGGTTCAATGCCCTCAGAAAGCTTGGTGAGAGAGAAGAACCTTGTCAGAATTAAGAGTAGGGCAACAAAGCTACAAAGGGGAGAGCTGTAGATTTTAAAGGTAATATAATGGGAACAAAAACTCCTAAGACATATATCTCTACTAGGAAATAAGTCCCTTAAGGATTTCATACCATTAAAGTAGCTTCCCCTGGTAGTCAATGCTGAACATTCATTTGACTTAACCAGTAGCATATACTGCTTTTGGTTTGGATCTTAACAGCTCCCAACACTATGATATAGGAGAAATCCAGGGTCTGGGATATCCTGTCACATTTACTTCAATGGAGTTCTTTAACATCTTAACTCATAAAAGAATGTCTAGTGGACTTTTGATTATCTGAATGGTTTTGCTTCTGAAGGCAGGGGCTACTACCCTCCTTCCTCATCTCTACCTCTTGACTTCCTTCAAGTCCCAGCCAAAGCCCATCTCCAAGAAGCTTTTACTCATTCCCCTTTAATGCTAGTGCCTTACTTCTATTATCTTCAATTCATCCTGTCTATTTCTTGCTTGTAGGTAGTTGTTTGCATGTTGTCTCCTCTATTAGACCGGGAGTTTCTTGAGTGTAAAACTGCCTTTATATTCCTAGCACTTAGCATGGTGCCTAGAACAAAGCAGGTGCCTAATCATTGCTTGATTGATTGTTGTTACTAAGGGCAGCCATGGTGTGATGGAAAGTGCAACTGATTTCAGACCAAAAGGCCTGGGTTTGAATACTGACTGCTCTGTAGCTTACTAGATGGATGGACTTAGTCAATTTACCTCCATAATTTCTCCATCTATAAAATGGATGATAATATCTTGTTCTGGTGTAATGAATAGAGGGCTGGATTTGGAGTCAGGAAGATGTGGATTTAAATCTTTCCTCAGGTACTTAATACTGTGTGACCCTGGGCAAGTCACTTGACCTCTATAGTGGTCAGTTTCCTTATTTTTTTAAAAATTCGTTTTATTTTTTTTTTGAAGGGGGGAAGACAAGGTAATTGGGATAAAGTGACTTGCTCAAGGTCACACAGCAAGTAAGTGTGTCAAGTGTCTGAGGCCAGATTTGAAGTCAGGTCCTTCTGACTCCAAAGGCCGGTGCTTTATTCACTGTGCCACATAACTGCCCCCTCCCCTTATCTTTAAAAATAGGGGGTTGGACTCAATCTTTAAGGTCCCTTCCAGCTCTAAATCTATGACCCTATGACCCTATGACCTCTCAGAGTGGCTATGGAGATCATGTGAGGGGACATATAAAGCACTTCATAAGCCTTTAAGCATCATCTAAAAGTCAGCAATTGTTGGTGTTTTCATCATCATCATTATTCAGGATAAATAAAAGCTTATAGTTGAGTCACTGCATTTTTATACCATTCTATTTGGAAAGCTTCAAGGCCTGTTAGGTTCTTTAAGCAAAATCTTTCATAAAATGTTCTTCAACTATTGGCTGCTTAGATATTTACCAATGGGAAAAAACCCTTTCATTCTTGAGCAAAGCTATATTTTCTTAAAATTAAGCAAGAGAAAACTGGAAAAGCTTTTAAAAATATTCTACTGTTCCCTATTTTCAGGAGGGGAAAAAAAGACACTGGAGTGGAAATTTCTATCTTTTTTAATGGACAAGAAAAAACAAGAGGAGAAAATAAAAGATAAATATTAAAAAATAATAATAATACTTTTTAAAGAAAACCTCTCCCTGGAGCAAGTAGCCTGCATGCACGCCATTATGATGAGGGTTTCCATGGAAACGACATCAAAAGTCCAGTAATACCTAATTAGGTTTCCCCAGAGTACAACAGCTGATTGCTGGTGATGAAATGAGCCCCCGGGTTTGCTGTGATGGTTAACATACAATTTCCCATCCGCAAACACACCATGAAATCTGGGGGAGAAAAAGGGAAGGAACTAGGAAAACCTGGCCAAGAAAGAGAGATTGGCACATGCTTAGAGCTTGTTTCCAATGAGAGGAGATGAGTGAATAAGAGTATACTTCAGAGAAGGTCTGGAAGAGTGTGCCAGGAGATGTGGGACTGGGGCCATCACAGGTGCTTTGCTTCAAAGGCGATCTCTCATATCAGCCAACTCTGTACCTTTCTTTAAATAGAAAAAACCTTCCCCAGCTCCAACTACCTCTGCTTTAATGAGTTTCATAGCACTGGGACAATACAATTTAATTGATCAAACATTTAAAGTGCTTTTTACTACCAGGCACTGTGCAAGGCACTGGGATTACAAAGGTGAAAAGGTCCTTGCCCTCAAGGAGTTTACATTCTATGAGAGGATACACTGTTTTCATGGAAAAGTAAATACAAAGTAATTACAAGAGATGGAGAGAGTGCTATTGTGGGGTGGGGGTAAGGATGAGGAAAGTTTTCATTTCAGAGGTGACATCTGAGCTGGATTTTGGAAGGAAATAGGAATTCTAGGACGTAGGTGTGAAAAGGGAGTGGTTGCCGGACGACAGGGAACACTCGGACAAAGGCCAAAGTGAGAGATGGGAAGATAGAATAGGGGTGGCTGGGTGATACAATGGATAGGGCAACCAGCCCTGGAGTCAGGAGGACCTCAGTTTAAATCTGGCCTCAGCCACTTAGTAGCTGTGTGACCCTCTCAAAGTCACTCAACCCTGACTGCCTCTCAAAGAAAAAAGGAAAGAGTAAAATAGTTTGATTGGAAAGCAGAGTTTGTTAAGGAGAATAATAGGAAATTAGACTGAAAAGTAGAAAGGATAGTCACATTGTGGGAGGTTTGCTTGCCAGGAGGCAGATATTTTTCTAGAAGCAAATAGGGTGTCATTGGTGTAATGTCCTAAATCAACCCTTTTTAGTGAGACTGGAGAATGGAAGGTTTCCCCAAGGTCAAGTTGACAGAGCAGACAGACATGTCAAATAGGTCGTCCAGTCCCAAGTAGCCATTTTCACTGGGGTCCTGCTTCAATTTTCCCTGACTGCCAGATACCAGTGGGGGCCTAAAATGAGGCCCTTGGAAATGAAGGCCTGCATTGAAAACAAAATTTACTGGATTGTTCATTCAACAGATTTTTTTTCTTAAATGGCAGTTGGACCTAACTATAATATCAATTACAGTAACAAAACTCAAATTTTTATAGTGCTTAATAGTTGACAAAATATTGTCTTCACAATAGCCTTTTTCAGGTAGATAGTAAATATATCATTATCTCTATTTTCTAGAGAAGGAAACTGAGGCAAAAGTAAAGTGTTTTGCCCAAGATATTATAGCTGATAAGTTGTGGGAAAGGACTTAATAATAACAATAATAGCACTGGCTGGTATTTATTTAGTTTAGTTAAAGAGCTAGGTCGGAGTCCAGAAGTCCTGAGCTCAGCCCTTCCTCTGATCCATCTTAGCTGTGTGACCTTGGCCAAGTGCCCCAGTGTCATTGATCTGCATTTGACTGAGAGATTTTCCTTCCCTAAGCCTATGATCCAAGAAAGGTCTTGGACCAAAAAAAAGAAAAATCCTTTAGTTTTCACCTTGAAGAGTTAAAATCTTATTGGGATGAGAACATCAAGCCATGAGAACATATGGTCTGCATCCCAGGGATTATCTCTTTCAGTCTTTTATTTATTTACTTATCTATTTACTTCATTCATTCATTTATTTTTGACCACAGAGGCACCGTTTGTTATAGATCTACTGCTCCAAGACACTTAATGGCCTTTTTTTCTTCTTTTTCGACCTTTTGTTTCCTTTTAATTATGTATTTACTTATCTATTTATTTACTTCTTTCTTTGCTCATGCATTCATTTATTTTTTTTTTACCACAGAGGCACTATTTGTCATAGACCTACTCCTCAGAGATACCTTGTCTTTATAAATAGCCTTCTTTTAACTTGTTAGGAGGTTGTCACACTAAACTTGATGCAGGTGTGGAATCACCATTTGAATGGTGGTCAGGCTGACTCAATTCCTTCCTTCCTTCCTTCCTTTCTTTTTGGAGGGGGAGGGCAAGGCAAGGGTTAAGTGACTTGCCCAAAGTCACATGGCTAGTAAGTGTGTCAAGTGTCTGAGGCTGGATTTGAACTCAGGTCCTCCTGACTCCAGGGCCATTGTTTTATTCACTTACTTGTAATAAGAATAAATGCAAATAGAGTAGTGCTTGGGTTCAAAAAATCAATTACACAAGTGCAGGATGGGATAAATATGACTAGAAAGCACAGTTTACATTAAAAAACCCTGGGAGTTTTAGAGGACTACCAACTAAAAATGGGTCAGAACAGGAGTGGAGAACCCCTGCAGCCTGGAGGCCACATGTGACCCTCTAGGTCCTCAAGTGTGGCCTTTTGACTGAATCCAAACTTCACAGAACAAATCCCCTCAATAAAAGGATTTGTTCCATGTGTCCTTGAGGCTGCAGATTCCCTGACCCTGGGTCAAAGCATAATGGGGCATCCAAAAGAGTCTAGTAGGCAATCTTTAGACCACATTAATAGAAGCATAGTATCCAGAACAAAGACAAATATAGCCTTGCTAATCTGTACCCTGGCCAGGGCATGTCTGGGGTAGATCACTATATAACAATAGGTGAAATTGATAAAGTGCTTTCAGGTTTGCCAGACATTTTACATACATCATCTCATAGGATAAACGTTGTGATCTGGTTGATATGCAGCATTTTAAAAGGGAGTAGCTATAATGTGTGCAGAGGAGGGATATCTGGATAGTGAGGGGACTCAAATTTATTCCATATCGGGAACATTTGAAAGAATTAGGAATGTTTAGCTTGTGAAAGAGAAGACTTAGAGAGTAAACCAATAGTACTATCAAATACGTGAAAAGTTGTTAAATGGAATAAAGAACAGACTTGTTCTGCTCAATCTAACAGGGCAGAGCTAGCTGTAATGTGTAGAAGGGAAAAGGGAGGTGAAATTTTGCTCCAAGTAAAGAAAACTTTCTAAACCACTGGAACTGTTCATAAATGGACACTTCGGTGGCACCATAATGCACAGAATGCCAGGCCTAGAGTCAGGAAGACTCATCTTCCTGAGTTCAAATATGGCCTCAGATGCTTACTAGCTGTATGACCTTGGGCAAGTCATTTAACCCTGTTTGCCTCAGTTTCCTTAACTATAAAATGAGCTGGAGAAGGAAATGGCAAGCCACTTCAGGATTTTTGCCAAGAAAACTTCAAATGGGGTCACAAAGAGTGGGGCATGACTAAAAAATGACTGAACAACCAATGGAATGGCTGACTCTGGGAGCAGTAAGCTCCTTGTTACTGGTGTTACTTAAATAGAGACTAGGTAGCCTCTTGTTGTAGAGAGGATTCATGATCTTATTATGGATTTATATCGAGACCTCTGAGTCTTGCCTTCTAGCTCCTGCCTCTATCCACATCTTTGCAAAGGCTGTCCATCAACAAGCATTTATTAAGTACTTATTAGGTTCCAGACACTGTACTAGGCACTGGGATACAAAGACAGGAATGAAACTGTTTCTGTCCTGGAAGACCTTACAGTCTAGCCTGGGAAAACAACATGTACATAGAAACATATACAAAATGAATACAGAGTGATTTGGGAGAGGGAGCTAGAAAGCATCGGCAATTGGAGATCAGCCCAGGCTTCATATGGGTCTTGAGTGAAGCCATGAAGGAAACTAAGGTTTTTGCTAGAAGATGGTGAGAAGGAAGTGAACGTTTGGCTTGGGGGAACAATCAGTGTGAAAGGCTGCCATAAAAAAGACCAGTCTGACTGAATTGTAGATATGTGGAGGGGAATAACGTATAATAAGGCTAGAAAGACATATTGAGTACAGTTTATGAAATGCCAGCTCTATAAATGCCAAGGAGTCTCTGTTGGATCCTGAAATAACAGGAATTCAATGGATTTTCTTAAGTAGGTAGTGATAAGGTCAGATTATGGTTTAGGAAAATGATGGTGGTAGCTGTGGATTGGAATGGGGAGATACTGGAAGTGGAGAAACCAGTTAGGAAGCCAGTGCAAGGTGATAAGGGCTTGAACTAAGATGGTGGCTGTGTGAGTGGAGACAAGGGATATGGATACCAGACATTATATGGTGATAGAAATACAGTCTAGCAACTGAGTTGATACTGAGAGGAGCAAAAGTGAAAAGTTTACGATGTTGCCAAGATCCCAAATGCCAGTGACTCAAAGGATGATAGAAAAAGGGAAATTAAGAAAATGGATGGTTGGAGGAAGGAAGGGGGAGCAAAGGAATGAATTTTGGACATGTTGATTTGTGATGTTTCTTAGATCTAGTTTGAAATGTTCAGTAGATAATTTGTGATGTGGGATTGGAACTCAAGAGTGAAACTAGGGCTAGATATATAGATCTGGCTAGATGTATAGATCTGGAAGTCATCTGCATAGAGATGAGAATTTAACCCATGGGAGCTGATAAAGTCACCAAGTGAGAAAATGTAAAGAGAGATGAGAGCTCTGGGATATATTCATAGTCAGAGACCATGGTATGGATAGTCAACTAGCAATGAAGACTGAAAAGGAGTGGTCATACAGTAGAAGGAGAACAAAGAGAGAGCAATGTTATAAAAATACAGAGAGGAGAAAGTATCCAGGAAGAAAGGATGGGGTCAACAGTGTCAGTGCTACAGAGCAGTCAAGGAGGATATGGATTGAGAAAAGGCCATCAGATTTGTTAATTAATTTGTCAATTGGGAGCTTTGGAGACAGCAATTTGGGTTGAGTGATTAATTAGGAAGGCAAATGGCAAAGGACTGAGAAGTGAGAAAGAGGAGATGAAGTGTAAGGAATAAGTATAGACAGCTCTTGCTAGAAATTTCACTGGAAAGTGAGAAGAGATATAGGATGATAACTTGAGGGGATGGTAGGGTTTAATGAGAGGTCTTTTCCCCCAAATTCAGGAGACTTGAGCATATTTGTAGGCAGCAGGAAAGGAAGCAGAAGATAGGAAGAAACTGAATATTAGAAGGGTGTGTGATCATGGAGATGATCTCCTAGAGAAGATGTGAAAGGACAGGTTTAATGAACGGATTTAAGAGTACCTGTGTAAAGAGCTTTGGTGAGAAGGGCCACCTCATATGCAGAAATTAGAGTAAAGGAGGCATGTTATCCAAGAGATGAAGAGCAGGGTAAAAGAGGGAACTCACAGTGAATGGCCTTTATTTTCTCAGTAAAGTATAAGGTAGTCAGCTGTGAGGGTGGATACTTAAGGAAAGAAGAGAAGGTTAGGAATAGCTACTATGGGGGTGGGCCAGAAAATCAGTTAGGAGTAGTAAAAGGATTACTTTGGGCAGTGAGGTTCTAGTTGAGCTTAGATAACATAAATCAGTGGTGGATCCAGTAAGGAGGGTTCTATGATTTTCTCCAGCTCTATAATTAGTGACAAATGAGTAGGAGTGGAACAATTCAATGGTGGCATCCAAACCTAGAATGCACTTTCCTTCAGAACTGAACTAATGTGTTACCTCCTATATGAGGCCTTTCCAGATCCATCCTACCTCCCCCACAACCCAGCTAGGTGCTGCCCAAATTACCTGGCATTTATTGTGTATACATTTACGTGTATATGCTTTCTCCCCATACAGAATGCAAGATTTTTGAGAGCAGAAATGGTTTCCTCTCTGCCTTTGTATGTCTAGTACTTAACGCAGTGCCTGGCACATAGAAGGCACCAAATACATGTTTATTAATTGAGTCCAAATCAGATTTTATGACCTAAGACATTTGCCTCTGCATCCCTATGTTTGTTACTTGTACGGTTAAACACAGATATTCCTAAACTCACACAATTTTAGAGTTAGAAGGAACCTTAGAAATGATCTAGTATAATTATTTCATTTTACAGTTGGGGAAACTGTTGACAAGAGAGCTTCAGGGAATTATTTGCCTAAGATCAGACAGATTGGAATGAGCACATCTGGGACTTGAACCTAAGAGCTCTGACGTTCAATACTTTCTTTTAGGCTACCTCTCTACCTTAGTCTGAGCAAAACTTCAGAAAGAATGAAAAATATGGAGCTGCTCATAGTTGAGTCAATCAGCAAACACTGATTAAGCACCTATTATTTGCTATGCATAAGAGCAGAATTATCACAGAATCTCAGAGTTGGAGGGGACCTCAATCCAGTCAATTCATGAACAAAAATACTCTCTCCAGCATTCCTGACAAGTGGTCATCCAGCCTTTGCTTGAAGATTGCTAGTGAGGGGAAGTACATCCCAGCCCAAGACAGCCCATTCCATTTTGGGATAACTATTTGTCAGGAAATTTTCTTTTTATTGAACCCAAATCTGCGTCTTTAAATTACCACCCATTGTTTATAATCTTGCTCTCTGGGAATAAACAACAATATCCCATCTTCTGTATGATGACCTTCAAATACTCCATTCCATCTTTGCCTATATGTCTCAGATTCCAGCTCCTCCTCTTCCTTCTTGTGCCATAAATTGCTAAGGACAGGGGTTGCTAGGGGATGGCTGAACCCATTTCCCCTTATAGATTCTTTAGCAACATGTTGACCCAGATGAGATGGAGTCCAGTCTACTTTGACTTGTCAGGCAACTGGTCATGTTCTTTGGTAGCTGAGCCACCTCCTGCAAAGAGGGTCAGGTGGGGGGGGGGGGTCTGTTCCTACCATGCAGAGTTTTGTTTTGCTCATCAGTTTGTTTCTTTAAAAAGCTGCTGGCACTGGTTCTCATCACTCAAGAGTGAGGTAATTGGCTTGTTAGAATTCTCCTCCACCCGCTGTCGAGGAGATGTGAGAGAGCCCAATCCCAGGCAGAGAAATAAGTCTCTCACATATGCTTTTGAAATCATCCTGCATCTGCTTGCCTGACTGAAAAGCACATCAGGTAGTTTGGTCATGGCAGATGAAACATGAAAATGCAGGCGAGAGATAGGGCTCGCCCGCTGGCTCCCAGCAAGGGAAGGTGGCTGGTCATCATGATCTCACATCACAGAAAGCCTACGATCTGCCCTTGTTCCGAGCACTATGTCCCTATAAAAGGGTCCCTGATCTGATTACTGGCTTGCTTCTGGATTCTTGCCAAGATGCCATTGGCAGCTCTGTTACATCCAGAGTGGGAATAAGATCTAGTTGCTGGTAAGTAACACAAAAGGGTACCCTGCCTCTGGCTCTCCAGGGGGTAACTCCACCTTGACATCTCCCCAGCCCCAAGTACCACCAATACAACACATCCGAAATGGAGTTCAGGACCAAAATCCCCCCTCTTTGGTGCACCACTGTTCCACTTTTCTACCATTGTTCATTCACTTTTCCACCATTGTTCATTCACTTTTCCAAGCTCAAAACCTTTGACTCTTTCCTCTCCCTCACATTTGGTATTCAAAGCCTCCTTGTCATCTCTCCCATTCTTGCTTTCCTCTCTATTCCCACTGTAGCCCAGGGTAGTACATGTCCTTGGTACCACCCACCTGGACCAATGTAATCATTCCTCTTCCTCCTGCCTCCACTCTTTTCCTTTCCACCAATGCCAGGTTAATCTCCCTTATGTGCATATCTGGCTAGGTCAGCATTTTGCTCAAAAACCTTTAACGGTTTCCCACTGCTTTTGCTCATGTTACTCCCTATGCTTGGAATGCATTTCCCCTATGTTTCCAACTGCTGAAATTCTATCCATTCTTTAAAACCCAAATCCAATGCCATCTTTTCTAGACAGCCATCTCTACATTTCCAGTCATAAGGAGCATTTCTTCCTCAGAACTCATGTAGCACTTTGCAGTCAGTCAAAACTATTAAGTATACCTACTTCTTGCTATTATCTTTCCTTATAGCTATTTATGTCTTTGTCATGTCCCCCTACTAGACAATAAGTTTCATGTGGGCAGGAACCATGCCTTATCTAAACCTTGTCCTACCTTCAGTGCTTAGCTTAGTGTTCTTTATACAGTAGACACCTAATAAATGTTTGTTGGAATTGAATCAAAGTGGTAGCCAGGGAGAGGGGGAGAAGGGATGTGGGACCTCAAGGACTGTGGGAGAAACATTCCCCAAAGACCAAGGAAAAAGGTGTGGGAACAGAGAGGAGCTGGAGGGAACAGAGCAGTGTGCTAAATGAAGCCAGCTGTGGCTCCTTTCCCAGGCCATGCCAGCTGTTCCTCCTTCAGCTGACGGGGAAACGGCAAATTTCTGCTTTTGCAGGGAAAAGGCAATTCTGAATGGATCATTTCCTGAAAAGTTTTAAATTTATTTCCAGATGGAAAGATTTTGCAGACTGTGTTGGGGTTTTTTGTGGGTGGAGGGGGGAAAGTACAGAAAAGTACAGTAGGTGGAGTTGGTAACCATGAAGTAAAGGTTCAGGAATAGTCCCCTAAATTGTCACTGTTAATTTAAGTCTGGGGGAGCTGGATGGTACAGTGGATAGAGCACTGGCCCAGGAGTCAGGAGGACCTGAGTTCAAATTAGGCTTCAGACACTTACTAGCTGTGTGACATGGGGTAAGTCACTTATGGAAGGAAGGAAGGAAGGAAGGAAAGAAGGAAGGAAGGAAAGAAGGAAGATAGAAAATCTATGTTTGTATCCCTCCCAACTTCTAGTGCTTTCCTCCACTAAATCATCTCATATTTCCATCTATCCTCCAACTTTCAGAATTCTTCACCTAAGGGTCTTTTCCTGTTCACCATCCCCAGGACCAAACCAAGCCACAAGTTCCTACCTTGTACCTTCACAACACACCCCCAGGGACTTCTTTAGGTAGCCCACCTGGTATTCCCATCTCCTACTTCCCTACCAGACTCCCTTGTCCATACCTCTGCCTCTTCCTACCTGCTATGAGGTGGGCTTCCCGGGACACAACATAACAATGGGGTTGGATCTTGAAGAAGGACCTTCAATGGACCTTTGAGCAATCTCTGATACTCTACCTGGACTCACTCTTCAGAGATTATGATACTCCCATCTCCTCAAACTCTCTTTGTTCCAATGATTCTGAACACCTGACTACCAATATACAAATCCTGTTCCCTAACTGCCCACTCCTTAACTCTCATTACCCTCTCAGCCCTACTCCTCCAATATCCTACCGCTGTGATGTCCCACACCTTCCACTGAGCTCTCTGGAATGCCTGCCCCATCATTAACAAGCTCCCTTTCATTCTAAACCTTTTCCTTTTTTGCTTTTTTCATCTTTTGGCACTCACTGAGACGTTGCTCTCTTCTGATGACATTCCATCCCAGACCACTCTTTTCACCAGCTTTCTCATCCCCTCCATCACCCCAAACTTTGACTCACTGGTAATGGTGAGGAAGTTAGAATACTCTTTGCTTCCAATTGCCATTTTTAGAACCTCCTTCTATCACCATCACTCAGAAACTTCTCTTCCTTTGAGGTTCATTCAATACAAATTAATCACACAATCCAGAACCTGGCAGCTATCTACTAACTCCAGGAACATTCTCCTTCCTGAATGAGGTCAATGCCTGGCCCACAGTCTTCCTCTCCATCCCAATTCCTGTCCTCATACTAGGGCATTATGACACACATTTTGATGCTCCTTCAAATACCTTAACTTCAAAGTTCCTCAATATACTCACCTCCTCCGCTCTACCTCAACTATAGGCAGAGATGGTCATAGATTTCGCCATCATCCACCATGTTCTACTTACATGCTCAAGAACTCTGAATTTTCTTTTCCTGATCATAATCTTTCTTCATTCTATGTTTTTCTCTGACTTATGACTCCTTAACTGTGTTCTAAATCCTCACCGTGACTTCCATTCTTTCTGCCACTATGTTTGGTTTTTTTTTTTTTCTAGGTCATTACCATTGCACTGGCTACACTGCCCTACCATCCTTCCAGTGAGCCCGTTCAACTCTACCCTCAACCACACCCTGTCAAACTCCACCTTCTACCTCTTTTGATCCTATTCTCACACCACTGAACAGAGCAAGAAAAAGGCATGAAGCCTTGCTGATTGGATCCACTACAAATTAATCTTAGTGACCTCAACTGAGCCCATGCTATGGCAAGACAATCCTTTTATACTTCCTTAATTGATTTGCTGTCCCACTCACACTGTGGCCATTCTAAACCTTTTCATCCCTCCTCTAGCCCTCCTCTCTGCTGAGGACCTCACTTCACACTTTACCGAAAAAATGGAGATCATTTACTGAGTTCTCCCCTTTCTCCCCTACTCCTCATCTCACATCACTCAGATATGTTCCTCAGTATCTTTTCATTCATCCTGTCTCACATGAAGAGATCTTTCTTTTTGCCAAAGCCAACTTTTCAATATATGCCCTTGATGCTATCATCTCCTATTTGCTCCAGCAGATAGCCCCCACGTTATCCCTACTCTCTAATTTTTTCTCTCTCCCTATTGGCACTCCCTCCCTATCTCTCCCTATCTATTGGTTCCTTCTCTGCTGCCTACAAACATGTTCATATCTTCCCATCTTCAAAAAAAATCACTAGATTTAACCATCTCCACTAGCTACCATCTAATATCTCTGCTTCCCTTCTTGGTTACCCTTCTTCTTGAGAAAGTCATCTACATTAGATGCCTCTATTTCCTCTACCCCCACCTCTGTGATCTGGCTTCTAACCTCATCATTCATTCAAAACTTCCTTCTCTAAAGGTAGCAGTGGTTTCTTAATGGCTAAATCTCATGGCCTTTTCCCAGTCCTCTTTCTTCTTGACCTCTCTGCAACATTTGACATAGCTGATGACCATGTCCTCTTTCCTACACTTTCTTCTCTAGGTTTGTGTGACACTGTTCTCTTGCATCTTTCCTAAGACCACTGAGTGGTACAGTGAATAGAGTCACTGAACATAGTTCAAGTCTAGCCTCAGAAACTGACCAGCTGTATGACCTTAGGCAAGTCACTTAACCTCTATTTGATTCAGTTTTCCTCATCTGTAAAACTGGGATGATGATAATAACAGCACCTACCCCCCACCAAAGTTGAAATAATGTTGTACAGCACTTTGTAAACCTTAAAGAACCATATGAAATAATATTACTATTATCTGTCAGACCATTTCTCAGTCTCCATTGCTGGATCTCCATCCAAATCATGCCCACTAACTTCAGATGTCTTCCAAGGCTCTGTCCTTTGCCTCTTCTCTTTTTTGCTCTAGCATACTATCTTAGTTGGTGATTTCATCAGCCTCAATGGATTCAATTATTAGCAGCTAAGTGGTACAGTGAATAGAGCCTTAGACCTGCATTCAGGTAAGACATGAGTTCAAATCCAGCCTCATATATTTACTAACTGTGACTTTGAGCAGTCATTTAATGTTTGCCTCAGTTACCTCAACTATAAAATGGGAAATATAAGAGCACCTGCCTCCCAGGATTATTGTGAGGATCAAGTGAGATAATGCTGTAAAGTCCTTAGCACAGTTCCTGGCACATACTAGCTATTACCATCATCGTCATCACCATCATCTCTGTGTAGATGATTCCACATCAGGAGATCTAGTCCTATCTCTGCCCTGAGCACCAGGTTTCCATCTCCCACTGCCTTTTGGACATCTCCAAATGGATGCTGCATAGACATCTTAAGCTTAACATACCCAGCACAGAACTCATTTTCTTTCCCCTAAAATATGCCCCTCTTCCCAATTTTTCTATTGCTTTCAAAGGCACCACATCCTCCCAGTCATCTGGGTTCTTAACATCACTGTCATCTTTGATTCTTCATTCTGACTCATGCCCCCACTCCTCCATACTCAATCTCTTGTCAAATTTTGTCACAATCTTCCTTGTATGTGTAGTCTTCTCTCTACTCACACAGCTAGAAGCGTACTTCAGGTCCTCATCACCTCTCCCCTGGAGTATCACGATCTCCACTCCAATCCAGCCTTCATTTCATGGACAAAGTGACTTTCCTGAAGCATAATGTAAATCTGACCATGGCAGCACCGCCCCCCAGCCCCCTTATTAAACTCAAGTGGATCATATATTAAAAACTCTGTTTGGCATTTAAAGCCCTTTACAGTGTAATCCCACCCTTCCTTACCAGTCTGCTTACGCTTTACCACCTTGTTGGTAATCTATGGTCCAAGCACATTGGCCAACTGCTTTTGTTTGCACATGACAGTCCATGTCCTGACTCTGCTTTTGCATTGGTTGTCATCATGCCTAGAAATGCTTCATCCTCATTCACAAATACTTCTTCCCTCCGAGATCACCTTCCATATACTCTGTATACAAGTGTGTATCTAATTATTTACATGTTTTCTCCCCAACTGGACTGTGTGGAGGGAATGTCTTTTGCCTTTGTGTCCCTAACACATAGCATGGGCCTTGTACATCATAAGTAGTTAATAAATTAGTGCTGACTGGCTGACATATCTCACTTCAGAAGAGATAAAATAGAATGATTGCAGCTCCTTGGAGAGAGAGAATGTTTAGTTTTTCTCCTGGTATTCCCAATGCACAGCATTTAGCATTTAATAGGCACATAATCAATGAATGATTGATTATATTGCCAGCCATGGCCTCTTTCCTCAGCTCCAGACAGATGATCATCAGTTCACTAGGTATCCAAAGTCCAGGTTTTCTATGTTCCAGTCAAGTGGGTGAAAGGTCTGTAGATCATTACATGGGAGTTATATTAAAATTAGTTGGTAAATTAAATACCTTTAAGGTCCCTTCCAAATCTAAGTTCTATCATCTCCAACTACATGCAGGATGTCCCTTTGGCACCTCTTGGTAGATCTAGAGTGGAGAGAATTAGACTATTTGGTCTAATTCCATCATTTGACAGATGAGACCACTGAATCCCAATGATTTGTTCTAAGTGAAATAAGTTGCATACATCAGAGCCTAGATTTGAACTTGAGTCTCCTAATTCCATAGCCAGTATCCTTCCTATTGAACCATACCACCTCAAGCTCACACTGCCCAAAACTGAAACTGTTATGTTTCCACTAAACCTACTCCTCCTTCCAACTTCACTATTTCTTCCAGTGATGTAACCCCATACCTCCCATATTCCTGACTTTGGTGCTGAATTTGATTCTTCCCTCTCCCCTACCTTCCAACCCAAAGCATTTCTCAAGCCCTGTTGACCTGCCCCTAGAAAAGCTCCTTCATCCAGCTCTTCTTAAGACAGTCTTAAATGTTTCTAATCATTTGTAAGTCTTTTGATTATTCAATAAATCGAAGATCAAAATCCTTTTTAAAATGGAAAACACCTTAAATATTCCTCAGATCTATGATTTTATTGAAGTACTTGGTCCCATCAATGACTTCATGCCTTAGTTACAGGGGTGAGGAACCTGCAGCCTGGAAGCCACGTATAGATTTCTAGGTCCTTGGGGGCAGTCTTTTGACTGAGTCCAAGTCTTACAGAATAAATCATTTTGGATGGCGGAGTAGAAACAGCTCATCCAAGCCACTCTGCCCCCAGATTCCCCCCAAACTATGTAAAAGGGGACTCTGAACAACTTCTGGAGCCCCAGCACCCACAGAATGACACAGAGAAGCTAACCTCCCGCTGAGGACAGCCCAGCAGCCCTGCAGGAAGGACCAGCACAGCGGTCTGGGAGCCAGCAGCACGCAGAGCACAGAGCACAGGAAGCGGAGCCGAGCGGAGCCCAGGTCCCTGTGAGCCAAGGTTTTAGCCCCAGGGCGGCAGGGCCAGCAGCCGGCTGGAGGAACCCCAGAACACCAGCAGCTGTGGCGACTCCAGAATTATCAACATAGACATGCCTAGGACAAAGTAAGAGGTTAGTGTCCTATGGACTTTGGGACCTGTATTTGGGGAATGCGTCAGCTCCCTCCCCTGGGGGCTAGAAGCCGCTGAGGAGACACGCCATTTTGTAGTTTTCATAGGCATTTCCGGCTCCCAGCCTACAAATCGTGGGGAGATCCAGCGATCAGTCTTGGGGGGTAATCGCTCTTGCTTTAACCTCCCTGGATCTGGATTGTGATCTAGGGTGGAAGTTGTGGGTGGGTTTACAGCTTGCCAGAAACGGAAGTTGCCCCCCACACGTTCGGGACGAAAATTCCTCTATCTGGCCTTAAAGCCATAGTGTGGCAACAAGCCCAAAAGTCAAGCAATTAAGTGGCAACATGCCAAGGCAAAGGAAACAGAAAAATGCAACCCTAGACTCCTATTTGGGGGCATAGAGCGGGAAAAGGACTGTGAGGTCAGAAGTCCTGCTCCAAAAGCCCCAGGGGAAAACATGAGCGGGTTGCAGGCCATAGAGGACCTTGAGAAGGACTTTAAAAATCAAATAAGAGAAGTGGAGGAAAAATTGGAAAGAGAAATGAGAAGGATGCAGGAAAAGTATGAAATGAGGGTCAACAGACTGACTGAGGAAAACAACACCTTAAAAAATAGACTAACTCAAATGGCAAAGGAGGCCCAAAAGGGCAATGAGGAGAAGAATGCCTTAAAAAGTCGAATTTGCCAGATGGAAAAAGAATCTCAAAAGTTCACTGAGGAGATTCATTCCTTCAGAGTTAGACTGGAGCAAATGGAAGCTAATGACTTTATGAGAAATCAAGATGCTGTTAAGCAGATCCAAACAAATGAAAGATTAGAAGGCAATGTGAAATATCTCATGGGAAAAACCACTGACCTGGAAAATAGATCCAGGAGAGACAATTTAAAAATTATTGGACTACCTGAAAGCCATGATCAAGGAAAGAACCTAGAAATCACCCTTCAAGAAATTCTCAAGGAAAACTGCCCTGATGTTTTAGATCCAGAGGGTAAAATAGAGGTTGAAAGAATCCACAGATCACCTCCTGAAAAAGATCCCAAAAAGAAAACTCCCAGGAATATTATAGCCAGGTTCCAGAATCCCCAGATCAAGGAGAAAATACTACAAGCAGCCAGGAAGAAACAATTTCAATATTGTGGAAACACAATCAGAATAGCCCAGGACCTGGCAGCTTCTACACTGAGGGATAGAAGGGCATGGAATATGATATTCCAGAGGGCAAAAGAACTGGGAATGAACCCAAGGGTCACCTACCCAGCAAAACTGAGTATTTTGTTTCAGGGGAAAATATGGTCATTCAGTGGAATAGAGGACTTTCAAGCATTCTTGAGGAAAAAACCAGAATTGAATAGAAAATTTGACATCCAGACACAAGAAGCAAGAGATGCCTGAGAAGGTAATCAGGGAAAAGAAATCAAAAGGAACTTATCAAAGTTGAACTATTTACATTCCTATAGGGAAAAACAATAACTGTGAGTGATGATATCTTTCTCACTATGAAAATAATGGAAGAAGGGTGTGTGGTCATATGAATACATATGTGAATGTGTGTGTCTATGGATAGAGGGCATAGGTTGAATTTGTTGGGAAGGGAGAATACTCAAGGGATGAAATTATGAGGTGAGAGAGGAAAGTGGCAAGAGGAGATGGGGAAAGACAGGGTAGGGTAAACTATCTCATGTAGAAGAAGCAAGGGGAAGTAGTTGCAAGGGAGGGGGAGAATAAGAAGGGAAAAAAAAGGCAAATCCACATTCTCATTGAATTTGGTTCAGGGAGAGAATGACATACATACTAAATGGGATATCTCAACCTGCAGCAGAATAGGGGGAAGGGGGATGAGAGGAGGGATGATTGATGGGGGGGCATCCTTGGGGGGAGGGGAGGTTGGAAGTACCCACTATAGAAGAGGGACAGGATCATGTAGGGAATGGACCAGGTGGGGGGTGGGATGAGTGGGAGGGAATTATAAGCAGCCTTGTACACTATATCTACTATGATAATGTTTTGCATAGCTAGACATGTACAACATATACTGAATTACTTATCTCCCCAGAGGGAATGGGTGACAAGGGAGGAAGGAACTGGATCTGAAATTCGAGGTCTTAAGATTAAATGTTTCAAATATATATAAATACTATTATTAATACTCTTTTGCTTATAATTGGGAGATAAGATGTGCAGGCATTGAGACACAAAGATTCACCTTCCTCTAATGGAGAGGTCGAAGGGGGTGTGGGAGAGGATAGGGGAGAGAGCAGATTGGAGGAAGCAATGTCTTGTGGGACTGCTGTTCTGGGAGGGTGGGTAGGGGAAAAACAGGGGGGAAAAATGATTGTAACTCAAAATCTGACGGAAATGAATGATGCAATACAGAAGTTAATAAAGCATTTGTTTAAAAAAAAAGAATAAATCATTTTATTGAGGGGATTTTTTCTGTGAAGTTTGGATTCAATCAAAGGGCCACCCTTGAGGACCTAGAGGGCCAGCCACATGTGGCCTCCAGGATGCAGGTTCCCCACCCCTGCCTGAGTGGTAGAAGGTTCTGGTGAACTGCTGTAGTTGACAAAGTTAATCTCCAGGTAGGCCACTTCTTGCTGCCAAGCATCTCCAAAGTGAACTAGGCTGGTTCTTCTTGAGACATCAGATTCAGGTATATATGGGAAATGCTTCTGCCTTGTTAGAATCTGCAGGCATAGCACTTAAGGACCCAAGCTGGTTGACCACCACCCTACCAGGAGACATGATTATCAGAATTATTTTGATTTTTCACAATTTCAATAACTTACTCAACTCTCAGGTTTTTCTGGACATGTGCAAAGGATTCAGAAGGTTGGTTTGTTTTTTGTTTTTTTTTAAGCCTCCCAGTTAAAAAAGATCTACCTTGAGAGTGGGAGGTGGGTGTGGTAGAAAGAACTTTGGATTGAAGAGTCAGAAGTTCTGTATCTCACCCAGAAGTTCTTAACTTCTTCTCCATAGATTACTTCTTCCCTATTTGGGGCACCCCCCCTCCAAGGTTCCATAAATAGATTTAAAGGGGTCTGTGACCTTAAAAGGTCATCTTTAGTTAAAGCATTACATCTTAATTTTTCTTCAGCTTTGGTTTCCTTTGTTATCTTATGTATTTTTTTCATGCATTCAAAAGCATTATTCTGAGAAGGGGTAAATAGGCTTCATCAGACTTTCAAAGGGATCTGGGACACAATACACATTCAGAAGCCCTGCTCTAACCCAAGCTCTAACTCATGGGTGGCCATGAGCCGGCTATATTCTTCTCAGCTAAGCTCATTCATAAAATGAGGCCAGTGTTATTTGCACTGCCTACCTCACAGGATTATTATGAGGAAGCGTTTTGTGCCATGTAAGGTGCTATAGAAACAGACATTATTATATTGTTGTTGTTGTTTCCTGAGGCATATTTGAAGTATGGTCTTAACTGGAGGGGAAATCAAAAGTCCTTTCCAACCCTGTGACTCTCTATATGTGGTCCAAAAAAAGACAAAACAAAAACCAGAAAACCCTTCCCCATCTTTAAGCACCACTGAGGGCCCATTAGAAAGTCTACAAAGCATGATGACTTATGCGTCCCTTCCCATTGAAGCCTAATTCTCCTGCTCACTCCAGAAGCCCTGCTGACTAAACCAGCCTTTGAATAAGAGTTACAAGGCACAAACAAACAAACAAATAAATAAGTAAATAAATAAATAGATGACACTTTCGGCAAAGCCTGATTTTATAGGAGAATTTTCAATCACAAGCAGGCTGTTGATCTGACAGGCCTGAAATGTCACATTAGTCAACAATGCTGATGGAGAGCCCATTGTATGCAGAGGACGCCACTCTACCATATGGGTTCATGCTTCATCTGGGCGGCATAAGGATGCTTCACTATAAGCTGTAAGTCGAGTGCTGCCCACTCAGGTTGTTTCTAAGTTGGATTCGGTGGAGTTACTCACTGCACAATAGATTAAACCCATCCTACCCCATCCCCCCCACCGGCTTTCAAGGGGGAAGATAGACACGACATGGTGTCTCTTGGCAATCTCATCTCCACCCAGATGACTTAGATCTGTTATCACCAGCCTGATCTGCCTCCTGAGCTGGGAGCCTGCAGGGCTGAGATGGAGGAGTAGCACCAGATCACTCTCAGGACCCGTCTTTCTCTAAATCCTATGAGCCAATGATATCCAACTGCTTCCAGGTTATTTCTAATGAGATGTTCCTCGGCCCTTCCATGTCCAAATGACATGGTATTAGAATCAGGACTTCTGAGTTTAAGTCCAAACCTCTTTCTGCTGCCACATCCTTCCAGCCCCACCCCACTCCCATATTTCCTTTTAATTAGGAGGTTTCCGCCCACATTTGCTTCGCTTTCTGACCTCACTATTTCTGCCTAGGGTTCCACCATTCATCCAGTCTCCCATGTTTACCATCTTGGAATCTTCCCTATTTATCACCTTCTATATCTGATCAATTGCCAGGCCTCATCAATTGCCCTCTGAAATACCTCTTTCCTTTACCCTGTTCTTTTCATTCCCACTTCCATAGCCCAGTTTCACGGCCTTACCACCAACTGCCTGGGCCAGGGGTGTGGAACCTGCAGCCCGGAGGCCACATGTACCCTTAGGGTCAGAGGTTCCTTACCCTGGCTGGGCTATTACAATAATTTTCTAACTAGTTTTTACCACTACCAGACTCTGTCCCTTCCAGTTATCCCCTGCATGGGATACCAGTTAGTTTCCCTATGCACAGGCACTCTCTTCTCAAAGCCCTGCAATGGAGTCCTGTTGTTTCTGGCACTGCCCTCTCTTCCTGCCCTTATCTCACACAGTTCCCCTCCAAAGGTGGGGTGACTAAGGGTGACCTCAGGGAGCCCTCTGCTTACACCTCTCCTGAACTCCAGATAATGCACTTTGTACTAAAGTTATCATGTGTTACCTCACTAGATCATAAGCTCCATGAAGGCAGGGATACTTTTTCTCTTTCTTCCAATAACATAGTATTCTCTGCATATAGCAAATACTAAGAACATGTTTGGGGAATTGAATTGAACTGAACTGAATTGCTGTTGTTTGTCCTTCATTCTCAAAGAGGACCAATGACATCAGGAGGTTTACGTCTTGACTTGCAAGTGAATTGGACTTAAGTGACACAGGGCTGTGCAAAGTTATCAGCCTCACTTTCTCCTCCAGAGTCACTGGGAGTCAGTGGGGGAGCAACAAGCAAGGAAATATATACAAAGCAAGCTATAAACAGGATAAATAAGAAATAATAAAAACTGATACTGAGTTAGGCACAGAAAAATAGAAAAATATCTCAGACCCTCCCCTCAAGGAGTTTTTATTTTACTGGGAGAAATACAACCCATTTACAGAGAAGTAAGTAGCAAATAACTTAAAGAGTGAGTGAGAGGGGCGGCTAGGTGGAACAGTGAATAGAGCACTGGCCGGCCCCAGACACTTAACACTTATTAGCCGAGTGACCTTGGGCAAATCACTTAACCCCAAGTGCCCCTCCAAAACAAACAAAGAAAAGAGTGAGTGGGCACTAAGTTAACTGCTGTTTGCCTTAGTTTTCTCATCTATGAAAGGAGATAATAATAATACCTAACTCACAGGGTTGTCGTGAGGATAAAAGAAAACAATATTTGTAAAGCACTTTGTAAACTTTAAAGTACCATATAAATGCTAGCTATTGACGTTGTTAACCTCCTCCTCCTCTTCCTCCTCCTCCTCCTCATCAATCATCATCATCATCATCATCATCATCATCAATTAAGCCTGGACAAGCAGGTGGGAACCAGTTTGTAAAGGGCTTTAAATGTTAGGCTGAGGAGATTCTATTTCATAATAGAGTCAATAGAAGAGATGAAAATTTCTGAATTGTAGTGCAACATGATCAGATCTCTGTGTTAGGAATATAAATTCAGCAGCTGGTGGAGGTGGGGTTGCGGCAGGGGAGATAGATTGGAAAGGGGAGAGCCTGGAAGCTGTGGGGCCAATTAGGAGGCTTCTGCAATCATCGAGGCAATGGGTAATGAGAGCCTGAACCAGAGTTAAAGCTATATGAGTGAAGAGAAGAAGGAGGATTAAGAGATTGTGTGAAACAAACCTTGTTACCTGATTGGGTGGGGGGAGGCATGATGAGAGGAAGGGAAGAGGCCAGTATGACAAGCAGGCTGTGGACTACGGTGGCTGGAAGGATGGTGATGCCCTCACTTGAAACAGCAAAGTTTAGAGAAGGGATGGGCTTGGAGCAGGGAGCCAACATAATGAGTTTCATTTTGTGTGCTTTAAATCCAAGATGCTTATAGGAAATCTAGGTCTGGGTTCTAGATCTATATTCAGAGCCAGAAGGGACCTTAGAGGCTAAATCGTCCAATCATCAATTGGTGATTTAAAATGGGAGTTCACTAGAGATGTTGAGTTTACACTAAGTGAAACTTTGGGGCAGATAGGTGGCTCAGTGGACAGAGGGCTAGGCTTGGACTCAGGAAGACCTGAGTTCAAATCCAGCCTTAGATATATACTAGCTTGTGGAGCCCTGGGCAAGTCATTTAACCCTCTTTGCCTCAGTTTCCTCATCTGTAAAATGAACTAGAGAAGAAAATGGAAAATCACTTTCAGCAAATTATTTTCTTTCTCTGGGCTTCACCTTATTAAGTAACCACTATGTGTCAAGCCCTGAGCTAAGTGCCAAGAAAACCCCAAATGGGGCCATGAAGAGTTAGACATGACTGAACAACAACAGAAACTCATAAACTTTGAGCAAGTTTTTTGACCTTTCTGGGTGGTGCTCTCTCTTTCTCTCTCTCTCTCTCTCTCTCTCTCTCTCTCTCTCTCTCTCTCTGTCTGTCTGTCTTTCTCTGTCTCTGTATATATGATCTCTAAAGATCTAAATCTATAATTCTATCAAATAACTTTTTATTCAGTTAGGGAATAAGGTTTCTATGTAAATTAATTTTATAGATAATTGAAGTTTATACCTTTTATAACCAAAACTCTTTATTTCATCCACTTACATTAAAGTCTTTGTCAAGCGCTTAACACATTTTCTCACCCCTTTAAACAGGGCTAAGACATATACAATAGAACCATTTCTTGATCATTTAGCATAATTATTCTGACCATTAATTATTATGTAGCAGACTAAGGAGAATAAATCTTATACTTCAGTTTCTAGCAGCCCTGCCCCCTGCTTCCTTTGATCTGCTCTCTTAATCCAATTAAATCAGGGAACTTAATTTTATACTCAGTTCTAAACCACTCCCTCTTCCCCCTTCCTCTTTTGAGAAGGGTTCCATACCTCTTCTATGGAGTAAAGTGCATGGGCTTTATGACAATTGTTTTCCACAGAGACTGCTTTTGTCCACTTCTTTTTTTATCTGGAAATCCAACCTCAGGATAAAGAGGAATGTCACTATCCTTCAGGATTTATGTTTATATTTATTATATCTATATATATATTTATGATAGAGCCTAGAACTAAATACCAAGAGATCTGGGTCACCAGGAGATCTTTGCCCCTCCTTGAGAACTGTGTGACATTCAGCAAATTACTTTCTCTCTCTGGGCTTCAGTTTATTGAGTGCCTTCTATTTGTCAGGCCCTGTGCTAAGTGCCAAGGATACAAAAAGAGGCAAAAGATAGTCCCTGCCTTCAAGGAGTTTATAATCTAATGAGAGACAACAAGCAAACAAATATATATAAGCAAGTTAAATAGGAAATAATCAACTGAGGGAAGACATTAGACTTAAGAGGAGTTGCAACAGGCCTCCTGTATAAGGTGGGGTTTTTAGCTGGGAAGTCAGGGAAGCCAGGAGGTTCAGGTGAGGAGGGAGAGCATTCCATGCTTTCGAAACTTGTAAAAAGAGAGGGTTGAACTAGGTGGTCACCCAGATCCTTTCCAGCTGTTTTCATAGACTATATTAGGAAAATAATGTCAAATAGCCACACTGCTTGTCCCACGTATGCAAAATTATAGAATGTTGATGCTGGAGAGGACCTTTGATGTTGTTGTTCAATAGTTTCCTTTATGGCTGACTCCTTGCTAACCCCATTTGGGGTGTTCTTGGCAAAGATACTGGAGTAGTTTGCCGTTTTTCTTCTCCAGCTCATTTGACAGATGAGGAACTGAGGCAAACGGGGTTAAGTGACTTGCCCAGAGTCACAGAGCATACTGGTCTGAGGCCAGATTTGAAGTCAGGAAGATGAATCTTCCCATACTCTGTCTACCCTGCCACCTAACTGCCTTCAGGTGTCACTCCTAAAATCAGATTTATAGAATTTCAGAATTGGAAGTGACCTCAATAGCTGTCTAGTCTAATCTATTCTAGGGGAACAAGTTCCTTCTACAATATGCCCAATGCAGATAATAATAGCACCTGCCTTCCAGGATTGTTGTAGGGATAAAATGAAATAAACAAAAAGAATTTAGCACAGAGCCTGGCACATAGCAAGTGCTATATAATATAATGTTAGTTATTATTGTTAATATGACTATCATCATCATCATCAGCCTCTGCTTGAGACTCCAGTGAGAGGAAACCTATTACCTCCATATACATCCTATTCAACTTTTGGAGAGCTCCAGTTCTTGGGAAATTTCTCCTTAAAGCAAGCCTCAGTTTGGCTCTTTGCTTTATTCACTCCCTGTATTTAGGAGAATTTTCTACCTGGCACTCCCACTGCCTAAATGACAGCAATGGCCAGGAGGGAAGAATTTAAGTGGTGGAAAAAACCCCATCCTGCAAGCACCATGATAAGGAGTGTTTAATGATAAGTGAGAATCGGTGTCACAAAGGGCTATCTGAATAAGAGTAAAGTGGAGGCTGAAACACACAAAAGCAAGCTGGCCAACAATGGCTCTAAAGAATCTGGGGAATCTTCTCATGGGAACCTTGAAAGGGAAGGCAGAACCAATGTGTATAATGGGCAACTGTCTCTTTGCAGAGAGACAGTACAAAGCCAGACCACCAGTTTCCATTCTTACAGGACTCAGGCAAACGTTTATTTTCCCCTCATCCTTTCTTTCTCTGCCCCTTTGCCTCAGCCCACTGAAACCACCCAGGAGCCTTTTTCCTTTTAATTGGGATTTTTATCAAACAGCCTTTCACCTAGGAACAGAAGGAGGTGGGCTCTCAGCGAAATCCAAGCTATAAATGGAAGATAACCATAGGCACCAGAATGTTCCACGGGAAACTGGTAGGGCTTGTCTTCCCCACACAGAGCACAAAAGATGTTCAGAAAGATCTAGGCAGCCATTCCCATCAATGCTAATCAGGGATGCTGATAATAAGGTTAGGAACCTATTCAGGCAATAAACTTTCCTAGTGATGGGAACCTAACCCAGGGTTCTCTTTAAAAAAAAAAAAGGGTTTGCATGTTTTGCTCTGTCCTTCCTCCATTCTGGTCTCATCTGGTCTCCAAGAGATTGTAAGTATGACCGAAGGTTGTTAGTTTAGATAGATGAATTTTTGGATGGTCATGGATATCAAACACTGAGTGGGTTACAGAGATACACCATCAAAGGTCCTTCCCTAGATATAGACACATATTGACTTTGGGACCATGGACAAATCACTTACCTCCTCAGGGGCCCAAGCCACACTCAGACTTAAATTGAAGCGCACACACAAATCAACATTAGTAGAGGGAGTTCTCTTACTGAGAATTTACCAATTAAGTCAAAGATTTGTAGGAGGGAAAAAGGCTACAAACCATTCTCTCTAGGAGGGTTAGGTAGAAGTCCTTGCTAGAGGCAAGGAATAGACTGGGTGACATCCTTTGTCCATTATGAACAACTGAAAATGAGAGGTAGTTTGGCATACACTGAATGGAGAGGTGAACTTAGAATAAGGAAAACCTGGGTTCAAGTCTTGCCATTGTCACATATTAGCTCTCTGTTGTTGTTGTTCAGGTGTGTCTGACTCTTTGTGACCCTATTTGAGGGTTTTGTTGGGAAAGATACTGGAGTGGTTGACAATTTTCTTTTTGGTTCATTCTACAGATGAGGAACTGAGGAAAACAGAATTAAGTGACTTGTCCAGGGTCGCACAGTTAGTAAGTGTCTGAGGTTGGATTTGAACTCATGAAGATGAACCCAGTGTTCTATCCACTGCACCATCTAGCTAACCTCTTAGGTTTGTGATCAGGGACAAGTTACTTAACTTCTCAATGCAACTCTCTAGGATAACAAGTTACAGAGAAATTGACTATCTACATGTGGAAAGAATTTCCACACTGAGAGCTCCCCATATTATTAAATCATAGGTTCAGACTTGTAGATGTATATATATAAACATGCATCCATTTCTTATCCTACCTTACAAGATTATGAGTTCTCTAAAAGTAAGGACCTGTCCTTGCACATAGTGGGCACTTTATAAATGTCTGCTGAATTAAATTGAATGACCTTTAAAGGTCCTTTCTATCTTGATGAGTGTGTTTTGCCTTGACTCCTATTAATTCAGGCAAAAAGAGGAGTCTTTTTTAGTGGAAAGAACACTGGATATTGAGTCAAGAGACCTACGTTTGCAGCATCATAGGTGGCACCATAGTGCACAGAGTGCTGGGTCTGGAATCAGGGAGACTCATCTTCCTGAGTTCAAATCCAGCCTCAGAAATTTGCTGACTATGTAACCCTGCATTGGATCTGGAATCAGGAAGACCCAAGTTCAAATCTAGCCTCAGATACTAGGCTCACGTCCCTGAGCAAGTTGCTTTACCTCTGTCTTCCTCAGTTTCCTCATCTGTAAAATGAAAATTATGATAGCATCTACATCACAGGGCTGTTGTGAAGATAAAATGAAGGTAATATTTGTAAAGCCCCATATAATGGGGGTGATGGGATGATGTTCAGTCTTTCATTTCAGTGGTGTCTGACTCTTTGTGACCCCATTGGGGGTTTTCTTGGCAAAGATACTGGAGTGGTTTACCATTTCCTCTCCACTTCATTTTACAGATAAGGAAACTGAGGCAAACAGGGTTAAGTGACTTGCCCAGGGTTACACAGTCAGTAAATCTTGAAGTTCTTTTGGCCATTCAATTCTAAAGCCAGAAGAGGACCTGGAAAGCCATCAAATCCAATTTCTTCATTTTATGGATGAGGAAACTGAGGCCCAGTGAAGTAAAATACCCAAAATCACACAGCTAGTATATTTCAGAGGAGGGAATTTGAACCCAGGACTTCTGACTCCAAAGCCAGCCTCCTCCTTTGTTCCATTTCTGAGTCAAGAGCAGGGAGTTCCCTAAATCCTGTTCTTCAGTTTAGCTCATAGGATTATCACTGAGGCTTACTCAGAAACATACTCCAAACAATTATTTAGAAGCTAAAAGTTCTATCCTGAATGGATATGGACAGTTCAATCCTGAAAGAAAAGGCTATTTAAACACTGTAATATATCATGTGCAATGTAAGGTGTCAGACATGCAAACCAGGGAATGAAAAGTCAGAGCACTGTTAATGGAATAGTGTGTTTACTATTTTCACATTGCAAGAAAAGGGCTAAAAAAAACCCACCAACCCAACACTGCTTCTTTTTTCCAGTAACTCTGAACACTGAGAAAAGGTACAGGTGCAAGTAGAGATAGAGTTGAAGGAGAGGTTCCTTATGCATCTTCCCTATCCAGTTTGCTAATTTTCTAAAAGAACACAAATATTTCTATTATTTTGGCTTAAAAGATCATTCCCCTATTAAAATCTAAACACCTTCAGGAATTGGCTTAAGGCTTCAGTGAGCTTTCAGTGTGAATTAAAGTTATGAGATCCTTTCCTGAAGGCACGGTTGTGATAGGAGAGAGGGGAGAGAGTAGAACACTGGAGGGGAGAATGGATGAGGGAAGAAGAGAAGTCCCACTAAAAAGGAAATATGGCATATAAAAGGAATTCTGAGGTCCATAAGTAGAAAAATGCCAATTTTGCCAAATATAGAAACCTTGAAAATTCAGAACACCTGTGCTCAAATCCTATTTGTACCACTTACTATCTATGTACCAAGGGTAAGTCACTTAACTTTTCTGGGTTTCAGTTTCCTTGTCTATAAAGTGATGGGATTGGATTTGATAATCTCTACATTCCCTTTCAGTTCTGTCAACCTGTGAACTACCACAAGGCTGGGGGTTGATTGGGTCAATCAATCACCCAACCCACTTAAAATAACTAACATAATAGTTAGCCCTGATATCTTGATGGCTTTTCTGGTCCCATTCTAGCTTTAGAGCTGAATGGTCAAAAGAACTTCAAGACCATCTCTATTGAATCAATCAGTCAAAGACATTAAATTAAAGTACACACTGCCATCCTCTACAGTTTTTCCATAAAATAGCAAGTCAATTTGGAACCAAATATTCAAGTGTTTGGCAGCTTAGAGAAGACAGCCTTCCCAGCCAAGCCCTTTTGAAAAGGAATCACTTAGGGAGAAGGTGGAATAGATTCTCTGTCTCCTCCTCACCCATTTGACCAGAGAATGATCTTATGAACCTCAGAGGATCAGAGGATTTCATCTTCTTATTGGTGTCAGAACAGTGTACCCAGATCAACTTATGACAATGTTTGCACTGGCAGTCAAGACCAAACTAGATATAACAAGGAAAGGCATCTTCAAGGATTCTACAAGAACCCCAGAAGAAACTACTCCATGCCTGAGGGGAACTTTATGAGTATCCCCACAAATGGGAGAAAAGAACTTCCAGCAACCAGGAACTGAGTTACCCCTTTGTCAATGTGCTTCCTAAACTTGGGTCCATTTTTGTTTTTGTGTTCTGTGTGTACTGGTGGGAGAATATTTCACAGGCTTGGGGGGTGGGGGAGGAGATGGTATTTTCTACCAATCATTTTTACTATAACACTGTAATAAATGTACTCACTGTTCCAAAAGCTAATGAAGTCTATTTGATTAATTGATATCAACTGATATCAACTGATAATCTTGGGAGGTGTGTGTGTGTGTGTGTGTGTGTGTGTGTGTGTGTGTGTGTGAGTGAGAGAGAGAGAGAGAGAGAGAGAGAGAGAGGGAAAACACATTGATGAGGGACTTGTGATTGATGGTACTAGATAACCACTTCCAATCATTTAGGGTCCCCAAGTACCCCAAGGGGTGATATGGCAGTTGCCCTCTGGGGACTCAACCTACCAATGCAAGTAAGATTGGGAAAATATACCCTGAACTGTTCTATATATAATACTTTGCAATTTTTTAGATAGATTTATGATTTCATTGGTATAGGGATTCCTAATGAATGATTCATAATGAAGGAATTTATTTTACCAGTGAAGAGGCACTCCAGAACTTATAGAGAGTTGCCTAGAGACACTGGGAGGTGGCAAAACTTGAACTCAGGTCTTCTGGACTCTGAGATCAGTTCTCTCTATTTACTAGACAAGCTGCCTGTCAGTAAATATACTTTGTAAATACCAAAAATATATAAATGTTTAATACTACCGTGTTAGAATCATTTATACTTAAAATCCCTTTTGACTCTAAAACTTAGAAAAGAAGAAAGTGAACAGAGCACCAGCCCTGAAGTCAGGAGGACCTGAGTTCAAATCCAGCCTCAGAAACTTAACACTTACTAGCTGTGTAACCTTGGGCAAGTCCCTTTACCCCAAATGCCCTGCCCTCCCACCTCTAAAAAGCAGAAAGAAAGAAAGAAAGAAAGAAAGAAAGAAAGAAAGAAAGAAAGAAAGAAAGAAAGAAAGAAAGGAAGGAAGGAAGGAAGGAAGGAAGGAAGGGAGAAGAAAAAATTTCTTTCTTTCTTTTTTGCTAATAAGATTAAGTGTGATGGAGTAGAAAGAGTGATATTCTTATGTGGAGATGTTCCAGTCTTGACCCAGTTACTTATTGCCTCTATGATCTTGAACAAATCACTTCTCAGGGCCACCCTTCTCTCACCTGTAAAATGATGAAGCTGAACTATATGACTACTAAGTCCCCTTCTATCTCTAATATTCTCTTGTTCTAGGCCCTTGGGCAGTTCCCTTTATTTCATCTGTAAAATGGGAGAATTCCTATAGGGCTTAAATGAGATCATGTACATAAGACAGTGTGACCTTAAAACCTGAAGAAAGGTGGGCCAGCTCATTTGATCTCAAGTCTTACAGGAGGCTTGTGTAGAAATCTCTCTACAAGAACACTGGCAAACACTACAATCCCAGAGTGGCTTATGTTGAAAGAGGCCTTGAAAGCCATCCTCTTACCAGAAGCCCAAACATATTCTTGCCACGGTAGGGAAAGGGCCTAATAAATTCTGACTGCTAGGCCCCACATTTCTCAGCAAGCAGAGCCTCCTGGGAACCCTTATCCTCTCAGCCTTCCTGTCAGACAGGTGGACTGCCATACACGCAGCTTCATCTGGAGGCCAAAGCACACAGCGAACAGATTACAAATTAGATTTTTTTGGGTAGCTGGGGAGGTATGTTATGAATCAAAAACCAAGCCTAAGACTGGAGCATCAGAAGTCTGCAGCCAAGTGCAAAAGAACAGTTCTTCCCCCACCTCCCACCCCTCAATGGTATTAGAACCACCGGCATATTGATTCGTGTGTGCAGCAAACTACCAGTTGGGATGTTATGGGAGTGCCAGGTGTATTTGTCAATCATGAAAGAAAAAGAGAAGAAAAAAAAGAAAGCCCAAATAGGGAAGAAAAGGATGAATCTTGTTTTGTAGCTCACTTACACTGCAATAGAAAGAGGGTTTTAAATGAAGCTGGTAACATAGAAACAGCCACCCGAGGAGAAAAATGAAAGATGCTGCCAGCCTAACCCAGTGGAGAGGGCCTGCACTTAGCTAAGAACAGAGGACGTTTTCACCTCATCTCTCCACTGTGAGCTTGAGACAAACTGGATGCACAAAAGAAATTGGCACCCGGACAGTGCCATCTGTCTCCCAATGGGTCTTCTTCCAGAAGAACAAGGGGAGAAGAAGGCGGGAGCCCTCCTGCTTACTGAGCCCATGATGCCTCCCTTTGGAATAATAAGTGGATTAGAATAGTCAGTGGAATTACCACATTCTGGAAAGTGGGGGGAGGGGAGGGTGCTGTTCTCATCCTTACCTTTCAGCCACCATTTTTAAAGGACTCACGGAGCACGATTGCAAGGCAACGGGGAATGGAATGGAGGAATAATACAAAGATAGAGAGGGGGAAAAGAAGTCCAGCCCTCAAGGAATTTACGATGTAATGGGGAGACTGAGACAAGAACTCGAATATAATAATGTCAGGGCTAAGGACTGAACCCATGATTTCATTAGCATAGGGAACTTCCAGATGAGAAAAGTCCATATTCCAATGCAGGTTGGTTGATACCTTCTCTGTAATGTGTGTTCTTGGAGCACATAGTTCATAAGCCTGGTTAGAAAAAAAATTTTTGATAGCCACATTTCAATAGAATTGTTTTGCTTTGCAATCCTATGCATTTTATTTTACACATTTGCAAATACCACTCTGCAAAGGGGGCTGTAGCCTTCACCAGATTGCTGAAAGGGTTCATACCACCAAAAAAAAAAAAAAAAGACTAAGAACTGACTTATGAAGGGTTGCCCAGAGCACTGAGTAGTTTAGTGACTTGTTCAAAGGCACTCAGCCAGCAGATGCTGGGGAAGCACTTGAACTGAAGTCTTCCTGATTTTGAAGCTAGCCCTCTATCTGCTACACTACACAGACTCTCTATGATAACAATTAGAAAGTTTATAGGAGAAGTTCAAACAGAAAGTGCTTAATAAATGATTGCTGAATTGAACTGTACCTTCATGCAGGAAAATAACTCTAAAGGCTCTGCATATAGTAAATACTTTATAAACATATGTAAGAAAGAACGGACATAGACCAGAGGATTCTGAATAATAATAATAACAGCTAGTATTACATAGCATTTTAAGATTTGTAAAGGGCTTTACAAATATTACCTAATTTTATCCTTACAACTATTCCAGAAACAGGTTAAGTGACTTGCCCAGGGTCATACAGCTAGGAAATATCTGAGGCTGCATTTGAATTCAGGTCTTCCTGACTCCAGGTCTACTGCTCTATCCACTGTGCTACCAGTTGCTTCAATGATAGAACTGGGGAGCTAAAACTAACATTAGAAGTAATCCAATTCAGCTTCTGACAAATATTGCCTTGTGACCCTGGGTAAGTACACTAGGGTGACTCTCCAAGACTTTAAGCAGCAGAGCATTTATTGATCCACATTGGCCAAGGGACTTTCCTCCATTCCCAATGGATTCTTCTCCACTACAGCTCTCTGAGAAGTGATGGGTCCTCTAGCCTCTGCCTGAGGCATTGTTGTTATTTGTCCTTTGTTCTTGAAGAGGATCATGACATCGGGGAGGTGATGCCATGACTTGCAAGTGAACTGGATTTAAGTGAGGAAGGGCTGTGCAAGGAAATCAGCAACACTCTCTCCTCTGGAGCCATCTGGGTCTGGTGGCCAGATATAGATCAGGACAACTGGAGATGGTCCCACATACTTTAGGGGATGCACTCTTCAAAGCAAGGCCCCTCCGTGTCCTAGAGAGCTCTAAATGCTGGGGTCATAGAGTCAGATTTCCAGCAGTGAAGAATCTTAGGAGCCATCCAATCCAGACCTCTCATTTTACATTTTCTTGCAATTTTTCGATCATCTTGTTTTTTTCGATTGACTCCTGCTGCATCATAGAGTTCTGAGTTTCAGTTTGGTTGTATCTAATTTTTAGTGAATTATGGTCTTCAGTAAGTTTTTGAAGTTCCTTTTTTAGGGAGGTATTTTCTTTTTCCAAGTTGGTCATTGCCTCCCTGATTTGGTCTTTAAAATTTTTCTTAAGCTCCTCCAGGAATGCTATTTGGGCTTGAGAACAGATCATGTTTCCTTCTGTGGTCTCTGGTGTGGGCAGAGAGTCTATATTGTCCTGTGTGTTTTGTTGTTCTTGCCCTGTATAGTATGCTCGAATAGACTTTCTTGCCTTCCCCTTCTCCTTTTCAGCTTCCTTCCTTCCCATTGTGACTTCCTGTTTCTTAGTGTCTCAGGCTATGAGTTTGGGGCCTGATCCTTGACTTTGAATACCTCTGGGTGGATAGTTTATGGCTAAGTCAGGGAAGTCAGTGAGGAATGTAGATGCGTAGGTGGGGATGAGTCTGACCACTTCAGATTTCTGCCTCTATACCCCTGGGCTATAAGTAGGCTTTTGTTGGTGAGGTGAGGTGGGGCTTGTTGGGTCCCCTCCCTCTCTTCTCTTTAGATTCCTGGCTGACTCAGTTACACCCTTTCTTGGAGATTCTCAAGCCTGAGGCTATTTCCATTAACTTGGGATTTCAATCTGGGTGGGAGACTTATCTTTGGGTTTTCTGCTTCATGAAGGAGGGATGGGAGGATCGGAGCAGCTAGAATTTACTTTGCCATTCCAGCCCCTGTATCATACAGGCAGGCAGTTTCTAAATTTCCAGGCTGGGGGCTGAATGCAGCCTGAGAAGCCACTCTCTCCACTGGGGGCCCGACTCTCCTACCTGGCTCCAATGATCCGTTCCCTCTGCGAGATGACTGCGATTCGTCCTTGGTAAGTCTGCAGGCTGGGGTTTTTTCTCTCTCTGGTGTAGTCTGCTTGCCTGCTCTTAGGTCTGAGCTGTGCAGACCCCACGCGCTCTGCGCTCGACCTGTGCGGGCACTCTGGGCAACCTCCTGTGCTGGATTCTGCCACACTCTGTCTTCCACTGGGCTTCGTCACTCTGGAATCTGCTCAGATTTACCCTTTTGGACTTAGTGACAGACCTCTCATTTTACAGATCAAGAAATTAAGGCCCAGGAAGCTTAAGTGACAAGCTTAAGGTCACAAAGGTATTAAATGTTAGAGTTGGGATTCGAAGCTAGGTAGGTCCTCTGACTCCAAGGCCATAACTCTCAGCTCCGGCCCTCATGTACTTCCTCCCCATATTGAGCTGAAGTCTATCTCCCTGCAAATTTCACATTTTTCTTCTGTCTTCTGGTGCCCAACAGAACAAGACTTGGTTCCACATAAGGTTGGGAACACTTTAAATAACTGAAGACAGCTATCAATGTCTCCCTAAGTCTTCTCTTCTGCAGAGGGACTAACTCTTTAGCTAAAACCTGTAACCTGTAGCCCCTGCTGAAACATATAATATCTCAACACCTATGGTGCACTCACCAGTGGCTGACTGAAATGAAGGGACATTTTGTACCCAGCACCAATACCTATTGGGCTTTCTCTCACCCCACTTATAGTTACTGCATAGTGGCAGGACCAGAATTGGAGACACAGGACATCAGAACCAAAGGACTTTAGAGGGAAAATTGTCCAACCTCCTCATTGGATAGATGCAGAAACCTGAACTCAGAGCAAGTAAGTGACTTGTCCAAGATCACACAACTACTACTACTAAATTCTTTGAATTCTGGTAAATGGGCAAAACACTGAACTTGTAATAATTTGTATTTATGGAATACTTTAAGATTTGCAAATCAGTGTCATTTCAATTCAACTTAACAAATGTTATTCAGCCCCCAACTGGTACTGTTGTATGCACTAGGGACAAAAGATACAAAACAAAATAAAACAAAGCCAAACCCTAGTGTCCCTCTGCCTTAAGGAGTTAAAAGTCTCCTTTTGGTGGGGGGGGAGGGGAGCATCTACATAGAACCTGTTTTGTGCCAGGCACAAATATTATTTATATGATCGTTACAAGCCTGGGAGGTGGGTATTATTTTCTCTGTCTTACACATGAGGACACTGCCATAGCTAGAAATTAAATGATGTGCCCAGGATCACACAGCTATATGTCTGAGGTTATGATTGGAACTCAGATCTTCCTGGTTCCAAGTCCACCCTCTATTCACTGCTATCTAGCCTCTCCCTGGAGAGATCTAGAAAGGCAGAAATATTTAGGCCAGAGATGTCAAATTCAAATAGAAATTGTACATACATAAGAATCCCTGGGGCTGTGTATATTGCCTTAGTTTTAAAATGTAATATTATCTGGGCTACTACTAGGTGGTGCAGTAGAGAGAGCACCAGGCCTAGAGTCAGGAACACCTGCATTCAAAGTTGGCCTTAGATACTAGCTGTGTGACCCTGGACAAGTCATTTAATCCTGTTTGCCTCAGTTTCCTCACCTGTAAAATGACTCCAAAATGGGGTCATGAAAAGTTGAATACCACTGAAACAACTTAATAACAACACATTCTTTTATTTTCTTAAATGTGTCCCAATTATACTTTAATCTAGTTAGGGTTATACTTGGGAGCATTGTGGGTCACATGGGATCTGCAGGCTGTTATTTACCCCTCTGATCTTGACCAACCTACTCATTTATAGCTGAGAAAAAAAACTAAGGCCTAGGGAGCTGGCTCATGTTCACATGATAGCAAGATAGCAAAGCAGGATTCAAACCCAGCTCCTGGGACTCTAAATCCAAGGGTCTTTCTTCTATATTACATATAGATGCAAATAAAGATGCCTTACTAGATATGATATGGAAAAGGAGGGAGCCAAGCACAACAGATATAGGCAGGTACATGTATTCTTATCCCTATTCTTATCCCTTATTCCTTATTTGCACATGAGGAAACCCTGAAAGGAGGAGGGAAGTGACTTACCCCGGGTCACACAGCTACCACTAACCCAATTCTTCAAGATTAAGGTCTTAGTTTTGAGTAGATGATCAGGAGGCAGCTTATCAAAATATTAGCCCCATTTTGAAAATAAAACTATTTTTATAAGACCATTCGCCAATTTAAAATTTGGTCTTGAATTCACATTTAAATTTGACCCAAGCAGACAGAGTCAAGTGGATAGTCATGTCAGCTTTTGGCATAAGGCCACCTGCTTCATGTGTGTTGCTGTTCAGTCATTTTAGTCATTCCGACTCTCTGTTACCCCATTTGGGATTTCTTGGCAAAGATACTGGAGTGGTTTGCCATTTCCTTCTTCAGTTCATTTTATAGATGAAGAAACTGAAGCAAACAGGGTTAAGTGACTTGCCCAGGGTCATGTAGCTAGTAAGTGTCTGAGGTCGGATTTGAACTCAGGAAGATGAGGTTTCCCAAGTCTAGGCCAGGCACTCTGTGCACTATGGCACCACCTAGCTACCCTACTACAGTAGCCTCCCAATTTTTTTACCTGCCTCATCTCCCCTCTCCAATAGGAGATATCAAATACCAGCTGGAAAACTCCTGAGTGTGGCTCAAATCAGATTAAAATGCAATCAGGGAAATATTTAACAAAATAAATAAAAATACAGCTGAACATAAGTAATGTCAACATGTGGTTTTCTGAGTCAATATGCTGCTGCAGAGATACTTACATACAGTTTAATGTAGTGGCCCTGTTTTTGTTCGAGTTAGGAACCAGCGATCTGGAGAGTTTCCAAAGGGAATTCATAAAGCACAGGTCTAACAATATCATTCCACAGCTCACTAAACTCCAGTAGAGTTACCTTTACCTTTAGGATCAACTTTGAACTCCTCTGATTATGATCTTTATTAAAGCTCTTATCAACCAGGTTCTAAGCATTTCCAGTCTTCCCTTCACATATTCTATGGTCCAACCAAACTGACCTTCTCTGCAGCATTCTACCTCCCACTCACTCACACCTGGAATACACTTCCTCCTCCCTTCCTTCTGCCTCTTCAAACCTCCAAATTCCTTCAAAGCTCAGCTTAAATACCTCCAGTTCCAGGAAGCTTTTCCTGGTCCTCCCACCTCCCGACAATAGATTTGTTTGATGGGAACTCGGGGAAGACTGTCCGACAGCTTTATGACCTAAACTCCTCCAGTAACATCTCCATAAATTTATTTTGCTGGAGGCTGGCACCTCCCTCCAAAATCATCTTGTATTTATTTTATGTGTAGCTGGTAGAAGCTTGCATTGTCTCCTGTTTGATAAAATGGAAACTCTTGCTTGAAGGCAGCTACTGTTTCATTTGCCTTTGTATAAGAGCACCAGGATAGGGGCTTAATAAATACTTGTTGATTGGTTGATGACTTGGAGCTCTGGAGTCAGAGTTCACACTTGATGCAGCCAAGCTGAGATGAAAAGTAATCCTTGATCCCTGCCTTGGGCTCAGCCCTACTCAAAGCAGCCCGGCTGCCAGATGCACCACATTTCATTTCAGAGACTGGTCAAAGGGAGTTTGTTTCCTATTCAACTAGAAGCTATTACTGTTGTTTGTCCTTCTTTTGGAAGAGGACCATGATTTCAGGGAGGTGATGCCATCCATGACTTGCAAGTAAATTGGATTGAAGTGAGGGGGAGCTGTGCAAAGTCACCAGCCTCACTCTCTATGAGATTAGTGAAAGCAGCATGGTGACTGTATTGTAAAGTAATGAACAGAGCCCTGGTCTTGGAAAGTCACGAGGCCTGGGCTCAAATCCCACCTCCAAAGCATACTAGTTTGAATATGTGTGGCCATTCGGGCAACTAGGGGATGCAGTGAATAGAGAACTTGTCTTGGAGTTAGGAGAATCTGAGTTCAAATGTGACCTCAGACACTTGACACTTAGTAGCTGTGTGACCTTGGGCAAGTCACTTAACCCCAATTGCCTTGCCTTTCCCCCTCCTAAAAAAAATGTGCGGCCATGGGCAGCCTGTATCATCTCTCTGAGCCTCGGTTTGCCCTTCTATAAAATGGGGATAATTAGACTTGCTATACCTACCTCACAGAATCTGAGACTTGGAAGGCATCTCAGAGATCATTTAGTCAATCCATGCCTGAGTGAGAATATATGTTGCAACCCCTCTACCACATATTGGACATGTGGTCTTCCAGCTTCCACTCGAAGTCCTCTCATATAGAGGCTCTTAACCTGGAATCTGTCAACTTGTTTTTTTAAAATATGTACATTTTAATAACTGTATTTCAATATGATTGGCAATCCTATGTCTCTTATTTTAAGGATTTAAGGACATTATTCTGAGAAGGGGTTTATCTGTTTCCCCAAAAATGATCCAGGCAGTAAAGAACCCCAGCTCTAGTGAAAGGGAACCCAACACTGTGTTCCACTTAGGGTCGTTTGGTCTCTAATAGTTAGGAAGGTGTTTTGTTCATTTGGTTTGTGTCTTACTTTGAGACAAAATGCTGCCCATTTCTCTTTATTGAATAGAACAAGTTCAATCCCTCTTTCACATAAGAACCTGAGTTCAGATCCTGCCTCTTTCCCTTACTCCCTGTATGATCTAAGACAAGTCACCTAACTTCCCTAGGCTTCTCTGTTCTTACCTATGAAAATGAGGGAGTTGGACTAGATCAGAGGTGGGAACCTGTAGCCCTCTAGGTCTTCAAGTACAACCCTTTGACTGAATCCAAACTTCACAGAACAAATCCCCTTGTTCTGTGAAGTCTGGATTCACTCAGAGGCCACACTTGAGGACCTAGAGGGCCACATGTGGCCTCAAGGCCACAGGTTTCCCACCCTTGGAATGATGGTCTCTTAGTTCCCTTTCAGCCCAGAATTCTCTAATCCTATAACATCCCCTTGAATCCTTAGAGGCAGTTATCATTCCTAACTCTAACCTTAACCCCCCACCCAGTGTTCTCTTCTTCAGAATAAACATATCCAATTCCTTCAGCCAAAGGCAACTTAGTGGTACAGTATACAGAGCATCAGGCCTGGAGTCAGGAGGACCTGAGTTCAAATCCAACCTCAGACACTGTGTATGACCTTGGCAAGTCACTTAACCCTGTTTGCCTCAGTTTCTTCCTCTGTCAAATGAGCTGGAGAAAGAAGTGGCAAACCACTCCAGTATCTTTACCAAAAAACCCTAAATGGAGTCATAAAGAATTCATGACTGAAATGACTGAAGAACAACATTCGTTTGACTGATCATCACATGAAAGACAGCACGGCATAGAAGAGTAAGGGCTTGGTCTTGGAGTCTGGAAGACCTGACAATTACAAGCTGGTGACCATGAGATAGTCTCTTAAACTTCAGTTTCCTCATTCACAAGATGGAGGTCATAGATCACAGATCTGGAGCAAGGGAATTTAGAGATCTAGTCCACCCTCCTTATTTTTCATATGGGGAAACTGAGGCCCTGGGAAATGAAGGGATTGCCCAAAATCTCCCAGGTAATAAGTGGCAGACTTCAGATAGCTGTAACACTCAGATCACAGGGTTGCTATGGAGACTGAATGAGAGAATGTGTATAGAGAACTTTGGAAATTGTAAAGCACTCTTTGAATATCAGTTATTATATTGCACCAGCACAAGAACTTTCCTTATCCTGGTTGCCTTTCTCTGCACACTCTCCAGAGGAGCTATTGTGAAGAAAGCCTTTTTTTAATTTCATGAAGCTGTCACAATGTTTGCTGGCATCAAAACAACCTTCTCCAGCTTGGGGTTGCACTAATTCAGGAACATCAGACATCTCCGGACTGAATTCACCAGGGTGAGCCTTTACTGGATCGACCTTGTTAATTCTCTGCTTAGTTTAGGGGAGGCTTGGGAAAAGGAAGCCCGGAGCCTCAGCAGCTGGGATGCTATTTGCTTTCATGCCTATTAAGACCTTGGGCTCTCCAGAGTGGAGCTCTCCAGCTTCAGACCCTCCTGTCACACCAGGGTCACATTGGGATTCAACTGTAAAACCAGACAATTGTGAGAAACTCCAAATGGATTAAAATGCTCCAAGGAGTTGACTCATAGGAATTCAGATGGCAGAGGAAAGAGCTCCACTGGAACACAACAAGCAGGAAAAGTCTCCACTTCCCCCCACTGAACTTGCAAGATGCTCTTAGGGGAAAACATTCGAGGCTCTGCAGATAGCAGTGGGTCACCCTCTCAACCAGCCCATTCATTGGAGGTTGCCTCACCTCCATGAAGTATTATATGACTCATATTTACTTAGCAGAACTCCAAGTCCCAGGACGGTCAGTGAGTTCAGTATTGTGGTTATTTTTTAAATAGCCTTGATAACTTCATGCCCCAAAGTATTTTTACTTTTCAGTAGCTGTGTTCTTGCCCACGGATGGTAACGAAATAATTTGCTCCAAGGAACAAACCAATCACTGTTGGGAAGAGGAATACATCCTGCTCTTGTTCCCAAAATTACACCCTATGTTCAGTCACATCATTGTTGGTATCTATGGAGAAGGCAGAAGCAAAAGGGCCAAGGTTATCTGACTGGTTTCTGCCTCAGTTTGAAACACATTATTTATTAACCCCTGCAGGGAAGGCAAGACTGAGAGAGGTCTGTCCCTGAATCCAACTCAGCAATTTAATTCAGTTCCACAACAGGCTATCAAGCTCCTACCATGAGTAAGGGACTTAGGATAAGAAAGACAAAAAACAATCCCCACCCATGAGGAACTTCCATTCTCCTGGGACAATACTAGATGTACAGATCACTGAACTTGAGATATATACAAAGTGATTTCAAGAGGGAAAGAGCACTAATAATCCATAGACAGATGTTAGTTGTTATCATTGTTAAACATATAAGATATATGATGTCTATAAGTTATACATTATATATGAGGTATATGTATATATTATAATAAGATATAAGTATATATCATATATAAGATATATGTATATACTAGATATGTGTATATATATAAGACACATGTAAGATAAATAAGAAGAATATAATATTCTCTGCTATCAAATGAGAAAAATCATGTCTCCTGGTGAGACCAAGGAAGGCTTCATGGAGCTGGGTCTTCAAAGATGAGCTAATAGATGGAGATTTGGGCACAGGGATATTGCAAGGTTCAGATGAGGTCATGGTACAAACTACTTCCCAAACAAAGTGCTATATAAATGCCTATTGTGAGTATTATTATTAATTACAGTCACCAGGCTGCCAGTCTGGCGGTGACTTCATTCCCTGAACCTTCTACTGCATACCGGCAGAGCTCAAGCAATGCTTTATAGAGCAATATAGGGGTACTCTGGTCAATGTTTAACAACTAGGCTCTGAGGGAAAGAACTGTATGCACATACACATACAATTTTACATTTAAACTGCATTTTCTGTGTTTAATATGAATGTATATGCAGAGGCAGTCACTGATGGGATCAGACTGCATGCTGTCTTGGGGAGGGGGAGAAAATTTAAAACTCAAAATCTTGTGGAAGTGAATGTTGTAAACTAAAAAATTAATTAATTAAAAAATAAATTGCATTTTCTTAAGTCTAGAAAATCAATAAAATGATAAACTAAGCCTTGATTTGTACTAAGATTGTTGTGGTTGCTGTTGTTATTCAAGTCACTTCAGTGGGGTTTTCTTGGCAGAGATAGTGAAGTGGCTTGCCATTTCCTTCCTCAGCTCATTTGACAGATGAAGAAACTGAGGCAAACAGGGTTCAGTGACTTGCCCAGGGTCATACAGCTAGTCAGTGTCTGAGGCCAGATTTGAACTCAGGAAGATGAGTGTTCCTAACTCCAGGCCTGGTGCTTTGTGCACTGCACCACATAGCTGCCCTTGTACCAAGATTACTGAGATATAAATGTTCACATTGAAAATTTAACAAGGGCTCTAGCAAGGGCTAAAGCACGCTCTTGGATGGGATTGGGGGGGGGTGGTGCAGAAAGGGGGAAAAGGAAGAAAACCTAAGTAATTAGCCTACAAAGCTCTGATTTGGTTCAGACATTGTGGGTGAAATCTTAATAATAACAATAATAAATAACTACATAAATAAGGCTTTAAGGTTTGTAATGCACTGTTCAGGTCATCTCACTTGATCCCTCACAATAACCTTGTAAATTAGGTACCGTTATCATTCTCATCTTCCAGTTGGGGAAATCGAGACTGAGAGAGGTGAAGTGACTTCCCCAGGGTCACATAACTAGTAAATATCTAAGGCTAGATTTGAACTCAGGCCTTCCTGACTCCAAATCCATCACTCTAACCCACTGCACCACCTCACTCACTGTCTCAACTTTTGTCTTTACTAGTAGTGACAGGAACTGGACAATATACCTTTACCTGGCACTGAGAAGCCTTATTTGATTCAAACCCCATTGCTCTTTGGTTATCACTGGAGAGGTTGGTTTATTGGAGTAAGATAGGGGACAAACAAGAATGATCTGAGGTCCTTCTTTCAGAATGAAGTGACAGGTTTTGAGGACAGTTGAGGTCCCAAGACATCTACCCCAGAGGAGAATTTTGTCCTTTTATATCCATAACCCTCAGGGGAAAAATATCTTTGCAGTATTTCTAATGTCTGCTAGCTGGAGGGAAATAGATCAATGAGAGCCATTGAGATTCTGGAGAAAGTATTTGGGTGGCTCTCAATGAAGCAAGTATATGAGATCCAAAATTAGAGTCTGAGCCAAAAGGACAAAAAGAGTCTTGTTCCCAAGAACTAGCTAAAAATTCTTTAAATATACATCTATTGATTTCATCTCTTACACAGTCAGAACAAATCTCTTTCCTGGAGTGACACATCTTACACTTCAAACAAGTGCAACTTTTGTCACTTTCAAAAAGTACACTTGTACTTGCTTGTTAAAGTGATAGAAAACATCCGGGGTAGGGTGGGAAAGGGGTAGGTAAAGTAATGAGGGAAAGAAATGCTCCAGGTAGGAAAGGGCACAGCACTTACTGGTTGAACCCTAGACCAGCCTCCCTAAAATGTTCCTGCCTCTCAAACAGCTGAAAGAGTCTTGGTCTGGAATCTTGGCTCTGCCATTCCCCTGTGTTACCTTGAGCAAATCTCCTCTCTGTGTATCTCAGTTCCCTCATCTGTAAAATGAAGGCTGGACTAAGTGATCTCTAAGGGCAAGAAGCAATGTACTCTTTGGAGAGATTGGAAGCTTTTTTCATTCTCCTTGTTTTAATTTTATTCTTTCTGTTCTTCCTTCACTGCTGGAGGAACACTATAGTTCTCTCCCATCCAGCAGAATATAATCCCTGGCACATTTTATGAAGCTAGAATGGCTTTGAACATGGCCCTTCAAATGAGCTATGAGGACCAGCCTCATTAATGTGATTATCATGAATAACTATGATCAAAGCTGTATCTGAAGAGACTCCTTATCATAAGAGTGACTGCCACATGTGGAAGTTTTTTAGCCATGGTAGCTCATGAGACCATTTATTAGGTGTAGAGAGGCTATGACATGAATCGAGGCATCATCTAGACTAAGACTTGGAAGGCACCTCAGAGGTTATCAACAATCTAACGTGTATCTGAATTGGAAACACCTTTGTGATTTTTTTTTGAACCTGTGATTTCATTGTGATTTTGTGATTTGTGAACCTGTGATTCTTTTTGAAGTTGTGATTTCATTAGTTTAGGGAATTCTATGAGAAGAAATTCCCTCTACCCCCTATAGCAGTGGTGTTAAACTCAATTACAAATGGTGCCACTAAAACCCACATTAAGCTCCCTCAGGGTGCATGGTAACTTTGAAAACCACATATTTACATCATCTATGCTATGTTGTATTTTTATTTATTTCATTGAATATTTCCCATTTACATTTTAATTTGTTTCTAGCCAAAATCCAGAGTGTTGGGGACATATCTGACAACTCTGCTCTAAATGATTCCATTCAGGTAGGCATCAATTCTGATCAAAATTCTTTGGGTGTGGTCATTCATCTATTGCTGAATTCATTTATCATTTAGTCCACATCTCTTCATCAACTCCCCAATAAGGATCTGTGAAATGCCTGAAGAAAACTCAAATTTACTACAGTTAATGCATTCCTCTGATCTATTATCACTCATAATCAATTCAGAAAAGAAAATGAGGTTAGCCTAACATTACTTGCTCTTTCTTAGTAATGTCACCACTTCCTAACATAAATGCCAATAATACATCTTTTCAATAACATATTCTGGAATTTGCCAGGGATTGAAGTCAAGGTCACCAGACTATAGATTTTTTTAAAACTACTTTTTCATATTATTTTTAATTGACACATCTGTCAGTCTCCAGTGCTGTAGTACCTTTCCCATTCCCCACAGTTTATTCAGTGATCACTAATTGGCAGTGCATCCAAAGGTTCTTTCTATATTCTGGAATATAGTTAACCTGAACCTGGCAATTTAAACTCATTGTGGACAATTAGGTGCTCCCATAGCATATCTTCACCTGCATTTGACTTCAAACTCCCTGTTAATTATTTTTGCTTTCTTTTTTCCAGTCCAAAGACTGTGCTCCTTGGTAGAGAAAGTAGAACAAAAGAAGTGTTGAGTAGTTTTGCCTTCTCTCTATTGTCTGCTACCATTTTCCCACTCATCTCAAGCAGCAGTCTTATACTTTTGGTGACCTTCTTTTGCTCTCAACATAATTTACAAAGTCCTCTTTGTTGTATTTATTATTCATCACCAGCTCTTTAATCAATCAATCAACAAGCACTTATTAAGCTGCTAAGAGCCAGGTGAGGAAAGCTAGGTAGCATAGTGGATAAGAGTTCTTTGCTTGAAGTCAGAAAGATTCATCTCCCTGAGTTCAAATCTGACCTCAGACATTTACTGTGTGACCCTGGGCAAGTCACTTAACCCTGTTTGCCTCAGTTTCCTCATCTCTCAAATGAACTGGAGAAGGAAACGGCAAACTACTCCAATATCTTTGCCAAGAAAACCCTAATGAGGTCAAGAAGAGTAGAACATGATTGAGCAACAAGAGCCAGGCACCATAGTAGACACCCCCCACTCTTCAGGGGCTTACATTCCACCAGGAAAGAGGACAAGGACTTATAAATGAGGCTATACAGAATAAATATAAAGAGAATATATACAAAGCAATTAAATATACAAAGTAGTTTGAGTGAAATGTTCATCTTCACTCAATAATAGCTAGCATTTATATAATGCCTTAACGTTTGCAAATCACTTTACAGTAATTATCTCCTTAACCCTCTGACAACAGCTCCAGGAGGTAAGTGCTATTATTAATGTCACATTTCAGATGAGGAAACTGAGGCTAGGAAAGGCTAAATGGCCCAGGATCAAACAGGTAGGGTCTGAAGTCGGTGAGTCCACCATTCTATCCACTGTGCCAGCTAGTCATCTAACCTGCTCTTGCTCACATCTTGTCTTTTTAAAATCCACATTCATCATGAGTTCTCTGTATATTTACAGCTGTCTTTTTAGAGAGCTCCCCCTTTTCTTCCTCATTAAAATAGTTTGTGTTGATGTGTTCAAAATCCTGTTCTTGGAAGCTTTCCCTATATCTTGGACTGACTTCTATAGAATTTTAGGTCACAAGATCCCATTTCTCTCTTCTCTGATGTTTGAAATACACTATTCTGACACATAGGGTGTATTTTGGTTGGTTTTCTTCTTCTAATCTACCTCTCTCTCTCTCTCTCTCTCTCTCTCTCTCTCTCTCTCTCTCTCTCTCTCTCTCTCTCTCTCTCTCTCTCTCTCTCTCTCTCTCCATCATTTCTGCTTCATTTCTACAAGTTTTTCCTTGTTGGTTAGAATGAGGTCCAGAACAGCAATTCAACTCATCCTTTTCTGAAGAATGAAATCATTTTAAGGTTCTGTCCTGGCCCTCTCCTCTTTTCCTCTCTCCTCTTCTCTATTCTTTCCTCTCTCTGCACTTTCTCTGTCTCCTCTATTTTCTCTCCTCTCTGTCTCCTCTTTTCTCTCTCTTTCTGTCTCCTCTGTCTCTGTCTGAAATGGGTTTGATAAGCATCTCTATGTTGAGGACTTCTAGATTGCTATTTTCAGCCCTAACCTCTCTCCTGAGCTCCACATCATCAACTGCCTCCTGGACATTTTAAACGGGATGTCCCATAGGTATCTCAAACTCAACATGTTCCAGCCTGAACTCATTACTTTCCCCATCCTCCCCAAAGCCACCCCTCTTGCAAACTCACCTATTTCTCTTGAGGGTGCCGTCATCCTTTCACTGACCCAGGTTGACAGCTCTGATGTCATTTTCAATTCATCACTGTCACTCATCCCACATATTAACCCAGTTGCCAAATCTTGATGTTTCTACCTCTCTGACATCTTGCCCATCTTTCCCTCTCTCTCCACTCACAAATCCTCCAGTCTAGTTTGGACCTTCATTACTTCTTGCTTATATTATTATAATAGCTTCCTCATTATTTTCTCTACTTCGAATCTCTCTGCTATCAAATCCAACCTTCATACAGCTTCCAAGTTGATCTTCCTAAAGCACAAATAACCCCACCTAACTCTCCTACTCAAACCTCCCAGAAGCTCCCTGGGATCAAATAGAAATGCCTCGGTTTGGCATTTAAAACTCTTCAGAACTGTGTCCAACCTACCTTTCCAATCTTATTGGACATTGTTCCCCTCCATGCATACTGTGGCCAGCCAAACTGGCGTCGTTGCTATTCCTCACACCCAGAGCACCTCATCACCTACCTTTGTGCCTTTCTCTTCACCGGGCAAAGGCATTCTTTATGAAAGGAATGTGCTTCTTCCTGCCTCTGTCTCTCAGAATCCTGTTTCCTTCAAAGTTCAGCACAAGTACCACCTGCTACAAGGCGACCTTTCCTGATCCCCCTGGTTGCCAGTGCCTTCCCTCCAAATTCACTCTATCATACACACACACACACACACACACACACACACACACACACACACACACACACACTTACATGTCAAGAAAAATTTTTTTTAAAGCAATTGGGGTTAAGTAACTTGCTCAAGGTTACACGGCTAGTCATTATTTATGTGTGGGTGCTCATTTTCTGAGGCCGGATTTGATCTCAGGTCATCCCAACTCCAAGGCCGGCGCTCTTTACTCACTGCGCCACCTAGCCGCCCCTTTAGGGCAATTGGGGTTAAGTAACTTGCCCAAGGTTACTGGCTAGGTTTTTGTTTGTGTGGGTTAAGTGTCTGAGGCCAGATCCGAACTCAGGTCCTTCTGACTCCAGGGCCAGCACTCTACTCACTGCGCCACCTAGCCACCCCAAGAAAATTTTTAACATTCATTTTTACAAGATTTTGAGTTCCAAATTTTTCTCCTTCCTTCCCTCCCTCCCCTCCCCTCTACTGAAAATGGTAAGCAGTTTGATATAGTTTATACATGTGCCATCATTACATATATTTTAAATGTCCTTGTATAGGTACATGCCCTAACCTTCAGCTAGATTGTAAGCTCCTGGAGGACAAACACTTTTTACTTTTGGCTTTGCACACAACTCCTAGCTGAGCAGCTAGGTGATGCAGTGTGCCAGGCCTGGAGTCAGTTAAGACTCATCTTCCTGAGTTCAAATCTGACCCCAGACACTTACTAGGTACGTGACCCTGGGCAAGTCACTTGACCCTTTTTGCTTTGATTTCCTCATCTGTAAAATGAGCTGGAGAAGGAATGGCAAGACACTACAGTATCTATGTCAAGAAAACCCAAATAGGGTCACAAAGAGTCAGACAAGACTGAAAAATGACTGAACAGCCAACTCCTAGCACAGTGTCTGGTTTTTAGCAGGCATCTAATAAATTTTCATTATTTGCTTGATGGATGCAATTCAGGAATGCATCACCTGCCATGCTTTTAGCAGGGGGTGAGCTCCAGTAGACAACAAAGTAGCTGGACAAAAACGTAACCCCACACTATGGTATCCTGCCTTTGTGTCAGGGCATAATCATTTTCCTGAAGTCAGCATCTCTTTTGTCCTTCTGGCTGGGTCATCTGTGATACATGCCCAATATAATATCATTCCTTTTTCTGTCTCTCTCTATTGATCCTTGGAGGCAACTAGGTGGCCCAGTGGACAGGGTTGTGGGTCTAGAGTCAGGAAGATCTGAGTTCAAATTTGGCCTTGGACATTCACTAGCTGTGTGACCCTAGACAAGTCACTTAACCTCTGTTTGCCTTAATCTACTAGAGAAGGAAATGGTCAACCACTCCAGTATTTTGCCAAGAAAATCCCATGGATAATGTCCATGGGATTACAAAATAGTCAGACACAACTGAACAACAACATTGATCCTCATCTAAATACTCTCTACGGTAGTATTTGTGTTGGTCACTTAGTCAATAAACATGTATTAAGCACCTACTATGTACCAGGCCCTTTGTTAAGCACTAGAGATACAAAGAAAGGCACAAGACAATCCCTGTTCTCGAGGAGCTCACGGTCTAACGGCAGAGACAACATGCAAATAGCTGTGTACAAATAAGATACAGGGAGGATAAATTGGAAATGACCAATAGAGGGAAGGCCAGTACCTCCAGGGAGATTTCAGGGTAGAAGGGAGGATTTTAGCTGGGACTTGAAGGAAGTCGGGAGGTGGAAATGAAGAGGGAGAGCATTCCAAGCATGGGGGACAGCCAGTGAAAATGTCCAGGGTGGGGAGGTGGAGTGTCTTATACAAGGAACAATAAGGAGGCCAAGTATCACTGGATAGCAAAGTATGGGGAGAAGGGAGAGATAAGATGAAAGAAGACCAGAAAGGTAGCAGAGGAGCCAAATTATGCAAGGCTTTGAATGCCAAACAGAGGATTTTAAATTTTGGTTATAGATGATCAGCATGAGACAATCAACAAGGTTCTGCTCTGGAAGCTCTTGAGAGAAATTGCTTGCATCTATACCCTTAGTTCTTAATTCCTCATTGGAGACCAGAATACATATCCTTTGATAAATTCTGCTAAGATATGGAAGTTTTGTGCTTGGCTTTTCTTTTCCATCACATGCAAGATGACACCATATAACCACTCATTTAGAAAATTCTTGCTCTAGAAGATTGGAGAATGCATAGGAGAGACTGATCGCCTCTTCAGTCTCAGAAAATATGTTTCTCAGGACCAGAACATCCCATTTTACAGATGAGAAAACAAAAAGCCTCAAAGAAATTAAGCAACCTACCCACAGTCACAAGACTCATAGGCATCAGTGCCAGAACCCAGCTCCCTTGACTCAGTGTGCTGTGGTAGGCTTTTGCATAAGTGGGCAACATACTCAAATGTTCACCCCAGGAACATCAATTTCTTTATGTCAGGATTTAAAATCAAATGGAAAAAGCATTGAACTTGGAGTCAAAAGACTGGGAACTGAGTTCTGTTACTTACTGTGTGACCTTGGGTCCGATTTTTCAACCTTTCAAAGCAAGGGAAGGCAACAAGTACTTAATAAGCAATTAATAAGCACTTAAGGCACTAGGCACTGTGCTAATGCCTGTTTTCTCATCTCTAAAATGGGGATAATAATACTTGCTATTATTAACATTACCTACCTCACAGAGTACAGGTTGTTCCAAAAATCTTAGTGCTGTTTAAGTCACTCAAAACTGCCCTAAGACTTTTGGGACACCCTGTATTGTGAGGAAGGTACTTTGTAAACTATAAGGTGCCATGAAATGTGAGCTAGTAGCATTATTATTAGTTATTATCATATATGGGGGAAGTACATATTGTTATATGTGGTGTCTAGAATCAGCAGAACTGAATCCTCTTTCCTAGACTATCTGGTATTGTAAAACAAATTGCCTAACACGGTTTGTAGTTGTCTGTAGAGAGAGAGAAAATGAGAAGAGGAAAATATTGGATTTGGGGTCAGAAAAGCTGAACTGATGTAACTTACTAGTTTTGTGACTGTGGACAAGTCTCTCCAGGTTTCTCACTGTCCTCATCATAATAATGGCATTAATAAGGAAAGAGACAATATGGCAGAGTGGGGAGAGATTTAGCCTCAGAGTCAGGACGATTTGGGTTTCACTCCTACTTCTGACATACGTTGGCTCGTGACCCTGGGCAAGTTCATTAAACTTCTCATTGTGTCATACAGCTCTCTGAGACTATAAATCATAATACCGTTGCTGATCTGTTTTGGTAGAAGCCGCTTACAGCAAAGGAATCACAAGGCTAGAAGAAAATAAACAAAACACACACACACTATAACACTCTAAGATTTATAAAATGCTTTATGGCCACTATTTCGTTGGATCTTTACAACAACCCTGCAAGGTAGCTGCTACTTTTATTAGATTTTAAAATTTGATTTGATTACTTTACTGGATTGGACTTTTATCACCATTTAATAGATTTAAGCAAACTGAAGATTAGAGTGATCTCATCTGTAAAACGGACGGAATCATAATTGTACTCCCTATTTCATATGGCTGGTGTAAGAAAAGCACTTTGTAAGCTTTTGAGAATTATATAAGTTTGTGTTCAGTTTTTTTGAGGTACTAGCTGTAATTTCATCAAGGTAATGAACTTCCATTGTGCAGAAATTCCCCTGTGTACATTGTATTTATATTTACAAATGTATTTAGCTCTTAAAACTCTCTCGCTATATAAAATATTATTATATCATATATATGTTATATTGTATAATTGTGCATTTATATAATTATAGGTAACTATAACATTGTTATATATTATGTAATATAGTCTTATATAATATATAATAATGGTATGTTAGATGTATATTATATTTTATATATGTATATATATTATTATATTCTACTATGATAATATAGATTATAATTATATTATATAATTACATTATTATTTTTATGACAATTATATATTATATATTATTTTCATAAATAATTATATGATATATAATAATATACTTATATATAATATGCTTTATACATTACACAGAAATGCTAGGCATTATTGTTATTCATATTTTTATTTTATTATTCTAGAACATAGCACCAAGATATTATTTAATCATATTATGGGAACACTGCAATCCACTTTCCAAAGCACCTGTACCTCCCTTTACATGCATATATGAAGAAACCCTGATGAATGCTAACCACCCCACCTGCTTCTTCTGCCCATAAGCTTGTCTGCCCACGCATGTGGGGGAACCAGCTAAATTTAGAAAGGATGACAATACTCAGGAGGTCTTGCCTCTGCTGCCTGGGCTTCCTCTGCCTTGCACTTTCTAGTTGCTTCCCTGAACACCAGTTCTCCCCAGGCTGCACTTCTCTCAGTGAGTTGTTTTGGCCCTTTGTAATAAAAAGGATCCTCTGCCTTAACTAGTGACCTTTATCACACCGTGGAAGCCAACTTATCCATTTGGCATCTTTCATAGCTCACTGTTTTTTGTTGGGCGTAGTGATAATACTAATAACATGTTTATACAGTGTTCTAAGGTTTATAAGGTGGGGAGGGAGGAAGTGTTGCTACATGAAATCACAGAATCCCAGGGCTTTTGAATGAAAAGGAACCACAGAAGGCTTCTGATGCAACTTGTACCTGAACAGGAATCCCCCCCTCCAATATCCCAGACAAGTGGTCATCCAGCCTCTGATTATACTGAGGGGAAATCCTTACTTCTAAGCCAAAGGCAGCTAAGTAGTGCAATTGAGAGAGCACGTGGGGTGCTCAGGGAGGACCTGAGTTTAAATCCAGCCTCAGATACTTACTACCTGTGTGACCCTGGGCAAGTGGCTTCACCTTTGCTTCAATTTCCTTAATTATAAATAATAGCACCTACCTCCCAGGGTTGTCATGAGGATTAAATGAGATATTATTTGTAAAGCATTTAGCGTGGTGCCTGGTACATAGAAGATACTTAATAAATACTTATTTCCTTCCTTTCTCCCTTAGTCCCTCTCTTCCTACCTTCCTTCCTCCTTCCTTCCCTCTCTTCCTTCCTCCCTCCCTCCCCTTATTTATCCTTCCCTTCTTTCCTTCCTTCCTCCTTCCCTTCCTTTCTTCCTTTCTCCCTCTGTTCCTTCTCTCCTTCCTTTCCCCCCCCTCCCTTTCTTCCTTCCTTCTTTCCTTCCTTCCTTCCTTCCTTCCTTCCTTCCTTCCTTCCTTCCTTCCTTCCTTCCTTCCTTCCTTCCATCTTTCCTTTCTTTCCTCCCAAGGCAGCCTATTCCACTTTGGGACGGTTCTAATTGTTATGAGGTTTGTACTTATAACATGTTGAAATCCCTTAGTCTGTTCTATTGACACCCTTCCCTACAGTTTCTGCTCTGTTTTGTTCTCTGGGCCAAGCAGGACCAGTCTAATCACCACATGGCAGCCCTTCAAACATCTGAAGGCAGTTGGCATGCTCCCCACCCCCTCCCCAGAAATCGTGTCTCCTCCAGCTCAGTTTCTTTGGCCGCCTCCCATAATGCAGGATCTCTGGTCCCTTCACCATCTTGGCTATCCTCCTCTGGAGGTATCTGAGTTTGTCAATGTCCTTCCTCCAACGTGTTGCTCAGACCTGAATATAAAACTGCCCAATGTCAATTCCCCAAGGCAAAGGACAATGAAATTATCACCCACTTCATCTGGACCCAATGCCTGACTGGTTCAAGTTAATGCAATGATTGTCTTCATTTTATAGATAAGGAAACAGTGTGAGAAAAAGCCATGTGATTTGCCTAGACTTACTCAGCAAGTGGGGTTTAATCCTGAAGCCTGAGAATGTGTTAGGTATTTTTTTTGACTGCACCACTGATTCTTAATGAGTTTGCAGCCCATTAACCCTCAGATCTTTTCGTGCAAACTATTGTTTCAGCTAGGACAATTGGTTTGGGTCACTGGCCAGGCCTCATTAAAACAACGCAGTCCCACTTGCCTGGGTCCAGAAATCCTCTTCTTTGTATCAAGTTCCCTGTCAACAGAGCAGAGACCAAGTTTCCTCTTTCCCAAATCCATCTTTGTGAAATAACAGGAAGCCAAAAGGCCCAAGGGGGAGCAAAAATGAACATTTCTCCACAGTAGCCAGAAGAGGTTGTGGGGATTAATACGGTACTAAGCAAACAGGAGTCTGCCTCCAATCCCTGGTCTTCAGTGCAGGTTATTAATGCAGCTGAAAGGTCAGCTAATTCAAGCGGGTGGCTTTGACAGAGCTATGGCTCAAACTGTGTTTCTGACAGCAGAAACCTTTGTGATGGAGGTCAAAATTGGCTTCTGTCATCCTAATAATCATCAGGCATTTTCTCCTAGAAACCTTCCTCAAAATGCCTCCAAGCAGCAGAAGCCCTGTTCCCACACTTCCTAGCTGGACAGGTCACTTTGCTTCTGGAGACTCAGTTTTCTCATCTGTAAAAGGGGGGGCAATAATGCCCACACTCCCTCCCATGGTTCTTATTGAGAATCCAATGGGATCATGGAGAGCCCTCTTAACAATACATATTTCTATTGTGCTATAAGCCTTTTATATAGGACAGCTAGGTGGCTCAGTGGATAGAGTGCTGGGCCTGGAGTCAGGAAGAACTGAGTTCAAATGTGACCTCAGAGACTTACTAGCAGTGTGACCCTGGGCAAGTCACTGTTTGCCTCAGTTTCCTCATCTGCTCAATGAGCTAGAGAAGGAAATGACAAACCACTCTGCCAAGAAAACTCCAAACGGGTCACAAAGAATTGGACACAGATGAAACAAACAAAAATAAGCTTTATGGGATTATACTTTCCTCACAGCACCCCTTGGAAGGATATAGACTTACATGTGGGGTTCATTCCTGTGTTACAGATAGTGAAGCTGCACTGCAAGCAATTGACACTGGTCTTGCCATCTCTCATGGTTCTTTATAGTAGCCCTTTACTCTCAAAGCCCAGCTGAAGCCTTCAAATACCACCTCTTCCAAGAAGCCTCCTCAGAATTCACCAACCTAAAGATGTTTTTTCCATCCTTTGACCTTCTAAATGCATTTATCAGATCCTAATTTGTGTTAACCTGAGCACGAGCACACACACACACACACACACACACACACACACACACACACACACCCCACTACCACCATCACCACCACCATCACCACCACCATCACCACCACCACCACCACCATCACCACCACCACCACCATCACCACCAACACCAACACCATCACCACCAACAACACCAACACCATCACCACCACCACCACCACCATCACCACCAACACCAACACCACTACCACCAACACCAACACCATCACCACCAACACCATCACCATCACCATCACCACCAACAACACCAACACCAACACCATCACCACCACCAACACCAACACCAACACCATCACCACCAACACCATCACCATCACCACCAACACCATCACCATCACCATCACCATTACCCCTACAAAATGATGAGCACCTCAAGGAAAGGGGCTGGCTCTCCCAGTGCCAATTAGATATGTTTTCATGGCCTGTTATAGACACATATAACTGCTTCTAAAATCATAGGATCTTAGATTGAGGGTTAGAAAGCAGATTGAGGGATTAGCGGTAATCTGACCCAATCTCTCCATTTTGCAGAGTCTAAGTGTCTAAGTGATTTGCCCATGGTCACAGGGGTAGTTAAGCGGCTATTGAACCTAGGTTCTCTGACTCCAAATCCAGTGTTTTTTCCACTATGCCATCATATATCCCCTACAAAAGGCCTTTGTCTGTATTCATTCAGCCCTAGCTCCCTATTATCTCCAACTGCTTAATATAGACTTACTGATTCACTGACGATGTGCCTATAGTAGGCCCCAAAGTCAGGAGTTCAAATCCAGTCTCATATATTTATGCGTGGCATGACCCTGGGCAAATATCTTAACCTCTGCCTGCCTCAGTTTCCTCAGCTATAAAATGGGAATAATAGCAGCACCTACTTTGAAGAGTTGTGAGCATCAAATGAGCACATTGCTTGGCACATAGTAGGTGCTAAATAACAAATGCTTCTTTCCTATAAAGTGATAGAGATTGTCACAGGATCTCAGCAGTGGAAGAGCCCTGGGATGTCATCTAATCTAACCTGACTGAGGAACTACTGTTATGACCTCCCCCAAAAAAGTACCCCTCCAGGCTTTGACTGGAATCACTCATTTTCTCTGGGATTGAGTTTCTTCAGCCACAGAATGAGAGGGCTGGACTAGAGGGGCCCTAAAGCTATGATCTTATAGAGTCACTGCCTCCCAAAGTAACCCATGCCACATTTGGGCAGCTCTCACGGGTAACAACTCCCCCACCCCTTTACATGAAGCCTAGATCTACCTCCCTGTAATTCTCACCCACCATTTCTAGTTCCGCCCTTTGGGGCCAGTTAGTAATTCTCATTTCAGACTTTTGATTTCCCTCAGAATAAGAAATCACCGTAAGTTCTCATTCCCCCTCCTTCTGTGCTCTGCAATAAATGGAGAAATCCTTTTCCTCCAAGTGCTGGATTTTATACTTTAAAACAGGCAGTGCAGGCCCCTTATTTTTAAGTGTTCTCCACTAAGCCATGATGGAAAACATTCCCCTAGGGCACCATGGCCAACTGGCAGAGCCACAGATGTTCCCACAGCTGGTGGGAATAACCACAGCTGCTGGCTACATCAGCCAACAAGGGAGGTCAGAAATCTGTGAGGAGGAAGCAGGCGTTGGGATAGAGGGCACATCTGCCTTCAGGAGCTGTCTCCTGGCAGAGTTGAGGAGGGAGGGATGGGAAGGGGGAGGAGAGCCATGGAAGGGAGAGTTGGTTTTCCCCTTCTCCTCTCAAAGCCTTCTCTCAGATCAGGGATTTCCCCCTTGAGTTTCTCAGTAGCACAGGGGTTTTGTCATCCAGCTGGGATTTTCCACGTGCTCTCTCTCCTCCCAACTTTCTAAGGGCCTTCACCTTTTCTAGTGCCAGGGCTGTTAAAATGCCTCTTTGTGTGTTTTCCATTTAAATTGCCTGTGACCTTGCAGGCAACTATATTGTCTGTTCTTAATTGCCTTGCATGCTCGCCTTGGTTGGCCAGGCTGTAACTCCATCATTACGCTTTGAAGTGGAGTCCAGCTGAGTTCTCCATTGCTGCTTTGGAGAAAGCTGCAATATTTAAAAGACAGGTTAATATTTCCTTCTTGCAGAGTACTGCTTCCTTCCCCAGAAACAGGGCTAACCCCTGCCTGGAAAATTTCTTCTTGCTCCTGTTCAGTCCCTCTTATTTGGGATATAAAGACCAGGTGACTGAAAAATGGCCTTTCCTTTGGAGTTGCCTATAACGAAAATAAAAGCTAAGGTTATTTCCATTCATAATTCATGCAAGGCAGCGTGGAATAGTGGATAGCGGAGCTGGAAGGAGGGAGGGGGGCAGGGAGAAGACAAGACTTCCTCTGACACATATTAGCTGTAATCTCTCAGTGCCCCCAGGCAACAAAACTTTCTAAGACTACTTTACATAGGAGTTACTGATGTGAACCTTTATCAGTGGATGGTTGGAACTTCTGCACTAAAATTATAGGTTCAGAATAAAAACACAAAAATAATTCACATGACAAAGTCAATGAGACTCAGTTGTGATTGGCCTGGAATCCCAGATGATAGCTGATACATTATACTGTGCTGCCCTTACAGAGCTTACAATCTAATAGGACAAGACAGAAACAGAAATGATTACACTTCAAAACTCCATTCATTCATCTAGTAAGCATTTATTAACATCCAGCCATGTGGGGACTTCAAAAGAACCATAATCTTATTGTCATTTGTTGCTGTTGTTCAGTTGTGTTTGACTCTTTGTGGCCCTGTTTGGAGTTTTCCTGGCAGAGATACTGGAGTGGTTTGCCATTTCCTTCTCCAGTTCATTTGACAACTGAGGAAACTGAGGCAAATAGGGTTAAGTGACTTGCCCAGGGTCATACAGCTAGGACATATCTGAGGCCAGATTTGAATTCTGGAAGAAAAGTCTTCCTGACTCCAGGTCAAGCACTCTATCCACTGTGCAGGGGCTTAAGTCCAGCATACTGACCTGCTGGATGCATGAAACCCCTCTCTGTGCCTTGACAAGTGGTCACCCAGCCTCTGCATGAACATAGGCAGTGACAAAGAGCTCACCATTTCAGAAGACCATTAAATCCCTTCAGATAGCAGTTCTTTCTTGAAATGAGCCACAATATGCCTCGGCATATCTCCCACACAATGTTCCTAGTTATTTCCTCTAGAGCCACTTAGAATAGAGAATTTTATCTACCAATGAATCCCTGGTGCCACAGAAGAGGTGGCTCCTCGCTCCCCAGAATCACTTAGGTCAAGGGAGGGGTAGGGAATGAGCATGCATTAAGTTTCTACCGTGTCCAAAACCCTGTACTAAGTGCTTTTGTCACATGTGATCCTCACAACAATCCTGGGAGGCAGAGGCTATTATATCATCACCCCCTTTTACAGTTGAGGAAACTGAGGCTAACAGAAATTAAGTGACTTGTTTAGGGTTACATAGCTAGTAAGTGTCTGAGGCTAGATTTGAACTCAGGCCCAATTACTGACTCCAGGCCTAGCGTCCTACCCTAAAGCCCAAGACCTGGAAAGGGCGCAGAATTTGAAATCCCAGTTGCAGTTGGTTTCAAGTTCTGATTTTTCTACTGACTTGTTTTGCAGCCGTGAGCTCATCACTTTCTTTATGCCTCTGGTTTTTTCTCTGTAAGATGGGGATAATAATTTTTGTACTTCTTTCCTCATAGGGCTGCTGCAAGAAAACACCTTAGACCCCAACCTTAAGGAAAGCTCAGCTCTTGGGAGAATGGCCCTGCTGTTGTGTGCTGATTGCTAATCTTTTGTTACCTACTTGTTAACTTTCCCCAACTAGATCATCAGGATTTTTTAGGACAGAAACTATGTTTTCTAATCTTCTCTCTCTCCCATAAGGCCTAGCACGGTGCTGGACTAATAATGAATCTTCAATAAATACTGGCCGCTAGGTGGTGCCATAGTGAACAGAAGGGGCTTGGGATCAGGAAGACTCAACTCCTTGAGTTCAAATTTAGCCTCAGACACTTACTAGCTGTGTGATCCTGGGCAAGTCACTTAACCCTATCTGCCTCAGTTTCCTCATCTGTAAAATGAGCTGAAGAAAGAAATGGCAAACCATTCTAGTATCTTTCCCAAGAAAACCCCAAATAGGGTCACGGAAAGTCAGACACGACTAAAAAACAACTGAAAGACAAACTGAAAACAGCGTAAGGATTACAGGTCCCATAACTACCTTCAGCACAACACCAAATGTTGAGAAAAGAAATATGGTTTACCTATACCGGTTATAACTAGGGCGGAGTGATCTCTGCCCTTAGTTAGAAAGCACAGTGAGTAGATGAGGCTCTCCTCCCCAGCCTATCTACCTAGTACCTCACTGCTACCTGGCGGAGGAGTCTTCAAAGTGATTTGACCAAGGTCTCACAAACTACACACTTCTGAGGGAGGATTTGAACCCAGGTCCCCAGACTCCAAAATCAGGGTTCTTTCCACAGTACCACAGGAGTAGTTAGGTAGTCCCAGGTCTAGAGTCAGGAAGATTCCAGGCAAATCTGACCTCAGACATTTCCTAGCTGTATGACCCTGGGCAAGTCACTGAATTCTGTTTGCCTCAGTTTCCTCATTTGTAAAATGAGCTGGAGAAGGAAATAGCAAACCATTCCAGTATCTTTGCCAGGAAAACTCTAAATGGGGTCACAAAGAGTCAGACATAGATAACTGAAATGATAGAACATCACTACTGTACCACACTGCCTCCTATAAGCATGACTCAAGGCTGCTTGTTCTATAGAGAGCACTAGGCTGAAAGTGAGAATTCCTGGCCCTGCCTTTTACTAACTGCACAGCTTTGGGCACTTCACTTAACATTTCTGAGCCTCAGATTCCTCATCTATAAAAGGACAACGATGCTAGCACTGGTTACATCGAAAGCTCAAATGCAGCAGTGGGTATAAAAGTATATTGTGTCACCACAGAGCACCTCCAAGTATGGCTGTGACAGGGTAGATCCTATTCCTCTGACTCTCATTGCTGTGGCCTCTGCACCAAAATGAATTTTAGCAACATCTTTTTTTTACACGGTATATTTCCGCAAGGCTACTCTCTTCTGGGAAACTGTAATAAGCTGTGAACACTATAAACCATTCTTTTATGGAATGCTCATTGATACAACCTGTACCCTCCCAAGCCCAGAGAGCAGGGTATCTCATTTTGCATTTTAGCAAGAGGAGAGGGGAGCTTTATGGTCCCTGGCCATGCCAGAGAAGGACCAAGGGAACCGAGTGATGCCAGGTCAAGGACAGCACCAGATGTGCCCCCAAGCCTTTCTGATGTTGGCATGGTGCTGATAAGGAAACATGGGGAAAAAAACAATTGCATAAGCCGTAGAATGTTTTAATTTAGCAACTTGATAAGGAATCTGCTCTTGAATTAACTAACAAATTAAAAAACCCAGTGTTTTAGGGGAAGGCACGGATGGATACTGGTTCTCTATGGCCTCTTCCAGCTCTAATGGTCCATGACTATAGTAGGCCTTAACCACACTATTGCTTCACAGTAATGCCAAGGAAGCTTTAGTTCGTTCCTCAAAGCAGGAGGGAGGAAAGCAGGTCTGAGCACTAGATTTGGAGTCAAGAGATATGGGTTTGAATCCTGGTTATTCTACTAACTAGCTATGTGACTCCAGTCAAATCACTTCCCCTTTTGAATCTTCATTTCCTTCATCTATAAAATGAGGAGGCTGAATTAAATGATCCCTGAGATCCTTCTTAGCTCAAAAAAAAATGCTATGATTCCTGACTAAAATCTCACCATCTACAGGAAGCTTTCCCCAAGCCCTCTTCTTTCTGCTGTCTTCCCTCTTATCCTGTGTATAGCTTGTTGGTCTTTCCCGTTAGACCATAAGCTCCTTGAGGGCAGGGACTGTCTTTTGCCTTTCTTTCTATCCCTATCACTTAGCACAGTGATAGGCACAGAAGGCACTTAATAAATGCTTATTGATACACTGATTCCAGGGTCATGGCTTGAGAACTAGAAGGAACCAGAGAGGCCACCTGGTATAACACCCCTCATTGTTTTAGCAGATGGGAAAACTGGGAACCAGAAAGGTAAAGGGAACTTACAGAAGGTCACAGAGATAATGAGCCACCCAGGCAGGATTCAAATCCAGGTTTGCAAATCCAAATTTACAGCAACAAATTCAAAGCTAAGTTGAGCACCTTTTCTATTAGATCCTAGGCCTCTCCACTTCATTTCCAGTCCAATCTTTAAACCCACACAAAGCTTAATTACTCGAACCTTGTCTTACCTGTTCTTACTTCTGTTCAGTTCAGATAGATTGAAGCACCTATACTGGCTATAAAACACACAAAGTATGGCATCAAAAGGCAGCTGTGGAGCAGTGGATAGAGAGCTCTAGGCCTAGTCAGGAAGACCTGAGTTCAAATCCATCCTCAGATGGCAACTAGCTGTGAGATCCTAGACAAGTCACTTAACAGTCTGTTTCCTCAACTATAAAACGGAAATAACAGAGTTATTAGGAGGATTAAAGACACTGTTTGTAAAAAGCACAGTATCTGGTGCATAGTAAATGTATGTGTTATGTATGTATGTATGTATGTATATGTTAGCTATGGGGCGGCTAGGTGGTGCAGTGAATAGAGCACCAGCCCTGGAGTCAGGAGGACCCGAGTTCAAATCTGACCTCACACACTTAACATTAGCTGTATGACCTTTGGCAAGTCACTTAACCCCAATTGCTCTGCTTCCCCCCTCCAAAAAGCAAAAAATAAGTAAATAAATGTTAACTATTATCATTATATTATAACATGCAACCCTGGACAAATCACTTAGAGTCTGTCTGCCTCAGTTTCTTCAACTATAAAATGGGAATAATAGCAGCACCTACCTCCCAACAAGGTTGCTCGTTAGGATCAGATGAGATCACATTTGTAAAAAGCACTTTGCACAGTGCTTGACGTGTAATAGGCACTGTATAGAGACCTAGTCCCTTCCCCTTCCCTTCATGGATAGGGAGCTGGACCTGGAGAACTCAGTTCAAGTTGCCACCTTTGACACACACTGCCTGGTGACCCTGGACAAGTCACTTTCCCTTCCAGTGCTCGAAGACAACTCTTCTAAGTTGCAGAAAATGTACCTGCTTGGATCAGTGGAGGAAGGTCCTCACCTGAGAGCTCCCAGCACTCCCTAGGCCCAAGCCCTCTGCCTTCTGTGCCTGAGGCACTCTACTTCCAGCAGGGCTACCCCCTGCCCAAGGAAGCTTGTAGACTGAAATCAATGTGTACTTATCAAGCACTTGTGTATGCTAAGTAAGGCCTGAAGGGCAGGGGGTGGGATACTAAGAAATAAAAGGCAAGGCCCTCCAGGTGCTTGGCAGTCTAGGAAGGTGACTACCATCATAAGACACCATAGTGTAAGGACCGTGTTTGTGGTAGAGACAGAGGTAAATGCCTCAAGAACACAAAAGAAAGAGATTACTGTTAGTTATAGGTGTCAGGAACTGCTTTTGAGAAGAACCCCCAGTCAGGCCCCAGTGTTATGACTAATCATCTGTGCTCCTGAGAAGAGCTTCAAGGAGGGTAGCTCCATCCATGGTTCAGCGGATAGAACACTGGCCCTGGAGTCAGGAGAACTTGAGTTCCTGAGTTCAAATGCGGCCTCAGACACTTACAAGCTGTGTGACCCTGGGCAAGTCAATTACCCCTGATTGCCAAGGAAAGAAGGAAGGAAGGAAGGAAGGAAGGAAGGAAGGAAGGAAGGAAGGAAGGAAGGAAGGAAGGAAGGAAGGAAGGAAGAAAGGAAGGAAGAACATCAAGGGAATTATGGTTTCCCATAAGACCAGGTAGGATGTGGATACATTGGGATTTGGAGCAACTAGATGGTACAGTGGATAGAGAGCTGAGCCTGGAGTCAGGAAGTTCAAATTCTGAATTCAAATCCAGCCTTAGACACTAGCTGTGTCACCCTGAGCAGTTCCTTGACCTCTGTTGGCCTCAGCTTCTTCCTCCTTCAAATGAGGACAATAATAGTATCCTCCTCCCAGAGTTGTTGTGAGGACCAAATGAGATAAAAATTGCAAAGCACCTAGCACAGCACCTGGATAAATTCTAGTTGTTATTATGACTATTTGGATATATTCCCTTCCCTTGGTCTGGGTAGGATTTGGTGGAGGTTTGGGGGAGGGAGAAGGGAAGAAGGTGGCATTCCAAGTAGGGTACCAGAATGGAGGAAAGGAGGGGAGATGGGAAATGCATGTGGTCCAAGAATAGTGAGGAAACCTTGTAAATGTTATTGTTAGTCCTTCATTTTCAAAGAGGACCAATGACATCACAGGGTGGTGTCTTTATTTGCACATGACATGGATTTAAGGGAGGCAAGGTTGCACAAAGTTGTCCCAGTATCATCGGAGTCCCATGGCAAGACAGAAGTCAGGAAGACTGGTGATGGCCTGGGCTGCAGCGGATGGCCTTGGTGAGGAAAGGGGCCTGATTGGAGTTCAGGGCTCCTATGGAGGAGTCATAATAACAGCTCATACCTCTATAATGCTTTATAGTTTACAAAATGCTTCCCTCATACAAGCCCTGTGAAAGATACATTGAAAGCATCATTATCCTGATTTTACAAATGGAGAGACTGAGGCTCAGACTGGAGCAGTGCCTGCCTCCTCATTACATGGCTAGTTAATGTCTGGGGACTCACCCCAGTTCTGAGCATCTCACAGCAACACACTGCCTCCTACTGGAACACACATAGGGAAAAGCAGATGGCATCCTCAGCAATGCCCTCAAGTCATCTGTCTGCAGATTCTTTTTCTTATGAAACAAAATGACCAAAGAAAAATGGAGAGAGTCACATTGACTCTAGCCAGCACACACACGGATCCTTGGATTGCCTCCAGCTGTTGGAGGGTTAACTTTGCCCAGTTCCCCTGGCCCTGATCCAGCTTGCTTGTGCTGGTTGGCCCAGCCTGTCTAATGCAGTAGCATCCCACCTTTTCCCAGACTGGAGATGACAAGCTGCAGTCTTGACCTCCCACCTTCTCGCTGTCCACGAGTCCATTTCAAGCTCCATCCCAGGCAAATATCATTCTTTCATCACTCTGGGGCAGTTCCAGCTCAGCTTGCTTGGCTTCCAAACCTATGATCAGGCCATGTTAGGACTGGCTGAATCTTTGCTGAACAAGGATAACCTTTCTGCTCAGAATCAAAAGGCACCCAGCCAACTGAGTCTAGCCCAGGCCTTCCGCTACCTGAATCTGTCAGTTGGAAACAACAGGAAACCAGGTAGCTCTAAGGATGGGTGTGTGGACCAGGCGATGTTCCCATCACAGGTTCAGGAAGCAGTGCATGAGGAGATGGGTCTACCCAAACACCAAGCAATCCTGGAGGCTTTATTTTAAATGCTGTTCTCCAGCTCTCTCAGTGGCCCTCAACCCCGTGTGGCTTCCATAGTTATGTGGGCATGGGCTGGCTTCTGGTAATCTTAATGGCAGTGATGCTGTCACTCTGGCTACTGAATTCGAGCACAGAACCAGAGTGGTTTAGAACAGAATCAGGCTGACCCCACCTCATTATCTGTGGGGCCTTATGGAAGACTTTCCCACTCTGGTCCTTTTTTTCTTTTTTCTTTTTGGAGGGGGAAGGCAGGGCAATTGGGATTAAGTGACTTGCCCAAGGTCACATGGCTAGTTTTGTGTTAAGTGTCTGAGGCTGGATTTGACCTCAGGTCCTCCTGACTCCAGGGCTGGTCCTCTAAGGTCCTTTTATTTCCCAGTCTTCAAATGAGAGGATTGGACTAGATGATGTCTAAAGTCATAGATTAACAGAAGGTTAGAGCTCAAAAGGATATTAGAGCTCATTTAACTCAACCTCCTTCGTTTCACAGATCAAAGAATTTCAGAATCCCAAGAGTTGGAAGGAACCTCAGAAGGCCACCTAGCGTAGCCCATACATGAACACAAATCTTTATTACAAAATGCCTGACAACTGGTTGTCTAGCCTTTGTTTGCTGACCTCCAGTAAGGGAGAGCCCACCCTCACACACGAGGCAGATCATTCCATTTTGGGATAATTCTAATTGTTAGGAAGTTTTGCTGAGCCCAGAGTCAGAAACACTTGAATTCAAATTTGACCCTCTGACACTTACAAGCTGTGTGACCCTGGGCAGGTTACTTAATCTCTATTTGTCTCAGTTTCCTCATCTGTCAAATGGGACTGATAATAATAGTATCTATTTCCCAGGATTGTTGCAAGGAAAAAATGAGATAAAATTTGTAAAAGAGTTCTTTCTACCCTACCATTAGATTACAAGCCCCCTCAGAGACTCTGTCTCTCTGTCTCTGTCTCTCTCTGTCTTTCTCTGTCTCTCTCTGTCTCTCTGTCTCTGTGTCTCTGTCTCTGTCTCTGTCGCTCTCTGTCTCTCTGTCTCTCTGTCTCTCTCTGTCTCTCTCTGTCTCTCTCTCTCTCTCTCTCTCTCCATATTTGTATCCTCAGCATTTAGCATACTATCTGGCACATAGTAGGTACTTAATAAATGTTTATTGACCATTGACTACCAGATTATCTCCCTTTCAGCTCTAAAATGCTAATATACTATAATTCTATTAATGAAGAAACAGAGCACAATGAAGTGAAATGACTTACCCAAGGACACTCAGATAAGAAATACAAAAACCAAGCCTCACTTCACTAAACTGCTGATTCTCACTTTCTCTTTGTTTGGTGTCCAGAGTTGTGCTGACAAAAAGTTTATTAACCAGTTCTCCAGGGGAAAAAATGTACCCATTACACACTTTTAAATTTAATCTGCATTATAAACATTTTCTCTGTCACTTTTTTAAGGCCAGACAATCAACAAAACAAGAAATCAAGCCCTGATTTGGAGCATTTACTGCTTTCCAAGGCATCTACACTGAGAATTTAACAACTGGTTCTTGCAAGCCCATATGAGCCAGCTCCAGTATAACACTGGATAAAAGGCAGGTGATGCCACAGAAGATACATCTGGTGACCGGTTAAGAAGATCCAGTCACGTTTTCTGGGCAATGAGCAATTAGGTCAACAGTGACCCCAGTCCAGTGCAAGCCCATCAAGGGGTGGAGAACTCCCAGTCTGAGACTGCCCTGACAAGGCAGACCCTTAAGCCCGTACCACAGAGCAGCAGGGGAAGGGGGTGAGCCCAAAGATAAGCGTGAATGAAAGAGCTAACTTTGTACAGCACTGAATGCCCCTGTGCTAAGTTCTTTACAATGATTGTCTCATCTGGTCCTTACGACAACCCTGAGATGTAGGTGTTCTTTTTATCTCCCTTTACAGTTGAGGAAACTGAGGCAAACAGAGGTAAAGTGACTTTCCCAGAGTCACACAGTTAGAAAGTATCTGAGACTGGATTTGAATAATAATCGATAATATTTGTGTAGTGTTTACTATGTGTCAGGCCCTGTGAAAGGACTTCACAATAATTATCTCATTTGATTCTCATAACAATCCTGGGAGGTAGGTGCTGCTATTATCCCTATTTTACAAATAAAGAAACTGAAGTCAACAGAGGTTAGTGATTTGCCCAGGGTCACACAGCTAGTAAGTGTCTGAGGTAGAATTTGAACTCAGGTCTTCCTGACTTCAGTCCCAGAGCTCTATTCACTGCTCCACTTAGCTGCCCAAAGACAATATTACTCTTCCCTCCAACTTTCCCACCATCATTGACCATAGTGGTGGATTGACTGGTCAAAAGGAGACAAAGCATCAGACTGTGAATAGAAAGAGTCATGTCAGGGCAGCTAGGTGTCGCAATGAATAGAGCACCAGCCCTGGAGTCAGGAAGACCTGAGTTCAAATCCGGCCTCAGACACTTGACACACTTACTAGCTGTGTGACTTTGGGCAAGTCACTTAACCCCAATTGCCCTCCAAAAAGCAAAAGAAAAAGAAAGAAAGAAAGAAGGAAAGAAAGAAAGAAAGAAAGAAAGAAAGAAAGAAAGAAAGAAAGAAAGAAAGAGAGAGAGAGAGAGAAAGAAAGAAAGAAAGAAAGAAAGAAAGAAAGAAAGAAAGAAAGAAAGAAAGAAAGAAAGAAAGAAAGAAAGAAAGAAAAAGGAAAGGAAGGAAGGAAGGAAGAAAGAAAGAAAGAAAGAAAGAAAGAAAGAAAGAAAGAAAGAAAGAAAGAAAGAAAGAAAGAAAGAAAGAAAGAAAGAAAGAAAGAAAGTCATGCCAAAGAAAGACATAGGCACAGAAAGATAACCACCTAAGGGAGAAAGTAGCTTCAGAGAACATTACCCCTCATGGTGGAGAGAATGCCAGCTTTGAACTCTATATAGACATTGAGCCTTGGAGCCCAACAGAAAGCTGCTCCTAAGGGACCTTTGTGGGGTCTTCACAAAGGAAGAAAAAGACTTCCAGTGACAGCTTGTGAGGCACTTCTTTGCCAAATATGTTCCCTCCACATGAGCCTTTGTTCTTCAAATTTGAACCCACTCCCCTTAGAAACCTTGTGTGCTTAAGGGATGAATGTGCCCCTACTTGAAAGGAATGTTGCAACTATTATCATCTTAGTAAATATTTATGTTAAAAGCTAATTGTGGCTACTGGTGGATCGTTTTGGGTTTTTTTTTTTTTTTGGTTTGTTCATTGGTTTTATTCTGAACTTAAGAAATAATACAAGCGTTTCCATAACAGTAGAATAGAAAAAAAGATGATTGAATATGAAACTGTAAACCTATTATGTACAACTTGCTATTGCTTTTAAACATGTTAAAGTTATATAACTTTCTTCTTTTTCTTTTTTTCCTTCCCTCTCCCCTCCCCACTATAATTAATGACAAGGTGAAAGAAGCCAACTAGCAGAAATAATAGAAATCCAGCCCTTGAGGATTAAGCCTATAACCTTGAGTAGTGAGTAGTCAGTCTCCCTCTGGAGACCCAACTTGCCAGTCGAAGTGCAAAGTAGGGAAATACTGGACGCAGTGGGGGGTGGGGGTAAGGCTATGTAGGAAAACGATGCAAATTATAAGACTAATAGATGGTGGTCAAAAGATAGGGACAGTTTTTAAAAGAAGAAATGTAAATAATCACCAACCACATGAGAAAATGTTCAAAAGTCCTGCTAATAGGAAAAATGCTCATCAAAACAACTCTGAGGTTTAACCACACAATCAGATTAGCAAAGATGGTACAAGAAGGAAACAGCCAGTATCTGAGTGATGACAGAAAGACAAGAATACTAATAAATTGATGGTGGGGCTATGAATTGCTTCAGTCCTTCTGGGAATCATTTTTAAATTATGCTAAAAAAGTAACTAAACTATTCATATCCTTCAACTCAGAGATCTCACTGCTAGACATAAGTCCCAAAGAGGTCAAAGACAGAAATAAAGGTTCCACATATACCAAGACATTCAGAGAAGTAACAGGAAAGAACTAGAAGCAGTAGAGGCTTGATGATCAGAGGGTAGTTAAGCAAATTGTGATTTATAAATGTAATAAATTATTACTGCAACATTAAGAAATTGTGAATATGAAGAACTCAGAAAAACAGGAGAATATTTAAATGATGATTCCCAGTTTTATTTATCTAGTTCCAACTGCCTTTTGACCATTTCAAATTGGATGTTCCATAGGGATTCCAGCTCAACTTATCCAAAATGGAACCATTGTCTTTCCTAGTAACCCTCCCCTCTTCTGAACTTCCCTATTGCTTTCAAGGACACCATCATCATCCCAGTTACCCCAGCTTCACAACTTTGGTGTTATCCTGGACTTGTCACTTTCACTTACTCCATATATCCAATCAGTTGCCCAGTCTGGTCATTTCTGTCTTCTCATCTTTTATATACATTCTTTTATAGGCACTACCTTAGATCAGACCCTCATAACTTCTCCCATGAACTATGATAATTGTCTTCTAATTAGTCTCTCTGTCTCAAGTCTCCCCTCATTCCAATCCTCTCTTCACTCAGCTATCAAAATTATTTTTCTCAACTATAGTCCTGACTATGTCATACTCCCATACCCCCACTCAAATTATAGTGGTTCCCTATTATTTCCAAGATCAAATATAAAATTAAGAATTTAAAACTCTTTACAACCTAAACTTTATAATTATATTCATCTTTTTTCTTACTGTTCTTTCCTTTTTCCTTCCTTCTTCCTACCTTTCTTCTTTCTTCCTTTCCTTTTTCTTCCTTTCTTCCTTCCCTCCTTCTTTCCTTCATTCTGTTTTCCTTTCTTTCTTTCTCATACATGGACACCCCATTTCACCCAGGCTGGAAGTACAATGACCATTCATGTGCCCTACTTCACTGTTGGAGTCCACAGCATGAGATCTTTAACCTGCCCCATTCCAGCCTTCAGCAGTTCGCCCTTTCTTAGGCATCCTGGTAGCCTCCCACTCCTAGAGGCTCACCATATTGGTTCCCAACTTAATGTGGATCCTCCATCAGTTGAGCACACTGGAGCTCAGAGCTACCAAGCTCAAACAATTCAAGAGCTTCACCTTCTCCTATATCATGGTATGCAGTATACATCACCTTCCCAGACCCTTACAGCCTTCTTAGAGCTTTTCCCCCTCTGTATACTCTATAAATCAGCTACACTGATCTACCGGCTGCTCCTCACATCTCCCATCTCTACTCTATGCCTTTGTATAGGCTGTCCCCCACACCTGGCATCTTCTTCCTTGGTCTCTTGGAATCTCTGGCTTTCTTTCAGATTCAGCACAGATGCCATCTGAGGGCAGCTAGGTGGAGCCATAGTGCACAGAATGCTGGGCCTGGAGTCAGCAAAACATCTCCCTGAGTTCAAATCTGGCCTCAGACACTTCCCAGCTGAATAACTCTGGGCTAGTCACTGAATCCTGTTTGCCTCAGTTTCCTTGTCTGAGATGAGCTGGAGAAGGAATGGCAAACCACTGCAATATCTCTGCCAAGAAAACCCCATGGGGGTCGCGAAGAGTCAGACACAACTGAGACTGAACAATGACAATAACAGGAGACCTTTCCTGAGTTCTCTACCTGCTGGACACAGTGCTGGGGAACCTGCAGTCTCAAGGCCCTCTAGGTCCTCAAGTGTGGCCCTCTGACTGAATCCAAACTTCACAGAACAAATTCCCTTAATAAAAGGATTTGTTCTGTAAGACCTGGACTCAGTCAAAAGGACGTATCCAAGGACCTAGAAGACCACATGTGGCCTTGAGACCACAGGTTCCCCACCCCTGTTAGAGCATTCATCTCTAAGGCTACTTTCCATCTCCTCTGTATGAACTGATTTGTTTACATGTCTCAGATATTAGAATACAATCTTCTTGAGATCAGAGACTGTTGTTGCATCTTTGCATCTCCAGCACTTAGCATAGCTCCTTGCACATAGTAGGCATTTAATAAATGCTTGTTTTTTGGTTGACTGCAATGATCAATCTTGGCTCCAGAGGACCAATCATGAAACATACGTCTATCTTCTTAGCAGAGAGGTGGCAAGCCACAGTTACAGAATGCAGTATACATTTGTCAGTGATTTTGACAACCGGTTTTGCTGAACTATTATTCTTTATTATAAAAGAAGATTCTATGGAGAAAGAGGAATATTAATATGGAAGTGAATAGAATGGGGGAAGATGCATGGCTAAAATATTTTTTTTCTAATTTCTTAACCTCCATAGATCTCAGCTTCCTCATCTGTAACATAAGGGACTGGTCTAACTGAACTTCCATCTCTAGATCCTGTGCCCTAGACAAAGGACAGGCACCAAGACAGGCTGCCAATGCCTTCCTGCATATTAGAATATTACTGCAGTGTTGAAAACTACACTTCTCTCCAAAGGACACCCAGATCAGAATATTCTCTGCTATAAGGAGCTGTTTTCTCCCACTGTCCTTTTTTCTCTAATGCCACTACTATGTAAATGCACCATGTCAAAATAAGGGCTTTACGTACAAGAAGGCACATGTAGCTAGCTAGAGTCGATGAAGGCTTACCTTAGAAGGTGGAAAGAAAATGAAGTAAACATAATAACTCCTATTTCTATAGCACATAAAGGTTTACAAAGAATCTTCCTCAAAATGGCCCTTTGTGACACATAGCATAAGAATTATTATCCCCATCTTACAGATTAGAAAACTGAGGCTCAGAGAGGTTGTCACTTGATGCCAGTCACATAACCACAAAGTTGGAATTCAGATGCAGGTCTCCTGATCTCTGGGCTATTTCCACTATACCATCTGTATAAGGATTAATAGTTAGGAAGCATCTGACCTATATTATCTTATCTGACTCATGACAATCCCATGAGGGTGATATGATAGGTGTGACTATCCTCGAGAGAGAGTGGCCACTGGACATAAAGTTGGTAGATACCTAATTGGTCACAAGTTTGAATCCTTACTCCACTAACTTACTAGTTGTATGATGTTTGACAAGACAGTTAACCACCCTAAGCCTTGGTTTTCTCATCTGTAAAACATAGCTTATAAATACCTGCCTTACCCACCTTTCAGGGTTGCCCTAGGAAAAATCTTTTGGAAATTGAATTACCAAGTAAACTTATTTTTCAAATAAAGAAACTGAGTCTCAGAGAGACAAATAGACTTGCCAGAGTTCACAGGGATCTTTCTACTACAACAAATGTGGTATTCTGAGAACAAATCAGAAGATGAGTGAAAGAAAACAGAGAGAGCCAGTTTGACTGAAGCCGACTTGAGATCAGCTAAGATTGGAGGAAAGGGGGACTTTATTAGCATGGTAATTTTCAGCCTCCTCCAAATGGTGAGCAGTGTTACAAGGAGAATGGAGAGTAAATAGTTAGTCCCTGAAGGATGGGTCAGGTTCAAGAGAACAGCTCCTTTGAAAACACATTTGCAGAATATCTCCCAATCTTCTTGGTTCCAGCAAACATCTTTGTACCTTTCAAGCCTACTTCAAGCTGTGAAATCCACATGAGAATCCTGAATGATGTCATTGCTGCTGCTGCTGCTGCTGCCACCACCAGCAGAGTGCACAGTGGCCGGGCCTTGGAGACAGCAAGAACATGCTTTGCTCTGTGTACTCTCTGAGATGTACAGCAGCAGCTTTCCACCCTCTCAACAGAAGCTGCAAGATCTAATCCTACAAATAAAAAGGATGCAAACTCCTTGCCTTGGGGAGAAGTTAAGTCCCCGAGGCTGCCTCTAGAACAGTGTATTTTTAGGTGCTTGCTTGGTTTAGAACAATCATAGAAGAGCAAGTTTTTAAAGCCTAAGATTCTTGTAAATTCTGATCAGGAGTTAAGTATCTCAAGGCAGTAACAATTCTGCCTCCCTCTACTGCAGGAGTTCAAGGTGGAAAAATGGGGACCACAAATTTTAATACACAGAGGCTTCATGTTCTTTTGGTGAGATCATGGAATCCACAGAAATCTAAGGACAGAAAGGAAATCTCTTCCCCTGTCCTTAGATAAAATCGCATCCAATGTTTTTTTCAGTTATGTCTGATTCTTCAGGAACCCATTTGGGGTTTTCTTGGCAGATACTGGAGTGATTTGCCATTTCCTTCTCCAGCCCATCTTACAGATGAGGAAACGAAGTTAAATGATTTACCCAGGGTCACACAATTAGTAAGTGTCTGAGGCTGGATTTGAACTTAGGAAGATGAGACTTCCCTGACGTTCAAGGTCCTGCATGATCTTGTCCCAACCTATTTTCCTATCTTATTTCTCACCATTCCCTTTTACTGAAATTAGGATCAGAGATTTTAATCTGGAAGAGAACTCAAAGGTCATCTGGGTCTAGGCCAACTCTCCCATTTTATAGAGGAGGAAACAGAAGCCCAGACAGGTGACTTGACTTGTTCCAGGTCACACTGGTAATGACAGTCAGAATTAAAACACAAATCCAGAACTCTTAATACAGTACCATTTTTCCTCAGTCACTTTGTGTTTATCTGTGTCGTGTTCTACTAGTATAAAACAAGCTCTTTGATAGAAGGAGTCCTTGGGCTTTTTTGTCTGTGTATCTGCAGTCTCCTAACACAGGCTTTTGTATATCACTGGTACTTAATAAATGCTTGTTCTTGGTTTGGTCCATGCATCTCATGCTCTCACCATCTGCTAAACAGTCCCTTTCCTCACCTTCCTCCAGCCTCTTTATTTTGTTGTTGTTCAGTCTTGTCTGATTCTTCCTGACCCCATTTGGGGTTTTCTTGGCAAAGATACTGGAGTGGTTTGCCATGTCCTTCTCCAGCTCATCTGACAGATGAGGAAACTGAGACAGGGTTAAGTGACTTGCCCAGGGTCACAGAGCTAGGAAGTGTCTGAGGCCAGATTGGATCTCAGGTCTTTCTGACTCCAGGCCCAGTGCTCTATACACTATACTGCCTAGCTCATCCTTTATTTACCTTTTCTCTACCTGTAAAATGGGAATAATACTACAGGGAGTACCTACCTCACAAGGCTGCTCTCAGATTTGAAAGAGAAAGAAGATATAAAATGCTTTGAAAACTTTATATATCGATCCCATCCATTTCCACTTCCATTTCGATCAATCAATCAACAAGCATTTATTAAATACCTGCTATGTGCCAGGCACTGTCCTTTATGTTATCTCATTTGATCTTCATAACAGCCCTGTGCTATCATTATCATCCCCATTTTATAGTCAAGGAGACTAAGGTAAACAAGTTAAGTGACTTCCCCAAGGTCACACAGCTAGAAAGTGTCTGAGGCTGAATTTGAACTCAGATCATTTGGACTTCAGGCCCATGGCTCTATCCACTGCACCACCTAGAGAAGGGAGGACATTTCAGGAATGAGGGATGGTCAGTAACAAGGAACAAAGATGGTAAGGAACAGAGAAAAGAGGGGGCTTGACTGGTCTCCAAACTATGGGAGGGGGAGTAATGTACAAAGGAGATTGTGATCAGTTGGGAGGAGCTTTAAGAGTTAAATAGAAGGGGGCGGCTAGGTGGCTCAGTGAATAGAACATTGACCTTGGAGTCAGGAGGATCTGAATTCAAATGTGGTCTCAGACACTTAACATTTACTAGCTGTGTGACCTTGGGCAAGTCACTTAACCCCAACTGCCCTGCCTTCCTGCCTCCAAAAAGACCCCCCCAAAAAAGACTTAAACAGAGGAGTTTGTGCCTCAGGACTGGGGAGCCTGTGGTCTCAAGGCCACATGTAGCCTTGGATGCAACTTTTTCACTGGGTCCAAGTCCTTTTATTAAAGGGATTTGTTCTGTGAAGTTTGTATTTAGTCAAAGGGTGGCACTTGAGGACCTAGAGGGCCACATGTGGCCACAAAGGTAGCAGGTTCCACACTCCTGGTAGAGGCAATAGGGGGCTAGCAGAGTTTCTTGAGGGGCAGCTAGGTGGCACCATAGCGCACAGAGCACCAGGCCTGGTGTCAGGAAGACTCATCTTCATGAGTTCAAAACTGGCCTCAGACACTTACTAGCTATGTGACCCTGAGAAAGTCTTTTTGCCTCAGTTTCCTCATCTGTTAAATGAGCTGGAGAGAAAATGGGAAACCACTCCAATATCTTTGCCAAGAAAACCCCAAATGGGATCACAAAGAGTCGTATAAGACTGAAGAATGACTGAACAATGAAAGAGGATGGTATCGTGGTCAGACCTGTGACTAAGGAAAATTACTTTGACAGCAGAACAGAAGATGGAGCAGCAGAGGGGGGACCTGAGGCAGGGAGACCAATCAGGAGGCTGTTGCAATGATTTTGGGAGAGGTGATGAGGGCCTGAATTTAGATGTTAGCTGTATGAGTAAAGAGAGAGAGTTGGATGTGAGAGATAGAAACAAGATTTGGAAATGTGATAGATAACTGGAAGGTTACAAACCCGAGAAACTACAAGAATGGTTGTGTCTTTGACAGAAATAGAGAAATTTGGAAGAGAGGAGGAAAGATGAGTTCGGTTCTGAATATGTTTCTTGGACATCTTTCTGAAATGTTCAATAGGCAATTGGTGATGGGGTACTGAAGCTAATGGGAGAGACTGGGGCTAGATATAGGTTTTTGGGTCTTCAGAACAAGAGACAATAATTAAACCCAAAGGAGCTGATGAAATCACTGAGAGAGAAAGAGTGAGTAGAAAGAAAAGGTAGAACTGTGGGTTAAAGGGTAGGATAAGGGTGTAAGACAGGAAAGAGCCAAAAGAACCAGGAGGGAATAGTGTCACAAAATTCCAAGTGATGAAAGCATACAAGAGGAGAGAGGAGTCAACAGTAGCTATCTCAAGAAGGAGGAGAATTGAGAAAAGATAGTCAGATTTGGCATTTTCACTTGACAAGTTCTACCCATCCTTTAAGGCACAGCAATGCCACCTCCTTCATAAAACCAATCTGACCCCTCCACTCAGACATTCTTTCCTCCTCCAGTCTCTGACAACACTGTGGTTGTCTCTCTTATGGCATTTTATCAAAAAATTCAAATTCAATAATCATTTATCAAGAACCAGTTCTGTGAAGAACACTGTGCTTAACCATGATGGAGACACAAAGATAAATAAGACAGAGCCTGCTTTTGAGACAGGAGCTTCTCTCTCCCATTGGTGCTTCTGACTCTGGACTTCCATGACCTAGTTAGAGTCTCACCCTCGAGCCTCCCCTAGTCCATCTTCACCCAGGAACATCCATTAACCCCTTTGTCTTGGAACATGCTTTTACTATGCCAGTCCCTTTCTCCCTTTTCCCCTTGTGGATTCTGTTTTGGGGAGGAGTCAAGGCCAGCCAACCTTCACTTAGCCCAGTGTGTACCACATAGTAAGGTCATAATGGATGTTTGTTGTCTTGGAGTGCCTATAGTCTAGGGAGGGAAAAGAACAAAGGAATACAGTGCTGTGATAGTACCAAGAAAGGAAAGACAATTTACAAGGAGTGGGAGGAATCAAGAAAGGTATCATGGAGGAGGTGTTGTTTGATTTGTGCACTGAAAGAAGAATAAAATTTATCACATAATGCACTAGCTAACCATTGTTTATGTATATCTGCCCCACTCAACTCTTAGGTCCTTGACACTAGGAACTGTGCCTTACTCATATTTATACCTTCAACAGTACCTGGGTTATATTAATAATGATTTACATTGGGGGTGGCTAGGTAACTCAGTGAATAGAGCACCAGCCCTGGAGACAGGAGGACCTGAGTTCAAATCCGACCTCAGACACTTAACACACAAAAAAAAATTTAACTGTGTGACTTTGGGCAAGTCACTTAACCCCAATTGCCCCTCCAAAAAAGCAATAATAATAATGATGGTTTACATTTATTCAAGTAGCAATTTACAAATTTACATTTCCTTCTAAGTGCCCTGAGAAGCAGATCATCCAAACATTAGCCTCCTATTTTAGAGAAGAGGAAACTGAGACTCAAAGAGGTGATGGGACTTATCCATGGCTAGATATCTGTTGTTGTTGTTGTAGAATCATTCGGTATTTTCGTACTCTATATGACCTCGACTCTGTCATGGAGTTTTCTTGGCAAAGATACTGGAGTTGTATGCCATTTCCTTCTTCAGGGTGTCCCCATTTTACAGATGAGGAACTGAGACAAATCAGGGTTAAGTGTCTTGCCCAGGGTCACACAGTGAGTGTCTGAGGCCAGATTTCAACTCAGATCTTCCTGACTCCAGGTCTGGGACCCTATCTACTACCTACTTACCCATCTATCTGTGAGGCAGGTGATATTATTAACCCTATACAGAGGTGGAGAGATAGAGCTGAACCTTGAACCCAGGTCTACCTGTAAGTTCCTTCCATTCTATTATGTCCTCTTGAATGAATGAAACTCAATAAATGTCTGATGAACGAATGAACATATGTCTTGTTGTCCAATCCTCAAGAGAGATGCAAAACAATTGCTATTTCTAAGAGTCTATTTACTCCTTAATCGTAGCTTAAATATTACCCACCCCATCCCACCCAAATTGTAGTAATTACCCTTTGCTCTTGAAATCCACTGAGTTTTCTGACATTATTTCCTTTAAAAGTCTGAGGTTTAGTGAGATGACTGACATTTATAGAACACTAAGGTTTGCAAAGCACTTTACATACATCATCTCATTTCATCTTCCTCATTTTAGGGCTAGAGAATACAGACTGCTTTAAACTCTGATAGGATAGACTCACAGAATCCTTCCAATTTGATTGTTAACTAATCATAGGACTGGAGCTTTAAACTTGAACCCAGAACCCAGGTCTTCTGACTCCTGGTCTAGCTTACATTCTACAAGTTCATCGCATAAAGAGCATTGATCTTTGTCCCAAGAATGATTAAAAAAAAACACAAAGAAAACCTCAAATAATAACTTTATAGAGACTTCAAACAACCAGGGAAATCAAGCCTCCAAATTTCTGTGGGTATATACTACTAGACTGATGTTTATAACTTGACAATGAGTATCCCAAGGCACAGAAAGATCCTTCAATGCTTTCTAAATAATTCAATTCAATGTAAGTGCCATCCTTCAGTTATTAAGACCCTTGAATATGTAGAGATTTGAAGTTTGGGTAAGACTCTTACCCTTTCAGAGTTTACTCTTTAACAGGAGAATAAGAGCCAGGCACAGGTAACTATAATGATACACAACATGACATGATAAGTATTCCCAGAGAGGCAGAGAACAAAGTGCCAAGTGGAGACTAAAAGGGAAAGCTATCCCTGACTGAGGAGGAATCCAGGGTGTTGGGGGGATAAATTAGCAGTTGAGTTCAACTTTTAAATACATATAGCAAAACAAGCAGAAAAGAAAACATCCTAAAAAATAGCGGAAAAAAAATTATAAAAGTTGAAAACAAAGGGACTATTGAACTGATAAATAAAACAAAGAATTAGGAAAAATCTATAAGTCATTAGCTAACTTAAGAGGGACAGGCAAAAAATCAATTATGAACAGGCTGAATTCAAATAAGGAGGAAATAAAGAGAATTATGAGAAACTACCATACACACTTATATGCCAACAAAACTGAGAATTGAAAAGAAGTGGGTAATTATCTATAAAAATGTATAATACTCAAATGAACAAAACAAGAAGAGGCACCTTTAATTGAATCCTAATTCAGAAAAAGAAATCAAGTAAGCCATAAATCGACCACCAAAGGAAAGAAACCCTAGTGTAGATTGATCATGTAAGTGAATTCTATCAAATGTTTAAAAAACAATTGATGTCTATTATGTGCTACAAAAAGTGTTCCCAGCAATAGAGAAAGAAGACATTCTTCCAGACTCCTTTTATGAAACAAATATGATCCTGATACCCTGGTTAGGGAGGAATAAAACAGAGAAACACAACGATAAACCAATTTCATGACTATTGATGCAAAAATTTTAAATAAAATATTAGTTGAGACTCCAGAAAGATATAAAAAATTTCATTATGGCCAAATTGGATTTATATGAGAGATGCTAGTGTAGTCCAGCATTAGAAAAACCTTATGATTAATCATATAAACAAAAACCTCACATGATTATAGCAATAGATGCAGAAAACTTTGACAAAATATAATACTAATTTATGCTAAAAACCCTGATAAGTATTTGTATGGAAGGGCTTCTCCTTAATGCTATCCACCTCCTGAGAGAGAACTGATGAACTCTGAGTACAAATTAAAGTATAATTTTCTCACTTTCTTTCTTTTTCTTGATTTTTTTTTAGGAAATATGGCCAATATGGTAAATGTTTTGCATTTTTCACATGTATAATTGATATCATATTGCCTGCCTTCTCCTTGGGTGTAGGAGGGGGTAGGAGGGAGGGATTTGGAACTCAAAATTTAAAAAGAAAAGAATGTTTAAAATAAATAAATAACAAAATAAAGGGAAATTTTTTAAAAGTATATATCTACACCAAGAGTTGGGATTATTTGCAATGGAATCTTTCCCTGGGAGTAAAAGGATAAAACAAGGGTGGCCCCATTATCATCTGACATCATCATCATAGCTGACATTTATATAGTGCTTTAAGTTTTGAAAAGAACTTTAAGCAAATTATAAAAATGCTAGCTAAAGATATAAACAGCATCAAGGAAAAGACAAAATTATCCCTATTTGCAGACGATAGGAAGCATGTAATGGAGGATAGAGAACTGGCCTCTGAATCAGGAATACCTGGGTTCAAGTCCAAGTCAGGCACATACTGTTGGGTTATTTGACCTGAGTTAATTCAATCTTTCTCTGCCCATGCAACAAGACAAGTAGCAGAACACATGTCAATCTGCATTAGTAAAAAGAGTTTTCTCATCTATTTCCTAAGTCAAAGAAGTAACAGTCATGAAGAAGAAGAAGAGGAGGAGGAGGAGGAGAAGTTCCTTTATAAAACCTCAGTAAATCAATGAAGAAACCAAGTAGCATTTCTATATAGTACTATTAAAAAAACAGGAGGAAACAATAGAAAGAGAAACTCCATTCAAAATAACTACAAAATTCATAAAATACCTGGCAGTTAACCTGCCCAATTAACCTAACCAAGAATTATCTAAATAAGACTATAGAAAAATCTTTATAGAAATAAAAGGGGACCAATATTTATAGATGATATTCATTGTTTATGGTTGGGCTTTCCCAACTTAATAAAATGGTAATATTATATAAATTAATTTACAGAGATGATACTATACCAATCAAACTAAAGAATTATTTTATAGAGCTAGACAAAATAATATCAAAGTGTGTTTGGAGGATCAAAAGTTCAATGAAAAGAAACTAATTTTTAAAAATACTAATAAAACTCAGGGGCCCAGCACTACCAGATCAAAACTATATTGTTGTTATTCAGTCATAACCATCTTTTCATGACCCCATGAACCATAGTACATCAATACCATCCGTGAAGTTTTCTTGGCAAAGATACTGAAACCCTCTCTAATAGATTAAGGTAAACAGAGGTTAAGTGACTTGCCCAGGGTCACATAGTTAGAATTTTGTCTAAGATTAAATTTGAACTTAGGTCTTAGCTGCCTCCAGCCTGTGCTCTACACACTGAGCAACCTAGTTGCCTCAAAACTATATTACAAAGCTGTAATCACCAAACCTGTTTGGTACTAATTAAGAAATAGAAATGTAGGTCAGTGGAATGACAAACAAGACCTAGAAACAATGAACAAAATGATCAAATTTTCAATAAATTTAAGAATATAAACAATATATTGAAGAATTACTGAGAAAATTGAAAATGGCTTAACATAAATATAATTAGCCTGCTGTCTTCTACCCATATTACAAAAGCTTCAAATAGATATGTCCTACATTTGAGAGGTTACACAATTTTTAAAAAATAGATAATTGTTTATTGAATTGAGAACTTGAGAAGTACCTTTCACACAGATGAGCAGAGGCTAGAACCACAGTTCCCACACTTTGCTGGTAGCATAAATTACAAAATCTCAGCACTAACAGGGACCATAAAGGCCATCTCCTTGAAACCAGCAATCTCCAAGCCTCAATTTGCCTAAACGGGCATACTACTATTTATCAATAAGCAAGTCAGTGAACACACATTTATTAAGTGTTTGACACAATATGCCAGGTGCTACCTACAACAGAGGTATGATGAAGAACGCATTTTCAGATGTTAACAGGATCTAGACATGTGAGTCATTATTTTGAGTCTATGAGTTTACTTGGGGCAGCTAGGTGCTTTAGTGGATAGAGGACTGACCCTGGAGTCAGGAAAACTTAAATCTGGCCGCAGACACATACAAACTGTGTGACCCTGGACACGTCACTTAACTCTGCTTGCCTCAGTTCCCTCATCTGTAAAATGAGCTGGAGAAGGAAATGGCAAACCACTCCAGTATCTTTGCCAAGGAAACCCTAAATCAGGACACAAAGAATCAGACCCCACTGAAATCAGTGGATGACGAGTTTACTTAAACATGTTAGTTTAAGCACTGAATAATGGAACTCCTTCCTTCTTTCCTTTCCAGTTATTGAACACCTTCTGTAAGCAAGAAACTGGACTGAGCATCTGAGGGCATACAAAGATGAATGAGACCCAGTCCCTGCCCTCAGGGAGCTGACAGTTCCGCAGGGCAAATCCACAAATAGTACAAGGCAGAATGCAACCTAGCAGTAAGAGAGGTACAAATATAGCACTGTGGGAGGCCAGGGGGAGGAGATACAGCCTAGCCAATTGATCCTTTTAAGAGACTTAGAGGAATCCCATTTAAAGTTAGATTTCTGAGCCAAAAAATATTCAGTGTCTATCATTTCAAGTTTGAGTGTGGGAAAGGAAGGTAACAAGAATTTATTAAGTGCCTACGATGTACCAAGCACTTTACAAATATTATCCCATTTGAGACTCACGACAATCGTTAAGAGATAGGTGCTGTTATTGTTATCCCCATTTTATAGTTAGGAAAACTGAGGCAGACAGGGATTAAATAACTCACCCAGGGTCAAATATTTAGCATCGGACACTGGATTTGAACTCAAGTCTTCCTAACTCCAGGTTCAATACTCTCTCCACTGTACCATCCAGCTGTAGACATTAAGAAAATGAGGAAGACTGACAGGTAACAGCTAAGTCACTTTTTCAAGTCCCCACAAATGGATCCTTAGTGCATTCTCTGGGCTAGTTTATCAGTATCACAAGAAACCCCCATTTCCTAATGTAAATCCCTATTAAAAGCCATGGTTCTTCATCTCCAACCAAATAAAACATAAATTTACCCTGGCATTTTAAATCTTCCTTAAGATTACAGGTTTAGGGCTGGAAGGGACATTAGCTGACCATTTAGTTCAATCACTTCATTTTGCAGATGAGGATATCGAAACCCACAGAGGTTAAGTGGGATCACACAGGTGGAAGGTGAGAGCTCAGGGTACCTGACTCCAAAGCCACCACCTGTAATGGAAATGCAGATTTAAAGATCTTCCCTGCCCCTAGCTTAAGTGCACCTGGAGCCTGTGGTGGGAGGCTTGTTTTTCAGGAAAGCCCACACCTTGATACTTTGTGATTGGGCAGTGGGTCAAGGAGGTTGTTACATTCTCTGAGCCAAGAGAAGGCTATATAAGCCCTGAGGAGAGGCTTTGCTTTGGGGCTCACTTTGAGAAGTGTTGTGTGATTTGACCAGATGAGACTCTGGGAAGCCGTTGTTGAGAGCCCCCCGGCTTTGAAAACCCAGATGTTGATGCTTCCCTCTCTGGTAACTGTGATTTGGTATTGATATAATGGTGGGACAGTTTGGAAGCCTGTCTGTTTGATCTGTAAGTTCTGTAACTCTGAAGTTTGGGGTGCTGACCTTCTCCCCCTGAACTAGGTAATGTGTGTTTGTTTGATTAAAGTAAGCTTGTTAACCCATTTTGAGTTGCTTTCCTTTTGAAAAGCAGATCTAAGAACCTGTGTTGGCAGTCACCCTGGGGATATTGGGGTGCTTGCTGCTACACCACCCCACTGCCATCACGTGCTTCCAGTCCGCCTTTCCAAATCCTCTCTGCTATTCTTCCAGTCAAACCAGAGAAAGAGACAAGAGAGGGACATTAAGAGGAGGAGGAGAAAAAAGGACATGAAAAGGAAGAGAGGACTTTCTCATTCATAAACATCAGATTGCTGAAAGTAAGGCAGTTCTCTGTCCATGAGCCAGAGTTCAAGGACAGAGCTAATAGTATCTTGACCTTGGGAGTATTAGGGCTTGTCATCATATATAAAATGGGCTTTTAAAAACAAAATTAATAGGAAGCTAGGAGAGGGTTGGCAACCAATCTGGAAGGTGTTTGCTGATGCTGGTGTCATCCCTGACACATCCCATCATTCTCAGGGCTCTGGTTACCACACCTGCTGTCAGGCACATCCCTCACATGACCTGTCAGAAACCCAGCCCTGGCAAATCTGTATACGATGCAACAACAACTCCTCAAGGCCATTGTTAAAGTTAGCACATGAATAATTATTTTTGATGACGGTGGGAATGTGGGAGTAAATATAGGTTCATGGGATTTGAAGCGAGAGGGCCCCTAGATATCATTTAACTGGCCCCCTGACTTTATAGATGAAGACTCTTGAAGCCCAATGGGGGTAAAGGGCCTTGCCCAAAATCATATGGGTACTAAGTGGCAAAGACTTGATTTGAATCCAGGTCTTTGGGACCTAAAATTAGTTCCTTTCATTAGGCTACAACTGGTTCTTGCCCCTGAGAGAAGTCACCATTTCATAAGTTACACCTGTGAAGAAAGGAGCAAACCAGCAAGCCAAACCAATTTTTGTTGGCAGTAGAAAGAATTAAGCCCAAATGTTAAACTATTTAGTGACTCAAACAAAAATGTCACACAGAAGTTGCTGGTAGAGTAGCCATGGCGATTCCCAGCCAGCTACCTTACCAAGGTGAGAACACTACATCGGAGAAACCAGAGATGCAGAACTGGGAGAGATCTCAAAGGCCATCTCTTCCAACCCCCTCATTTTACACAGGAGGAAGCTGAGGCCCAAGAAAGGTAAGTAACTTGACCAAAGTTGATTTTAAGTGTGTGTGTTGGGGGGAGAGGTTTAACCCAGATCCTCTAGAACCAAAGCCAGTGTTCATTTGATCGTGTCATGCTAAAATCAGTTCAAATGTCATAGAGTGCTGGGAAAATCTAGACCACGAGTCTAGAGACAAAGGTTATCAATCGAATTCTGCTGCTAGTTAACTCAGTGACCACTGGCAATTCACCTAATCTCTCTGGGCCTCAGTCTCTTCAATGGTGAGATACAGACAGTAGCATCTTCCCTACTTGCTTCCCAGTGTGGTTGTGAGGGTCTAATGGCACAGTGTATGTGAGGGAACTTTGTACCAAAAACCTTGAGAGACCCAGAGAACTGACATCAGGAAGGCAGAAAGGAAGCAAGTATTTATTAAGCACCCATGATATTCCAAGTCTTATGCTAAGTACTTTTACAAATATTATCTTCTTTGGTCTTCATGACAACCTTGGGAAGCAGGTAATATTATTATTCTCATTTTACAATTAAGGAAACTGAGGCAAACGGAGGTTAAGTGACTTACCCAGGGTCACATAGCTGGTAAGTGTCTGAGGCCAAATTTGAATTTTCTAGCAATTAGAATGATCCATCAATAGAATGAGATGCCTGAGGAGGGAGTACTTGCTTCTCCATCCTTGGAGGTCTTAAAGCAACGACTGCATGACCACTTATAGGGTATATTATAGCAGGGCTTTCTTTCTCAAGTATGGTTAAGCCAAATGGACACTGGGCTCACTTCCAACTCTTCAATTCTGTGAATTGTACTCACATTGCTTCAACACACAACAATAGAAGTGGCATAGACTTGGGGACTGGAAGACCCAGTTTCATGCATGACAAGACTTTGAGTAGTAGGCATCATTTACACTGATCTTTACAAAGCTCTTGATCTTGGCACTTAGCATCTTCCGTAAGATAATAGATTTAGAATGGGAAGGGACCTTAGACAACCATCCAAACCAATCCCCTCATGTTAGAGGAGGAACCTGAGACTTTCCCTCCTCTGATTCCAAAACCAGCATACTTTCTAACCTAACCTGCTCCTAATCTGCCATTCTGGGACTCCACAACCCTTTGAGATAAGTAATAAAAGCTTCATTATGCCCATTTCACAGAAAAGGAAATGGAGGCGACGTGATTTGCTTATGGTCACATAGTTCATATCAGAATTGGGATTCAAACCCAGCCATCCTGATTCCATGTTTCTCACTCTTTCCTTCAGAAAACACTTATATATATATATATATATATATATATATATATATATATATATATATATATATATATATATATATATATGCCCTCCTCATAACAGTACTATGAGATAGGTAGGATGAGAATTATTATTCCCATTTTGTAGATGAGGAAAACTGAGACTCAGAGAGGTGGGATGCTTTGCATGTAATAGAGCTGGGGCTCAAACCCAGGTCATCTAACTCTAAAATTAGCCCAATTTGCATCACAATGCCTCTTTCTAAAGAAGCAGCTGCCTCAAATGATGTATGGGGAGCCTAAGGCATACAGGAAGGCTGGGTAGGCTGCTGAGGCCATTCATAGACCTTGGAGCCCCAGATGCCCAGCCTCCACACGCTCCACACTCCAGAATGCAATCCGTATTTCCAATTTCCCATACGGTCCTACAATCAATCAATGTAACATTAATGAAAATGGAGCAAGAGATGGATGTTCATTTGGCAAAGGATGGCAGCCCTCCAGAATTATATTTTTCTGGGCTTCCCAGGCACCCTTTCTGTACTGGCTTTATCCCAGAATAGAGCCCTCTTCTTTAATCCTACCGGCTTTAAGAATTTTCCTGTTGGTCTGCCACTGTGCAGGGCAGTTTCCATTTGCAAGAGCACAGCTGGGCAACTGTGCTTGTAAGCCCTCCCTGAGGTGAGACTTCCTTTGCTGGAAAGAGGTACCCTGGGGCATTTCCTTTTCTTTAGATCTGAAGTATCTTCTTGTTCTCATAGAAGAGAACATAGAATATTAAAATGTAGGACACAAAACATTAGAGCAGAAAGGGAGATTAGAACATGAAATATTATAACTGGAAAGGAGCTTAGAACATAGAATGCTAGAACATAGAACATAGGATTTGCTAAAGCTGGATGGAAGCTTAGAATGTAAGAACGGAATTTAAATCACAGAATTTTAATGGTAGAAAGAGTTTAAAATATAGATGTTAAAATGTAGAGCATAGGGTTTAAGACAAAGTTCTATATAGTCAGTGCTATGGTTTTTCCACTAGCAATATATGGCTGTGAGAGCTGGACTATAAGGAAAGCTGGGCACTGCAGAATTGACACTTTTGAATTGTGGTTCTGGAGAAGACTTTTGGGAATCTCTTGGAGGTCAAATCAGTCAATACTTAAAGAAATTAATTCAGGCTATTCACTGGAAAGTCCAATACCAAAGCTGAAGCTTAAATACTTTGGCTATACAATGAAAAGACGGGACTCATTGGAAAAGACCTTGATTCTGGGAAAGACTGAAGGCAAAAGGAGAAGGGGACGGCAGATGTATAGATAGTGTCACGGAAACAATGAACCTGAGCTTAGGCAGACTCCGAGAAATAGTGGAAGATAGAAGGGCTGGCACACTATGGTTCACAAGATCACAAAGGATCAGACACAACTGAACAATAAAGGTTTAAGAGATGAAAGGGAGCTTAAAATGTCATAGCAAAGAAAATGGAATGTTAAAACTAGGAGGGAACTTAGAACAGAGATCATTAGGACATAGATCATATGGTTTAAGATCTAAACAAAATCTTAGAATGTAGACTGTTGGAATACATTATTTCTCCCTGTGAGACCTTGGGCAAATCACTTAACCTCTCTGGGTCTCAGTTCCCTCAGCTGCAAATTGAACTAGACGTTCTCTGAGGTCCATTCTAGCTCTGGCTCTGTGATCCTATATTAAAATGAGAGGAGAATTTGGAACATAAAACGTTAGAACACAGAATATAGAATGTTAGAACTGGAAGGGAGCTTAGAATATACTCTTAAACATAATAATGCTATGTACAAAAATATTTATAGTAGTTCTTTTTGTGGTGGCAAAGAATTGGAAATTGAGGGGATGCCCATTAGTTGGAGAAGGGCTGAACAAGTTATGGTATATGATTGTGATGGAATACTATTGTGCTATAAGAAATGATGAGCAGATGAGCAGAAAAACCTAAAAGAATTATATGAACTGATGCTGAATGAAATGAGCAAAACCAGAAGAACATTGTACAACATAACAGCAACATTGTGCAATGATCAACTGTGATAGACTTAGCTCTTCTCAGCAATACAATGATCCAAGACAATTCCAAAAGACTCATGATGGAAAATGCTATCCACATCCAGAGAAAGAACTATGGAGTCTGAATGCTAATCAAAGCATACTATTTTCATTTTTTGTTGTTTTTTCTTTCTTATGGTTTTTCCTTTTGTTCTGATTCTTCTTTCACAACATGACTAATGCAGAAATATCTTTAACATGATTGTATATGTATCACCTATATCAGATTGCTTCCTGTATTGGGGAGAGGCAAGGGAAGAGAAGGAGGGAGAAAAATTTGGAACTCAAAATCTTGTAGAAATGAATTTTGAAAACTGTCTTTACATGTAGTTGGAAAAAATAAAATACTATTAAGTTGGAAAACCATAATAATACTAATAATTCACATTTCTATTGGGTTTTGATACTTGTAAAGTGTCTCCCTTACAACAGCAGCTAGGGGGCACAGTGGACAGAGTGCTAGCTCTGGAATGAGGAGGACCTGAGTTCAAACCCAGCCTCAGACACTTACTAGCTGTGTGATCCTGGGCAAATAGCTTAACCCTGTTTGCCTCAGCTCCTCTTTTGGAGAAGGAAATGGCAAAACCTCTCCAGTATCTTTGCCAAAAACAAAAAAACTAACAAACCCTAAATGGGGTCACAAAGACTCAGACACAACTGAAACAACTTAACAACTTCCTTACAATAACCCTGTGACACACTGAAGTGAATAATGTCATCCTCGTTTAACAGAAGAGGAAACTGAGGCTCAAGAAAGTAGAGAAGAATGTTTTCAATGGAAGAAACTTTAAAAGTCATTTAGTCCAGTCTCCCGACTTTATCTATGAGGAAAGTGATGCTGAATGACCAATTGACAAACCTGCTGCAACCAAAGTAGTAAGGCATTGTCAGAAAACAATACTGGGGGGTAGCTAGGTGGCACAGTGAATAGAGCACAAGTCCTGGAGTCAGGAGGACCTGAGTTCAAATTCAGCCTCAGACACTTAACACTTACCAGCCATGTGACCTTGAGCAAGTCACTTGACCCCAATTGTCCTTTAAAAAGCAAAAAATGTTTAATTAAAAATAGAAAACAATATTAGGGAGACAGAATAACCCTTACTCCAGCAGGAGGGAGGGAAAACAGGAAACCCACAAATCTCTGTATGAGGACATCACACAGAACTTTTCTCCTCTCCAAGAAGCCTCCTATGACCAGTTCTTTCCTAAAACTTATTACAAGCTAAGGAAGAACTCACCACCAGGGATCTTTCCATATTTTATTGAAGTTCATTAGCTTCACAAGTATGACTTAGAAAATTGAGATTCTGATGCCAGATATCCTAACCATGGTGCTGAAAGCTTTTCTTCTCAAAAGTAAGGCTGGCCAAAAAAATTCTGAACTCAAATAGAAAGAATTAAGTGGGGAAGCTTGCTCCATCACCCAAACCTAGGCAGAATAAACCCCTTTATTTGTGCCTGGACATAGCCTGAGACTAATAATGATAGCTCACCGTCTGAACAATGATTTACAGTTTGCAAATTACTTTGGATCTGTTATCTTCTTTGACCTTTGAAGCCGAGGACTGCAACTTTTGGGTTTGGGTTGTTTGGGAGGTTTTGGGACTTTTCATACCTAGAGCTCAACACAGGCCTTGTACATAGTAGGTACCTAATAAATAATTGTTATATTGAAAGCTTTGAAGTAAAACAGGTTTCCTCAATTTGCAGATAAGGAAATTGAGGTAGAGAGGCACTATATGCAATGAAAAAAATCACTGATTCTGGACCTGGGTTCAAATCCTACTTCTAAAACTTACTGTGTGTCTAACCTTGGGCAAGTCACTTCATCTCCCTAGGCCTCAGTTTCCCTATATGTAAAATTAGGGGGTTGGACTAGATGTCTTCTTAGGTTTCTTTCAGATACTACAATTTGTCTAAGTCACACAACTAGTAAATGGAAAAGGGGGGCCTCCAACCAGATTTTCTGACTCCATAGTCAGAGCTCTCTCCAAGGTACTAACCAAGTTGCTTCTCTCCTAGTTCTGGTTAATTCGTGTACCAGACAGCAAAAGTGCAGATGAGGGAGGGACAATGAGGGCATCGAGCAGAATAGGAGCCTAGAATTTGGCTTACTACAGTCCAAGGTGGAGGACAGGGCGAGGGGAGAGGTGGGGAAAGCTCTCCGGGATGAAAGCTTATAAAGCTCTTAACAACAATAGCTCACATTTATATAACTCCTTAGGGTTTATGATGTGATTTCTTTAAACAAGTCTCTGAAGGGAGTCATCTAAATTTTACTATCTTTATTTTACAGATGGGAAAATTGAGGCTTGGACAACACTCATGTTAGACACTCATAGAGGAAGTATCAAGGCTAGGATTTCAGTCCAGGTCTCCTGAATCTGAATCCAGCACTCATTCTTTTATATGCCATGATATTTTCTACCATGTCACACTGCCTCTCCCTTATGAATCTCCCCCTAGTGGGAGGATGGAACGGTAGGGGGAGGCCATAGATGGGAAGTGACTTCTGTTAACACTGATTCCTAAACTTTGCCCTAGTTCTGACTGTCCTGAAAGAAACTAGAAGTAAACAAAAAATTCCCAAGAAAAGAGGATTTTCTAAGTCATTCACCCTGGATAATAAATTTATGTTATAATAAATATATTTATGATAAATTCTAACAAAATATTTGTAATGAATTTATAATTATTTATAACAAATTTATTTATGATGAATTTATAATAAATGTATTTATAATGAACTTATAATAAATAAATTTATTTATAATGAACTTATAACAAATTAATTTATAACAAATTTATAATAAGTAAATGTATAATAGTTTCTAAGAAATATATTTATAATGAATGTATAATAACAAATCTGTACTAATTTGTTATTTTATTTATAATTAACTTATAATAAAATTTTATGATTAATTTATAATGAAGTTATAATAAATGTATAATAGTTTCTAAGAAATATATTATAATGAATGTGTAATGTATAATAAATCTGTACTAATATACAATTATTTTATTTATAATTAATTTATAATATAAATTTGTGATTATTTATAATAAATGCTATATATATATACTATAATAATTTATAGTAAATTTATTAGCTCAATGTCTCCCCAACAATTATAGGAAATCAGAGAATCACTTTCTTCTTTCCTCTACTTCTTTCTCACATGTCAGCCACTGAGCTGAGGCCTACCACCATCCAAGTGCCAGAGTAGTTTCCTAGAAGTGAGAGTGAGGTGGATAAGTAAGTCAGGGTAGTCCCTGGAGAAGCAAGTTGGAATTAGGAAGCATTGTATTCTTTAAAAAAAAAAGACACTACACTGTATGTACTCATTTGGCCCACTACTAGGCATAGAGCCCAAAGAGGTCAAAGACAGAGAGAAAGGTATATGTACAGGTACATATGTGTGTATGTATATGTATGTTTATTTATTTATTCATAATAGCACTTTTCATGATAGCAAAGAAAAGATTGCACCAGAAAGTATATCATTTGGGGAATGGAGAAACAAGCTATGATACATGAATGTGATGGAATATTGTTGCACCATAATAAATGACCAGGATCCAAAGAAGGGAAGGAGCAAGGAACCAAGCATTTATTAAGTACCAATTAGATACCAAGTGCTTTGCTAAACATTTTTTAAGTATCATCTCATTTGAAACTTGGGAAGACATGTATGAATCGATAGAAAGTGAAGCAAGCAGAACCAAGGAAATAATTTATATGATGACCACAATGATGTAAATGGAACAGGAGGGAAAGATTTCAGAACTCTGATCAATGAAATAACCAATCTTAATTCCTGAAGACTAACAAGGACACCTACCTTCCCCATCTCCATTCAGAAGTGGTGGACTATAGGTGTGGAATGAGACATATGTAGACAGCTTACAAGGTGGATATGTTGGTTGGTTTTTGCTTAACTGAATTTCTTTGCCACAGAGAAGGATTCTTTGGGGGTGATGAGGTTATTGGGAAGTTACAGCAATTTTTTAAAAGTTCTCAATAAAAAATTATTTTCCTTAAAAAGCAGCAAGTTGGAAATCAAACATACAGGCAAACTGATAGAGTAGGGTGTTCAATCAGTTTGTCAAGTTACGCCTCCTATATGAAGCCTTCCCTGACTTTCCCTATGGGTCACAAGTTTCACTTTGGACCTCATATGGCATTTGTCCCTGCATCTAACAGATTTATCATGTAATTTTTTAATAATGCCTTTATGTCTTATCCTTTTACTGGACTATGAACTTTGTGAGGGTAGAAATGTTGTCTGACTTAGACTTTTAATCTCCCCAATGCCTGGAACAGGATATTAAACATAGTAGGTACTTAATAAATGCTTGAGGAATGAATGAATGAATGAATGAATGAATGAATGAATGAATGAATGAATGTCAACTGCTGAGCAGCCATGGTAGAGTTCTACCTGACTAGTATTAGACCTCAGATTCCAAGATGGCATCAGGTGTGTAGGGGGAGGGAAAGGAGATAGGTGACAGATAAAAGGTATTGGAAGACAGAAATGGGCAAGAAAAGCAGCAGCCTTCCCATTTTTAGGTTGAGAAATAGGGATAAAAGTTGGCCACAGAAAAGTGGGGGGGCACGAGAGTGGGGCAGAAGGGTATTGCCAATCAGACTTCAAACCGTTAAAGATAACACAGAGCTTTAAGAGTTAGACTCAGATGAGGGTTTCGACAGAAGCAGCTCATGCTGGCTGGTGAGAGACAATTGTTAAATTGTCATCGTGAGAAGTTACAACTTGGAAATTGACAAATGCTACAAATCAGGGCTTGATTTTTTGTTTTATTGACTGTATAGAATTAAGAAAGTGATGAAGAAATTTTTAAGAATGCAGATTAAACTTTAAAATGAAGTGGAGACATTTTTTTCAGAGAGTCAGATGTTAAACATTTACCAAACACATCCCTGGTTGGCAGGTATTTTAAAGATCCTCTATATATACCTTTTAATTTTACAGAAGTGAATTTATGAAATCCAGAGAAATGAAAGGAATTACTCAAGCTAATATAGGGAGTAAATGACAGTCAGGATTTGAATCCAAATTTTCTGACTCTATATTCAGTGTTCTTACAGCTCATTACATCTTATCACCTACTACCTCTCAATACAATAAACTAAATTATTTTTGTCACAGCAGTACTTTTTACATATTTGCTTGTATTATTCACATGTAAAATTACTACCACGATCAAACCAACCGAATCAGTGAGCTACATAGATTCTGAAACTGGTAGGCATGATAGAGGGCAGTTAAGTGGCTCTGTAGTGCACAGAACACCCAGCCTGAAGTCAGAAATACTCATCTTCCTGAGTTCAAATATGATCTCAGACACTCACTAGCTGAGGTAACCTTGGGCTAGTCACCTAACCTTTCTTGCCTCAGTTTCCTTATCTGTAAAATGAGCTGGGAAAGGAAATGGCAAAGCACTCCAGTATCTCTGCCAAGAAAGCCCTAAATAGGATCACTGAAAAATGACTGTATGACAAACCTCACGTTTGAAATAAATGTCTCTCAGGCATCTCAAACTCAACAAGTCCAAATCAGGATTCATCATGCCTCCAAACTCACCCCTGTTTCTGTGAAGGACATTACCATCACCCAATTAGACAGAACTTGATGCATTCCTCACTCTCTCACTTACCTCCCACATCTACTCAGTTATCTAAATCATCACATTTGTCCCCTTATCACCACTCACACAGCCAAACCCTCATCAGCCCTCTCCTAGACTATCACAAAGGCTTCCTGCTTGGTCTCCCCTACTCAAAACTCTCCTCCAATATATCCTCTTCACCTCTACCAAAGTTACCTTCCTAAAGTGCTTTCTCCCCTAAAGGACACAAGGTTGGGTGCTATTACCTCCTATTCAATAAAATCCAATGGTTCCCATTACCTCTGGGATCATATGTGTGCACATATACACATGTGAATTTTTTACTTTCATATAAACATATCTTGACATTTCTATATTTTATGAGTGTGTATGTGTGTGCAACACCAGCTTCAGTATGTATACATATATGTAAATATATGTGCATACATAGACACATATATACATATATATATATACACACACTTTTCTATTTGACATATAAAGTCCTTCAGAACCTAGTCCCAACCTACCTTTGCAAACTTATTTCACCCTACCCTACCTATACTCTTTAGTCCAGCCAAGCTGGTCTTCCAGCTCTTCCTTATACCCAACCCTCTATCTCCTCTCCTCAGCACTTTTCATTCAAAATGCTTTTTCTTTCCTTCCTTCTTTCCTTCCTTCCTTCATTCATTCCATATCTTTGTACTATCTGTCCCCTGTGCCTGGAATGCTCTACCTCTTCATAGTGTGCACACGCGTGTGTTCGTGCGTGCGTGCGTGCGTGCGTGCGTGCGTGTGTGTGTGTGTGTGTGTGTGTGTGTGTGTGTCTGTGTGTGTACACATACTTTGGGGTTTCAAAGATGAGCTTGGTCATTACTTTCCATTAACCAGAGGATGCAGCTTATCTGGGTAGCATCATTCCAATTCCACAGCAGATGTGCATAGCTTATTCCACTCACTTTCCTCCTAATCTCAAAGCACAGGAGGAATGACCCTCACATCTGTCCAGGCACCCCAGGATAGAGAGTGTTTTTAGGTTCCCACCAATGTACCTCCCGGTTACCAAGTCTCTCCTGAGCAGCAGAAGTTGGAATGGCCCTTTTTAGCCTCCGAAGACTTTTATTCTGGTCAGATTCCAGCCCTTGCCAGAAGACTTAAGCGCTAACAACACAGGAAGCTTCCTAATTTGCTACAAACTTATGCTGGAATTTAATATGAGACAGATCTGTCTTGGGTCTCATAGGTGTTTAGTGAAAGTACCCAAAGGGTCCAATAATCCCCATTCTTATCTGCTCCCTCCAAAAAAACCCCAAACCCTATTACTGCTATTATATCACAAAATAACAGAAACATCTCAGAGATGGAAGGACCTTCAGCAACCACCTGCTTCAACCCATACCTGACCAAGAATTCCCTCTAGAACATAGACAAGTGGTTATCTTGCCTTAATTTGAAGACCTCCAGGAAAGGAGGATCCTGCTTAACTCTGGAGGCAGCCCACTCTGCCATTAGGGGGCTCTTTTTTTCAGAGACAAGCCTAAACTGATCTCTTTGAAATATCCACCCTCTGTTCCTACTTCTGCCCTTTGGGGCCACTGAGAACAAAATGAATCCGTCTTTCACAGGACAGCCCTTCAAATACCTGAAGACAGCTAGAATTCCCCTCCCCTTTCCTCATCTCTCCAAGTATTCTCTTCACTAGTCTAAACAATAGTTCCTTAAATTTCTGCTCATTTGGCATTAATCCAAGACCCTCTATCTTATCCATGGCCTTCCTAGACCTGAACACAGTATTTGAGATGTGGTCTGAATAGGTCATAGTACAGAGGCACTAAGACCATCCTAGGTCTATACCTATACTTTTATAATATACCTCTGGTAATACAGCCTAAGATGGTAACCATTTTCTTGGCAGCCATATCATACTCAGCTTGTAGTTCACCGAAATCCCCAGATATTTTTCAGTCAAACTGCTATTTTCCCCACACACATATCTTGTGTTGATGAACTTGATTTTTTTGAATCCAGTTATTAAGACTTTGCATTAGTCATTGAATTTCAAATACAACTTATTTTTTTTCAACCCAGTGTTCTAGACTTCAAGGAGTTTTTGAATACTGACTTTGTCACCCAGGGCTTCAAATCATCTATAAATCTAATGATCACGCCATATATCTTTATCCAAGGAATGGATAAAAGTATTAACCATTAGGGCCAAGCATATAGATCCTTGGGGCACTCCACTAGAGACCTTTCAAGTTGACATCTTGGTTCTAGTATACCACAGTTTATAAATTAAGTATAGGACAAGAAACTGGGCTCTGGAATCCTCAGATACGGATTTCAGTGAAGCTATTTGCAGGTCTATAGGGAGACTGTCAATTTCTTCACATCTTTTTTGGTCAAATCCTGGGAGGGTGTGGTGGGTGTGGTGGGTATGAAAGAAGGCACCAAGAAACCAACTTACAAAAAGGCATATGATTTAGAAGGATTCCCTGAAAGAAGACTGTCCCAGCAAAGAGTAAGGCCCATACCAATGGCTTCAACAGTTTAGAATGGAAACAGACAGGAGGAAAGGATGCCTACCTGGACTTCCCGTGTATGATAGGCGATGATCAAACCCAGAAGGATGATGGTGGACAGACTGATAAGGCATTTCAGGGCCAAAGAAAACATGGAATCCTGAAAGGGAAAAATGAAAGAGAATTAGAAGATGGGAGGAGCAGGGACAGAGTGGAAGAAACAATCTTATGTTACTCCAGAAGAAGAGGGAAAAGACTGACTGACTATTCACCAGGTACCCAGAGGAGTATGATATTTCAGGAGGTTCTAAGATAGGGATGACTATGAATTGGAAATAGGCTAGTACTTCCTAAAACTTGCTTTCATAAGAACTTAGAATTAGAGCTGAAAGGGCCCTTACAAGGCCATTGAATCAAAATCCTTTCATTTTTGCAGATGAGGAAATTGAGGCATAAAGAAACTAAATAACTTGGTCAAGGTCACACAAGCAGCAAGTAGCAGAGACAGGATTTGAACTCACATCCCCCCAAACCCAACTGCCATGATACCATACTGTTTTCATTTCTGGCATATGGCTCAAAGAAAGGACTACTGAGTAAGAAGAGGGGAGCAGAACAGGAAGGTCATGGTAGGCAACAAGAGTGGAATTCTTCAGCCAAAAACCAGAGCCCAGCTGAAGGGCGATGCTGGACAGCACCTCCTTAGTAGCATTCTGGTCTCTGCTCCTTTGCTCTGGTCCTACCTTCTACATGCTCTGAATAGGAGGTGGGGAATATCCCCTGTCCACTGGGAGGCCAAAATAAAACCTTGTCCCTTCACAGGCATTAAATTCATTAAGGCAGATAGGTAATAAAATAGAGTGTTGGATTTGGAGTAAGGAAGACCTGAGTTCAAGTCCTGTCTCAGACAACTACCAGTTATCTGACTCTGGGCAAATCACTTAACCTCTCTCAGCCTCAGTTTCCCCAACTGTAAAAATGAGGCTAATAATAGTAATTACTCTACAAAGCTGTTTGTTATGAGGATAAAGTGAGATATGAGCAAAACACTTCACACATTTTAAATTGCTATGTAATAATAGAATTTATATAGTGTACTATGGTTTGCAAAGCACTTTACATATGTTAACACATTGAGTATGTAAATGCTAGCTATTAAAATACCTACTATGTAGAGCATTTAGACCAGGACAAGGAAGATCCAATTTTTTTTCTCTTATAGTGCTTACCATATAAAACTTGTACATCAAGAATAGAACATAAAGTGAAATCTTCTCCAAGAATTCTACTCTTGTGTCCCATTAGGTCCCTGTATCCTCCTCTGTTCTCAACTTCTATATACTTTCCCTCTCAAGTTACCTTACCATTGCAGTCAATCCTCCACTGAGCAGCCAAGGAGATTTTGCTAAAGCATATATCTGGCTAAGATACTCCTCTGCTCAAGGAGTTTCAGTGACTCCCTATTACCATTAGGATCAAATGAAAAACTTAGGCAGTTGGCATTTAAAGTTCATGTTCTAGTCCCTTCCTATCTCTGGTTGGCTTATATTTTACTCTACTCATCGAACACCTTAATCAGTTCTGCCAGCCTCCTTGTAGGTCCTTGAACAGGACATCCTGATTCCTATCTCCCACCACCAACAGCTCCCCATGCCTTCACCTCTTAACTTCATAGTTTCCTTTAAGCCTCAGCTCAAATCCCACCTTCTGCAGAAAGGCTTTCCTGATCCAGCCCATAGCAACCATCTCCTCAGCAGATCATGCCTTCCCAATGAGATTGCCTTCCATTTGCTGTCTGTCTTTCTCTATTTTTTTCTGTCTCTGTCTCTGTCTTTCTGTCTTTGCTTCTGTTTCTCTGCCTCTGCCTCTGTTTCTCTCTGTCTCTCTGTGTGTCTGTCTCTCTCTGTCTCTTTGTCTCTGTGTCTGTCTGTCTCTACCTCTGTCTCTCTGTTTCTGTCTCTCTCTCTCTGTGTGTGTCTCTCTGTGTCTCTCTGTGTGTCTGTCTCCATCTCTCTCCAACTCTGTGTCTGTCTTTCTGTCTCTTCCTCTGTCTCTCTCTGTGTGTCTCTCTCTGTCGCTGTCTCTGTCTCTCTCTCTCCCTGTCTATCTCTGTCTCTCTCTGACTTTCTGTCTCTCTGCCTCTGCCTCTGTCTCTCTGTTTCTGTCACTCTCTGTGTGTTTGTTTCTCTCTTTCTGACTCTGTCTCTGTCTCTCTCTGCCTCTCTCTGACTTTCTGTCTCTCTGAGTCTGTCTCTCTGTCTCAGCCTCTGTCTCTCTGTTTCTGTCACTCTCTGTGTGCCTCTGTGTGTGTGTCTTTCTCTCTGACTCTCTGTCTCTGTCTGTCTGTCTCTCTCTCTCTCTGTGTCTCTCTCTCCCTGTCTATCTCTGTCTCTCTCTGACTTTCTGTCTCTCTGAGTCTGTCTCTCTGTCTCTGCCTCTGTCTCTGTTTCTGTTACCCTCTGTGTGCCTGTCCCTCTCTCTGATTCTCTGTCTCTCTCTTTCTCTTTCCACATACACATATATCTATACATCTATATGTACATATGTATGTGTATCTTGTCTGTACCTAGTTATTCATATATTGTCTCATCTATTGGAATTTGATATCCTTCAGGGCAGTAACTACTTTTTGTCTTTCTTTGTATCCGTGCCTGGCATATAGTCAATGCTTAATAAAGGATTTTTGACTCACGTGACATATGACAGACCTTCATTTACTCATTGATTGATGGATTGAGGAGACACAAACCCCAAATGGGGTCATGAAGAGTCGGACATGACTGAAATGACTGAATAACAACAACAGTAACATGGTGATACAGTGGAAAGAATACTGGCTCTGGAGTTAGAAGACCTGAGTTTCAATCCCACCTCAAATGTTTATTATATAGGATTTTGGGGAAGACATTTCACTTCCCTGGGCCTCAGTTTCTTCTCTTTTGGCAGTCAGTAAGCATTTATTAATACCTTACCTTGTGCCAAGCACTATGCCAAGGGCTTCCTCAGTTTCCTCATGTATAAGATGAGGGAGTTGATGGGTTGAAGTCCTTCTAGCTCTGGGTCCTAATCTATTTCGTATGTATATTTGCACCAATTTACTTACATGCTGTCTTTGTCTCCTACTATCAGAGTGTAAACTCCTTGGGGCGGCTAGGTGGTGCAGTGAATAGAGCACAGGCCCTGGAGTCAGTAGGACCAGAGTTCAAATCTGGTCTCAGACACTTAACACTTACTAGCTTCGTGATCTTGGGCAAGTAACTTAACCCCAATTGCCCTGCCTTCCCCCCTCCAAAATGCAAATATATATATATATATATAAACTCCTTGAGGGCAGGGACTATTTTTGCCCCTGTTTAATATCCCCAGAACTTAGTATAGAGCTTGGCACATAGAAAGTGCCTAATACATTCTGGTTGACTTATTGACCTCTACCAAAATGGAGCTTCTTAGGTGTCTGTAGCTCTGGAAATGGGAAAACCCTCCCAGTCCTAATGGAACACAATAACACAAACCCTCTGTAGGCAAATAGTAATAAAATTGACATTTATTGAATACCTACTATGTACAAGGGGCAGCTAGGTGCTCAGTGGAGTCAGGAAGACATGAGTTCAAATCCAGCCAAAGACACTAAGTGAACCTGGTCGAGTCACTTAACCCTGCTTCATCATCTATAAAATGAGCTGGGGAAGGAAATGACAGACCACTCCAGCATCTTTGCCAAGGTAAGAGAAGAGACAAATGTGAGAAAGCCACAGTCCTGACTTCAAGGATACTCTTCTCTGGAAGTGCTTCTTAGTGTCTAACCATAATACTCACTTCTTCCAGGAAAGACCACCAGGACCCAGAGCTTCTGTAGAAGGCATCTGGAGTGAATAGGTGGTGGACCCTTTCAGGGGAGGGTCAGTGAGGAGAAAAAGAGCTCAATCTACCCTTAGGTAGTAGCCCTAATGGCCTACAATGGCAGTTCTCAAACTTTTTTTTATCTCAGGATCATTTTAAACTCTTTAAAACATTTTGAGGACTCTCCCAAAGAACTTTTGTTTATGTGGATTATATCTTTCTATATTTACCATATTAGAAATAATAACATCTTAGTGTTATTATGAAAATAGTTTGGACCTCATGGTCCCCTAAAAGGGTCTCAGGGACTCTCAGGGTTCCCTAGACCACACTCTAACTGCTGACCTAGCAAATAGACATATCTTCTAAGCGGAATGAATTGGGGAATGATTCTTGAGATTTTAAGCTAGGGAATGTCCATAATTTTCTTCTCATAGAATCTGAATGCATCTGGGAAACTTCATTTGTCTCTGTGGAGGGGTTTAGATGTGATTCATATTGACCTTTTTTCACACCCTGAGCCCTTTGGGGTCAGAAATTGCTTGGATTTAGAACTTGACTATTTCGACCTTTTCAGAAGGCAGAATGAAGAAGATGGAAATAAGGGTCATCATGTTGCTTTATGGGGTCCGAGTTCCTATCCCCTTGTTTTCTGGCTATGGCCAGAATTATCTTTTCAGTTAAATGATTTTGACCTGGTCAGAGACAGGACAGATATTCTGGGTCAGTGGATTCTCTGAGAGCATTATGAAGCACTCTTCATGCCCTAGAGATCATATTTTTGCCAGTAATCTCCATGGTATGCCAATAAAGACACACAAACATACACGTCATTTTTAATAAGGATAAATTTTAAAATAAATAAAATTGGATCAGGCCAAAGGACACTGGCTTACTAAATTCCACGAGGGCTGAGCCTGCCTCTTATCTTCCTTGACTCTTGCCCTCCACTGTCAGCAAAGCCTCTGCATACATACAGTGGCTGTTTAATAAGTATTGTTGGGGTGCCTAGGTGGTTTAGTGAATAGAACACCAGCCCTGGAGTCAGGAGGACCTGAGTTTAAATCCTGCCTCAGACACTTAACACTAGCCGTATAACCTTAGGCAAGTCTCTTAATCCCAATTGCCCTGCCTTTTCCCCCTCCAAAAAGGAAAAAAAAGAGTATTGTTGAAGGCTAAAAGACTGGAATAGAAAATTTACTTGCACATTTAAAAATGGAATTGATTTTCTGTGCTTCTTATCAGAGTCAAAACAAAAATTGTTTACAACTGGGTCACGTGACAGAAATAGTGCTCAGGGCTCAAACATGGCCTCACTTGAGAAGGGAGAGACTGCTGCTAACCCTTAGGTGGCAGACAGAGACCCTGGGATCAGGCACTTTAGGGCAAGGCTTACTACATAAAGGTGAAGGGGTAGGAAGCCAGAAAGGGCAAGAAAAGAACTCACCCCAGTCCACCATCAAATAGCTTCCTATTTAGATCATTCTTGCTAACCAGGTACTGAACTTGATTGCTCCCACAGTCAAAGGACATTGCATGCTGTCCGTGCCCTCCAAATTAGGCCCTCTGGAGAAAAGTCCCAGTCACCCTGCCCTAGTTACAGCTCTGATTCTTGGTCTTTACTGGAGCTGGCCACCTTGAGTTTTTTGATGACTAGGATTGACACAGACCTACAGTCAGCTTCTTGCTTAAATGTCATCTCCCCCAACAGGGTCAGCCCAGGAACATTTAACACTGCTTTCAACCAGATCCCATCTAGAAAATAACAAATGAGATCATAGGGCTGGAAGTAATCTCAGTGTCTTCTGGTCTCTCCCCCAGTTCACCAGGGAGACTTCACTGAAACCCGCCTAGTTTTCATGGAATTCTTCAATTCTTCATTCACCAACTAACACTTAATATACATTGCCTTCCATGAGAAAAACACCGAGGGAGATAGAAAGATGACTGAGATATAGTGCCTGCCCTCAAAGAGCTTACAATTTACAAGGAAGCCAAGATGAATACAAAAAACAATAATATAAAATAGAATTCTCCACCAAAGACCTCCTCCAGTGCCTTGTAATGACATGGTAATGACCCTGGGATCATGTCAGAGCTACTTCCCCTGCCTTTTATGGACACTGGCCATGGCCAGAAGTTTTTTGTTCAGTCATTTTCAGTCGTGTCTGACTTTTCATGACCATATTTGGGGTTTTCTTGGCAAAGATACTGGAGCAATTTGCCATTTCCTTCTCCAGCTCATTTTAAAGATGACAAAACTAAGGCAACCAGGGTTAAAGAAATTTGCCCAGGGTCACACAGCTAGTAGGTGTTGGAGGCTGGATTTGAATTCAGGAAAAGGAGTGTTCCTGAGTCCAGGTCTGGCAGTCTATCCACTACCCTATCCACCCATCTTTCTACTTAAATGACCCTGATTCTCAAAGGCCAGGCCGGCAGAGTTCAGACTCTGCCTGATCCTTTCCAGTAAGAAAAGCTTTGAGTCAGCCTGTTTCCTCAATTGAAGAACCAGCCTGGAGATGGTCATCATCAAAAGCTTGGCCTCAATAATCTTAGAAATGGCCTCCTGGGGCATGGAGAAGTCTGTGGTGTTGGAAGGAATACGAAGGACAAACAACAACTTCACACCTCTCCCCTTGAATCTTCTGAATTATTGAAAGATGAAAGAGGATGTCAGTGGATGAAGAGGTATGAAAAAGATGCTGTGTGAGCCCTAAGAATCCAGGTGAAAGGCACTAAGGACAGGAGTGGCAATGGGGAATGGAAAGGGACAGGCATAAGAGAAAGGAAGAAGTCAAAGATAAGCAATGTCAGTATCATTTGGGGCAGCTAGGTGGTGCAGTAGATAGGGCACTGGACCTGGAGTCAGGCTGGATCATCTTCCTGAGTTCAAATCCTGATCAGATACATACTAGCTATGTGACCCTGGGCAAGTCACTTAACCCTGTTTGCCTCAGTTTCCTCATCTATAAAATGAACTGGTGAAGGAAATGGCAAACCACCCCCAGCATCTCTGCCAAGAAAACCCCAAATGTGTTCACAAAGAGCCTGATATGACTGAACAACAACGTTAACATTTTTCACTGATGCAGCAATAGGTGATTAAAGGAACTATTTCTCATTTGATTTCAATCATTTTTTTTTAAAACAACAGAGCTTAGCACTAACCTCTTCCATAGAAAAGCTGGCTGATTGCCATATTTGAATCCTGGTCATATTACTCACCAGTTTTTGGCCTTAAACAAATCCCTTCCCCTCTCCAGGCTCAGTTTCCTCATCCATAAAGTGAGGAAGGTACTAGGTGGCCTCTAAAGCCCCTTCTCTCTCCAAATCCAGGGATTCCATACTTCGTGGGGCCTTTTTGCTTTGTTCTTATCAGGGGAGACAAGAAGTTAAGTGTGAATGAAGTGAGGAGCCCTTTGTTGGGAAAACACTTAGAATCTCTGTCAGTCCCCCTTGTCAGGCAGTAGGGGAGGCCTCGTCTCCAGTCCTTCTTCATGATACCATTCTAGTCGCTGGAGACACCTTGCCCAGGATTATATTACAGTTTGTGGTATTCCATGTAAATGCCTGGGGATCAGGGACCACCTACTAATGCAGAGTCCTTAGAAACAAGACTGTCAGGCACCTGATAGGCTTCTAGCTACAGACACAGCTGTCAGCTTTATGGAGTGGTTTGTTGAACCACAGAGAGCAGGCAAGTGAAGGGATCTCCAGATTTAAATTCAGGAGGTTTTTTTTTTTCAGTAGTGTCTGATTCTTTGTGACCCCATATGAGGTTTTCTTAGCAAAGATACTGGAATGGTTTGTCATTTCCTCCTCTGGTTCATTTTGCAGATGAGGAAACTGAGGTAAAGAAGGTTAAATGACTTGTCCAGGGTCACACAGCTACTAAGTGCCAGAGGTCACATTCGAGTGTTCCTGATTCCAGGCCCAGCACCATACCACCAAGCTGCCTTAAGATACTAGAGTAGTTTGCCATTTCCTTCTACAATTCATTTTCTCAGAGAATAAAACTGAGGCAAACAGAGTTAAGTGACTTGCCTAGGATAACACAACTAGTAAGTGTCTGAGGCTGGATTTGAACTCAGGAAGATGACTCTTCCTGACTTTGGGGCACAGCAGCACCTAAAGTCAGGAGACGTGCATCCAAATCCTGGTTCTGCTACCTTGTAGCCAAATGTCCTTGGACAATTCATCTCCTCTCTCTGGGTCTTAGTTTCCTCATCTGTAAAATTGGGGTGTTGGGTGTAGACTAGATGATCTCAAAGAGTTATTTCATGCTAAATTTATGATCCTAAGCCCTCTGAGCTTTATTTTCTTCATCTGTAAAATGAAAATATAAAGGGGTTGATCAACATAATTATTATCAAATATTTTCCTGGAGTAAATTCTAGGTGGGCAGAGCAAACCAAAGAAAGAATATGACTTGGGGAGGGGCGTCAATCCTTGAAATTGGAGCTGGTCTGCGTAATCACCAAGTCTTGGTCACTAAGAATCAATCAGGAACGATCTGTTTTCACTTAACAAGGCTCTCAACCAAACAGGCATACCTAAATTTTCCGTGGGGAGATGCCCATCAGCTGTCCTGGAAACTCATCAAGCCCCTGAAATTGATCAGGAGACTCTGCTGATCTGCTGTTCTTACCCTTGGACACCCAAGTCCAATATTGTCGGAAGGTTCAAATTGAGATCACATTGGTAAATTACTCCATTATGGAAAAGCATGACTCAAGTGACAGTTATTAAACACAGCATGTTTCAACGCCTATCATGGACCCATAGAATCTCAAGACCTACATCATATAAAGCTTGGGTGTTAAGGATCATTGCATTCCAGAAGAGAAAGGGAAACAGGAGGTCATTTAGCTCAACCGTCTCATGTGTTAAAGGAAGAATCTGGGGCACAGAAGAGTGACTCCCCTATATTTATGTAGCTCATAAGTAGCAAATGCAGAATGTGATTAATAGGACATTTTTCTATTGTGCTTTAGGATTTTTCAGAGTTTTCCTCATAAGCACCCTGTGAAATAGATCGATTGTATCAAAGTCAAATAAAAATGGGAACCACAAATCTGTCATTAAGGATCCCTGGGGTGCATATTGGCTTAGAAAACCACACATGAACTTCATGTGTGTTCTGTTGTATTTTAGTTAATTTTGCTAAATATTTCTCAGTTGGCTGCTCTTAGGAGTGTTGCTGCCATGTGTCTGAAAATCTCTGAGGTAGATAGTAGAAGTATCGTTACCCTCGTTTTGTAGATAGGACGTTGAGTCTCAGAGAAATTAGGTGACTTAGTCAAGGTCACCAATGAGTAAGTCTCAGGGGCAGGACTAGAACTCTTGTCTTCTTACTCTTTTCCATCCCTCCCAAGAGTTCCAACCCTATTTCCTTTGCAAGTAGAGCAGAAGCCAGCAAAACTGAGTACTTTCTAAGTATTTGTTAACTAGGATTCAGCGATTTGGAGGCCACAGGAGATGTCGGTAAGAATTTGGAGTGGCAGCCCCCAAAGTAGATCTAACAAGGCACTGTCCAGATTTGACAGCTGCTGTGCGAGCGGATGGGAACTGAGGCTGGCACCCAGCCACTGACACCAGCCCACATCAGGCCATCTGTCCCCACAGCCAGGCTCCCCTCATCAGCCTACACAGGTCTGCCACACACCTCAAACAACATGCTAGCTTCCATTCCCTTTCACCATTAGTCTGGCCCCTGGGGTTTTGGCAGAAGGTGATGGAATACCGGACTTTGGTTTCTGATCTAGCTATATAAATTGCTATGCTACACAGCCTCAGAGTTTACAGAGGAAAGGCCAGAATTATAATGACTACAGTAGATCTTTCCAGAATCTCTGAAGTTTTAAATGTGTTTTATAATTTGGAAGCAAAAACAAAAAAGAGAAAACTCATCTGTAACCCTTGAGAAGAATTAAATAGGAAATCGAAGCATTGGTTAAGCACAGGAGATACCTATACCTTCTAACTTTATATTATTAGTGTTGCTGTTGTTACTATTAGAAACTAACTCTTATATGGTGCCTTATGATTTGCAAATTGCTTTACAAATATTACCTCATTTTATCCTCATAACCCTAGGAGGTAGATGCCATTATCATACCCATCTTACAGATGAGGAAATTGAAGCAGACTGCAGTTAAGTGACTTGCCCAGGGTCACACAGCTAGTAAATGTCTAAGGCTGGATTTGAACTCAGGTCTTCCTGGCTCCAAGTCCAGCATTCTATCCACTGTGCCATCTAGCTGCCTCATAATGTTTTATGACCTAGCATTCCAAATTATGCACATTTGTGTATATGTGTGTATGTTGTCCACCCATTAAAATGCTAATAGCTAACGTCCATACATCTCTTTAAGGTTTGCAAAGTACTTACACATATTATCTTACTTGATTTTCACAAACCTCTGAAGTGAGTATTATTTTTATCTCCATTTTATAGATGAGAAAATGGAAGCTGAGAGAGGATCAGTGACTTACCCAAGGTCATCACATATAGTATCTAAGGTAGGATTTGAACTTGGGTTTTCCTGACTCCAAGTTCAGCAATCTAGGCATTATACTGTCTAGCTGTCTAGAATGTAAACTCCTAGAGAGCAAGGACTCCTTAATTTGTGTTTTGTGTCCCCAGGGTCATACACATTGCCTAGCATATGATATGGCTGAATAAGTGCTTGTGTGATTGAATGACTGATCTCCTCATTACCTCATTACCTTCCCTGAGACTCAGAAGGCTTTGGGGGCCTGGATGAAATTGATTTTTTTTGTTTTGCTGGCACAGGATGCAGACATCAGACAATAGACAGAATAAAGATGCCATGTGCTTCCTGTGTTAGGATACATCAAAAGCACTGTGTGTGTGTGTGTGTGTGTGTGTGTGTGTGTGTGTGTGCACATCAATGCTCCAAGGTTCTGTAGTTTTGTTGGTATGGATACACTTTCCACCCAGAGAGATCCTGACCCCTTGAGAGTTGCTGGGGTTGGAAAATTCATCATCTTTTGCTGCCAAACTGTTGATGATCAGCTTAGCTAGCCTAGACCTTAGACACTAAGTCCAACACAGGGCCCATGGTTACAGCTTTTCTTCTTGTTCAGAAATGCAGCTGCATATACTAGGCTGGCATAACCCTCAAGGTCACCTCTATGCTACAACGAGGTATCCCAGGGTCAGGAATTTAGAACTGGAAGGGCCCTTCCAGATCATCTTGCCCAGCCCTCTCATTTAATAGATGAAGAAACTCAGGCTTGGAAACAGTAAATGAATTGCCTATGGTCACTTGGCCAGTAAATTCCAGAGGCCTTCCTGACTCCAAGTCAAATATTCTGCCCACTACATCAAGGCCTTTGAATATCAGAATGAAGATTTTGGTGGAACTGTGTATACATCTCATTTTACAGATGAGTAACTGAGGCAAACAGGGATAAGTGACTTACCCAGGGTCACATGGCTAGTAAGTGACCGAGGTCAGATTTGAACTCAGGAAGATGAAGTTTGACTTCAGGCCCAGAATATTATCCACTGTGCTACCTAGCTTTGTGCATGTATATGTATTGTATATATGTGCATATACATATGCATATGAATATACATATGCGTCATTGTATATGTGTGTCTGTGCATACATGTGTCCCTATATTGCATACAGGTATACATACACGTGCACATGCATGCACATGTACATATATACACATATCTTTGCCAAAGGTTTTTGCAAACTGACTGCAGAGCCAGTGTTCCTTCTAACGTGGCATGCTGCCTCTCACTCTTCTTAGCACAGACTAATCCTCCCAGACTTTGCCACTTGATTTAATTGGCATATGGGGGGGGGGGGGGAAGAAAGGGAAGAAAGGTTGAGTACTTCTCGAAGTCAGTCAACTAACTCATCACTGACCAGTTGAAACTCCACAGAACCTCTCTATGACATTCATTTCAGCCCTAGAAATATACAGAAATCGATCATTAAAATTCTAAGGAAACAGAGGGAGGTGAGTACTATGGGATACATATAGTACATATGGGAGTGATCCAGTAAGAGGCAAGACATGTACACACACATGTGTGTGCATACATATAGACATCTCTATAAACACATGTTGCAATGTGTGTATACATATACATATATACATTTATATATAATTGTAATCTTGGTCAATCTCTGCTCATCTCTTTTTTTCTCATCTATAAAATGGGGATAAGAAGGTCACCAACTTGCAGGGTTACCATGAGTCTCAAGTGAGATAATGTCTATAAATGCTTCACAAACATTAAAGAGTTATATAAATGCCAACTACTATTATAGCTATTCATCTGAGTGCATGTGAAACCACATATTGAGTGACTGCATTTAATTAAATGCACATAATAAATGTGACACCGTGTCTGTTTGTGTGCATGTAGGTGAGTAAACATGCAGGCCTGTTTTCCAGGGTGTGTCTCTGGTACTTCTGTGAATTTGTCTAAGTGAGTGTGTAATGTTGCTTCAGTTTTGCCTTTATATCCCCAGTGCTCAACAGCCCTGCCGGGAACACAGTAATCATTTGATAAATGCTTGTTGACTGAGTGTTGTACTTGGAGGTATTAGGGCAGGTCCACGGTGATTTCCTGAGACTAGAACCGTCCAATGGGATCAGCAAAAAAAGTCAAAAGTCAATGTTAACTCACTTTGGCGTCTAATTCCCCTGCAAGACTTCCCTAAGTTCTAGTGGATGCAACATGGGAAATTGATTCTCAACTACTTTCTTTTAATAATTTAATATTTCCCCCTCAATTTCATGGAAAGACTCCAAAATTGATTGATATTCAGCATTAGCAGAATATTGTGGCTCTGGAATGGATGTCCTAATTAGACACTCTTGCTAATTAATGCTATGCAAATCAAACCAGCCCCTTATTCACTGCCAAGTAGCACTGTCTTTTTCCTCATTACTTATCCGTAATGCATGGTTCCTTTCCTCAGACCCAACACTATTGCAAATAAATAAGATCTGACACCATTTCTACCCTTCTTTCCTTTTCCTATTTTCTCTTTCTTTTCTCTTCTCTACCCCTTTCTTTCTCAGTTTTCTCTCTCTGTCTCTCTCTCTATCTCTCTCTCTGTCTCTCTCTCTCTCCCCCCTCCACCTCCTTCCCATAGGATGATAGCATCAGAGATCAAGGAGGAACTTCAGAATCCACAAAGTCCTATCTCCTGATTTTGTTGGTGAGGAAAGTGAGGCCCAAGGAGGTTAAGTGTCCAAGGTCATACTGTTAATAATTGTTCTAGGTAGGATCTGAACCCAGGTCTTTGACTCCAGAGCCATTGGGCTTTTTTTCCATTGTAGAATGCTGTATTGTAACAGCATTATAGCAGAGCCGATGCATTTTCCCATGTAGTATTTTTCTCTTCTTACCGCAGACCAATCCTCCCAGACTTCCCCACTTGATTTAATTAGCATGGGGGGGTGGGAGAAGAGGCTGGGTGCTCCTGGAAATCAGTCGACCAACTCATCACTGACCAATGAAATCCCACAGAACCTTTCTGTGACATTCTTTTCAGCCCTGGCAATATGCAGAAATAGAAAATTAAGATTCTAAGGAAACTGAGGAAGGTTAGAAAGTGTTACACGATGCCTGAGCGAGCCAGTAAGAGGCAAATTATGATTATGGAACCTCCCTAACTGCCCAAACACACTGACTAGGAGCACTAAAGTGAAACAGGTTTACAAATAGTGATAATAATAATATAATAGTAATAGCTAGCATATTATGCTACTATTAGCACCTTAAGGTTTCCAAAGCACTTTACAAATCTCATTTTATCCTCACAACAATCCTAGGATATAAGTGTTATTATTCTCCCCATTTTACAGATAAGGAAACTGAGGCAGACATATATTAAGTGACTTGCCCAGGGTCACACAGCTATGATGTGTCTGAGGCAGGATTAAAACTCAGGTCTTGGGACGGCTAAGTGGTGCAGTGAATAGAGCACTGGCCCTGGAGGCAGGAGGACCTGAGTTCAAATCTGGACTCAGATACTTAATACACAAAAAAACTAGCCATGTGATCTTGGGCAAGTCACTTAACTCCAATTGCCCTCCAAAAAGCAAAAAAAAAAAAAAAAACAAAAAAAAAAACCATCAACTCAGGTCTTTCCAACTCCAAGTCTATCCACTGAACCACCAAGTTGTTTAAATTGGTAGTCAGAAATTTCCAAGTGGCAAATACTGCCAAGGCCATCATTTCCTCCTGTCAAGAAGGAGATAATGGTGTGCGTTGGAAATAACACTAGTAGTAAAGTCAGGAGACTTCAATAATACAGGAAAAGGCACTCCTGAGCAAAAGCTAGCACCCCCTCGGTTGTGATAAGTCCCTGATCTGCTTACCAGCACTGCATCATCAGGTCACTACTCTGAATCCTAGGTCCCTTTGCCCATAAAATGGGTATAAAATGTTTGCTCTATGTATCTCACAGGGTTGTGGTGGAGAAAGTACTCTGTAAACTACTAAGGGCTATATAATTGTGAAGTATCATTAATAATAAAGAAATGGGGAAGTCCTTTCCTTTAGGACACAGGGACTATGGGAGTCAGTTGCCATTCTCTATATAACCAAGATAGGTTTCATTCTAGGGAAAGTCCAGACAGAACACAGTACAAAAAAATGGACCCCAGAGCCCTTGGCTGAGGATGCCTGCCCTTGGGCACAGAATGCAAGACAGGTAGATTTGGCAGAGGACACTTGTCTGAAGATGATTCTGCTGGTAGCTGCCAACTATTTCCAAGGTCATGGCACTGTCTACGAAGAGGATATCTTTTCAGTTCATCCCTACCCCACCCTCACTTCTGTCTTCATTCTCGCATAGCTTTTTGTTTCAACATCCTTCTTAAACTTATCTTTAAAGTCAAAATGGCGGGGGGGGGGGGAGGAGGGGAGAGAGAGAGAGAGAGAGAGAGAGAGAGAGAGAGAGAGAGAGAGAGAGAGAGAGAGAGAAGGCCTAGTCTTAGAGTCAAGAAAAACCCAGGTTCAAATCCCATTTCTGTCTCTTATGATCTATGTGACCAGAGACAAATCCCTGAGAGTCCTGAGCCATCTACATGGGAACAATGGCACCTGCAATACAAACCTCCCAACCGGGTGTTGTGAGAAGCAAATGAGATAGTAGATGTCAAGAACTTATTAAACCCCAGAAGATCCTATGTAAATGCCAACTGTCATGATTATTATAACATCTCTCTATATGTCTTATCCTCCATTAGATCAGAAGCTCCATGAGGGCAGATACCTCTAACCCGTGTAGCTCTGCCAATGCCTACTAAAGTGCTCTGCATACAATAAGTGATTAATAACTGTGTGTTGAATCTTATACTGTAGTTTGGAATCCATCAGAGATCTACACATTGTCTCCCTCCATCCTACCACCAAACCCTGAACAAATACCCCAGTAGTGGTTTCTCTATCCTGACCAGCTCACCTCGGATCCCACATGATCACTGGTGACCTCTCTGACTCCCACCACTATTACTATACACTCCCATCCAATTGGTTGCCAAGTCTTGTCAATTCTATCTCTGGAGTGTCTCTCCTATACATCCCACACCTTCATTCCCAGCTCAGACCTCCACCCCTTGCCCAAGCCCTCACCTCTTCTTGCCTAGGTCATTACAGTAACAGTCTGAGTAAACTTTCTGCCTCCAGCCTGGCCCCTCTCCAAACTTGCTACTCAACGAATTTCTCTAAGGTGATGCTCAGATGATGGTACTCCTTTACTTAGAAAACAATGGGAATGGAATCTTTTTTTTTAGTATTTTTTTAAATAATGCCCACTTAGCCTACAAGTGAAAGCATAAGAATAGGGAGGTAAAGTGGATTTCATATCAAAAATGAAGCATTGGCCTAAGCAAGGTTGAAGGGATCTAAATTTCTGAAGAAATAGGATGAAAAATAAAATACTCATCAATTTCGGCCTGAAATTTTCATGCCACATCCTGAAGCTATACTATGGAGACACAAGCCATTCAGCATTTCTTTTAAGAGAAATAATTTAGCCCAGCCTTGCATTTGAGTCAGTATAGAAATATCTCTAGGTCTACATAGCCTGATCCCAAGGAAAAATGAGCCTATACACTGGCAGGTGAAAAAAAGTTGGGAAGTGGTGGTTAGAAGGATATTTGATGTGGGGGAGCAAAGGGGTGGAGCAATGTTTTGTTGATCATTCAAAGATTCCCAGTCTTAAACTTTTGACAGGAATGGCTGGACCCTAAAGCTGATACTAAATGCCTTCTTTTTCTCCCTTAAAAAAATTATCAAATACATCCTTCCATCTTTTCTTTTCTTTTCTTTTTGAGGGGAAAGGTGGGCTTGTGGGGTTAGATCTATCCAAAGAGTTCATGAACAAAATAATGGGAACACACAGCCATATTTGCATAAATTTATGCCTCCTATTCAAAAGTGAAGATATCCAGTAACTGAACTGTATCTGAAAAGGCGTGATTCTGTTGTCTTACATATGTTCTATCTCGGGCTGTGAACATCCGTTACAGCTCTAGCAAACTGTAGAAACACAACAGTATGTAGTTTTTCTTTATCTTTTCCCTTCTCCTTATGGTTGTTAGTGCAGCATCAACCTGTTACTTCCCCACCCCCAATCCCCTTTCAAAGACATTCTATGTCTTCCTGATTACTTATGTGTCATTGGGTTGGGTGTGGTTGGTTGGTGGTGGTGTTTTTTTTTGTTGTATGTTTGTCTACCTTATATACTTTATCAGCTAATAAGAAACTTTTTTATGGTGTAAATGCTGTAACACTTTGTACATACTTCAGTTGTTATGAAATCTTTTTTTAAAAGTGTTATGCTAATGAATTGCTCCCAGTGCAGCCATTAAAAAAATAAAAAAATTTAAAAAAAATTTTTAATCAAAAAAAAAAAAAGAAAAACAATGCCTCATGAGAGAGCTGACCCTACTAGTCAGGGGAGTTCACTGTGAATAGGAAGCAGGTCCTCAGCACAACTTTTCCAACAGTCAATATCTCCTAAGTCTTCCTCTGTTTCATGCACTAGTATTGATGTGAAGGAAAAATGAATGAGGAAGGAAGAAGGAAGGAAGGAAGGAAGGAAGGAAGGAAGGAAGGAAGGAAGGAAGGAAGAAGGAAGGAAGGAAGGAAGGAAGGAAGGAAGGAAGGAAGGAAGAAAGAAAGGAAGGAAGGAAGGAAGGTAAGGGAGGGAGGAAGAGAGAAGAAAGGATCATAGATATTCATACATGCTATATAATTGTTGGACTTCATAGAATCATACCTTGTCAAGCCAGAAGGCACAATAGAGGCCATCTACTGCAATGGTGTCAGACAAATAGATATGGATGCCTGAGGGCCACATACTGACTTATTATTGTTGTTATCAAGCTGTTTTCATTCATATCCATTTTGTGACCCCATTGAGGGTTTTCTTGGCAAATATACTGGAGTGGTTTGCCATTTACTCCAACTCATTTTACTGGTGAAGAAATGGATGAAAATACGGTTAAGGGACTTGCCAAGGCCACACAGCTAATAAGTGTCTGAAACCAGATTTGAACTCACAAAGATGAATCTTACTGACGTCAGGTCCAGCACGCTATACGCTTTGCCCCCTAGCTGCCCCAGCTACCCTCAGGGAACTTACATTCTAACAGGGGAAGACAACACATAAAAGGCAACTGAGAAGCAGAGGGGCCAAGAGGAGGTAGCAAGGAGTAAAAGTCTGGAGATTTAAGAGTGGAACTGAGATAAAAGTGAGCATAGCTAGCCAAGGCACTTCCTTCCAGGGAGGTTCTGGGTAGGAATGCGCCAATCAGAGCGGGGTGCAGGGAAAGAGGCAACACCAAGGTCCATAGAATCACGGGACAAGAAGTTCCATGGGGTGGAGGCATCTCAACCCTATACCACCCGGTCTCAGCAAGGAAATATAAAGGATAAAGATAACAGCAGAATATCCCAAGTCTGAGAACCAGAAAGGATGTTGGAGAGCATCTCTCTCTGTCTTTCATTTTATCAATGAAGAACCTGGGGTCCAGAGAGGCAAAGACTTTCCCAAGCTCACTTAGGAGGTAAATAGCAGAGAACCTTCAAATCTCATGAAAAGAGATGGGAGATGACTGAGGGGGTTCAGAAGATGGAAGCAGAAGGCGGAGGGGGAGTTGGGTGATAGAATCATCAGATGATGGACAGAAAATGAGTCATCAGTAATAGGCAAAACTGGATTTCCAAACAAAAGCTAATGAAGTCAAGAGAGGCAGGGGAGTATTTCATTATGGCTGCTCAAAATACCATTACTCACCAAAAGGAAGATGACTATGTTGGGTAGTCTCAGGGCAACCTGTCTTTGGGGCATTACCAAAGTAAAGGGTTAATTTGGAGCTGAGTTAGATTCTTCTAGGTGGCGCCATGGATAGAGAAATAGTGAAAGCAGGACGTTATTCAGTATTTCAGTGGTGTCTGTCTCTTTGTTACCCCATTTGGAGTTGGGGTTTTTTTGGCAAAAATACTGGGGTGGCTTGCCATTTCCTTCTCTAGCTCATTTTACAGATGAGGAAACCTAGGCAACCAGAGTTAAGTGACTTGCCCAGGGTCACACAGTTAATAAGGATCTGAGGCCAGATTTGAACTCAGGAAAATTAGTCTTTTTATTTTTTTATTTTTGCTTTTTTGGAGGGGGAAAGCAGGGCAATTGGGGTTAAATGACTTGCCCAAGGTCACACAGCTAGTAAGTTTTAAGTGTCTGAGGCCATATTTGAACTCAGATCCTCTTGACTCCAGGGTTGGTGCTCTATTCACTGTGCCACCTAGTCGCCCCAAAAATTAATCTTCTTGATTAAGTCCAGTGCTCTATCCACTGGACCACCCAGATTCCCTAGCAGTCAAGTAGACCAAATTCAAATTTTACCTCAGAAGTTAACTAGCTCTGTGGCCCTGGGCAAGTCACTTAACTTCTCTTTGCTTCAGCTGCCTCATCTGCAAAGTAGAGATAATAATAGCACTTACCTCCAGGCTTGTCACAAGGATCAAATGAGATAATAATTGTAAAGTTCTCAGCACAGAGCCTGGGATATAGTAAGCGCTACATAAAATGTTAGCCATTATACTACTGTTGCTGATAATGATCATGTGTAATAAAAGCAAACAGAAGGACCAAAAATAAACCATTTTCCACATGATAAGGCCCGTGGGTTGGGCAATGCCCCCATGAAGATGAGAAAGGGGTCATCAAAAAAAATACTCCTACACACATATTAAATTACACTGAATCCCCTCCCTCTGCCCTTCTGGTCTCATCTTTCTCCTCATCTCCCACCTCCTTGCCTTTGCCCAGGCTGTCTCCCTTCTCACATCTACTTCACAAACTCTCAAACTTCCTACAAAACTCAGCTCAAGCACCAGTTACTGCAAGGAGCTTGGTCCCAAACCCACACCCCCCCCCCCCCAGCAGTAAATGCTTCTGCCTCCAAAATGACTTTGTCTATGCAATTTCATAGGTACTTATATGCCTAGGTGGTAGGCTTTTGTTTGTTTGTTGGGATTTATTTTGTTTTGTTTTGTTTTGTTTTTAAGAGCATCTAGGTAGCACAGTGGATTGAGCACTGGGCCTGGAGTCAGGAAGACTCATCTTCCTGAGTTCAAATGTGGCCTCAGACGCTTACTAACTGTATGACCCTGGGCAAGTCACATAATCCTATTTGCCTCAGTTTCCTCATCTGTCAAATGAGCTGGAGAAGAAAATGACAAACCACTCCAGTATCCCTGCCAAGAAAACCCCAAATGGGGCCACAGAGAGTCAGATATGACTAAACAACAATAAAATACATGTTTTTCCCTCAAGAGAATGTAAGCTTCTTGAGAGGAGGGGCTGTTTTGTTCCTGACTTTAAATCCCTAAGAGATAGTTGTTCGTTGATTGATTTTTGTCTCCCTTTCTTTCTCCATGCCCTTGCCTCTCCACATGTTCTATCCTAATCCTTCCTTTTAATATATAAAATCCTGTCACAGATTTAGAACCGGAAGGGACTTTCCCTCCTTTGCCCATGGGTACACGGTGGTGAAGTCAGTTCTCCAACCTGTGACTCCAAATCCATCTCTTTCCCTGCTGCGTCTGCCTCCTCTTCTATCCTCATACCTGCCTCTCCATCTTCTGGCTTCCCTTCTATTTCCATCCCCACCCCACCCCCTCTGCTTTCTGCTTCTCCTTGATCAGCTCCCCTCTGTTGTCATGGAATTGGAAGTTCAGGATGAGAGAATTCATCCCTCCTTTAAAGGATTCTAGAAGGCACCAACTTCCAGCTAAGGACACGCTCTCCTTTACAAAAGCTAGGCGAAGGGGTTGCGGTCCATTATGAATTCCTTACAGCCTCTTGGTGTATAAATGATATTACCACCTCGATTCGGGAACTGGCAAAGATGGTGATGTGCTGTTAGTGGTTGCAGAGTGGCTTTGTCTCCTAACAAGTGAGCCAAGCCTGACCCATCTGGAAAGAGAAACAGGCTTCCAAGTTCCTGCCCTCTGCAGCAGAGGAAGGGGAGGGGGAGGAGGGCAAGAGGCGTTCTGATCCCACCCCCCCACACACTGCACCCCTCCACGGGAAGGCGGCACAAAGGGAATCAGTAAGGGACACTGGGTAAGCTTGGTGCACAGTTACAGACTGCAGGAGCTGCTTCCTCACTTCCTCACCTACTCAGATAGCCTGGGGTTTTTCTACTAAACAAGCTCTCAAAACAAACAAGAAAACCCCAGAGCACCAGTCCTTCTCTGCACACACACACACACACACACACACACACACACACACACACACACATACACACACCCCACATCACTTAGCCCTGTTTGCCTCAGTTTCCTCATCTGTTAAATGATCTGGAAAAGGAAATGGAAAACCTCTCCAGCATCTTTGCCAAGAAAATCCTAAATGGGGCCACAAAGAGTCTGACATAATTGAACAAAAACAACAAATATGTGTTTTTTCCTCAATAGAATGTAAGCTTCTTGAGGGCAGGGGCTGTTTTACTCCTGACTCTGTATCTCTGGTGTCTTAAAAGGCAAATTAGAACCAGGGTGAAAGATGTGGGAAGACAGATTTCAGCCTCACAGAAGGAAAAATACCTTAATAACCAGTTGTTGAGTTGTTTTTCAGTCATGTCCAACTCTCTGTGTCCTAATTTGGGGTTTTCTTGGCAGGGAAACTAGAGTGGTTTGTCATTTGCTTCTCCAGCTCATTTGACAGATGAGGAAACTGAGGCAAAAAAAGATTAAGTGACTTGCCCAGGGTCACACAGCTAGTAAATGTCTTAGGCCAGATTTGAACTCAGGAAGATGAGTCTTCCTGACTCCACTGCACCATCTGGCCTCCAAATGGAATGAGTTGAGTTCATCACTGAAGTTCTTCAAGGAGAGGCAAGGTGAGCTCTTGGTGAGGATGCTGAAGATGGGACTTCTGTCCCAGTAGGGTTTAGACGAGATGACCTCTGAGGTCCTTTCCAGTTCTAGGATTCTGATTCCAAACCCCCAGCCCCTGTATTTGTGAAAATGTTAGTGAACATTTGAAATAAATAAATGTGCTTTCTGGGTGACTTGCTTGTGAAGCATTTTGTTTTCACCTTTATGATCCTACCTGGCCCAGATCCTGCAAGAAGCTACATGAAATCACATCCTCTGATGCCTATAGGAGCATAAGCATCCCTCAGGTGGGCACTCAAAGGCACATCAAGGTCTGGATAGAATTTAACCCTGAATAGACCTTTTGTAGAATCTCAGTGCTAGGATCTTAGTGGTCATCTTGGTCAGCTTCCTTATTTCACAGACACAAAGAAGTGTCTGGTTCAAATATCCACCTTACTACATACTACCAGTGTGACCATGGACATGTTACTTAGTCTGGCCCTCAGTTTCCTCCCCCTATAAAATGGGGAGAAGGACTGGACTATATGATCCTGGAGGCTGCTCTCAACTCTAAACTGATGTTACTATGATGTCATCCTAAGGCTAGTGAGTAGCAAAAGTTGACAGGTGGTCATGTAGTACCACTACAATGACCTCTAAGGATGTTGGAAACCTCTAGGACATTTACTAAGCATTCCATCCTAGTCAGATAGAAACATGGGTTTCTCAAAACAGCAACAACAAAATGCTCATACATACATCTGGACCTTGAGTTTCTGGCCTGCCTTCCCTTCCTCAATCCTTCTATTCAATCAATCCACAGGCATTTATTAAGTGCCCATCATATACCAAGCATTGTGCTATGCACTGGGGGATACAGAGACAAAAGGACACAGGAGCCTATATGGCAGGTGAAGGGGAGGGAAATTGGGGAAATATAACATGTACATATAAGTAAATACAAGATATATGCAAAAACCAATACAAAGTAATGGGAGATGGGACCCTAACAACTGGGGGCCATAAGGAGGAGCTTTGTTTGGGAAGTAATATTTGAGCTGAGCCTTTAAGACAGCTAGGGTTTCCATGAGGTAGAGATGGGAAATGAATTTATTCCAGACATAGAGGACAGTCCATGCAATGTCATATACAGGGAATAGTAAATAGGTCAGTTTGGCTAGAGCAGAAAGTATGGTGAAAGGGAGGGGGAGAAGGAAAAAAATAGTCTGGATCCTTATTGAGAAATACTTTAAATACCAAGTAGAGAAATTTATATTTTATCCTAGAGGCAGTAGGGAGCCAGTGAAGTTTCTTGAGCAGAGGAGTAACATAGTCAGACTTGTACTTTAGGAATATCAGTTTGACATAGAACCTATATCGAATTGCTTGCCTTCTCAGTGGGAGGGTGAAGGGGACAAAGGAGAGAATTTAGAACTTAAAGTTTTAAAAATGAATATTAAAAAATTATTTTACATATAACTGGGGAAAATAAAACACTAAATAAATTTTTAAAAGAAAAAAAGGAGTATCATCTTGGCAGCTGAGTGAAAAAGGGGAGAAACTAGATATAGTAAAACCAACTAAAAGCTATTTTAATGATTCAGGTGAGAGGTGATCAGGTCCAGAACTAGGACAGTTGTAGTGTGAGCAGAAAGAAGAGGAAAGTTGTGAGAGAGTTTGCAAAGGTGAAATTGACAAAATTCTTCTGCCTCTTCTCCCTCCTCCACCTCCCACCTACTGGTCCTAGAGTCAAGAAGACCTGAGTTCAAATCTAGCTTCAGATACTTATTAACTGTGTGACCCTGGGTAAGTCACTTAACCCTGTTTTACCTCAGTTTCCTCAACTGCAAAAATGAGGATAATAACCTCTCAGGATTATTGTGAGAATCAAATGAGATAGCTTTTATAAAGTTCTTAGCACCATGTCTTGCACATAGTAGGTACTGTATAAATGCTCATTCCCTTCCCTTCCCATTCTACCAATAAAGATGGAAATAGAGTCAGAGAACCTGGGTTCAAATCCTCTCTGTGTCACTACTTTGTGACCTTAGGTAAATTATTTAGCCTATGTCTCAGTTTCCTTATCTGCAAATTGAGGAGACTGGGCTCAATTACCTCTAAGGTCAGCTCCAAATCTGTGGTCCTATGAATCCCTCCATACACCACAAGGCAGTCTTCCATGAAAGTAATACACCACCTGGCAAAATTCGTTACTTAGAGGCCAGCTCCTTCCTGGTGATGAGCCTCCCCAAACTTAGCAAGACCAACCCTTCAATGACAGATGCTCAGAAGTCTGTCAGTCCCCAGGCCCATATTTAAAGCCTTTCCTGGTTGTCTGGACCTTCCAGGGCTTGCCCTCTGGTGACAGTCTTCCATGAGACAAGGTCACTTGCAGAGCATTCTGAGATATGAAGGGAAGGACTTTGCTCCAGGAAGGTTTGCCGTATTTTAGGCCAAACAAATCTTTAAAGACAGCAGGAGGTGAGAAGAAGCAATGATCCAAAAGCCACCACAGTCCTTTGTCCATACAACACTGCACCCAAAGAGGGGTGAAATTATTTTAAGTCACAGGTGCCCATCCACTGCCCCAGTCTCTCTCCATGGCCCTAGCTCCCTCCCACCTCCAGAGCTACAGACTGGCAAATACCAGGAATGACAAATGTTCCCCTAAGGCCCATCCCCAGGGCATCCCAGGCCTGGTAATCACCACCTACTCCACATTTTCAATCTTCAAAGTGGAATGTGCTTCAAAACACACACACTCACACAATAAACAAAGGGAAATGATGCGAAAAATAACCAGCTTGTACAAAACAAATCTTGCTTTCCAAGCGGCATAAGAAGTGGAAATATTGTTCTTCAGAAACACGAGCTAGTCTTGTATTGTTAACTCTTAGCAATTTGGCACTAGGCTCTTCAATTGTTTGGATAGGATAGATGGTGTTGATAGAAATGGAGGAGACCAAACACTGGCTATTAATAGACAGGGCCTGGCCCACAGAGAGTTCCAGGATTTTCAGAACTGTCTTCTCTCTCCTCTCCCCTCACTCTCCTTAGACAGCAGTTGAGTGAATGATGGATTTGGGGTCAGAGGATCTGGTTTAAATCCTGGCACTGCACAGTGCTGACATTTGAGCCTGAAAGACCAAGTTCAAATCCCACTTCTGACACCAACTGTGGTTACCAGGGGCAGATCACTTGACCTCTCTGAGCCTGTTTCCTCATCTGTAGAATGGGAATAAAAATACCTATAGTGTCTGCTTCACAGGGCTGTTGTGGGACTCAAGTGCTTTATATACATAATGTGTGCATAGATGACATTGCAAACTTTAAAGCATCACATAAATACAGCTTATCACAATTAGCCTGAGATATTGCACAAGTCTTAGAACCATTTATCATGTGAGTTTGAAAGGATGTTGAATTCTCAAAGATTCATCATCATCATCATCATCATCATCATCATCATCATCATCATCCCATTCTTATCTCCTTTGATGGGAAGGATCCCAGGTCAAGTCACTATCCTGCTATTATTCTTGTATCAATATTATTATTTTTATCTCATTCCCTTCATTTTTGCAGGGTTATTATTGTTAATAATATAATTATTATAATAAGGTAATTAGAATTATATAATTATTATAATTACATGACAATTATATAATTATAAAATGGCAATTTTAATTATATATATGACAATTTTATAATTATTATAATCGTATAATAGCAATTATATCATTATTATATAATTAGTGTTAATAATATTATTGGATAAGTCTTTTCACCCATTTGAGGTTCACTTTCCTCCTCACCTAAAATTATAATAATTGTAAACCTTAATGTGCTATGGAAGCACATGCTAAAGCGCTTTAATATCCCTCATTTGAGTTTCACACCAATGTTGTGAGGCAGGATTCTTATCCCCATTTTACAGATGAGAAAACTAAGGCTCAGAAATGTCAAGTGACTTGCCCATTATCCATAGAGCTCGGAAAATGTCCAAGTCAGGATTTGAACCCAAGTCTTTCCGATTCCAAGCCTAGCCTTCTAGCCAATACTTAACCTGCAAAAGCCATGATGCAGCTACAATCTCTTGGGAGTCTTTCCCTCTCCCTTGGTCTCCCTCTGACTCAGAACTACTGCTCTGCATTTGACTTTGGGGGTGCATTCATCCCAGCAACTGGGTCCTTTCACAGGATTTTCTTTGTCCAACTCCTCTGAGTCCTTGGGATAATGAGGGGGGTAAGAAGGGGCAGGTGTAATGAAAGAGCCCAAATGAGGGACATATTCAACGTCTGAGTTTCCATGGTATGCATTTCCCAATCTGTTCCCACAACAAGTAGCATCATAGTGCCTTGCACAGAGTGAGAGTTCAAGAAATATCTGAATGAAAAATTAAGCACCCATTATGAAGGGAAGCTATGAACACGTCTCTGGGTGTTTGCCTAATGAGGCCCCAGCTTTGCTGTTTTACTAGCTAGAACAAATCCCCCTTAATAAAAGGATTTTTTGTGTGAAGGTTGGATTCAGTCATAGGGCCATACTCAAGGACTTAGAGGGCCACATGTGAGCTCAAGGCTGCAGGTCCCCCCCACCCCCGAACTAGACAATCTCTAAGTTCTCTTCCACCAGCCCAACAGTCTATGAGTTTCTGAACCTCCATCCAGCCCATTTCCCAAATAACTGAGAAAGAATCAATCAGAGGGCATGGAACTACTCATCTGAGCGTGTCGGGGGGGGGGGGGGGCAGTGTTTCAAGGGTGGTTAGAATATCTGCTAAGGTGGCCCAGCTTGCTTGTTTGAGCCTTCAACAGGCCAAGCTACCTCCCATAGCCACAGCCCCATGACCTATACCCAGGTAACTGTCTGGAAGATACATGCAATCTCCCACAAGGGGGAGTAGGAGAGAGAAGATGGATTCATCAGAAGAGCTCCATTACCATCCCTGGGCAGGAGGAAGATGAGTCAGTCCCATCAGTTTCTCATGCTATTAGCTGTTTAGACTGAGGGGTAGCCAGGTGGCACAGCGGATAGAACACTGGACTTGGAACCAGGAAGATTCCTCTTCATGAGTTCAAATCAAGGCTTAGACACTTACTATGTGACCCTGGACAAGTCACTTCACCCTGTTTGCTTCAGTTTTCTCATCTGTAAAAATGAGCTAGAGAAGGAAATGGCAAACCACTCTAGTATCTCTGCCAAGAAAACTCCACATGGGGTCACAAAGAGTCAGATGCAACTAAAACAACAATTTAGAATTGTCCTTCAAAAAGGAGAAGGAGGGAAGCTTTGATCTGAAATCTTAAGGCTAGCAATGCCTTACAAAGACATAAGCTATCTTCTCTAGGTCCACCCTACAGTTTGAAAGTATTGGAGTTCCTGGAATCTCAAAATCTAAGAGTTAGAAGGAATTTGGAGGGCAATACCTCTAACCTGTAGAGATATAGAAAACATATCAGTCATCCTACTAGCATTTATCAGGAACCTACGATGGGCCAGGCACTATGCGAAGTGTTAGACCCAACAGTGGTTATCTAGCCTTAACATAAGGACGTCCGGCAAGGTAGAATCTGCTGCCTCCAAAGGCAGTCCATCCCACTTTTCCATGACTGCTAGGAAATGTTTTCCCTTTACCAAGCCCAGTTCTGCCTGTCTTTGGTTGATTGCTGCCAGTTTTTTTTTTCCCCTTGGGAGATGAGTAGAACAGTAACTCCTCTTCCATATGATTATCCTTCAGATCCTTGTTGGCAGATACATGGCCCACCTCCCCAATCTTCTCTCTTTTTCTTTCCTCTTAATTTTTGAAAAATATCTTTTTTGTTACATTTGAATTCCAAGCTGTTTCTTTCCCTCTCTCCCAACCCCACACTAGAGAAGGCCAACATTTGACACAGATATAGATGTGAAACTATACAATACATAGTTCCAAAAATCAGTTCTTTCTCTGGAGGTGGATAGCATCTTCCTTCATAGATACCTCAGTCTTCTCTCCAACTCCCAGCTGGTATAGCATCATAGGATCTTTGGAAGGGACCTCAGAAGAGCTCTAATCCAACCCCCTTTTTACAGATTCCTTCAACAGCTCCTTATATGAAATGTTCTTTTAGTGCCCTCAAGATCCTGGTGGCCTTCCTCTGGACACTCTTCAGCCTGTCAATGTCCTCCTTACACTGCAGTAACCCAAACTGAACATAATGCTCTAAATATGTCTGACTAGTACAGAGTACAACAAGACCGTCACCTCCCTCATCCTGGTCATTATACCTCTCATAACACACTCTAAGATGAGGAAAGCTTGTTGGCCTTCCACATCACCCTATTGACTCAAATTGAGACTGTAGTTTACTAAAAATCTACCAAAATTTAAGCAAACTGTTGTCTAACTACATCTCCCCATCCTGTACCTGTGCAGCTGAATTTCTGAACACAAGTGTGGGATTTCACACTTATCTTTGATAATAATCACCTTATTAAGTTTGGCCCATAGTTCTAATCTGCCAAGATCTTTCGAGGTCCTGAGTCTGTCCTCCCAACATGTTACTTCTCCTTTCCTGCTTTATGTCCTCTGCAAATCTGAAAGCAGGCCCAGGAGACTGCAAGCTCCCAGATAGAAGGAACTGTATTTTCATTTCTAGCATAATGCCTTTTTATGTCTAGCATAGTGCCTTGCCCATAGTAGGTACTTAATAACTGTTGAATAGAATTGAATCTATGCCTTCATCCATGTAATGAAAAAATCGTTTACCAACACGGGACCAGGGGCTGATCCCTGGGGCTTTCTATTTCAAGTGGATATAGGCGTATTAATGACCTCACTTTATTGGGGTTTTGTTGCTGTTGTTGTTGTTGTTGTTTTAAAGCAATTGGGGTTAAGTAACTTGCTCAAGGTTACACGACCAGTCATTTATGTGTGGGTGCTCATTTTCTGAGGCCAGGACCGATCCCAGGTCATCCCGACTCCGAGGCCGGTGCTCTTACTCACTGCGCCACTTAGCTGCCCAAATGACCTCACTTTGAATATATGGTCATTCAATCAATGCTGAACCCAAATACCTATGCTGTCATATATCCCCAGTGCCTGGCCTATTTTAAGTCCACTCTCTCCATCTTGTCCATAAGATTGCATTTTTGCTTCATGTTGTTTAGTCGTTTCAGGCATGACCCACACTTTGTGACCCCCAAAGATCCTGGAGCGGTTTGCCATTTCCTTCTCCAGCTCATTTTACAGATAAGAAAACTGAGGCAAACAAGGTTAAGTGATTTGCCCAGGCTCACACAAGTGATAAATGACTGAGGTTAGATTTGAACTCATGAAGATGAGTCTTCCTGACTCTAGGCCAGGCACTCTGTGCACTATGGTGCCACCTAGCTGCCCTAAGATCACATAATGGACTATCAAATGCTTGGATGAAATCCAGATATATTATGCCTATGGCATTTCCCTGACCCTACCACACCAATCATCTTGTATAAAAGGAAATCATATTCGTAGTCATGACCTCTTCTGGATGAGGCCATGCTGGGTCCTTTATGATCATTAGCACCTTTCCTAAATACTCAAAAGTCATCCCTTTAATAACACGATCTAGAATTTTGTCAAGAGGTCAAGGTCAGCCTCACTGATTTAAAGTAAGATTTATCTCTTCCTTTTTTTGAAAATGTGGACATTTGCTCCCCTCCCATCTGGTGGGACCTCTCCTGTTCTCCAGGAATTTTCAAAGATTACCAACAGTGGTTCAGTAATCACATCTGCCAGGGTTTGGGGGGACTTTGCATTCCCATGGGACTGTTGCTTAGCACAACACCTGGCCCATAGGAAGTGCTTCATAAATACTAGATGAAATGGTGATTTGAATTCATTTAGGGTCAATGAGATGATCTCTCTCTTGCTTCCATTTTTCAGAGTCTTAGAGTGGGAAGAGACACAAAGAGCATCTCAGGTCCAACTTCTAGCTAAAGCATGAACCCCCTCTTTGACCCTGTCAAAGGGTCTTGGCATCAAAGGATATAGACACAAATCCCAGCTCTTCCCCCTTACAATAATAAAAAAAATGATGGTGATATTAATAGCAAACATTTACATAGCACTTTTTAAGATTTGCAAAGCACTTCACAAATCTTAGCTCATTTGATTGTCACAACAACTGTAGGAAGTAGGTGCTATAATTATCATTTTAATTTTTACAGTTAGGGAAACTGAGGCAGGCAGCAGTTAAGTGATTTGCCCAGTGTCATATAACTAATAAGTGTCTGAGGTCGGATTTGACCTCAGATCCTCTTAATTCCAGGTCTAGCCCTTTATCCACTGTCACACCTAGCTACCTCCTAGGTAAACAGAGGTTAATTGACTTACCCAGAGTCACACGGCTAGTGAGTGCCTAAGGCTGAATCTGAACTCAGGTCTTCCTGACTGCAGGTCCAGTACACTATCCACTGAAGCACCTACCTGCCTCCTAGGTAAACAGAAGTTATGACTTGCCCAGCATCACAAAGTCAATCTGAGGCCAGATTTGAACTCAGGCCTTAATTCCAGGTCCCACACTCTATCTACCAAGCCTTTGTTTTCTTAGCTCTAAAATTAGTGGGAGGACTAGGGGGTGAGAACTAAATGATCTCCCGGTTTCCTTTTAGCCCTAAATTCTATAATCTTGATATGATCATATTATCATCCTACTTTGCTCCAGTGATTAAAAACCCCAGAGACTTACAAAGCAGCCCATTCCATTGTTGGACAGCTCAGAACTTAATTCTTCGGTATATTAACATGAAATTCATCTTCCTGCAGCTCCCACCCATTGTTCCTATTTCTGCCAGCTGGATACAAGCAGGAGAAGTCTAATCCATCTTCTCCATGACAGCCTTTCAAATATTTGAAGAGAGCTTTCTTGTCCTCTCCACCAGCCCACCCTCTAGTCTTCTCATCCCCAGGCTAAACAGCCTCAGCTCCTTCAATAGACACTATTATGCATTGATGGCTAGTCTTGTTCCTGGCCTGTTTGCCTTCCTCTTGCTATGTCAATGTCCTCCCTAAATTGCAACACACAGAATTAGACATATTCTTCCAGAGGGGACCCAATCACCTGAGTATAATAGTGCCGTCTCTTCTATCATTCTGGATGCTCTACCTCCATTAGTGAAGTCCAAGATTAGTTATTCTTTTTAGGGGACTGCCACTGCATCGTTAGGATGTGGACTGTATTTATAATCCACTAAAAAAAAATCCCAGGTCTTTGCTAAAAACATAACTTTCAGTCCCATCTCTTCCATCCCATTCATGAAGTTGGTTTTTTTTCTTTTAGGGGTGGGCGGTGAAGGAGATAGTCAAGGTTAAGTGACTTTCCCAGGGTCACACAGCTAGTAAGTGTCTGAGGCCAGATTTGAACTCAGGTCCTCTCGATTTCAGGGCTGCACCAACTAGTTGTCCCTGAGTTTATTTTCTTTTAATCTAAATATAGGGATTCACCTATATCCAATGTGGCACAGTTGAAGGGGTTCTGGATTGGGAGGACCTGGGATCAAATCCTGACTTGTTCCATTACCTATGTGACCCTGGGAAAGTCACTTTACCCACATCAGTCTCAGTTTCCTCATCTATAAAAGGAGGGGGTTGGGTTAGATGCCCTCTGAGGACCCTGCTAGCTTCTACATCTGTGATTCTAGCATCCCTCATCGATTTCATCTTGCCAGTTTCAGTCCATCATTCTAGACTCCTGAGATGGTGCTGAATCTTGTCTTTGCTATCCAGTACAGTATCTATCTCTCCCTCCCAGCTTCAGATCAGACACCAGGCACGTAACCATGCCATCACAGGGGTGGCTTAATGGATTAGGAGGAAGGAGACCCAATTCAAATTCAGATACTTATTAACTGTATAATCTTAGAAGAACCACTTAATCTCATCAGGCTCATTTTCCTCATCTGTATTGTAGGGATAATTACAGTCCCTACAACATGCAAGTAGATAGTGAGGTAGTAAAGTGCTAGACTTGAAATCAGGAAGAGCTGAATTCAAATCCTACCTGGGACACTCACTAACTGCTTGACCATGGATGGGCACTTAACCTCTCTGTCTGTCTTAGTTTCTTCATCATAAAATAGAGACGATAATAGCACCTATCTCACAGGATTGTGTGATAATCAAATGTGATAACATAGCATGTGTGTGTATTTATTGTATGTGTGCATATATATAAAACATATGCAAAGTGCTTTGCAGACCTCAAAGTACCATATAAACATTAGCTATTATTCTGTAAAGGCAGCTGCGTGACTCAGGACCTGAAGTCAGGAAGACCCCAGTTAAAATCCAGTCTCAGACACTTAACTGAATAGATGATCCTGGACAAGTCTCAACCTCTATTTCTTTCCCTACAAAATGGGGGTGATGATAGCACCTACCTTACAGAGGTTTTGTGAGAAGCAAATGAGAACACATGCTCAGTATTTTATAAGCCTTAAAGTGTCATATGCAAATGCTAACAATTATTATTACTTGCTGTGAGGGACTAATGATATTTGGGAAGTGTTGTGTTTAGAGGCAGCTGAGAGGAGCAGTGGAAAGAGTGCTGGGTCAAGAGTCAGGAAGACCTGAGTTCAAATCTAGCCTCAACCACTGACTGACTGAAGGAACCTTAGCAAGTCACTTAACTTCCCTCTGCTTCAATTCCTTCCCCATTGCAAAATGAGGATAACCATAGCGCCTGCCTCCCGGGGTCCCGGGGTCGTGATGAGGCTCCAATGGGTGATATCTATAGAGAGTCTACCCCAGCGCCTGGCACATTGGAATTATTCAGTCATTTCAGTCCTGTCTTGTGACCCCATTTGGGGCTTTCTTGGCAAAGATACCAGAGAGGTCTCCCATTTCCTTCTCATTTTACAGATGAGGAAACTGAGGCAAGTGTCTGCAGTCGGATTTGAACTCAGGAACACAAGTCTTCCTGACTCCGGGCCTGATACCAGATCTGCTTTGCCCCCTAGCTGCCTGTCACGTAGCACTTTAAAAACGTCCATTTCAAAAGTTAAAATTAAAAAAAACAAATGTCCACTTCCTTCTTCATTCCTGTGTAAACTAAAGTGCCATGTAAATGGTAACTATTTGAATTATCTCTGTCATCACACAAATCATTGATCAGAATGTTGAACAGAACAGAGATGAAAGCAGCCTCCCACACGCCACTCTACACCTCCTTCTAGGCCAACACATCGATGTGTAAGTCACTGCTCTCCAGGGATGGTCGTCCAACCAGCTTCGATTCCGACAGACCTCACTGTGCTATCCAGTGCACACATCGCCTTCTTGCAGACATCCATCCAGAGAGAGACTCAAAGGCCAGACTGAAGCCCAGGCATCTTGTGCCTCTACTTCTTCCCTGATCTACGTCCTGTCCGTCTTCTCCAGGCCTTCCCACCTCACACACCTTGTCTATAGGTTTATAGCAAGAAGGAATCTTGGGATCACCTAGCTCAGCCCCCTTATTTTGCAGCTAAGGCTATTGAGAAAAGAAGTGGGTAGTAAGATCTGAACCCAGATCCTTTCATTCCACATTCCAGCCCTCATCCTGCTATAATAACTCATATCTATGGCCTTTTTGAGATTTACAAAAAGCTCTTCCCACAATAGCCCTATAAGGCTGACAAAGAATTATTACTCTCATTTTAGAAATGAAGAAAGTGAAGCCCAGAGAGACAACATGATTCTCTTCTAGTTGCACAGCTAATACATGTAAGAGCTGGGATTCGTACCCAAGTCCCACACAGAGACTCCAACCCAAGGTTCTTCGCTCTCTGAGGCTCCTATGATAGACAAACAGGATAGATGAAGGCAGCTGAGCTGCAACTAGACACACTGTCATTTGCAAAAAGCAGTGGGGTTAGCAGCACACAGTAGAGAGGTAAGCCCAACCAAAGGTGAGCAGGTGGTCCAAGACAGCAGCCCAAAAGTCAGGTCAGCATCAGGTATAACTAGTTACACCTGGAGAAGAAGCTCTCCATCCTCCAACAATTCTAGCTCTTACCACTACAAGGACTTAGAGTGAAGGCAAGCCTCTGGAGAGGGGCACTGTGGTAACAGGACCCTGAGGTAGTGTAAGCTAAAGACCAAGGTACAGAAATAGCAGTTACCTAGGGGAGGAAATATATTGCCCTTTAGGATGTTGACACCCTCAGGCAAAGCCTCATTTACCCCAACCTAGGTACAGTTCTAGGAAGGAGGCTAGGCACTTGCAATGTGCAATGTAAGGAGGCTAGGCCTATGCAATGCCATGTAAACAAATATGTTGGTGACAGTATAGCTGCCAGAAGCACAGAGTCTTTGACGGGCCTGGCAGTTTCTGGAGATGGTATAGCCATTAGCAGACCCATTACAGACAACTGTGATCTCAGGTTGATGAGCCATCATTATAATATAAGATCAGAGCAGCTATTGGGGGCCCTATTTTTAGCAGGAAGGTGTCACAGTGCCTGGATGCTTGGCAAATTATATGTCATCCCTTCACCATTTATCTCATCATTTCTGGACCATTTCAGTTTTTTGTGAGACCACTTTAACCCATCATGGCCTGATTGTCTTAGCACAGGAGAGGCTATAGAAACGTAGGTTGCTTCTCCAAAATGGGGCCTAAAGCTCGAAATGTCTTGACAGTAGGTCCTTACAAAGGCTACCTTACTGACCCAGGCTCATAAGCTAAAGCTATGAAAGGAGTTTTCAGTTGGAATCCTCACACATATTCCCAGCTGCAAGCCTTTCTGCAGGTCATAGCCAGGAAAGCACAGGAAATCGTGCAATGCTAGAAATGGGAGGAAGCTGGGGCAGCTAGGTGGCGCAGTGAGTAGAGCATTGGCCCTGAAGTCAGAAGGACCTGAGTTCGGATCCGACCTCAGACACTTAACGCACACACAAACAAAAACCTAGCCGTGTGACCTTGGGCAAGTTACTTAACCCCAATTGCCCTCCAAAAAAGAAAAAGAAAGAAAGAAATGGGAGGAAGCCCAGAGGCATTTTACCCCAGCCCTCTCATTTTATAGATAGAGAAACTGAGGCCCAAGCAAGAAATTATTTACCCAAAGTCACACGGTAAGTTAATGGCACTGGGAGTTGACTCAGGTTTCCCGCCAGTCATGTCTTGCCTTTCATTGTCAAAAACTGGATCTGCCACTTGGTCAAACGGCATTAATTACTGGTTTTCTGTGAGGCAGACACTGTACCGAGTGCTAGGATTATCAGACCACAGAATTTGCAGCTGAAGGCAGCTTAGAGCCCAATCCCCTCACCTTACACAAAGCTCAGAGTGTTCGTAGAATCATAATTTTTTAATTAGAAGGAATCTTGTAGGACATAGGATCCAACCCCTGCACTTTGCACATGAAGAAACAAGGTCCAGAGAAATCAAATGACTTGCCCAATGTCACAGAGGCAGTAAGAGTGAAGGGTGGGACTCTGGTCCTTTCATTCCAAATCTACTCCTCTTTCTACCATAGCACACTTCCAGGCAGGCAGTGTTCAAGATCCATCCCTGTGACTTTTCATCTTTGTGACCTTGGGCAAGTCATTTCTGGGCCTCCTCTGTTTCCCATCTGCAAATTGGGGGTAATAATAATACTTTTGCTTCCTATTTCACAGGTTTCCTGTGAGGGTCAAACATAGTATCAGAATAACCACCCAATCTCATATAAATGCGAGTTGTCAGGGAGAGCGGGGAGATGGAGAGGGAGAAGGACGGAAGCCCAAAGCCCACCCTGCAGGGGGATACAGATCATGTCCTTTACCCAAGTTCTTACTTGTTTTATTTTAGCTTTTGATGCTGTAAAAGCTCAGCCAGTCGGGGTGTGTTGTCTTTCTGTTCTCCTTCCCTGTGAAGCATCCTGTCTGCTTCCTCTCTTCCTTTCCTCTGTCAGGTACTATCTCTCCCTCCTCCTTCTCCTTCTCTTCTCCCATGACCCACCTTCACCCTACCTAGTTTTTTTTCTCTCTCCTGCACTGTTCTCTTATGGAAAAGCAGCATTTTGGAGGGAACAGGCCCTGGACTCAAGAGTCAAGAAGCCAGGATTCTGATACCAGGTCGGCCCCTGAGTAGACTTGGCTGTCAGCTTGGAATACTGGAAAGTGCACTTCTGTCTAGTTGGTACCTCTCATGGATTCTCTCCAGACTTTCTCTGCCATCCTCCAGAAACCTCTTCACCATGGAAGATGCATCTACCCCAAAGGTGATCTCTCTAATCAGCTGGCTCCTCCTACAATCTCCATTTTAAGGAAGGGGCCCAGACCAGTGCAAGCATCTGACCCTCTCAGGTAGTTTTTCCCATCCTTTTCAGCTTCTTTTCCCATGTTGTTTCCCTTCTGTTAGGGCCCTTGAGGGCAGCGGCTCCTTCCTTCTTTATAGTCCTATTCCCAGTGCTTATCCCAGTGCCTGGTACCCAGTAAGTGTTTAATAAATGCTTCTTGACTTGACTTGTACCCACACATGTTTTTATGTTGTTTCCCCCATTGAAATGTGAGCTCCTTGAAGATAAGAACCCTATTTTTGCCTTTCTTTGTAAAAGCCCTTGATAAGTCTTTACTAGGTCAGGCACACTGGATGAAAAGCTCTTTATAAACTGTAAAGTGCTATATAAATATAAGCTATGATTATTTTTTTTGGAGGGCCATTGGGGTTAAGTAACTTGCCCAAGGTCACACGGCTAGGTTTTTATTTGTGTGTTCGTTAAGTGTCTGAGGCCGGATCCGAACTCAGGTCCTTCTGACTCCAGGGCCGACGCTCTGCTCACTTCACCACCTAGCCGCCCCATGATTATTTTTATTATTAATACTCCCTACTTTCCTGAAATAGTCCACAATGGGTCAGCTAAAGGGTGCAGGCTTTGGCAGTATTGGGAGTATTGTCAGTAACAACTATCAAAGTTGCCCCTCAAATTGGGAGCCAAGTAGAATCGGCTCTCCCACAGGCCTGTTTTTTCTAATAGTAAATAGGTTGTAGAATTATGTTTTTTAACATACACAGTAACCTTTAATTTCTTCACTTGAATGACTAAACAAGCAGTTATTTGCTGGGAACCCATTGTTTTAAGAAGCTTAAATATAACAGTGCCAATGAAAGACCAAAAGGAAAAACTCAGGAAAAAACCCTCTCCATTTTCCCTCTTTTCATCTCCCTCCTTCTAGTTTCCACACCCCCAGAGAAAGCCCAGGCCTTAGAGCAATACAAGCTGGAAAGGTAGAGACTGATGCTTCTTGGAAAGATCTCCTTGTCCACCCACGGCCACTATCAGGTCCTCCTGAAAAAGTCGGCTCAAGATGGGTCCAGCCTAGACAGGAAGTGTCAGTGTTGAGACTTTGGGGCCAACTCCCTGCCTGAGATGAAAAACGGAACACTTCCTCTGTCTTTCCCAATCAGGGCAAGAGCAAAGGAAGAGAATGCATGGCCAAATGGACTCTGACATCTTCCCATAGTGATGTCCTCTCAATGCATTCCCAGGGCCAGTGGATTTAAATCAGCTGGCCCGACCCAAGCCTCCAAAGGAAAGAGATACATCTGGGCAGTGAATTGTGCAAGTAGATTGATGGGGGCCTCCAGGACAAGGGAGAGTGATTTTTCTCATTAAAGTGAACAGGCCTGTTCAGACAAGATCCCTGTGCTGAGACTAATGTGAGTCTGTGGGAAGCTCTCTATGTTAGCATCCACAAGAAAGATATAATTGTTGAAGAGATAGGAGCAAGGATAGCGGTGCTTCTAAGATTCCTCCTCCTCCTTCCTCCAAGATCTCAGCAGTTGTTACTTAGCCAGATGCTAAGTAATAAGTCATGCCCTTGCCCAAGAAACTTCAATGACTAGACACTGCTTCTAGGATAAACTATCAACTCCTCACCTTGGTTTTTAAAGCCCCTTACAATCTACCTTCAGCTCCTTACAAAAAATGTCCCCCTCCATACACTCTATATCCAAATCAAACTGGACTGCTTGCTGTTTCCAAAATTTAGCACTAAGATCTCCCACCTCCATGCCTTTGCCTAGTGTGTGTCTCTCATGTAAATGTGTCATAAGTTTTCAGAGAGCTGGTTATTAAACATTTGCCAGAACACTATTAAATTCAGTCCCCTCTACAACATATCTGACTTGTAGTCACCCAGCTTGCTTCCTGAAGACTTCCATGAAGGGGAAATTCATTATCTGTTTCACCTTTGGAAAATTCTCGATGTTGGGAAGTTTTCCTTTATTAGCAAAACAAAATTTGCCTCTGCTCAACTTCCATTTATGGAAGCTAGGTGGTGCCATAGTGCATAGAGCCCTGGGCCTGGTATCAGCAAGATTCATCTTCCTGAGTTCAAATCTTTCCTTAGATACTTGCTAGTTGTGTGTCAAGTGGCAAGCGTGGCAAGTCACTTCACTCTGTTTGCCTCAGTTTCCTCAACTGTAAAATGAGGATGATAACAAAAACTACATGTGTCCCAGGGTTGTTGTGAGGATCAAATCAGTTAACTTATACAAAATGTCCTGCAAACCTTAAAGCACCCCATCGCTGTCACTGAACCGTTCCAGTCATGTCTAACTCTCTATGACCCCTTTTAGGGTTTTCTTGGCAAAGGTACTAGAGTGGTTTGCCATTCCTTCTCCAGTTCATTTTATAGATGAGGAAATGGAGGCAGAGGTTAAGTGACTTACCCAGGGTCACACAGCTGGTAAATATCTGAGGCCAGATTTGAAGTCAGATCTTCTGACTCCAGGCCCAGTGCTCTATCCATTGTGCCATCTAGCTGCCATAAAGCACCATATAGATGCTAACTATTTAGTAGTAGTAGTAGTAGTAGTAGTAGTAGTCATTGAATCTCCCTTATTCCTTTACTGTTCTAGCCTACCAGGGCTATTGAGGGGGGCAGTGGGGAGAGGCCATAGACCCAACATCTCAGCACTCCAAACCAATGGGGCCTGCTGAAGGCCTTGCTGACAACAGAATACACTATCTTGGCGAGCAAGACTCAACCACAAAGTGACCCCATAAACACAAGGCCAGAGCAATCAAATAAACCATAATTAGCAAACCCCCAAGAGAACAGAGAGCAATAAGCAGTTGTACATCCCTACCCTTTTAATTGCCCCAAAACTACAATCCATATTTATCTATTCTAAATCTTTTTTTTTTTTTGGTCTCAACTCTAGACCCATAATTATATTGGTTTTGAGAACTCATGGTGAAAAGATTTCCCCTACCAAAGCCTCTTGGCAACTGTTCTACAGGTTATAGTCTCACGGAGACTGGCCTAGATCACTGGAAGCTTATATGACTTTCCCAAGAGCAAACAACCAATCTAACTCAAAGGCAGGATTTAAACCTAAGCGCTTCCAGACTCCCAGACCCAGACTCTCCTATCCAATAGCCTCCAATCACCTTTCTGCTCTAAGCCATGCTTCCTGACGTTCACAGACGTTCTGCTTTGCAAAACTTCATATACATTCCCTCATTTGGAGCCCTATAAAATAGGTAAGGAAGATATTATGATTCCCATTTTCCAGGTAAGGAGACTGAGGTTAAGCGACCTGCCCAAATTCACATAATAAGGGCAGAACCAGGATTTCAACCCAGATTAATTGAGCCCAAATCCAATGCCATTTCCATTGTATCACCTCCCTAGACACTGTGAGGATCAAATCAACCAAACAGAAGTAAATCCCCAAAAAATCATTTCTTACTGGCTTGGGAACACTCTGTATAGTTCTTTTAGAGGACATTTGCCTTCGTAATTATTTTTTTCCTTCTTTATGTTTTAAATTGTATTTTATTTTTCCAATTATATATAAAAACAATTTTAAATATTTTTTAAATTTTGAGTTCCAAATTTTCTCCCTCCCTCCCCTACCTCCCTTCTCCCTAAAAGAGCAAGCAATTTGATAAAGGTTCTATGTGTGCAATCATGTAAAATGTATTCCTATATTAGTCATGTTGTAAAAGAAGAAATAGACCAAAAGAAAAAAATGTGAAAAATAAAGTGAAAATAGGGGCAGCTAGGTGGCACAGTGAATAGAACACTGGCCCTGGAGTTAGGAAGATCTGAGTTCAAATCCAGCCTCAGACACTTGAAACTTAACTAGATGTGTGACCTTGGGCAAGTCATTTAACCCCAATCACCTTGCCTTCCCCCCTCCAAAAAAAAAAACAAGAGAAAAGAGTATGCTTTGATCTGCGTTCAGATTCCCTTGGTTCTTTCTCTGGCTGTGGATAGCATATGACTATTTTTTCTTAAGTTTTCCTGTGCACCCTAGATTTAGGGTTTCAGAGATTTCAGATTTCAGAGAAAGGGTCGGTAGGATGCCATGGGCCAATATTCTATAGGAAAAGTCAAGTCGACCCAGGAGATATGGAAAAGCTCTTAGAAATAAAATTCTGAAGCCATGAAGAAAAAATCTGGACAAGGAGGAAAAGTGGGAGTTTTCTGAAAAGGCTAATGTGGATGCTCAGGGAACACTTGAACCAATCTCGATTTGTAAAGTATATGAACAGAAGATGGAAACAAGGAGAAATAATGAGGGCCAATACAAAATAGTGGTATCACTTATAATGGTGTCAAAAGTGCTAACATTCAACATTAACTGAGATGAGAGGGAGAGTTGAGCTGCTCAATTCTTATATTGCTTCTGTTTTTGCTGCCAAGAAAAATGATCTTTGGACTCTCACTGACAGAACAAAAAATACTTAATGAAGAATTGATGTTCAAGATAAGCAGGAAGATATTGAGAGAATACCAAGCTGAATTCAATGATGCCAGATGAACCACATCCATCCCATAGTGCTAAAAGAAGCAGCAGGTGTAATTTCTAGGCCATTGTCATTGGTTAAAAAAAAAAGAGATGGAACTAAAAACAACTGTTCCAATTTTCCAAAAAGAGAAGAATACAGAATTCACCAACTGAGTTCGACTTTGATTCACAGAAAAATTCCAGAACATATTAAAGGGATGGTTGTTGAACATCTAGCCAGCATAGTTTCATCAAGAATAGGTCAAGTCAGAATAACCTCATTTCCTTTTTAGTTCAGGATTCTAGACTGGTGGATCAGGGGAGAGCTTTAGGAATAGTTTACCTAGATTTTAGCAAAATATTTGTCAAATGTCTCACACTATTCTGGTAGAAAACATGGAGAGAAGCGAGACAATGAGACATTTGAATGGACTTAGAACTCATTGAATGGCCATACCCCAAAAGTAGTTGTTAAGGAGTCAATATCTTATGGGAAGGGTGTCTTTACTAGCAGGTTCTGAGGATACACACTTAGACATACAATAGTTAACATTTGATCAATGACTTAAATTAAAGGCAGAGATGACATGCTTATCAGTTTTCGTGGTAAAACCAGACTGGGAAGGATAGCTAACATGCTGGCCCCAAACAGGTCTTCAAAGGCTAAAACAATGGTCCAAGTGTAAATAAGATCAATTTTTAATAGATATAAATGTACATTCTCACATATGGGTTCAAGATGTTAACACTACAAGTAAAAAATGGAGGAGATTGGGCAGCTAGGTGGTGCAGTGAATAGAGCATCAGTCTTAGAGTCAGAAGGACCTGAGTTCGGATCTGACCTCAGACACTTAACACTTACTAGCTGTGTGACCTTGGGCAAGTCACTTAACCCCAATTGCCCTGCCTTCGCCCTTCAAAAAGAAAAAAAAAAGGAGGAGACACAGTGAGACAGCAGCTTGCCTAAAAAGGGTCTGGAGGTTTAAATGCATCCCAAGCTCGATATGAGTCAAAAGGAGGCAATTAAGTGGTATGGAATAGAGCATTGGAAATGGAGTCAGAGTGACAAGTTCAAATCCATCCTTAGACACTTACTAGCTGTGTGATCATGGGCAAAACACTTAACAGCTTTCTGCCTCAGTTTCCTCAAGTGTAAAATGGAGTTAAGAACATCTCCCAGGTGCTATTAACTATCTCCCAGGGTTAGTTGAGGATCACATGAGATAATATTTTTAAAGTGCTCACCATAGTACCTGGAATATAGTAGGCACTTAATAAATGCTTATTCCCTTCCCCCAATATGGTAGCCAAAAGCAACTTTAGGCTTCATTAAGAGAGACAAAATACCTAGCACCAGGGAGGTGACAGACAGGTCATGCTGTGTTCTCCTCTCATCAGATCACATCCAAAATATTATGCCTAGTTCATTTTAGAAAGACCATTGACAACCAGGAGTGCATCAAGAGAAGGACGTCTGGGGGCATAAAAGGCTTAGAGATCATGATGCATCAGCGGGAGGCACTGGGGACATTTTGCCTGGACAAGGGACAAAAGCATCTGCCCTCAAGCATCTCCAGAACTGTCATGTAGAAAAGGGATTAGAGGGAAGAACAAGGATGGGATTTTGTTCAGTCGTGTCTGACTCTCCATGACTCCATTTGGAGTTTTCTTGGCAAAGATACTGAAGTGGTTTGCCATTTCCTTTTCCAGATCATTTTACAGATGAGGAAACTGAGCCAAACAGGGTGAAGTGACTTGCCCAGAGTCACACAGCCAGGAAGAGTCTAAGGAAAGACTCGAACTCAGGAAGATGACTCTAGCTGACTCCAGGCCCAGCGCTCTATGCACTATGGCGCCACCTAGCAGGCCTAAATGCAAGTTGAGCAGTGGCCCATTTATACTTACTAAGAAGTGAAAACTTCCCACCCTTGAGAGTTTTCCACAAGGTGAAATAGAGAGTTGGTGGGTTTCCCTTTCCTGGGGATCTTCAAGCAAAAGCTGGGTGACTACAATCCAGATATATTGTAGAGGGAACTAGATTCAATAGTGTGCTGGCAAATGTTTAACACCCAGCTCTCTGAAAACTTATGACACATCTTTTAAGTTTCGTCTACATTATCAGCATTTTCTCCATCACTTTCTTAAGTCTATACAATCAACAAAACAATAAATCAAGCCTTGATTTGCAGCATTTGCCAACTTTCCAAATGTAAATATTCCCTCTAAAGATTTAACAATCAGCTCTCTCAAGCTATTAGTAACTGGCTCCAGAATAACCCTTTTTGTAACAGATGGCCTCTGGACTACCTTCTAGTATTCCTTGTTTCCTAGTAGAATAATATCAATTACTTGAGAAAAGAAATTGTTTCCTTTTTTATGTCTTTGCACCCCCAGTGCCTATTATTGCACAATACTTTCCAAATAGTAGAATTTAATAAATGCTTGTCGAATTGTATTACATAAAGCTAATGGGGTATTACACTTAGTTCCCAGTCTCTGAGCACTACCAACTGGTGGTGAGAGAAGGTGCCCCAGAAGCGTCTTAGACAGCACAGGGAAACTGGCTTTCAAGATGGGACACAAATTGGATGAAAAACCTACAAATCAGATAATTCACACAGAAACAACCATGTGTTCATTAACTATCAGTCACTGAATGTGAGAATGCCTCAAGTACTAATCTCTTGGGGAGATTCATTGGGAGGGACAGAATCACAAAATCTCTGAACAAGAAGGAAGTTCAGAGGTCAGTTTGTCCAACACAAACCTGATTAGGAATCCCCTCCACAACACCACCCTTGACAAGTAGCCCTATGACCTCTTCCTGAAGACCTCCGGGACTGGGAACCCTTCTACCTACACTGAAGCAATCTATCCCACTTTGGGCCAGCTGTCATTGTTAGGAAGCTCTTTCTTATTCAGACTCAAAAACCTTCTCTATCATTTCACAGAACCATAGATTGGAAGTAACCTCAAACTAAGTCCATCCTTCTCATTTTACAAATGAGGAAACTGAGGCACACATCCACGTGAATTACCCAAGGTTGCATAGGCATAAGTAACAGGCCTAGAATTTGAACACAGTTCCCCTGATTTTAAATTCACTGCTCTTTCCATTAATCCATGCCCTTCACTCCTAGTTAATCATTCTTCTACTTGACAGCTTTTCCAATATTTGAAGACAGCTCTCATTCTCCCTCTGTACCCCACTCCCAAGCCAGACACATACCCTGTCTTCTCTTCTCCAAAACATCTCCAGTCCACTCAACCAGTCCTCCCTGGGCTTTCTTTCTGGTCCTCTCACTATCCCAATTACTTTCCTTTAGATGGGTTTCCACTTTGTCAATATCCTTCCCACAAGGGGGTTGCTTAGGCCTGAACACAAGACTATAGCTATAATCCAACCAGGCCAGATATACCCAATCAAATCTCAATTCAGTGATTCTGCTGTCACTCTGTGATTTTTTGGATTTCTGAGGTAAACATGGAAGATATGGGGGAGGCTTTGATGGAGAGTAGGGCAAAGGGGTCCTGTTTATGCTTGCCCTCCAATTTCTAGAAGCCTTTCTGACACCCTCACCAGTGGCACTGTTTCAGACAGCAGGGTGAGCACCCAAAAGCTGCCAATCCCAGATTCTGAGAGTCACAGACACATACCATGGCTTTAATGGCTGATCCTCGATGTCTGCTGTCTTCAGATGAGACAGGTGTGCCTCAGAGGCCACTGCCAGTAGGCCAATGACTGAATTCCAGTTCCCCTACATACATGGGCAAGGTTAGATCAGAGCCACCTAAGACACAGGTCAGGATGACGGGCACTGAAATCACTGAAAATGGTCCAGTTTCCCATGTTCTATTTGCCTATTTATCTCCTGTAATTTGTCTAGTATTTCCTGAAAGGTCACTGGTTGGTGATTTCAATATTGTAGAATTTGTATAGATGCTTTAAGAGAAATGTACAAATTTCACAGGTTTATGTAGGCTTAAAGGTAATATATTTTATTGAGAGTTTCTATTCTGAGTGCACTTTGGATAGGGTTTGGGGACCAATTGACTGGAGATCAAAAATGCTTTTATGCTATTAAAAGGTTTGCTGTTTGGGATTAAAACACAAAATCAAAGGTGTTTGCATAAGTTTGGTTGGTAACCAAAAAAAAGTGTTTTTCATTTCAGAAGCTAAACAGGGACAGACCTAGCAACAGGGAGGCTTTCTGGGAATACTGAATGCTTAGAAGAGACAGCTTAGTTGAGTGAAACACGACCAAAATAGGGAAGGAAACTGGGTTTTTCATTCCTGTAACTGCTGTCAATTAGCTTATGTACCTTACTTATTAGATACATAGTATAGATGAGAATGTTTAGAGCTGAAAGGTGCTTTAGCAGCCAAGCCTAATCCAAGTCTCCCATTTTAATTTTTTTTAATTTTTTTTTTTTGCAGGGGGGAATGCAAGGCAATTGGGGTTAAGTGACTTGCCCAAGGTCACACAGCTACTTAAGTGTCATATGTCTGAGGTAGGATTTGAACTCAGGTCTTCCTGACTACAGGGCCAGTGCTCTATTCACTGCGCCACCTAACTGCCCCAAGCCTCCCCTTTTACAAATGAAGAAAGTGAAACCTAGAGAGACACTTGTACAAGGTCACACAATTACTAAGTACCCGAGGTCAGACTAGAGCATTGGCAGAGATGGGATTTGAACAAACTCCTCTGACTCAAAACTTCTTTCCCCTTCATCTGTAAGAACCCTCCTCACTAGAACATTCCATGATTAATCTTGCTGTTGCTTTTCCAGACCTGGTATTTAATTGGGATAGGGAACTCCCAATAAGGAAACTCCTCCCATCAGTGCATACTAGCAACTGTCTTAAATAATAATGGCTAATAATAGCTAACATTTAGATAGCTCTTGCTATGTGCCGGCCACTGTGCTAAGTTCTATGATCATATTTATAGCTAACATTTATAGAGCACTTACTATGTTCCAGCCACTGTGCTAAGCATCATCACCATCATCATAGCTAACATTTATACAGCACCTACTGTATGCCAGGCACAGCAATCATAAGAATAGCTAATGTTTGTTTCTACAAATAACTTACTCTGTTCCAGGCACTGCGCCAAGCACTACAGTACTAAGAATTAATAATGATGATCATAGCAATAGCCTGACATTTATTTAGCGCTTACTATGTGCCGGCCACCATGCTAAGTACTTTACAAATATTATTCCACTTGATTATCACAACAAACCTTGGGCAGGATTTACTATTATTATCCCCATTTTATAGATGAGGAAACAGAGGCAAACAGAGGTCAAGTGACCTGCCCAGGGTCACACAGCTGGTAAAAGTCTGACTCCAGGGCAGGCGCTCTATCTACTGCACCACCTAGCTGCCCTCTCTTCCTGATAAGGCAGCCTAAAGAACTATTAATAAATGTCTTCCTGGGGCGGCTAGGTGGCGTAGTGAATAGAGCGCCGGCCCTGGAATCAGAAGGACCTGAGTTCGGCGCCGGCCTTCGACACTTAATCCACACAAACAAAAACCTAGCCGTGTGACCTTGGGCAAGTTACTTAACCCCAATTGCCCTAAAGGGGCGGCTAGGTGGCGCAGTGAGTAAGAGTGCCGGCCTCAGAGTTTGGATGACCCGAGACCAGATCCGGCCTCAGAAAATGAGCACCCACGCATAAATAATGACTAGCCGTGTAACCTTGAGCAAGTTACTTAACCCCAATTGCTTTAAAAAATAAAAAAATAAATGTCTTCCCATCTTCTGAGGGAGACCCAAGAGCTAAGGGGGCAGCACCCTGCTCGGGAAGACCTTCACCTTTCAATATTTAAACATGAGTCTGTGAAGTTGCCATGCTGTAGGGGAACCTGGACAGAAAGGACTCAGACTCAGAAAGGCTCAAATCGCCTTTCTGCCAAGTCTGAACTGTGTGACCTTGGGCAAGTCACTTAGGAGACTGAACCTCAGCTTCTCATGTATAAAATAGCCCCTGTATCAGGTCGTTGTGAAGACCAAATGAGATAACAATAGAAATTGTACCTCAAATCTTAAAGCCTGGGGTAGCTGGGTGGCACAGTAAATCGAGCACCAGCCCTGGAGTCAGGAGGGCCTGAGTTCAAATCCAGCCTCAGACACTTGACACTTCACTAGCTGTGTGACCTTAGGCAAGTCACAACCCCAATTGCCCTGCTTTCCCTCCTCCAAAAAAAATAAAAATAATAAAAAATTTAAAAATCTTAAAAACCTCTGTAAATGTGACCTGTCATTATTACATATCACCTCTCATATTTACCAGGAATCTAGATATGATAATAGGAACTTCATAGGCCAACCCCTTCATCTGAAGCCCAGAGAGGTTAAGGGGCTTGCCTGGGATCACACAGCTAATAAATATCTGATGTAGGACTCACCCTTCCTGACTCCCTGACTCCATGTCTCTAGTGTTCTATTCACTATGACACAACCTCTATATTTGTGTAAGCATGCACAGATCATTTAATCTCTCTGAAGTCTCAGTTTCCTCATCTCTGAAATGGACAAAATAATGACTACCTCACCAGCTTGTTGGGAAAGTTAGGTGTCATGGAGTGCTGGGCTTGGAATCAGGAAGACTCATCTTCCTGAGTTCAACTCTGTCCTCAGACATTTACTAGCTGTGTGACCCTGGGCAAGTCACATAACCCCATTGCAAAAAGAGCTGGCAAACTACTCCAGTATCTTTACCAAGAAAACTCCAAATGAGATCACAAAGAGTAAGACTCAACTGAAAAATGACTAAATTAGAACATAAAGTGATTTGCAAACATACTACATAAATATCATTTATATGAATAAAATAATAATATCTAGTATTCATGTAGCACTTTAAGGTTTGTAAAGTATTTTATAAATATCTCATTTTATCCTCAAAATAATCCTGGAAGATGGGTGCTAATATCTTTGTTTTACAGAATGGGAAACTGAGGCTGAGAAAAGTTCGGTGATTTGCCCAGGATTACACAGCTAAGAAGAGTCTGAGGCTGGATTTGAACTTGGATCTTCTTGACTCCTGGCCCAGCACTCCATCCCCTGCACCACCTATTTGCCTATATAAAAATCTAATTAATTCTATGAACTGCTTGCTGTCCTCCCATAAATGCCTAAGCATTTAATAAGTACTTGTTTGTTTTTCCAATTCAACAAATGTTTGTTAGCCACCATTTGCAAAGAACTAGGGATCCACAGATCACAATAACCCTGAAGAATCTTACAATCTGGGGTGGCTAGGTGGTGCTGTAAACAGAGCACTGGCCCTGGAGTCAGAAGGACAGGAGTTCACTTGACACACTAGCCATGTGACCTTGGGCAAATCACTTAACCCCAATTACCCTGCCTTCCCCCTCCAAAAAAGAGAGGGGAAAAAAGAATCTTACAATCTAGTTGGGGGCTAAGGCAAATACATAAATAGGTATGATACAAGTTACAAAGTTTTAATAAATGTTTGTTGAATTGAATTAAGCATGACAAACAATCCCAAACTACTTCCCAAACGCTGAAAAAAAAAATGGCCTCTCTCCCAGCCACAGGACTGCCACAAACCTCTCCGAATTCAGGCAAGTGACTTCTGGGTCTTGGTTTTCTCACCTTCAAAAGGATGGCTTCTGAACGAGGGCCCCGAGTTTCCTCTTTTGCCAATAAATCTATGATCCATGCCCACTTTGGATGTTCCTTTTCCACCCCTGTCTGCTCCCATGCCCCCCGAGCCCATTATGGAAGAGAAGGGTCCTGCTCATGCCCTTTCACTCCCCCATGTTCGGCTTTTTTCTCCTAAAGGCTGAGACCAGCCACCTTCCTGGGTGCCAGAGACTGCAGGCTGCTGCCATATAGGTCCCTGGGACCCAGCCAGCTCCAGCAGCAACCGAAGCAAACCCTTTATCCTGCCAGACTTTCCCTGAAGCTAAAGGAAAGTCCCTCTTTGAACAGACAGGCTCATAGCCAACCCTTCCCTTCTGGTTCAGCACATGGGATGGATGAGAGAAGTGAATTCACTCCAGAGCTAACTGAAGTTCCCAGATAGCTACAGACCAGATCTGGAATCAGAGGGACTGGGTTCAGATTCTGCTTCTGTCACTCATGCCTTGTGTGCCTTTGGGTAGCTTGCTTAAGTAATCTCTTAGCCTTGATTCCCTCATCTCTAAAAGGAGGAGGCTGGACTAAATGGCCTTTAAGGTCCCTTCTGTGGTCCTGTGTGCCTATGGGGAACAGTAACCATAGTTATTTCTGAAGTGAGCAGTCTTTTCTATTTAAGTCGTTTAAAAAGGTTTTTTTAATAGTTCTTTTTGAAATGGACAGTATTTTTCTGGCTCAGTGGATAAAGTAACGGCCTGGAGTCAGGAAGACCTGAGTTCAAACGCAGCCTCAGAAGCTTACTAGCTGTGTGACCTTGTTTGCCTTAGTCTCCTCATCTGTAAAATGAGCTGAAGAAGGAAATGGCCAACCACCGCAGTGTCTGTACCAAGAAGACCTCGAGATAGGGTCCTGAAGAATCATACATGACTGAAAACAACCCAAAAAGAATTACAATAACAAATAACCTTTTCCCTTGTAAATGCCCCCAAGACTCTAAGGCATGTAGAGATCAGATAAAAAAGGAAAGGAGAAGTGGGTATTAAGAAGGCCACAAGTCTCCTGGAACAATGCCAAGAGGACGGTGGCCCAAGAAGCTGGCTGAGGGGTAGTCTTCACAGGGTCCCATCCCCTGACCCAACTATAAGGTTTATGATGGCAAATGCTGGATCTCACTTAAACCTTGGTGCTGTAAGCACAGTATTCTGCACATAGCAAGCATTTAATAATGTCTGTTAAACAGAATCATATTATCTATAGTATATGAAGCTTATGAGGCAGGTAGGGGAGCGCAATGGCTAGTACACTAGGCCTGGTGTCAGATCCTACCCTACATTTACTAGATGTATGACCCTAGGCAAGTCACTTAACTGCCATTTGCCTCAGTTTCCCAATCTGTAAAATGGGGATAATACTTCCCAAGGTTGTGGGTGAGGATCCAGTGAGACAATATTTGTAAAATGCTGTATAAACTTTAAAACTTTATCCAGGGTTTCCCAAAAGACTAAGATTTGGGGACTACCTATATAAATCCTAGCTACTACCATTAACATCATTATATTATTTGCCCTTAAATACCTATATTGCTAACCAATGACGATTATGAAGCACAGAGATGGTGAGTGTCTTAACCAATAAAGCACAGCTGGGATTTGGACCAATGTGGCCCAGTGATGTGAACAAGGACACTGAGTCCAGTACTCCTTCTAGCACACGATGATCCCCACAGATATATCCCCTGAAAAACCTTACTTACAAGAAAGCTTGGAAGCCCCAATGTCAGCTTCAGGGCTGGTACGTGTTCCCTTATGTGTCTTTACTGAAAGAGGAGGGCTCCTCTGAGAGCCTAACTGGGTGAGGAAAGCAGGGCCAACATGAGAACCTGTGACTGAGTGTCTGAGGGGGCTGGGAGGAGTGAGGGAAGGAGAGAGAGGGAGGAAGGGAGAGGGGGAGGGAAAGAAGGAGGAGCTCTCTCCTGGAAACAGAGTCAACGATCTAAAAGGTAAGATCTAAGGCGGCTGCTTCCCCAACTGCCAGAGAAGGGGGGCCAGAGAGAAGACAAGCTCTCAAAGTAATTTAATCAGCAGGTTCTGGTCGTTCCTGAAATGACAATTCAATTTAAATTCTCTCTAGAACAAAGCCCTGAGGTGGCAGTGGAAAGGGTGAGAAAGACTGTGAGTGAGCACGTGTAGGTGTGTGTACTCGTGTGGGTGAATGAGAGTACAAGCACACGTGTGTGCAGGGCATGAGCATGGATGGGAAAAGAAAGTCTTTCATCCAAAAAGGGCTCAGAGGAGTGAATCCAGCCTGGTTTAAGGAGATAAACCATCAGGAGGTATTTCTTTTCTGAAGCATTACCACCCATCCCTGGCACAGACATAAGCACAGACATGTTGCCATGCTGATGCATTTGTATTTTATCTCAGAAACAATAGGGAGGTATTGAAGATTTTTGAGGGGAGAGTTGGGCACAGCTATGTGGAGGATAGATTGAAGCAGAGAGCCTAGAGGCATGGATACCATTCTACTATTGGAATAGTCCCTGAGAGAGGTGGTAAGGATCTGAATGAGGGTAGAGTGTGTGTGAGTGAAGAGAAAGGCAGGGATTAAGAGGTGTTTGGAGGCAGAGCAGACAAGACTTGGCTTGATAACTGATTAGCCACAGGGACAGGTATTAAAGAGGAAGGAAGAGCAGCCAATGACTCCAAGATCTTGAACTTGGGTACCTAGAAGAGCAGTGATGTCATCAAAATGGAAATGGGGAACTTTGGAAGAGAGACATTTGGGGAGAAATAGAATAAGATTTATTTTGGATTTGTTGTGTAGGAGACATCTCAAGGTAGTTAGGGGGTTGCTGACCTAGCATGAGTTTGGGAGAAAGATTAGGGCTGGCTACATAGATTGGAGAGTTGTCTTTTGCCTACATCACAGGGCTGTTGTGATATTCAAATGCAATAATGTGCTACAAAGTACTTTTCCATTTTAAAAAGTATTATATAGGGGCGGCTAGGTGGCGCAGTGAGTAGAGCGTCGGCCCTGGAGTCAGAAGGACTTGAGTTCGGATCCGGCCTCAAACACTTAACACACACACAAACAAAAACCTAGCTGTGTGACCTTGGGCAAGTTACTTAACCCCAATTGCCCTCTAAAAAAAGCAAAAAAAAAAAGTATTATATAAATATCAATTTTTAGTATTAAAGCTGGACAGGACCTTTGAGATCATTAATATCCACACCCCTCATTTTGCCTCTCACTCACATAGAGATGAAGGAACTGAGGCCTAGAGAGAAGTGAATGACTTGCCCAAGGTCACATAGCTAGTAAGTAATAGAGCCAGGACAGAACCCAAGTATCTTAACTCCTAGATCATTGTTCTTTTCAGGGTCATGATATCTTGGAAATATCAAACGGGTGGCAAAGTATATAGAGTGCTGGGCCAGCAGTCAGGAAGACCTGTATTCAAACCCAGTCTCAGAAACTTACTAGCTATGTGACTTTGGACAAGTCACTTAACCTCTGTTTGCCTTGGAGGGAAATAGATGACTTGGTAAGTAGAGTGCTGCACCTGGAGTCAGGAAGACCTGAGTTCAGATCTAGCCTTAGATACTTACTAGCTGTGTGACCCTGGGCAAGTCACTTAACCTTGTTTGCCTCAGTTTCCTCATCTGTAAAATGGGGATGACAATAGCACCTATATCTTTGAGATGTTTATAAAGCATGCCTAGCACAGTGCCTGGCACACAGAAAGCACTTAATAAATGCATGTTCTTTTCCTTTACACCATGGCCTTATACCTCAGATTAAGAACATCTTGAGAAACACTGAAATGTACTAGAAAGAGTCAGGAGACCTGAGTTCAAATCCTGACTTACACTAAATCAGTTGCGTAACCATAAACTATTTATTTAATTTTTCTGAGTTTCAATTTCTTTACTTGTAAAATACTGCTTGTATGGGTTGTTGTTGTTGTTGTCACTTCAGTCATGTCCTACCTTTGTGATCCCATATGGGGTTTTTCTTGGCAAAGATACTGGAGTAGTTTGCCATTTCCTGCTCCAGCTCATTTTACAGTTGAGGAAACTGAGGCAAACAGGGTTAAGTGACTTGCCCAGGGTCACATAGCTAGTATCTGAGGCTGGATCTGAACTCAGGTCTTCCTGACTTGAGGTCCAGCACTCTACTCCCTGCTGTAAAGGAGTGTTGTGAAGAAAGGTCTTATAAATCTTCAAGTTTTATTATATCAACAATGAGAAAACAGAAGAAAGTGCTTTGCCCAAGATCAAACAGTGAATGAGTGACAGAGCCAGGAATAAAATCTAAATCTGGAAGGGACCTTCAAGATTATCTGGTACACAGGGCAGCTAGGTGGCACAGTGAATAGAGCACTGGCCCTGGAGTCAGGAGGACCTGAGTTCAAATCCGGCCTCAGACACTTAACACTAGCTGTGTGACCTTGGGCAAGTCACCTAACCCCAATTGTCCTGCCTTCCCCCCTCCAAAAATAAAAAAGCAAGATCATCTAGTACAGATCACTTTTCTTTACAAAGAAGATCCCTCTGGCCCAGAGAGGCAAAGTAATTTCCCTGTGGTCACACACAGAGCTAGAATTTGGACGCAGGTCCCTAAAGTTTCTCTGTCAGAGGGTAGGTATCCTTGAAGATAGCTTTGTGCTTGGGAGCACCAGGCACGGGGGAGGAGATTAGTGAGGAGTCCCTCTCCATGGGAATTGTGTGGGAAGCTAGGAAGATCCAAGAAGGGGGGAGGGGGAGCAGAGGAAAAATTAGAGAAGAAAAGAGGAGGGGATGAAGGAATAACAAGTTTAAAGGAAGCCAAATACTGTTAAGAAGATTAAAGGTTGAAACCTAACGTCTGTGGATATATGCAAATGATGATGTAGATGAGATGAAGGGGGCGGAGTACTTGTAAATGAGAGTGGGTCTCAGCCACTGCCAATGTCAAAGGGATGCTGGAATCCCAGCGTCGCTGAGACTCCTTTCTGCTCAGGCTCATTTCTGTGCCTCCTTCACTCTCCTGCCTGCTAAACTAGAAGCTCCCCGAGGCCTTTCCAGACCAGCTCCCCAGGTCTTGCAGAATGCTCTGCACGCAGCATCCACTTAGCAAGCTTTCTGTGAGATTAGCTAGAGCTCTGTTCTCCATCAAGAGCCCTGTGTGAAGGAGAAGATGGAAGTTACACTCGAGCTGAAGATAACAGAAAATTGACAATAAGGAAAGAACGGAAAAGGCAATACTCTAAAAATAAAAACCAGAGGCACAGGGGATAGAGTCAGGAAGACTCATCTTCTTGAGTTCAAATCTGGCCTCAGACACTTACTAGCTGTATGACCCTGGGCAAGTCACTGAACCCTGTTTGCCTCAGTTTCCTCATCTGCAAAATGAGCTGGAGAAGGAAATGGCAAACTACTCCAGTTACCTCTGCCAAAAAAAACCCAAATGGGGATCACAAAGAGTCAGACACAATGAAAAACAATTAAATAAAAACAACTAAAAATAAACAACAAGAAAACAAAGGGGAGAGATGAGTATTTCCAGGCAGGATTCAGGAAGCCTGAGGTTTTAGGTCCAGCTCTGCCACCCATGTATTCAACCTTTTGTCATTGACTTAGAAGAAACTTATTAATGTGAGTAGTTTGTGCCAAGCTGGAAGGTCTAGGAAGGCTTAGATGAAAGCAGCAGAGATGGTACATTTATAAAACAGACAAAAGTCACAATGCTTGGAGAGATAGCTAACATATCAGATGACAGAATCAAGATTCAAAAAAAAAAAAAAACCATGATAGACTGGAACAGAGGGCCCACTCTAAGGGGGTTGCTTTTATTCCTATTAAATCTCAAGTCTTACATGAGGTTTTTTTTTTTTTAAATCCTGCACAAATATGGAATGGGAGAAGTCTCTGGAAAATATATCGGACTGCAATAGGAACCAGTGGGGTGCCCAGACAGCCAAAGAAATGAATGTGATCTTAGGATCTTAGGTTGCATTAATAAAAGGCTACTTAGTGAAGTGATAATCTTGCTGTCCTCACCACAACTGGACGATGACCTTAACTTCTGGGTACCAGATACCATGAAGGAAATTGACAAGCTGGAGCATGTCTGGAGGAGGCTGACCGGATGGCGATGTCACATAAAGATGAGCTGAAGGGGAGTGGGGGAGGGGGAATATAACCTAGAGAAAATTATGGGGACAGCAAGGTGGCACAATGAATAGAGCACCAGCCCTGGAGTCAGGTGGACCTGAGTTCAAATCTGACCTCAGACACTTAACATATAAAAAAAACTAGCTGTGTGACCTTGGGCAAGTCACTTAACCCCAATTGCCCTCCCCCCAAAAAAGGGGGGGTGGGAAAGACTTCCTGTAGAAGAGGGAATTTTTTTGTTGAGATTTTGTTAGGAAGCCAGTAGGTAGACATAAGGAAGGAGGGCATTCCAGGCATTGGGGACAGCCAGAGAAAATGCCCAGAGCCGAGAGATGGAGGGCTTGTTCACAGAATAGAAAGGAAGCCAGTGTCACTGGATCGAAGAGTAGTGATGGGGAGGAAGGGGTGAGAAAACTGGAATAGTAGGAGGTTGTGAAGGGCTTCGAATGCCAAGCACAGGATTGTGCGTTTGATCCTGGAGAGGAAAAGGAAATACCAGGGTTAATAGAGTTGGGCAGAGAGGGTGGTTTACATGTGACACTGTCAGACCTGGGCTTTAGGAAAGTCACTTTGCCAGCTGAACTGAGGATGGACTGGAAAGGGGAGAGACTTAAGGTAAGCAGAGCCACCAGGGTGTCTAAGGTGCCTACCAGCTCAAACATTCTATGGGTCTCTAAGACAACCTAATCCTGGAGCAGCTTTCTTAGAAACCAACTGCCCACCCACTCGTTGGTCATGATGCTCTCAAGAGACCAACTGGTATTCCCTGTGGCCTCCCCCACACACGAGGCTACAGAAGGTCAACCTCACTCTTGAAAACAAGGGAGAGAAGCAAAGAAACATGAGGAAAACAGAAGGTGGCCAAAAGGATAAGGGGAAGGGAAATTAAATGCAAAGCTTCACAAGCACAGGGACAGAGACCCCCTGAAAACCAAAACTGAGTTCCAGGCACGTAGGTGGACCCCAGGCAGAAAAGGCATTCCCACCTTCTTGTTACACTTCCACCCTAAGGAGATAGTGGCAAAGGCCTTTTAGCCTAGTTACAGTGGTAGGAGGTATTTAACTAACCTCAGTCATGGAGGAATTTTGAGAAATAATGACCCAGGGGACTTCTGGGCGAAAGATGTCTTGTAAATTGAGAACTAGTTTCAGGAGAGCAGGGAACCTCAGGCTTTAATAAAGTGGGTCTCACATGAAAGTCAAGTTGCCTGGGCGGTGTTAGTCCTGCTGGGACTCATCTCCTATTACAGGCAAGAGAATAGAGGGAGAGCTGAGGCCAGGGAGCTGAAAAAGGCAGAGAGTCCACGCAGAGACTTGGCAGGTGTGCAGGACAGGGCTGAGGACAGTCCTAACTGTAGCTTTTAAGATGGGAAGCTAGCACCCCTGTGGAAGGAGGGGCAAGGAGGAGGGGGTGGCAGACAGAAGCAGGAAGATACAGAACTCAGCTCTGGGACCTGCACCCCATACTACATACACCTAGGCTCTCAGGGCAGCATGTCACATGGTGGCACAGACTGGCATGCTTCGTGTGGGCTCTTTGCAGACATGTGATTTCATGAAATAATTTTCTCTCTCTAATGAGATGAGGAAGGGAAAGAAACAGGGCTGGAGAGAGAGGGAAGGTTCTGTCTGTCCCAGCCTCATTAAAAACTGAAAAGTTATTTGTTAAATGTGCCCTACTCTCTAAATCTCAAAGTGTGGCAGAAGAGCCAGGGAATGGAATGTTATCCTCTTGGAATCCAAATATTTTATATTAATATCTTTAACTTGTTCCAAAAAGTCTCTACCAGATGACAAGGCTCATTGAACCACAGGTCAGTAGAGCTCAAAGGGGTCTTAGAATGCAACCAGCCGGGCCAAACCAGCTAGACTTTGTGTCCTGGCCCCTCTGGCAGTCTGGGGAGGCCAAACGACCCCTTCTCAGAATCATGGTTTTAAAACTGAAAAAAATAATAAATTTCAGTTAAAGGTTAATGAAAATATAATGTAAATTTTTTTTTCGCATTCAAGTTCACAAATTCCCTGAAATCTAATTGCAGAAAAAAGCAGTTCATGGTCTCCTATTTAAGAACCCCTGATCTAGGCCAACCCTTTCATTATACAGAGGCCAAGTTAAGTGAGCAGCCCAAGGTCACCCAGTTGGTTCAGTTCAATGCAATAAGCATTTATTAGTTGCCTACTGTATGCCAGGGCCAGAACCCAGGTCTATTTGATTGGGGGAAAGGAGAACCAGGGAAGAGGGAGGGATCAAAGGATCATGTAATCCAATCATGTAATCACTGGAGCAACAGGAAGACTGGCCTCCTGGAGACCCCAGTCTGATGTAACTACCAGACTCCTTCCTGTATGCCCAACAGCGTGCCATCTTGCACCTTCTCCTAAGGAAGGGAAGGAGAAAATAAGCATTTATTAAGCGCCTGCTCTAAAGTGCTTTACAAATATTATCTCATCTCATCTCATCCTCATAACAATCTAGGGAGGTAGGTACTATTATCTTCATTTTACAGTTGAGAAAACTGAGGCAGAGGTTAAGTGACTTGCCCAGGGTCACACAGCTAGGAACTGTCTGAGGCTGGATTTGAATTCAGGTCTTCCTGACTCCCAGTCTAATGCTCTATCCACTGTACCACCTAGCTAACCAAGTATACCAGGAAGGAACTGGAGCTCTTTAACATCAAAGACATCAGTCTTTCAACATCTGAAGGGCTGTTGTATGGAAGTAGGATTAGGCTGCCTATGTTTAACTGTAGAGGGAAGAAACATTGTGGTAGACTGGATAAAAAGCACTGGTCATGGAAAAGGGCAGCTAGGTGGCACCTTATTGTACAGAGCACTGGCTCAGGAAGACCCGAGTTCAAATCCAGCCTCAGACACTTCCTAGTTGGGTGACCCTAGGCAAGGCACTTAACCCTGTTTGCCTCAGTTTCCTCATCTGTAAAATGAGCTGGAGAAGGAACTGTCAAACCACTCCAGTATCTCTACCAAGAAAACCCCAAATGGGGTCATGAAGAGTACTGTATTGACCAACACCATGTATATAAAAAGATACATACAGAGTAGACAGAAAGTGACCTTAGAGGAGGCACTAGAAGCTGCAAGGGGAAGGAAAGGAGCCTTGAGAAAGACCCCTAACTGTGGGGAGCTATTTCAGTGAGTCACCTGAACTCCCTGGACTGCCATTCCCTGACCTCCACCATGCTGGGGCTGGCTTCAGCGGCCTCTGAGGATGCTGCCGGTTCTAGGGCTACGAGTATGACTCATCCATGATCAGACGGTTAGTAAATCCCAGAAACTCCCAGAAAGAGGCTTTGTGCAGTCCCTGGATTACACACCTCGGCCCTGTCATGGCCTAGTCATTCATATTTTAAATGTCCTCAAGAGCTTGGCAGAAAGCAGTCCAGGGAGCCCCCAAATAACCTGTGCTTCTTGGAGCCCACAGCCTCCCTCCTGCCCTGGGGACACCTGTGCCTGGTCACCCCCACTGGACTTGCTCTACTTGGCTTTTACAAGGAAAATTCCTGCAAACCTTTCCCTTTTGGCTCTTCAACCAAACAAGCTGAAATCATAACAATACTGATGTTGGTATGTTTTAATACTTATTTCATGAGTACAGTTGTTTTTATGATTTGTACCTGATTCTTCCTGACCCCTTTTGGGGTTTTCTTGGCAAAGATACTGGAGTAGTTTGCTATTTCCCTCTCCAGGTCATTTTACAGATGAGTAAACTGAGGCAAACAGGGTTAAGTGACTTGCCCAGGGTTACACAGCTAGTGTCTGAGGTCACATTTGAACTCAGGTCTTCCTGATTCCAGTCCCCATGCTCTATCTGCTACACCACCTAGCTGCCCATAAAATTTTATCCATATTAATAAAAACCCAAAGTATGCCTCAAATGACATCTTATACTTCCTCCCCATCCCCCCTACACACACACACACACACACACACACACACACACACACACACACGGTTCACCCCCATCTCTGAGCCTCCCACCCCCCAGCTCTAATGTAGGGTGTGAGCCTGGCTTTTCTCCTAGCCACCAATTCTAAGGCAAACCCTCTCCCTTGGGGGGATGGGAAGGACCACGATACTCAGCCATCGTTTCTACTTGTCAGCTGTGTTGTCAGAGGGTGGGGTTGGCACAGAGCCCAAGCCAGCCTTTACAAGACACATTTGGGGGCTTTCCTTCTGGAACTAGCAGGACTTGGCATTGGCTTCCTTCCAGTTCTGGCTAGGATTGAATACACCCCCTTCCTTCTCTCTTCCAAGAGGCCTAGACAACAATCCACATAGCTGGAGTCGGCAGCTGTTACTGCTCTTCCCTACTCCCTCCATCCTTCCCTCCCTCGGTCCCCTCCCCCACCCCGCCCCCAGCTACCACCACTTCTCCTAGACCGAAATTCTAGCTGACCCTTCCCTCATCTATTGTTTTTTCTCTCCAGATCATCCCTGGCTACCAGCACCAGGGTTCTAGGAGCTTCCTTTGGTCTATTTATAGCAATAGACTATCTTTTCTGGAGAACCAACACCCCTCCCCGCCATTCAGGGGCTCTTCTAGCTTCTGAATGATTCAATCAGTATTTTAAGAGATGGAAGAAAAAGGACATGAATTCATTCAACCAATCAACAAACATTTATTTAAATACCTACTGGGTGCAGAGTGCTATGCTAAGAACCAGAGGAAATACAAAATTTAGACAGTCCCTGCCCTCCTGGGGCTTACAGTCTAATAAGGGAAAAGATGCAAACATGATACATAGGTGCATTAGGCAAGTAGAAATCTAAGTGCTACTTGGGGAGAAAGTGAATGAAAATAATGCCAGAAGGAGGGGCTCCAGCCAGCCATTTGTAAACTATAATAAGATATTTTATGTTGGAAAGAATCATCTAATAATCCTCCTCATGTTGAGAGTGGAGTCCCAAAGAGTGACTTGCCAAAAGCCACCGGGGATAGAATGACCAATCTGAGCCCAGACCTCCCAAGTTTCTTGCCACTGCAAAGCCTTAAGGAACCATCTAAAATGAAGACTTGTTTGGGGAGAGAGGGAAGAAGTGGTACTGGGTGAGCACCTCAGATGTCACTCTGGCCCCTTCCTAGACAATCTACTTACTAATAAATATAGCAGGTCTCTTGCAAAATCCAGGGTACCAGGCAAGTCCTTATTCTTAGTCAGAGAGCTCTGTCCTTCACTGAGACTGGTTAACATCTCATGACAAAGGACTTTTCCCAGGAAGCCTTGGGACAAAACTGGGCTGCTTACCACCAAAGGCTTCCAGCTATGCCCAGGATGGCAATGCCCAATGTTCCCCTCCTTTCTGGTCACCAACTTGGTCCTTCCTCCCACTCCTATGTTACAGACACCCTCAATCTGCCTTTCTCCCACAAACTGTCCCAAAGGAAGAAGTTGGCTCTGCTAATCCATCCCTCAAGGTTAACTTTGACTTGTCCCTGACTCTCATCTCTCATATGTAATCAGTGACCAAGTACTTTGAATTCCTTCTCTACAACATGTCTCAGGTCTGTTCTCTCTGCCTTCAGCTTAGTGGAAAGACCTCCTCAGCAGCTGCCCAAAGCAGGGCCAGAGTCTTCTTAGTCATCTAGTTGATGAAGTGGGTAGACTGATGGATTTGGAATCCAGATAGACTTGCCTAGGATACTTGCTCACTGGGTGGCCCTAAAACTCAAGGCTTAGTTTCCTTATCTATAAAATAGAAATCAAAATAGCACCTACCTTACAGGGGTTTTTTTGTGGGGATCAAACGATAACATGTGTGCTTTACAATACTTAAAGTGCTAGACAAAGGCCAGCTAGAAGGAAGACTCAGATTGAATGAGATCTGTCCCTCCCCACCAAACCGTGCTTCATGCCAATACCAGAAGCATCTCTCTGGTGAACTGAGTCCTCAAATTAAAAAATCTTCAGCAGATCCCCGTTGCCTCCCAAATAAAGTTCAAGCTCCTTTCTTTGCCTGACATTCAAAGCCAAAATGACTTGGAGCCCAGCCTACATTTTCAGCCTTATCACATCCTACTGACTCCACCCAAACTGGACTACTCTGTCCCTGCAGAGGAGGGAAGGGAAAGGGAGAAAGGAAAGAAACTCCCCTATGTTGGGAGTTCACATACACTGAGGTCTGGCTTCTTTTTCTTTATTTATTAAATATGAGAGCTGGAAAAGCTCCAGGAAGCATCTTTTGTTGTTGTTGTTCAGTCATGTCCAACTCTTCGTGACCCTATTTGGGGTTTTCTTGGCAAAGATACTGGAGTGGTTTGCCATTTCCTTCTCCGGTTTATTTTACAGATGAGGAAACTGAGGCAAACAGGGTGAAGTGACTTGCCCATGCTCACACAGCTAACATTTGAGGCTGGATTTGAACTCAGGTCTTCCTGACTCCAGGCCTAGCCCTCAAGGTACTGTGCCATCCAGCTGCCCAAATCAGTACCCAAATCTCTTCCATAACATACTTGATAAGTAATCATCCACCTTCTGCTTAAAGACCTATTTCCCAGTAGTAAAGAAATCACTAGCTCCAAAGCCCTTCTGGATAATTCTGCTCTTAGGAAGCATTTCCATAAATCTGTCTTCTTGCTGCTCCTTCTACCCACTGTTCTTCTGCCCTCTGGGCTCAAGCAATGCCAGTCTAATCCCTCTCCCATTATATGTTCCTTCAAATATGTTGAGACTTTTAACGTGTCTCCCCAAAGTTAAACATCTCTAGTTACTTCAAGAGCTGCTCACGCACCATTGTTCCCAGTCCCAATCACCTCCCTGTGGCACCTGCGCCATGATGGTCACCACAAGCCTCGAGCCAGTCAGTCTTTCCTCAAATGTTGCAGCCAGTGCTCTGGCTCTAAGCAGAGCACGTTACAGGGGGCCCATCATGCCAATAACAACAGTAGACGTTTACAGAAGGCTTATTTAAAGTGTGCAAAGCACTTGGGATGTTATCTCATCTAATCTGAACAATCCTATCTTGTGGAATAGGTATCATTAAAATCCCCCTTTTACAAATGAGGAAACTGAGGTCAGAGTTAATCCACTTGGCCCAGGTCACACAGCTTGTAAATTTCTGCAGTGGGATTCACAGCCTGGACTTTCTGACTCCAGTTCCAGGCCTCTATCCACTCTCCAATATCTTCTATTCTCTCTCCACTTCTTCATATTGCCTCTATTCTTTTTTTTTAAGGCAATTAGGGTTAAGTGACTTGCCCAGGGCCACACAGCTATTGCTTCTATTCTTTTTAATTTTTTTAAAATTGATGGAATAAAACAAGCATTTCCATAACACAGTACAATAAAAAAGATGATTGAAGGGGAGGCTAGGTGGCACAGTGAGTAGAGCGTCAGCCCCTGGAGTCGGATGGGGCCTCAGACACTTAACACACACACAAATAAAAACCTAGCCGACTGACCTTGGGCAAGTTACTTAACCCCAATTGCCCTCTAAAAGGCAAAACAAAACAAACAAAAAACAAAAAAAAGATGATTGTACCTGAAACTGAAAATCTACTATGCACAGATTGTTATTTCTTTCAAATATACAACAAAATTATCATGTAAATTTCTTTTTTCTTTTTTTTCCCTTCCCTCCCACATGGCTACCATTAGACATAAATCACACACACACACACACACACACACACACACACACACACACACACGTATGAAATTTTTCTATACATTTATTTATCAGTTCTCTCTCTGGATACAGATAGCATCTTTCTTCATATGTCCTTTACAGTAAATTTAGGTATTTATAATAGATAAAATAACTTATTTGCTCAAAGTTGTTCTTAAATATTGCCTCTGTTATTAATTATTTTCTTCATGTATTACATGAGGTGTAATAGATGGCACAGTGACTAGAGTGCTAGGCCTGGAATCAGGAAGACTCATTTTCTTGAGTCCAAATCTGACCTCAGACACTTATTAGCTGTGTGACCCTGGACCTGTCACTTACCTCTGTTTTGCCTCAGTTTCCTCATCTGTCAAATGAGCCGGAGAAGGAAATGGCAAACCACTCCAGTATTTCTGTCAAGAAAACCCCAAAATGGGGTCACAAAGAGTTGGACACAACTGAACAAAAACAAAGTAATTCTTACTAGTAGTGGAGCTGAATCTATAGCCCAGGTCTTCTGAGTTTTTCTTTCCTCAGGACCTAGTCCAAATGTCAGCTTCCTCCATGAAAACTGTCCTGATCCATTTTTTTTAAAAAGAAAAGAAAAGAATCTGCATGAAGACACTAAAGCCTTACTTGATAATAATTATTATAATTATATTCTATATTTATAACATATTATATGTCATAAAATGAATAAGTATTATTATATATAACATAATCTAATATAAGCCCAGTGCTTAATACCATAACTGGTACATGGCAGGCACTATTGAATTGAACTGTATTATAAATTTCCTGAGTTCATTAGTTATTAATTCACTCTCCTGCCTCCAATTACCTTGTATTTATCTATACAGTTGTTGTATCCCCCTAAGAGATTGTAAGTTTCTTGAGGCCAAGGACTATCTACTTTCAGGGGGCTTTGTACTAAGCCTGGAAAACAGTAGGTGCTTAATAAAAGTATGTCAAGTTGAATTTCTAGAGTTGCCTCCTATTCACTGCATAATCTTAAGGAAGTTATCTTACTCCTGTCCTCTATAGTTTCCATTCCTATCTAGCCCTGGACAAAATGGACTCTAGAAATAGCTATTCAAACTAACAAACATTTATTAAAGGATTACTATGTATCAAGCACTGAACTTGGCACTTGGGGATACAAAGACAAAACTAAAATGAATCCTGCCCTTATAAGGGGCTGACATCCTACAGGAAGGATGTGATGTGCATGCACACACCCCATCTACACACATGTATATGTGTATAAATATACATGTGTATGTGTCTGTGTGTACATATATGTATATATATATACATGTATCTACACATACCTATGTATGGATGCAGGTGTGGGTGTGGGGGGGTGTATCTGTGAGAAAGAAAAAGAGAGAAAGAGAGAGAGAGAGAGAGAATTTGATGTGAATGAATGAGGAAGGAGATCTACAGGACCCAAAGCTTCCCAGAATGGGGGTGGGTGAAGAGGGTCTCCACTCTCCAACAGAAGCCCTAGATTCCCTCCTTCCTCAGATACGGTCAGCCTGCTAACCACAGCCATCTTGGCTACATTAGAAGAAGGGGCCTTTCCTTTCTATCGATTTTTCTTCCCCCAGTGAGAAGACAAATCTGTTTCCTTTCAGCCAGAAGGCCTCAAGCCATGGTTACTTACATTAGAGTAATTAAATTCCCACTGCTAGGGAGACTCAGGAGATAAACGAGAGAGCACATACCTCATGCCAAGGACTGAACTGAAGGGCGGACAGGAAGGGAGGGAGGAAGGGAATTTTGGCTGGAAGGGCCTGTCACAGATTTCTACTGATAGTGCTAAAATCCACTTAGCAATAAATATCTTTACAGGTTCTCACCTGTTGGAGCAGAAGGCGATGAACCCTCCCTAATCTACCCTTCCAAAAGCATTATACTCATCCTCTGCAAACAGATGGACTTTTGCTGAATGATCAAATCTCCAAGCTGGAGAGAGTCTTAAAGGCCATTTAATCCAACTGATGCCTTTGACCAGGAAATCAATAAGTAGTCAGCCAGCCTTCTCCTGAAAAAAAAATCCAGTGAAGTGGAGCTTACTACCTCCCATTCCACTTTTGGATTGCTCTGATTGTTAGAAAGTTTTCCTGATATGAAGCCAAAATCTGCCTCTGAAATTTCTACCCATTCCTCCTAGGTCCTATGGGGCCAAGCAGAATAGTCTAAACCATCTTCTGTGAGGCAGCCTTCAGATAGTTAGACTGACGGCTATGGCATACATCCCCACCCTGTTTTCTTTTCTAAAGGCTAAACGTCTCCAATTCTTTCATCAAACCTTCATAAGACACGGTTTTGAGCCTCTTCTCTGTCCTGCTTGCTCTGCTCTGTCATCACCTCTTTTAAAACACAGTGTGTCCAGAAGAAGAAATAAAACAAGCATTTACTAAGTGCCTACTATGTCTCAACCAACCATGGTGCCAAGTACTTCTCAAATATAATTTCATTTGATCTTCACACAAACCTGGAAGGTACTATTGTTATTCCCCTTTTATAGATGAAGAAACTGGAGCAGGCAGGGGTCAAGTGACTTGCTCAGGTTTACACAGGTAGTAAGTGTCTGAAACTAGACTTGAACTCAGGTCTTCCTGACTCCAAGTCCACAGTTCCATCCACTGAACCACCCAGCCATTATACTCCAAATAGGCTCTAATCAGGATAAAGAACAGTAGGATGATTATCTTCCTCATTCTGAGCTCTATGTTTCTATGATTTTAGTGAAAACCAATTCAAGAAGGAGAAAAAAAAAAAGAGCCCCACCTTAACAATTTCAAGTCCTGCCTATCACATCCTAGACACAACTACTCAGTGCACTCTCTAAGACTATATAAATTGAAGAACAGTTGCTGATCTGCATTGGCAAAAGAAGTTTTCTGACCCAGAATTTGCTAAATGAATAAAAGCACAGGTCCATTCCCCCAAAAAATCACTTTTTGGCTGCCACATCCCACTGGCCATCTTTGAGGACCATCACTAGATAACCTATTCCTAAATATCATTCCTTCCCAAGAGCACCATTTGCAAAGACCATTATTTTATTAGACAAAACCTTTCCTTCTCCCAGCATACTCCCCCCTAGGCTGCTAGTTCATAGAGTTTTCAGGCTCCTTAATTCCCAGAGATGAATTTTCAGGTGGACATCTAGGCAATCATCATCTCCAGGCTGCACTCCCCACTCTCTAGACTTTTTTTCCCATCATGTCCATTCCTTCATTTCATCTTCCCTTCCCCCTTTTCAGCTTTGTCCTTCCCTGTTAAAATGTAAGCTCCTTGAAGGCAGAGACTGTCTTTCTGCTTGTATTTTTGCATTCCCAGCACTGTGTCTAGCACATAGTAAGCACTTTATAAATGTACATTGACTGACTGACAGAGGTCAGTCCTAATGCTCTCCTCTAATTATATCCTTCAATACCTCCTCATTTTCTAACACATAAAAGTCCAATGCAAGAATGTTAATTGCTCATAAATAAATAGCCACTATAATAAAAATGACACTACTGCCTAAATTAATTTATTTATTCTGTACCATAACAGTCAAACTACCATAGGATGACTTTATAGAGCTAGATAAAACAATAATGAAATTCATCTGGAGGGAAAAAAGGTCAAGAATCTCAAGGGAAATGATGCAAAAAAGAAAGTGGGAAAGAAAGGGACTTACAGTACCAGATCTCAAAATATATGACAAAACAATAACCAGTAAGACTATCTGTAGGGGTGGCTAGATTGCACAGTGAACAGAGCACTGGCCCTGGAGTCAGAAGGACCTGAGTTCAAATCCAGCCTCAGACAAGATGCTTAACATTTACTAGCTGTGTAACCTTGGGCAAGTCACTTAACTCCAACTGCTCCTCCAAAAAGAAAAAGAAAAAAAGACTATTTGTGGAGGGAGGGAGAGAATTTGGAGATCAATTTTTTTTTTGCTTTTTGGAGGGGAATTGGGGTTAAGTGACTTGTCCAAGGTAACACGACTAGTTTTTGTGTTAAGTGTCTAAAGCCAAATTTGAATTCAGGTCCTCCTGACTCCAGGGCCAGTGCTCTATTCACTGTGCCACCTAGCCACCCCCTTCGATTTTTAAAAAATAAATGTTAAAGAAAAAAAAGAAAAAAGTCTATTTGGTACTGGTTAAAAAATAGAGAGGTCAACCAGTGGAATTGAGTATGTGATGATATACAGAAGAAAATGAACCTAGAAGCCTAACAGTGTTCAATAAACCCAAAGATCTCAGCTACTTGGGTAAGAACTCACTATCCAACAAAAACTTCTGGGAAAACTAGAAAGAACTCTAAGAGAAACTAAAATTAAACTAAGACCTTGTACCATTGGCTAAATCTTGGAAGTAGATACATAATGGATATAAAAGCTCACATCATAAATCCATTAGAGAAACAAGGAAGAAATTTCCTTTCAGATCAATGGATAGAGGAAGAGTTCATGACCGAACAAAAAATGAACAAGATCATAGAAGATAAAAAGAATAATTTTGATTTCACAAAATTGGAAAAATTTTGCATAAACAAAACCAATTATGTCAATTAACTGAGGGGAAATCTTTACAGCAAGTTTTACTGATAAAGATCTCATTTCTGGAACATATAAGGCATTGATACAGATTTATAAGAACAAAAGCCATTCCCTAAGCGATAAATGGTCAAAGGATATGAATAGGCAGTTTTCAAAGGAAGACATCAAAGCTATCAACAGTCATATGGAAAAATGTTCTAAATCACTAATAATTAGAAACTTGTCCATTAAAGTAAGTCTCATGTTCTACCTCACACTGGTCAGATTGGCAAAGCTTGCAAAAAAGGAAAATGACAAATGTCAGAGGAGATATGGGAAAACAGGCATATCAAGGTACCATTGGTACAGCTGTAAATTGGCCCGGCCTATCTGAAAAACAATCTGGAATTATATCCAGAAAAGACCACCAAACTGTGACTCTTGGACCCAGTGATACCACTATTTAGCCTATACCCCAAAGAGGCAAAAGGAAAAGAAAAGGACTCATAAATAAAAAATAAATGCTTGTAAATTGAAATTTTTTAATTGAATTGAAAAATTAAAAGGTCTAAATTTTTCAGTTCATTATTCATGGCCCTGGAATGTCCATCCTTCAATATGTATGGTATCCTCTATGATCCTTTCAAGTTAGCATGATAGATAGATCCTTCCTGACATATCACACAGTCCTTTGTGGGGACTTCTGCCATGCACTCAGCATGTTCAATTTTTATGTATTTATGTATGTAATTTATGTATTAGAGTTATTTTGTATATGTGCCATGTTCCCTCACTGTAAATGAGGCTCTCTATAAGGGCTGTGGGACTTCAATTCTCTGGGCCTCCATTTCCTCATTTATAAAATGACCAAATTAGACTGAATGACCTTTAAGTTCCCTTCCAATTCTACTATTCTGTGTTGGATAAAAGATAAGTATACAACTGGGCCCTGGGCAAGTCCATCATCTTCTCAGGGTACCAAGCAAATCTCTAAGACTAAAAGATGCATCTGCTCTGTATTTGGAGGAAGGTAATTTCTTTCTTCCCTGGGAGTTCCCTAGAACAATGAAATCACAGGCTCTGTCCGAAAAAAGACATGTACATAAACAAGTATGTACAGCCAGATCCCAATTAGTGCAAATAGTGAGTGGGGAAGAAGTTATATGTATTGGAATTTGTACTTTTTGAAGTTATGATTATGTAAAACATGATGATTTGTTCCAGCCCAATGGGAATATGCTTTGTCAATTTGAATAAAACGATTACTTTACAAGATCCCTTATTTGTACTAATCGGGACCTAGCTACTCTGTATGTGTGTGTGTTTGGAAACATTGAACATACACACACACACACACACACACACACACACACACATGTATTGTCTTGTTTTGTGCACCTTTGTTTGCATATTGTCTCCCCTATTAGACTACAAGTTCCTTGAGAGCAGGGACTGTCTTGCCCTTTTTCCCCTATTCCCAGCACTCAGCACAGTGTCTGGAATGTGTTGCTGCTTTTATTGTTGCTGTTCAGTCATGTCTGACTCTCTGTGGCCCTTTTGGGGGTTTTCTTGGCAAAGATGCTTGAGTGATTTGTCATTTCTTTCTCCAGCTTATTTTACAGATGAGGAAATTGAGGCAAACTGGGTTAAATGACTTGCCTAGGGTCATACAGCTAGTAAGTGTCTGAGGCCATATTTGAACTCAGGTCTTCCTGACTCCAAGCCTGGCACTCTACCCACTCCACCACCCAGTTGCCCCACCTGTTATATAGTAGACATTTAATAAATATTTATTGGTTGATTTTAATAACATATATCTTATATCTTAATAACATATATCTTGTATCTTCTCCAATTCAATAATTTCAATAAACATTTATTAAGTATCTACTGCATGCAAGGATAGAAATCTATCCATCACTGGGCACTTATTAAGTGCCTACTATGTATGCTCCTCTGTGTGAGGCCCTAGGGACACAAATCTATCTACTAACAAGCATTCTTTGAAGCTCCTTCTTTACCAACAGGCATCATGCAAGGTCCTGAGGATATGAAGATGAAATCCAGAATGATCCCTGCCCTCAAGTCACATAAATCCTTGTAGAGATACAGCCATAAATATAAAGACAAAGCAGAGCAATACAAAGAAGGGGCAGGATGAACCTAGCATAGTGCTCTTCATAAAACAGCCACTTAATAAATTTATTTGTTGGATTCAATTGAATAGAAACAAATCCCCAGTGGATTAGACAATGGAACATCCTTTTCCCACTCCGACCTCCAGCAAAAAAAAAGAGGGCCCTCACCTCCCTTTGGCTGACTGCCAGACACTCTGGAGTGGGAGGAAGCATCTGGGTCGGGATAGCATCTCAGAGAAAATGGAAAAGAGAAAAATTAAGGAATGAACATTTTCAGGGGAACAATCACAGCAATTGGTTTTGGAATGAAGTTATAATTTCATTGGTATAGGGAAGACTAAGTGAGAAAACTCCCCCCACCAGGGTGCCTTTAGAGAGTTACCAGAAAACTAAGGGTTGGAAGTGACTTGCCCAGAGCCACACAATCAGCATGTGTCAGGATGGACTTGAACGCAGGTTTTCTTGACCTTGAGAACAGTATACTATCCCTTTCTTTTGCAGCAGCGTTTGAACTTGAAAATGACCCACAGTTTTAAAGAAATATGTAAATCCATCAGTAGCCACTGAATGTGACCTTCATATACAGGGGAATTTGCGAAGGTTGAAGATTTGTCAAATGCCAAGGCTGGGTGGCCATCATTTTTAGAGGGAATTTTCCCATTCATCATCACTCCTTGGACTAAGAGATGGGTGGAGATTGGACAGAGTGGGGGGAGGGGGGAGGAGGAAAGGGGGTGGACAGAGAAGGGGAAGAAGAAATTAGCTCCGCTAATTTATTAGCTATTTGACCTGACAGTTTCTTCATCAGTCAAATGGAAGGGGGTGGGGCATCACTCAATCTCAGAGGATTCCTCCAGCTTCCATGCTATCTATGTGACATATCACTCTCCAGAAAAGCCTAGAATTATAAATCCCAAAGAGGCCAACTGGCCAACCCTAACCCGGGAGCACCAATCTCCTCTATGACATAGAATAATAAAATGTTTACATTATAAAATAATATAGAATTATGTAAAAGACCCAGAAAGGACCTTAAAATAAACTAGTTCCACCACCCTATTTTATTTTTTTCCTTTTTGGAAGGGGGAAGGCAGGGCATTTGGGGTTAAGTGACTTGCCCAAGGTCACATGGCTAGCAGGGGTTAAATGTCTGAGGCTGGATTTGAACTCAGGTTCTCCTGACTCCAAGGCCGGTGCTCTATTCACTGTGCCACCTGGCCACCCTTCTACCACCCTATTTTACTGATCATGAAACCAAGGAGAAGAGAGGAGATGAAGTGTGCCACAGGTCAGACATCAAGTTAGCAATCAGGAATCAAATCCAGTTTTCTTGACTTCTAATACACTGTTCTTTCCATGAGCATATCCGATCTCTGTTTGAGCATTTCCTGTGACAGGAAACACTCCACCTTATAAGACCATTCCATTTTCAAACATTCAAAGTGTTAGAAGAAGGCAGCTAGGTAGTGTAGGAGACCTGGATTCAACAAGACCTGAGTTCAAATCCAGTCTCAGAAATTTACTAGCTGTGTGACTCTGGGCAAGTTGTTTGCCTCAGTTTCCTCATCTGTGAAATGAGCTGGAGAAGGAAGTGGCAAACCATTCTTTGCCAAGAAAACCACAAATGGGGCAACAAAGAGTCAGACACAACAGAAAAATGACTCAATAGCAACAAGAAAAAAATCTTCCTTATAAGATGAGCTAAAATCTGCCTCCCCTAAAATTTCTATTTATATCTAATAACATTTATCTTTGTATCTTCCCCAATCCTAAATTCAACGAATATTTGTCAAGCGCCTACCATGGGCAAGGTAGAGCGCTACAGGACAGGAGTGCAGATCAGTCAGCAAGCATTTATTAAGCTATCCATCCTCTGTCTCTAATCCCAGGCTTGCAATGGACTCCAGAGGCAGAAGGGTCAGGTCAGTTAGTTCTCTTTGGATGGCTCTGTGGGTTTGATTGTCATTTCAAGGTTTTTTTGCTTGTTTTTTAAGGAAATAATAATAACTTGTGGTTATGCAGGGCTTTGAGGTTTATAAAATGTTTTACATATGATATTTCATTAGATTCTGACAATAGTCCTGGGAGGGAGACACCACTATTGTTCCCATTTTATAGATGAGGAAACTGAATCCATAACTAGTAAATGTTGGGGCTGGAATTTGACCCCAGGTCTCCTGAATCCCAGTTTTGAATTTGTTACACGCTACTATGATCCATCTTTACAACACAAAAATACATTATCATTTTATGGGCACTCCAAGTTCTCCTCAAGCAAATCAGGAAAAATTCTATGCCTACTTCAGTCAGCCAGGGAAGATTCAACTCCAATCCCAGGTTTGCTTTCCAGCTCTCAACAATTTCATTTCACTCTTTAGGGATTCTCTCACTGGCACATGGTCTGTGGTCCTGCCTCATCTCTTGGTGCCAAAATTAGTTCCTACTCGATCTCAGCACTATTGGTCTAAGCTCACCCTGGAGTCTTGGCGGGGGCTCTGGGAGAGGACATCTTGGCAGGATTGACCTTCCCCTCCAGAATGAAGGAAAAGAGGCTTGGAAACATACACTGAGCTGGTAGATTTGTTCAGGGACCATGGGACTTTGCTTAGCATCAGGAAAGCCCTGTTCACAGCCAAAAAGAAGGAAAAGGAGAGCCAAGGTAAAAGAACCTCTGGAAAGCCAGCCTGACCATCAGCCTCTGCATATCAGCCTTCCACAGAGTCACAGAATCATGGTAGAATGTAAGCTCTTGGAAGACAAGGACTGATTAGTGGCCAGCACCATGCCTGGCACACAGCAAGCTCTTACTAACATTTATTGAACTGAATTCGTATCAAAGAATTAGAAATGGAGTATCTAGTCTAACTCATATCTAAACAGGGATTCCCTCTACAGAATTCCCAACAGGAGGTCATCCATCTTCTGCTTGGAGTGGTCTAATTAATGATGGGGAACTTGCTATATGCCATAGAAATCCATTCTACTTAGAGGCAATTTGTAAGTCTTCCCCTCATCCCTTCCTAATCTAGACAGAAGACCATTAGACTATTTGCAGAACCAAATTCTAAAGAAGATCATGGCCATGCCTGAACAATGATGTTTTGGGGATCCCTCTCCTAAAGCTGCCAAGTGGAGTTTAGACCATTCTGGTGAGAAGAAGCTATGGAGCACTCAGCCAGTAATGAGAATATCAGGTCCAGGGCTCCCTTGAACTTGGGAGACTTGGTAATCCAGTACCAAAGCTGGAATCAGAAAACCTGGGTTCAAGCTCTGTCTGATCTCACGTAAAAGCTACCTTGACAGGGTGTGGAGCCAAGATGGTGGAGTAGAAACAGCACCTCCACAGCACTCCAGCCCACACAAAATTATGTAAAAGGGGGGCTCTGAACAACCTCTGGAGCTCCAGCACCCACAGGAACAACACAGAGAAGCCAACCTTTTACAGAGGAGAGCCTGGTAGCCCAGCAGGGAGCAGCCAGAGCAGTGCTCTGGGAGCTGAGCCCAGGACCCCATGAGTCAGAGGTTTTAGCCCAGGGCGGCTGGACCAGCAGCCAGCTGGAGGGACCCCAGAACACCAGCAGCTGTGGCTTTTCCAGAATTACCAACACATAGATGCCTTGGACAAAGTGAGAAGTTAGTGCCCTACAGACTTTGGAATCAGTATTTGGGATTGCATCAGCTTCTTCCCCTGGGGGTGAAAAGCTGCTGAGGAGCCCCGGCACAGCCATTTTGCAGCTTCATTTACAGCTTCAGCTCCTGGCCTGTGAACTGTAGGGGGATCCAGCAATCAGTCTGGGGGGTAATTGCTCTTGCTTTAACCTCTCTGGATCTGGATTGCGGTCTAGGGTGGAGGTCTTGGGGTGTGTGTCCAGCTTGCCAGAGTGTGTGGGGGCTTCAGGGAGGGTACCCAACTAATACCTCTGGCAGTTGAGAAGACCCCAACATTTGGGACAGAAGCTCCCCTGTCTGGTGGCAGAGTCCTACTGTGACAACAAGCCCAAAAATCAAGTAATTAAGTGGCAACATGCCTAGGCAAAGGTAACAAAATAAACAGAAAAATTCAACATTAGACTCCTGTTTGGGAGGCAAAGAGGATCAAAGCATGGAACAGGAGGAGGGCTGTGAGGTCAGAAATCCTGCACCAAAAGCCCCAAATGAAAATACGAGCGGGTTGCAGGCCATAGAAGACCTTAAGAAGGATTTTAAAAACCAAGTAGGAGAAGTGGAGGAAAAATTAGGGAGAGAAATGAGAAGGATGTAGGAAAAGTATGAAATGAGAGTCAACAGCCTGACTGAGGAAAATAACACCTTAAAAAATAGACTAACTCAAATGGCAAAGGAGGCTCAAAAGGGCAATGAGGAGAAGAATGTCTTAAAAAGCCAAATTTGCCAGATGGAAAAAGAATCTCAAAAGCTCACTGAGGATATTCATTCCTTCAGAGTTAGACTGGAGCAAATGGAAGCTAGTGACTTTATGAGAAATTAAGATGCTGTTAAACAGATCCAAGCAATTGAAAGAATAGAAGGCAATGTGAAATGTCTCATGGGAAAAAACACTGACCTGAAAAATAGATCCAGAAGAGACAATCTAAAAATTATTGGACTACCTGAAAGTTATGATCAAAGAAAGAACCTAGAAATCATCCTTCAAGAAAATCTCAAGGAAAATTGCCCTGATGTTGTAGACCCAGAGGGCGAAATAGAGGTTTAAAGAATCCACAGATCACCTCCTGAAAAAGATCCCAAAAAGAAAACTCCTAGGAATATTTTAGCCAGGTTCCAGAATTCCCAGATCAAGGAGAAAATACTCCAAGCAGCCAGGAAGAAACAATTTCAATATTGTGGAAACACAATCAGAATAGCACAGGACCTGGCAGCTTCTACACTGAGGGATCAAAGGGCATGGAATATGATATTCCACAGGGCAAAGGACCTAGGATTAAAACGAAATATCACATACCCAGCAAAACTGAGTATCTTGTTTCAGGGGAAAACATGGTCATTCAGTGGAATAGAGGTCTTCCAAGCATTCTTTTTTTTTTTTTTTTGCTTTTTGGAGGGCAATTTGGGGTTAAGTAACTTGCCCAAGGTCACATGGCTAGGTTTTTGTTTGTGTGTGCATTAAGTGTCTGAGGTTGGATCTGAACTCAGGTCCTTCTGACTCCAGGGCTGACACTCTACTCACTGCGCCACCTAGCCGCCCCATTTCAAGCATTCTTGAGGAAAAAAACAGAGTTGAATAGAAAATTTGACATTCAGACACAAGAAGCAAGAGATGCTTGAGAAGGTAAACAGGGAAAAGAAATCAAAAGGAACTTATCAAAGTTGAACTATTTGCATTCCTACATGGAAAAACAATAACTGTGACTGACTGATGAAACCTTTTTTAGTATGAAAATAATTGAAGAAGGGTATATGGGCATATGAATACATATGGGAATGTGTGTATATATGTTTACAGGTATACATGGATAGAGGGCACAGGTTGGATTTAGTGGAAAAGGATGACACTTAAGGGGTGAAGTTAAGAAGTGAGAGAGAAATGTGGCAAAAGGATATGGGGAGAGACAGGGTGGGGTAAACTATCTCATGTAGAAGAGGCAAGGGGAAGTGGTTGCAGGGGAGGGGAAGAACAGGAAGGCAAAAAAGGCAAAACCATATTCTCACTGAATTTGGCTCAGGGAGAGAATGACATACATACTAAATGGGATATCTCACCCTGCAGGAGAGTAGGGGGGAGGGGGATGAGAGGGGGGAATGATGGAGGGGAGGCCATGCTGGGGGGAGGGGAGGTTGGAGGCACCCACTTTTGAAGAGGGACAGGATCAAAGTAGGGAATGGACCAGGTGGGGGGTGGGATGGGTGGGAGGGAAATATAGCCAGTCTTTTACAATATATCTACTATGGTAATGTTTTGCATAGCTATACATGTACAACATATACTGAATTGCTTATCTTCCCAGCGGGAGTGGGTGACAAGGGAGGAAGGGAATGGATCTGAAATTCAAAGTTTTAAAATTAAATGTTTCAAATATATAAAAATACTATTATTAATACTATTTTGCATGTAATTGGGAGATAAGATGTGCAGGCATTGGGGCACAGAGATTCACCTTGCCCTAATGGAAAAGTCTAAGGGGATATGGAGAAGATATGGGAGAGAGTAGATTGGATGAGGGGATATCCTGTGGGACTGCTATTTTGGGGTGGTGGATAGGGGAAAAATGGGGGGAAAATTGTAACTCAAAATCTGGCGGAAATGAATGATGTAAACCAGAGATTAATAAAGCATTTAAAAAAAAAAGCTACCTTGAATCTGAGTCTCCTTCTCTGTAAAACACAACTAATAATGCTTCTACTACCTACCTCACAGGCCTGTGTCCAGGATAAAATCTACCCATCTACTGAGTATGTATTCAGCACCATGCTATGGCCAGCCAGGGGAGACAAAGTCAGCTGGGTGGTGCAGTGCATAGAGCCCAGCCCTGGAGTCAGGAGGACCTGAGTTCAAATCCATACTCAGACACTTAACATTTACTACCCGTGTGACTTTGGGCAAGTCACTTAACCCCAATTGCCCTGACTTCCCTCCTCCAAAAAGAAAAAAGAAGCGGAAAAAATCCCTGACCGAAGTGAAAAGCACTTTGTAACTGCCTTCTCCCAGCTTTCAGACTATGATCCTATGAAATGCTCTATAAATGTAGCTTATGATTCCAGTTTTTTTTTTTTTAAGGAGATCATTCAGATTTAAACCCAAGCAAAGGCAGCAGAAAAATTAACCTCCCTCCAATGCTCTAATCCCCCCAAAGTGAAGGCAACTCAATCAGAAGATTTAAATATTCCAAGCCTTCCAAACCATTTGTGATAAAGCCAAGGGCTAACTCTCAGTGCTCCCCTTCCCCCACGGAAAGGCCAATTGATATGTGAAAGTGGAAGGGGGAGGGGTAAGAGGAGACCAGTGGTCCAGACCTAGCTTTTTAAGAAGTCATCAGTAAAGTACCATAGCATATGCAATAAAGATCACAAAAATGATAATACCATTCAATCCGATTCCTTTGCTAGGACTTTATCCCCAGGACAGCATAAAGAGGAAAAAAGCCAATACCCTTACTACCTAAAAACATTCACAACTGCTCTATGTGTAACGGTGAACAATGGGAAACAGACTCTATTCCAACAATTGGAGAATGACCGGAAAAATTGTAGTGTATTAAGGTAATGGAATGTTATGGTGCCATAAAAACCACCATTAGGAAGTACATAAGGAAATATGGACAAAGCTCAATGAGGTGGTGCAGAGGGAAAATCAGCTGAACCAGGACTATATGGCTACACATTGACTACAGCTATGTGGAAGAGATGAAAGAAGAAAGGAAAGGAGAAAAGACAGGTGTGGAAGAAGAGAGGGGGAAAAGGATGAGCAAAGAACCTAACAAGGCTTCAAAAGAGACAAGGAACAAAAGCATTTTCTTTGCTTGTTGGCAGCACACTGAATGGAGTCAGGAAGACCCGAGTTCAAATTCAGAGTCAGATCCTTCACAGCTATGTGACCCTGGACAAGTCACTTTACCTCTCTGTCTGCCTATAAGATGAGAAGAATAATTGCACCTACCTTAAAGAGTTGTTGTGAGGATCAAATGAGTTACTATTTGTAAAGAGCCTGGCACACAGTAGGCACTATATAAATGCTTATTCCCTCCCACTCCCTACTCTTTGTTTATTTAGTTCCTTTCATGCTGCCTTAACACAGTTTCTGGTACATGGTAAACATTCAATAAATACTTGTTGACTTAACTCGTTAAAACCCAAGTTAACAAATTTTGCCCTTAACAATATTTTAAGTGTGTTCTTGATGATTATTACATTTATTAAAATTATTATTTCATGAATCATCAACCTAACTCTCTAACAAGTAGAAAGGGGAGCTCCAGTTAGTGGCACAGTGGATACAGGACTTGGAGTCAGGAAAACCTGAGTCTTCTGTTTGCCTTAGTTTCCTCATCTATAAAATGGGTATAATAACAACACTTTCCTCCCGGGCTTGTTGTTACAACCACTCCCTCTGTCCATGCTTCCCCACCCACCCCCTACTTTAGCAGACCACTTCATGACTTGCCACAAGCTGAGAAAGCCTTCATCACCTGGTGGCCAGTCTGGGAATGAACTTCTCCATACTTAACAACTGTGTTCCTCAGCTGACATGCATACAATCCATTACTTGGTCCACACTGGAACCTTTCCTTCTGGGTAGGACCCACCAGAAGCTCCCTTCTGCTGATGTATATAGCTTTGTAGAAGCCACAGTCACCTCAACACCAGTCACTCATCAGAGGAAGACTTTTCATGGAGGACAAAGGGAAGTCGCTGCTAGAAAATTACCAATTCTACCCTCTAGCAGAGAAAGCCAGAAACACCCAGCATGGTTTGGGATGGTTCCAGTGTTCTCCTGAGCTAAGAATAAAAGCCACAAGCCATAGCACTGGTAATCCAGATTCTAACTCAACTTGCTGTGTGACTTTGGATAAGTTAACTAACTTCTCTGAACTACAGTTTTCTCCATCAATAGAGAGCAAACAGGTGCAGAGATTTAGAGCTTGCAGGGGCCTTAGAGGTTTTCTAGTAAATAGCCCAGTCCCAGAGCAGGGACTGTCTTTTGCCCTTCTTTGTATTCCAGCTCTTAGCACAGTGCCTGACAAATAAATGAATGAATGAATGAATGAATGAATGAATGAATGAATGAACGAATAAATAAAAACAAATAAATAAAAGCTTGGAGGGGCCTTAGACATTATCTGTCCCCCAGAACAGGGACTGTCTTTTGCCCTTCTTTGTATTCCCAGCTCTTAGCACAGGGCTTGGTGCTTAATAAATGCTTGTTAACTGACTGACTGATAGAGTTAGTCACAACAAGGAGGTATGGTTAAGAATTGCTTAACCCAGCCAATTTCACTCTTGCCCATCAGATACCAAACATAGCACCAAGGTCTTTCTATGAAAAGCACCCAATGAGTGGACTCAAAAGTAACAGATGTCTATTTGCATACTATTTCTCACTTTGTTGTTCATTTATGGCCAACATGGCTCTGTTAAGAACACCATTCAGGTCTCCAGCCCACTCCCCACCTGCCCCCCAAGCAAACAAACCCCCAACACTGATCTGTATGTGTTTCCATCCCCGCCAAGGCAGTTGGGGCCCTCGCCCCTTAGGACATCTCTCCTCCCCTCCTCTTTCCCTGCCCCACCTGCCATTTCCCCTGGTTCCACCCAGAGCTGGCAGGAAGGGAGCCAAACATTTGAGGTTAAAAGGTGAACCCTTTGTAAACAGTAGCTGAAAATTGAGAGACAGGAAGACCCCCACCCCTAACTAGGGTAATATGCTTAGCTGAGGGGCTTATCACCTCAATGGTCCATTCCAGATCTAAATTGGAAATCCTATGAACTGTAAGAGCAGCACCCACGTCTCAGGTCTAGACTGAAAAATCTGCCTTCTTGGAGTTACATAACAGAAAATATCAAGTGTTCCTATATCTTTGTCTCTGCTGTGCCTGGGTCAGTCAACCAACAGGCATTAATTCAGCACCTGTTATGAGCCAGGTGCTCAGCACTGGGTCTACAGAAACACAAAAGGAACAGCCCCTGCCCTCAAGGAGTTTGCATTCTGCAGGAGAAAATAACATAAAGCCCTGGACCTGGAGTCAGGAAGACCTGAGTTTAAATCTGGCCTCAGACACTTACTAGCTACGTGATGGTGGGCAAGTCACTTAACCCTATTTGCCTCAGTTTCCTCATCTGTAAAATGAGCGGGAAAGCAAATGGCAAACCACTCAAGTATCTTTGCCAAGAAAATCCCAAATGGTGTCATGAAGAGTCAGTAACAATTGAAAATGACTGAACAGCAGCAATCCACTTGAAATGACTGGAAGCAAAGGGCAGATAACAAGGGCAAGGTCTAAAAAGGGGACATTCTCACATCTCACTGTCTCTGTTACATGTCCCTCACCTACAGTCATTTCAAGGAGACTGGGAAGATTCAACTGATCTGAGCACTCTGATCAACTTCCCCATCCTCCCCACCTCCCACTATATAAATAAGGTCCTTTAGGAGCTGGGATCAGAGGATTAGGAAGAGACTCCAGAAACAACCTAATCTAATCCCTTCATTTTACCTATGAGGAGCCTGAGGATATGGAGGTTAAGTGGCTTACCCAAGGTCACACAGGAGACAGGCAGAGCAGCTAAGTGATTCCAATAGAGTGAAAATAACCCTGGAGAAGGAGTCAGAAGACTCAGGTTCAACTCCCATTACTAACCCTGTGACATTAGGCAAGACCCTTCAAGTGTCTGAGCCTCCTTTTCTTCAACTTCCAAAGGAGCATAATCTTTGTACCATCTGCCTCACCGAGGTGGGAGAACCAAATGAAATAAAGGCTGTATACTTACATTTATGTTGTCTGTATTTTGATATATAAGTGTTTTCCTCATTAGAAGTTAAGCAACTTGGGCATAAGGATGTCTTCATTCTTTGTATTTGTAGTCCCAATGTCCAGCACATAGTAGGCACTTTAATAAATACCATTGATTGATTGAAAGTGCCATATATAAATGTGAGCAATTATTCTTATTATCCTCATGCCTTCCTATATCACTGATGTTATCTTTATCTCTCTGGCATGCTTCTCTCTCTAAACCTTTCTGCCTGTCCATTTTGGTCCTCCTGGTTTTTCTCAAGTCTTCTTCTCTTAGCCTCTGACCTGACATCATGTTGCTCCCCAGTCCCCCTCCTAGTAGAATGGGGAACTCCTTCAGGGCAGCAACTATTTCATTTGCTTCTTCATATTCCCCAATTCTTAGAACAGTGTCTGGCACATAGTAGGCATTTAATAAATCCACAGGCTCATAGAACCACAGAGTAGGGAGAGATCTGAAAGATCATCTAATCCAGCTCAAATTTATATAGCGCTTTAAGGTTTATAAAACAATTTCCTCACAACCCTTGGGAGGTAGCAGTCAGTCAACAAGCATTTATTAAGCTATTATTATTAACTTGGAGGTCACTCAACAAACATTTATTAAGCTTTTTTATATGTGCCAGCACTATATTAAGTACTAGGGATACAAAGAAAAGCAAAAGGCACATAGTTTTACAAAGATTTTTATCCCCATTTTGCAGATGAGAGAACTGAGGCCATTCAAACAGGCAGTAGGCAACAGAACCTGCATACACTGCCAAGGAGCCATGTAGACTCAGACACTGCCCAGAAGTTAGCCACCTGGCCAGAAAATGCAGCTAGACAAGCCCTACTAATCTGCTGCTTCAGGTGTGCTCATTAATGAAGTAAAATTAGTTTTTTGATTAAAAAAAAACAACCTCAGTGGAGTCACATTCCAGTGTCAGCACACTAGAAGCCTCGAGACTAGGGGGTCCTTTCTTCTTTTGTTCTCTCTCAACCTGACATATTTTCACATCCACGTCTAACCACTGGTGTTGCTGCCAGAGTAAAAGATGGTTCTAAACACATGTTCTGAAAATGGTCTGCCTGACTGACTCTTCAGAGGAAAAATCATAGTATTCTTGGCCTTGGGAGGTCCAGGCTGGGCCACAGCCAAAGTGCCCTCCCTCCTCTCCCCAACCTACTCTTTCTTTTAGTCAAATTAGCTTTTTGGTGTTTTGATTGAAACACTGAAGAGGTTACCTAGTAACTGCTAGGCTAGGCATTTCAATTTTTATAAAGGAAGAGAACAAAACCACATGTGTGGGTTAGACACACCTTTTGCTTCATTGGGATCTTTCATACTCTCACAGAACCACAGAATTTAGAGCTAGGAGGAGTTCTGAGCAGTCAGCTGGTCCTACCCCCACATTTTACAGATGAGGTAACTAAGAGGAATTGACTTGCCCAAGGTCATGTGGTTAGTAAGAGGCAAAGCTAGGACACTTACCCAGGTCTTCCTGCTTCTAGTCCAGAATTCTTTTGACTGGGAAAAAAACCCCACAACATTTGTACTCATGGTATAAGAATGCTAGATAGATGGATGGATAGATAGGCAGATAGGTAGGTAAGTAGATAGATAGATAGATAGATAGATAGATAGATAGATAGATAGATAGAGAAAAAAGAAAGAAAAAGAGACATACAAAACCTCAGAATGTCAGATTTGGAAAGTAGTTCAAAAACCATCTAATCCAACCCATACCTGACTGAGAATCTCCTCTATAACTGTGCCAAAAAGTGGACATCTAACTTTTCTTTGAAGACCTTTAGAGAGGAGGACATTCACTCTCTCTCCTAAGGCACTCCATTCTGCCTTGGATAAGGTCTAATTGTTAAGGAGATCATTGAAATCTCACCTCCTAAGATAAGCCATTCCTATTATTTCTTAATGCCTTCCCTCTGTTGATTATCTCCAATTCATTTAATATGTATCAGTTTCCTCTGTACATAGTTGTTTCTATGTAGTCTTCCTCATTAAATGGTGAGCTCCTTGAGGATAAGGAATGGGTTCATTTTACCTTTATTTGTATCCTGGCACATAGTAGGCATATAATAAATGTTTGTTGACTTGACTAATCTGTAACTTCTACCAACTGATCCTAATCTTTAGTAATAATAGCAGTAGGGACATCCAGAAACTCACAAGAGACAAAATCAAAGAAATCAATCAAACAGCTTCTAATATCTATACACTATTGCACAAAGCAGAGAAAATAGGCAAGGTGAACTAAAGATCCTTATCCCAGGATGCAGCTTTGGCCTCGTAGGTTTTACTGAGACTCAGTGGGATGAGACTAAAATATGAATCTGGAAGGATACACCTTATTCAAAAAGAAAAGGTTAAGATGTGAGGAAATTTAGGATCCACAGCAGGGAAGCACAGGAGAGGGCATTTGGGTAAAGTCTAAAAGAAGCATAAAACAGAAACATTATTGTTAGCAGAATATACTACAGACAGGAGTGTGCTGCACTCAGCTCTAATGGCAAGCTGATGGTTACATTTTCAGTGTGAGCATTTATACCTCAAAAATCAAAATCACTACAAATCAGGGCTTCATTTATTGTTTTGTTAATTTTCTGAACTTAAGAAAGTATAATGCAAATGAAACTTCAAATTGTGTGGAGATAGAGAGATAGAGATACAGATACAGACATAGACATAGATATAGACGTAGACATAGATACAGATTTCCCCACCATGGGAGCCCAGTTGTTAAACATTTATGGGCGTACCCCTGTTTTGGTAGTAAACAGTACTAGAGCTCAGAAGAATGCAGTTGAAAGCTCTCAGTGAATGAAGTCATCACCAGCCCAGATGCCTGAAAACTGAAAAATATTACTACTACTCATAGTAATAATAATAAGTTTATAGAGTGCTTTAAGGTTTTCTGAGCCCCCCAAAACCCTTGACTGCACTTGGGCAGAAAAGGAAAATTGATGGGAATTCTGGAAATGACTCACAAAGCTAACATGGACACATGCGACAGTGAAGGGGGGAGGGGGGAAGTATCTGTTACAGTGCCCTTTCATTGTCCAAAGTAGAGAAAGTAATTTAAATAACTTGCTTTCATGATTATTTCAGCCTTTAAAAGGACCAAGGACCAATGAGGGGAACATCTTTCTGTACCTGATTCTCATGACCCTGGAGGAATTGGTTGGTGGGGTAAGACTGATCAGAATCTTAGAATATGTGACCATTCGACCATAGAATTTGTGTCAGATAAGGAAAGAAAAGCCAGGCATAGTCAGATGTGCACCTTAGATTTGGGGAGAGCAAATTTTGAATAGTTCAGCAAAAGCTTAAGTAAAATTTTCTGCAGGGGAATTCAACCTTTGAAGAAATAGGAATCTCTGGAGATATGAACTCTGAAGACACAAAGAGAAATAATTCCAGTGAGGAAGAAAAGGGACCACTATATAAAGTGAGTATTTCAAATGTACAAGGAATAGATTAAGTTCTTTAAATGATGCAAACTCGGCCCCCACCCCCACCCCCATAGAATGCAAACTCCCTAGGGGCAGCTAGGTGGCACAGTGAATAGAGCACCGGCCCTGGAATCAGGAGGACCTAAGTTCAAATCCAGCCTCAGACACTTAACACTTACTAGCTGTGTGACCTTGGGCAAGTCACTTAACTCCAATTGCCCCTCCAAAAACAAACAAAACAACACCAACAAAAAAGAATGCAAATTTCCTGATGTCAGAAATTTTTGTTGTATCCTCAGTATCTTGCATATATCAAGTGCTTAACAAACTTGGTTATACAGAATTGGAGGAAGAAAAAATATGGAAGGAGAGCAAGCCATCAGAGGGTGAAGGTGAAAGTATAGTGTCGTTCTGGGGGAATAGTGTCAGGAGTACCGCAGTTCAAAATGTGCTGAGACTGGTAAGGAAAAGTAGAGCTGTATTAAAAGGGAAAAGAAGAGGCTGAAAGAAAGCTGCTCCAGGTGGATAGAACAATGTAACAAAAAACAGAGTGGAGGCAGGACCTCTCAGCTAAAAATTTGTGTTTGTTTTCTCTACCAAGGAGAAGGATCTTTGGACAGAATAAAAATAGCTAATGAGGAGATGTAAACATCAGATAAAGAGAGAGATCCTGAGATAGGATATCATCCTTGACTTAAAGTCACTGGACCCAGAGAAGGAGATAAAGGAAGCGAATAAGAATATATATATATATATATATAGCACCTACTATGTGCCAAGCATAGTACTAGGCACTTTTTTGCAATTATCTCTCAAATGAACTTTATCCTAAGGTAGGGTGAAAGAATTAGCAGATGTGATTTTTGAGCCACCATCAGAAACTTTTTTTAAAGATCATGGCAAACATGAAATGTATCCCAGGACTAGAGAGGGGCAAATGTCTGGATTTTCCACAAAGGGAAGAAAATGGAATCTGCAAATTATAGCCTAGTGAGCTTGACTTTTTTCTGCCATCTAGTCCAACCCACACCTGAACAAGAACGCCCTCAACAATCTACCTGACAAGGGGCAGTTAGGTAGTGAAATAGATAAAGCACCAACCCTGGAGTCAGGAGGACCTGAGTTCAAATCCAGCCTCAGACATTTACTAGCTGTGTGACCCTGGGCAACTCACTTAACCTCAGTTGCCTCAAAAAAAAAAAATTTACCTGACAGTAGTCTTCCCACCTTTGCTCAAAGACATCTGGTGAGAGGGAATCCACTCTTTCCTGGGGCAATCCCTTCAGCTTTTGGACAGCTCCAATTGTTAGAAAGCTTTTCCTGGCATCAGGCCTAAATTCACCTTGCAACTTGCACACATTACTCCTGGTTCTTCTCTCCAGGGCCAAACAGGAAAAGCCTGATCCCTCCTCCACATGCCAGTCCTTTGTGAAGACAGCTATCAGGTCCCCACCACTGAGTCATTAATAACTACCCTTTGGGTCCTATCATTCCACTAGTTCTGACTCTCCCTAATTGTATTATCACCTAGCCCACATCTCTGAAATGTTTTCCCTTCAGGAATAGTGTGAGACCCTTTCTCTGGTGCAGAGATTCTTAACCCTTTTTGGGTCAAGACTGATGAAACCTTTTGGCAAATTGATGAGGCCTATGGATTCCTTCTTCAGAATAATGTTTTTTGTGTTCAGTTGTTTCAGTTGTGTCTGACTGTACCCATTTGGGATTTTCTTGGCAAAGATACTGCAGTGGTTTGTCATTTTCTTCTCCATCTCATTTTACAGATGAGGAAACTGAGGCAAACAGGGTAAAGTGACTTGCCCAGGGTCACCCAGCTAGGAAGTGTCTGAGGCTGGATTTGAATTCAGGAAGATGAGTCTTCCTCACTCCAGGCCCTGACCTCTATCCATTGTGCCACCTAGCTGTTTATAAGTGCATAAAATAAAATTTAAAAGATTACAAAGGAAATCAATATATTAAAATACAGTTATCGAAATATTTAAAGTCAAGTTTACAGATGTCAGGTTAGGAACCCCTGCTCTAATGCCCTGCTAAAATCTAGGTGAACCACATCAACCCATTCCACTTTTGATTATTCCCATGTTCTACCAGTCTAACAACCCAGTTAAAAAAGGAAATCAAATGAATCTTGCAAGACCTATTTTTGATGAAGCCTACTCTCTCTTAGCTCTCACTGGTTTCTTTTCTAGATGTTCCCTGAGCATTGCCTTAATAACATGCCCTAGAATTTTGTCAGGAATCAAATCCAAGTTCACTAGCCTAGAGTTCACACACTTGACTCTCTTCTCTTCCTGAAATTCCTGGCTGTAGTTAGCATTCTCCAGGAAGTCGAATCTCTCCCATTCCCCATGATCTTTCAAAACCAGCTGGCATTGGGTCACCATACAAGGGACAAACAATTAGAAAGTATCTGAGGTCAGCTTTGAACTCCCAAAGATGACTCTTCCTGACTCCAGACCCAGTGCTCTGTACACTGCACCACCTAGCTGTCCCCAAAGAAACCGGAGAGATTATCTAATCCTCATTTTGTAGATGAGAAAACTGAGGGCCTACAGAGAGGAAGTGAACTGTTCAAGGTCACTCAGTGAATAAGAAATCTGGGATTTAAACACCAATCTCCCAAAGCCAAGGACTGGTTCTTTCCACTATATTCCATTGTCCCCTCCATTGTGGTACATGCTTGGGAGTTGGGCCAGAATGGCCAAATGGAAAGAATGCTAGATTTGAAGTTAGATAACTTGAGTCTGAATCTCTGCCCTATTAACTTTGTTACCGTTAGGTATACCCTCTCTAGGTCTCAGTTTCCTTATCTATAAAACAAAGAGGTTGGACTATAAGGTCCCTTCCGGTTCTGTGTTTATCATCTTATGATCCTTAGGAATCATGTAATTCAATCCCCTCATTTTTTAAAAGGAGTACAGTGACTTGATCCAATGTTTGAGGTAAGTAAAAGAGTCTGAATTCAAATTCTGGTCTTCTGTCTCAAAAAATAAAAAATCAAGTTCTCCTCCCACTGTACCACAATGGCAATGCCTTCCTACTCATTAGGAAATATCATGAAGATCAGTATGTTCTCATTAAAGCTCAAATTATAGGACTTCAGTGTTAGAAAAGAGCTTTTAAAAAAAAGTCTAACCCAGCAACCTCTATTTTGCAGATAAGAAGACTAAGGCCCAGAGAGTGTAAGTGAACTTGCTTATAAGAAATGGAAGAAACCTTGCAGGATTATCAATCCCTCCTCTCCGGAATAGCACAAAATTGCCCTGTCCTGCTTCCTCCTCCCTTAATAAGAATAATTGCTTATATTTATAGAGCACTTTAAGCCTTGCAAAGTGTTTTGCAGATTTTATCTCATTTGAACCTCACAACAACCCTATGAAGTGCTGTTATTATTCCCACTTTACAGATGAGGAAAGTGAGGCTGAGAGAAGTGAAATGGCTTGCCCAGGGTCACATAGCTAGTAAGCATCTGAGGTTGGATTTGAACTCAGGACTTCCTGACCAGTCTTTCCAGCACTCTCCATTATGCTAACTGGCTACTTCTCTGAATACCATTAGCAGAGCTGAACAAAGCCTCTGAGGTTTTCAGACAACCTTGAGAAAGAGGAAAATGGGAGAGGAGAAGAGGAAAGGAAGAGAGGAGGAAGAAAGGAAGTCAGAAGGGAAGCAAGTAGGAAGGGAAATGGAAAAGGGAAAAAGACAGAGAAAAGATAGAATGATATATAATGAAGCCTGGGAGAGAGAAGGATGCTAATATTTACCTTAGTCAGTCTCTAATGCCCAGCTTATGCTAGAGTTTGGTCCAAACTATACTGACCCTGCTGTGTACTTTAAGGAGCACAAGGAAGGGGCCAATAGGGCAGCATCTGACAAATCTACTCCAGTCTGATGGATTGACTCCTGGCTTCACCTATGCCTCACTCTACTATTTAATCAGAAATTAATTCCAGTCACAGGAATCCCTAGGGAGTGATCTGGGTGAAATTCTAAGGCTGGAATGTATCCCAAAAATCCATTTAGTCTGTTCCCGCTGCCTCCACATAGGACTGAATCCCAGCCATCTCCCAAAACTCATCTCTTCATAAATATGACCAGAGAAATAGAAGGAAAAACTTCCCAACAATGAGAGAGAAGAATCCAAAAGAGAAATGGGCTGCCACTGAGGCATGAGTTCTCCATCCCTAGATCTGTTCAAGCAGAGGTTAGCTGACCATTCATTGTAGATACTGTAGGGGATTCACTGTACAGGGAGGGGGTTGAACTAAGTGCCTTCTGAAGTCCTTCCTACAATTCTCTAATCCTATGAAATAGGCCTACCTTAGTAATGACTGTTGGGAATTTGATTTTGTTTTTCTTCCTCTTGCTGAATCTCACTGTAATGCTGAACTCCTCCTGTGTACCAGCCAAACATTTCCCTCTATTGTGTTTCATCTCATCACACCTTGATTTTTCTTATAACCATTTTGAAAAATAGCTTTTGCCTCTTCATTCCTCTTCCCCCTCCCCCTCTCTGGGATCTCAGCCTGGCCACAGGGAGTGGGTGAGCCTGGGTAGGGTGGGGAGGAGGAGGAACAAAGCAGAAGAAAAATACATCAGTTTCAGTTGGGGTTTTCCCCAAAAGAGAAAAGTGACTAGAATGTTCCTTCCCACAGCCTCCCTCTCTATAACAACATGGTCCCCTTGTTATTTTAAAGAGGAAAGGGTAACTTGCTTTCTCCTTTCTCTGTGTGTGTCTCTCTGAGAGAGGATGGGATGGAGAGAGGGAGAAGGAGAAAAAGAGAGAGACAAAGGGGGAAAAGAGTGAGAGAGAGGAGAGAGAGAGAGAGAGAGAGAGAGAGAGAGAGAGAGAGAGAGAGAGAGAGAGAGAGAGAGGGAGGGAGGAAGGGAGGGAGGGAGGGAGGAAGAGAGAGAGGGAGAGAGGAAGAGGGAGGGAGAGAAACAGCTAAGAATGAACAAGTTAATCCACCTGCCACTGGGGCTGAGTAAGGCAGCATTTCATCAATATACATCCACCCACTCACAATTTCTCTCCCTCTTTCACACGGGCACACATACACACATATATTATCCTCTCCCAAAGTGTACTTTACAAATAATTACAACAAATCCCAAGCAATCCTGTCTCTGTTTTACATGGATCTTCATTTGGGACCTGGGGCCTCTACAGAGGCTGCTCAGGTTTTTAAAAGCACCCTTTTTTCCTGATGGTCCCATAAATCAGCCTCTCTAATGGATATAGTAAGAATAACATAGGAGTCCTAAAAATTATTTCTATCTAATTACATGCAGGAGATAAATGTGCCAGCAATTACAAACCCCATGCCTGAGCATGTGGGTAATATTGTCTATGGGGAACCCAGCCGGGAAGTCCAGGCACATTATAGTCTTTCCCCCTAGGACAGCTATAAATAGACTGATGACATGCCAAGTAGAAGGGTATATACAAAGTTAGCCGTACCCTTTGTGGGTGACAAGCATTTGACTCAAAGCCTGTCCCCAAAGGTTATAAATAAAGCAGCCACCACCCTTTGAGGGAGAAAAGCTTCCTTATCTATCTGACTAAGCAGAGCCACTCTCTCCCCAATTCGGGACTTTTGACACTCTGTGGAATCCAGACAGAAGAAGCTCATAACCTTGCCCCTGAAGGGTGACCCTTTGGTGTAGTGTCTCTATTCTATTCATCTGAACAGGGGCCTCCCATTCCAGGATCTATTTATCAAAGCCTGTCTTTGCATGGAGGAAAGACTCGTGCAGAGATGTCTGTCAGTTTAGCGGCTGTCTCAGAATGCTGGAAATGTTAGACTCTTGAATGCTCTGAAATTCTTTCCCCCAGAAGATCAGGGTGGCCCTATAAGAGCACACACATGCACCTACACAACACACATCAAAATATGCCACAGGATGAGGTAGGAATCAGGACAACCTTGTCCACTTATCAGAAACCTCAGGCAGCCTTTAATTCCTAGTGTTCTTTGCCAAGAGACAAATGACAAGACTATTGGTTACCCTATCCTCTATTTGAATAATCAGATGAGGGAAGAAGGTGATGGGACATGGAGGATGACTCAGTCCTGAAGCAGGTTGGAAGACCACCTTTCAGGCTGCAGGCCTGGAGTCAGGAAGACCTGAGTTCAAATCCAGATTCCGACACTTACTAGCTATGTGACCCTGAGCAAGTCACCAAACCTCTCTTTGCCACAGTTTCTTCAACTTTAAAATGGGGGTAATAAGGGCACCTACCTGGCAGGATTGTTGAGAGGACCAAATGAGACAATATTTGTAAAAGCTCTTAGCACAGTCTCTGGCGCATAGTAGGCACTCTATAAATACTCCCTCCCATTGCCCTTTCCTCCTTCTCTTTAAAAATATCCATTAGTCTAAGCTGAGAGCAGTGGTGCTTGAAGGCTAGAGAGTAGATTAGACCACTTAAGGACTGGTTCATCTACACCTAAGACCCAACATGTCATCAACTCTACTGCTAGACAGTTGGTATGTGAAGAAAGCAATGGCACTCAAGGCTCATTGCTGGCCTCCTCTGGGATTGCTAATGAAAAGTGATTTTCCATGATCAGCTTTCCTGTATTTAAAGAAGAGTAATTAGTAGCCAGAAAGCCTCCTTGCCCAAGGCAGGCTCCATAGCTCCAGGTAAGGATTGGGGCCAGATGGCAAACAGATAGGACACCTAGAATTTAAACAAGCTCACAGAGTGCCCTCTGCTCAAAGACTCTAATGTTACCATGGCATGGTTGGAAAAGAAAGAAGGCAGCAGGCAGGGAGTACCTCTGGGTATATGGAAAGAGCAATCATTTTAGAGCAAAGGTTCTTAACTGGGGTCCAAGAACTTGTTTGATTTTGTTTTTTTAATATATCTTAATGATTGTTTTTAATGTAATTTATTTCCTTTGCAATCTGGTATTTGATTTTGTACATTTAAAAGCATTATCTTGAGAACAGGGTCCATAGGCTTCACTAGAATGCCCCTGGGATCCATAACACACAAAAGGTTAAGAGCTCCTGATCTGGGAGTCATGAAGAGGATTAAAGGTCAAGGAATGATTCTTTGAAGGAGCTATGCCAGAACCAGAACAAACCCCTGGGGCAGGATTTCCTGACTTCTTCCAAGATGGAGCCTCAAACCCCTCATCTTCCCAGACTAGCTGATGATTGCATCAGCTGGACAGAGGCACCAGTTCCCAGGTGGAGCCCTGGGAGAGGTAAATTCCACATGGAGAGAACTGGGGGGTGGGAGGTCTTCCCAAGCCTAAGTAGGGCCCAGAGAAAAACAACCTCCTCCCTCAATCCAGGGAGGGGAGGAGGAGTAAGGACTTTGCCTCCATCAGGGTTCTGTGATCACTGCTTGGAGGAGGCCTGATATCTAAGGAAAATTCCAAAGCAACCCAGAATGGGAATGCACACTCCTAAGAATTTTCAAAAAGCTTTTGAGGAATCCCCAATGCAGTCAGCTAACTCTGACTGGTGCTATCTATATGAAGCCCCATTTTAAGCAGGATTTTTCCAATGGGCACTCGAAGAGGTACTTCTACCTCTAATTGCTTTAAAAAAAAAACAACTATCCAAAAGTGAATGTGGTTGTTCTCTTTGGGCTTCTGTCAAAACACAGATAATAACAATAGACACATGAACAAAACTTTAAAATTGACAAAGCCTTTCTATTCACGGCAGCCCCATCACAACCAGGTGAGGCGCTATTTTGCCCATTTGGCAGATGTAGAAACTGAGACTTAGAAAATTACTTGATCATAGGCACAAAGCTAGTGACTATATATAGAAAGCAGGATTTGAATCCAGTGTTTCCTGACTCTCACAACACCAACTGGAAAAATAACAGTGTCATACAAAGTATATCTGGCATCAGAGAACCCAGTTTCAAATCCTAGCTGTATGACTTTGGGCAAATCAAAATTACTGTGGGCCTCAGTCTCTTCACCTGTAAAATGAGGGGGTTAGACTGCATGGCCTCTGGGATCCCTCACCGGCTCAAAAATTCACAACCTCTGCTCCAAGTCCATCACTCTACTGTACCATGATGCCTCACACACATAAATGTTCCCTAAAGCCTTTTTTAAAAGGCTCCATCTCTCCTGTTAAGTGCAAGGATGTTTCCATTCACATCTCCAACACAAAAACTAGCAGTGTGACCTTGGGCAAGTCACTTAGCCCCAATTGCCCTACCTTCCCCCCCTCCAAAAAGCAAAAAAAAAAAAAAATCAAATGAATAATAATTAATGGTAATAACAGTAGCTAACATCCATATAGCACCTACTATGTGCCAGGTACTGTGCGGAGCACTTGGTCTTCATAACAACACCGCGAAGTAGGGCTATTATTGTCACTATTTTACAGATGAGGAAACTGAAGCAAACAGAGCGTGACTTTCCCAGAATCACACAACTAGTGTCTGAAACAGCACTTGAACTCAGGTCTTTCTGACTCCAGGCCGGGTACTTTATTCACTGTGCCACCTAGCTGATATTGCCAAAAAGGGCTTACCACAGTGCCTGGTACACAGTAGGTGCTATGTAAATGTTTATTCTCTTCCCCCTCCCCATAGTCTATTCTGTACTTATTTTAGACCCCACTTATACTAATATCTGTTTCATGTTCATTTTTTTTTGTTTTTTTTTTCTTTAGAGGGGGAAAGGTAGGGCAATTGAAGTTAAGTGACTTGCCCAAGGTCACATGGCTAGTTTTTTTTTGTATTAAGTGTCTGAGGCAGATTTGAACTCAGGTCCTCCTGACTTCAGGGCCCGTGCTCTATTCGTTGTGCCACCTAGCCATCCCTTCCATGTTCATTTCAATATTTTTAAGACATGTAACATCCCAACATCAAAAGGTTAAGTCCCATTCTGGGGACTCATTCACATCTCTTAGCCCCACTTGGAGTAGTCAGGAAGACAGGAGAAGAGCAGATACATGATCTGTCTCACTTCCACATTGGGAGAAAAAGTAACCCAGTTGTAAAGATTAAAAAAATAACTGCCAGGAGTAATTAATTTTGTAACCATTTGAGCACATCCTTCAGGAAATATTTCACTCCTTAAATACCTTCTTCCTCTATCACCTAGGACACTGAGCTACCTTACCATGGGCCTTTCTGTGGAAGCTGTCATTCTACCAAAAGGTTTGTAGTTAATTTCTCATTTCCAGGCAGGGCTGTAACCACTCAAGGCAGGATATCTTAGAAGCTAATTAGTAAAGGAGTTTTCCTAACAGCACTCCCATCCCACCTTCAATTACCCATCTGTGTATATCCACTGTCTCAGACCCAAGAAGTTGTTTCAATCCAACCCAAACCCTTCTGGCTATGATCTAACCCTGGTGCTTCCTCCATTCTCCTGAGTGGAGATGGGAAAACAGTTGGCCATCCTCCTCCTTGTTCCAATTATTCATATATAAAGATTGACATATAGTCTATGCCACCAGGCTTCTCCTCCTAAGGATATACCCTGTCAACGCCATTGGCCAGTTTTCTCCAACTTGTTATGGCCCCCAACTAAAAGCAAAGCCAGAGTGCAGTTTAATTTTCTTAAGAGAGATTCTAATCACTGCCTCCCCCAATTAAATAGAAAAAAAGTTCAAATGGGGATCACCAGCCATCAGCACCAAGATGGAAAGAAAGAAGTCACCTTGCTTTCAGGCTGGAAACACAAAGCCAAAGGAAAGCAAAGAATGTCAGGGCTCTGTGTGATATGAGTCTCTGAGCTTCTGAACACATGAATCCCCTTATGCTACAAAGTACAAGCCACCTCAAATGCCCACACCTCCCTGAGATCCTCACCTGGCAACACAGAGACCTACAATGGCTAGGACCGTTCCCCCTCCCCTAAATCCTCCCCATTCATGCTACTCCAGCAGCAGCAGCATTTATTCCACAGAAAGTGAAAATGGCAGTTCGCTATGGTAAGAATGAGACTGAAGCCCTATCCACACTTGACTCTAAAACGAGAACGGTGGATGTTTCCCGAGCTCTGGAGCCTGGCTGCCTGACAGGTGTGGCTAGGGATGGCATTTCCCTTTTGATCTGGCATCCCCCAAATTTGTGGGGATTGCCCTGATTCCTCCAATCTGGAACTCCCGGATTCCCTGAACTGGACCCTTGCCTGGGCTATACCAGGAGCTCTTCCCAAACGTTAATGCTCGGCACTAACTAGAGCTGAGGGGTGGGGTCCAGGGTGATCTGTAAAGCAGATCTCTAAGCAGCCCTTCCAGAGAACGTATTCGGCAGCAGCTTGGACCTGGGGACTGAGAGCAGCCTCCATAACGCGGGGAAGGGGGGACGGGGCGGGGGAGGGGGAGAGGAGATGAGTGGGCTGCGTGAGCTGTGATTTACAGGGGAAATCCGGGCACCACTCGTGGTTCTCGGAATGGGGAGGGTTCCTGAGTGACTGGGGCTAAGACACTCTCGTTGGGAAACTGCCCTGGGGAGGACGTGAGCTCCCGACAACTTGCCCCCACCCCCTTCCCAGCCGCAAGATCTCCCCGTTCTGATGACTCCGACTGTCAGACAGGTCTGCCCTGCCCTCGGGATAGGCTGGGGCGAGGGCACTGGGCCCCTTACGGTGGGAAAAAAGAAGGGGATTGGGGGAAATCCGAGCAGCATCTCCCGGGTTTGGGTGGCTAGATTTCAACAAGGAATGTGACAGCCTCACAGCAGCTGTGTCCTGCCTAAAAGGAGCTCTATTTAAAATCTTTCAACAGCTGAACAGCATCGAGGAACCCCTCCCATCAACTCCCCAGCACCACCAACCTCTCTCCCGGCAACCGCCCCTCGTCCGCATACACCCCCCCCCAATAAAATTTTAAAATAAAACATAAACCCAGAAATCCAAGCCAAAGAACGCGCGCGCGCGCGCGCACACACACACACACACACACACACACACACACACACACACACACACACACACACACACACACTTCAAAAATCCAATCGGGTCCTTAGCCTTCCAGAGCGAAGGAGGGTAACTGGGGAGCCATACACGGGATCAGACAGAAACCCACCTTCCTCCCTCCCCTTGTCGTTCGGAGGAGGAAACTCCCACCTCCCGGAGTCCCCTCGGCAAGAGAGAACCCCTCTCCTACCTGCTTGGATTTGTGCTACAGGGGAATGATAGAACCAACCAGGCAAATGATACTCAAGAGGCTGGTCCCTTGCCGAAGCCATCCTCGTTCCCTTGCTCCTGCGGACAGACATCTCTTTTTTTTTTTTCCTCCCTGGGAGCACGGAGACGGGTTGAGGGGCGAAGATGGGCAGAATTGGGGAGTGGGGAGTGATGGACCAGGCTCCTGCTAACACTGACTTGCCTTTGCTGTCTGCATGCTTAAGAGATGTCAGGAGCCTCGGAGACAGAAAAGGCAAAGACAATGTGTGTGATGCAAAGTGAGGCCGGGCTGCTTTTCTTCGGTAACTAACACCTGTAGCCATTTTTGTTGGGGGAATGTTTACAAGACACTAAACTGGCTGATTCTGAACCCCCTTTCCGTGAGAGAGGGAGACACTGTTTCATTCTCCTGTGTGTTTGCCCCAATACACCAGGGAAGCTACAGCCACCATACTTTACTATTTGCCACAAGTCTCAGAGGAGAGAAGACAAGATTAGAAACTTGGGAGGCAGGGGAAGGAGAGGGTGAGGACAGAAGGGGGCTGGAGAGATTTTAGTAAACTGACCTCATACAAACATTTCTATATTTTTTCACCTTGGGAAATGGAGAGAAAGCGATGGAGTGGAGGTTGGTGGGGTGGGATGGGAATAGCAGGGACAGGCAAACATCACATCAAGGCAGAGTGTATGTAATTAATTGGTGTGTTAAGCGGCAGGTTTATGCTTTAGTACAAATGAGCCAGGAGGAAAAAAATGATTTCTCAGAAGGGATTCTTTAATCCTACCTAATACTGCATCTGAAAAACAGAGAAAGTGTCGGGGAGGGGGCGGGGAGTTCTCCTAAGGAAAATGAATTCTCCCTTGATTTAGAAAGAAAGCCATGGGAAGTTAACAGAGTGTTCAAATATACAACTAAAAAAATGCCTCCTCACCCCTGTCTCTCTCCTGGCTACCTACATTCCTGTCTCCTTTTGTTAAAGGGATAAAGAGAAACCGAAGCCCCTACCTTTGAGTATAACCCCCAAGAGAGCTCGGTCTCTATCACCATAACAACAATGCCAAACATCCCAAAAATCAAAGCATAGTCACTCAGCCGTTTCCTCTTTTCAAACAGGGCTCTCCTGTGTCCCAGTTTATAGCCGATATTTTGGTTTTTCCGTTTATTGGCCTTGGGGAAGGTGCTGATGCTGCTGGTGCCGGAGTGCTGGTGGTTGTGGGTGGCATTTGGATGATGGAGGAGGGTCTGATTGGAATGGTGATCCTCCCGGGAAGAGATGACAATCTCGGGTGGATTGCTGGAGCTAAAGATCTGGAGGGGTTGGCTTTCGGGCTCGGACTCTATGAGGTTCCTCCTGGAGGCACTTAGCCTGCTCAAGGGTTTCATCACCCCACCACTGTACTTGCACGAGCTCATGGCTATCTCCGTGAAAGGGTTGCTATCTCTCCTGTGGACCAGTGGGCTCGCCTGTCTGTGCTTGCAGCCTCCTCCGGCCCCACTTGTAGCTGTTGAACTTGGAGAATGGCCAACCAAGTGGTCATTCAGATTGAGCTGGCTGCCTTGCCTAGAGGAAGGGTGGAGGATGGTGGTGGAGTTGGAGGAAGGTGGGGCCCTGAAAGCGGTGGGAGAAGAGTGCAGCAAGCTGTGATGGAGAGGTTGGCTCTGGAGTTGGTTGAGCTGGGTGAGGGGCCTTGAAGACTGGGGTGCCAGTGCTGGGGGCTGTGGCTGCTGCTGCTGTTGCTGCTGCTGGGGGGCCAGTTGTGCCGGGGCCGGTGGTGGTGGTGGCTGTTGTGGCTGCTGCTGCTGTTGCTCGTCCCCCGAAGATGGACAGGGACACTTCATGTCTTCATCCAAGTCTCCCACCCCAGAGTCATGGAAGTGCCCAGAAGTGTCCATCTTGGGGATTAGTTGGCGTCCCTTCCACAAACCCCCCACCCCAATTCTGCTCTCTCTCTCAGGAGATTTCCTCAAAGAAAGACCGGCATCCGAGATCCAAAGCCAGAGAGTGTCTTGGCTCTGATCCTCTTTTCTTTGGCTTGGTTCGGTTCTCTGGGGTTGCCTAGAGTCCGGATGCTGCCAGTCAAGAATGCATTGTAGTGGGAAGGGGAGGAAGAGGAGCTGGGGTGAGGGGGGAAAGAACTCTGCTTCTGGAGGTGGTCTTTGGAAGAGTCTCAGGCAAGGGTCAGCTCCACTCGGCTGAGGCTCAATAGCTTTCCTCTCCTTCTCCTCCTTCCACTGTAATATTGTAAGCCAAACCCACTTATTAGCAGCTGGTCTCATTGGCTTGGCTTAACTCTCCAACCACATCCTAACAACGCCCCCTTCACGATGCTCCTCCTAAAAGAGGCGGTTCTCCCAGCCCCAGCCCACAGAGAGGGTGCACAGGCTGGAGGCTGCGCAGAGGGTTGGGACTTGTAGTTTCTCTTGCCAGACGTCTGAAGCAGCTGCCTTCTTCCTTTTCTGACAGGTACAAGGAATCTGTCGACCCCAAAGGAATAAGGGATGCAGAGGGCCCAATAAGAGAAGGAGGAGGGCCAGAAGGCTGAGGGGACGCTGTGAGAGGGTATGTGGGGGAGGGGGTGTAGATGGAAAGTTCCATTCAAGCATACTTATATTATTAGAGCTAGAAGAAACCCTAGATAGCATTTGTCTAGTTCACTGTCCTCCTTGGGCCTCAGTTTCCTCATCTGTAAAATGAGGGGACTGGAATGGATGAGAGAATCACAGAATCTCAGACTCGAAAGAATGCTCAGAGACCATCTAGTCCAACCTGTACTTGAAAAAGCATCTCCTCAAAGATCCCTTCCTCCTGGAAAATCCTATGATCCTAGTCCTGACCCATTTCCGTAGAAAAATGAGGGAACTAAAGCCCAGGATATGAAATGATTGGACCAGCACTTAGCCTAGTGCTTCATACATAGTAAGCCCTTAATAAATGTTTGTTGATAGATTTTCCAAGATCAAAATGAAGAGACAGAGAGAGAGAGAAACTTAAATCCAGAACTCCAGACTTCTAGCAGCACCTAGGAGAGCTGCTCAGAGAATGAGGAAGTCAGAATGGAGCATGGAACAATGTCACCCAGAAGCAGAATGTGACCATATGAGAGGGGATCCTGGCTCCCTAACTCTGACACCATATTTTTATGGCCAGGAAGGCAGAAGCCTCCCTGCTGATCATTTCCCTTCAGGTGCCCCCTAGGATACCTACAACAGGAGCGGTGAACAGCTGCTGGGTTTCCAAGCTCGATATAATCATCAACTATTTATGAAACACCTACTGTGCACAGGACCCTATTCTGGATGCTTAGGGAATCACACACACACACACAAAAATGGACCAATAGTGGGATTCGTTCCCATCTTAAATGAAAGTAGATTGATTTGAGGAAAAGGTCTAGTTTACTATGACCTTTGCCTCCCCTCTGCCTCCTTCCTGCTGTCTGACCCTTGACCTCATTAGTGCTCCTACCTCAGCAAACCAAATGGAGGGACAATTGAACCCAGACTATGTTGCTTATTCTGAGATGCTTTGGGGGGGAGGGGAAGAAGGAGGGAGTTAGAGCAACTGACTAAAATGATATTTTTGGATCATCTGTGGATGTTGATTATCAGATTCTTCCCTTAATTCTACTAAACCAGATAGTTGAGCACTGAAGATCACTTGCAGAGAAAGTCATAATTTAAAAAGTCAGAAAATTGGAAGACAGGTGGTAACATGGGGAGACTTGTATGAACTGAGGTAGGCTGAAATCAACAGAGTCCCACAAACTATTTCAACAAAGACCACAATAATGTGAGAATGAAAGCCAAAGTCTGAGTTCCTAATCTTATTCCCCTTCAAAATATAATGAAACCTTTAGGAGGGAGCTACAAAGGCAGCATATGGCATGCATCATCAAATGTAGACCCTAAGTTTGGGTTGAATTTGCATTTTTTTCTCCCTTACTGTTTTACTCTTACAAGAGTGAATTCAATGTGGAGCAGGGGGTGGAAGACCATATGCAGAAATAACTAACATAAAAGCAAAATGCATTAATAAAACTGTTTTGTTTTTAAAGACTGGAAAACCAAGTATGTTAAAATTTTATCTTGTTCTGGTCACCTGGGTTAGAATCTCAGCTCTATATTCTTATTAACTGTGTGCCTATGGGAAATTTCTTCACCTCCCAGGGTTCAAGTATGCTCCTCTGTGATAAGAAGCTTCCCTCTAGGTCCTATGATCCTAGTTATTCAAAGACCAACATGCTCCTCACTGGGCACACCTCATACATATTATGGATGTGGGCATATTCACAGAATGATGCCTTATAAAGCCAGGAACAGATTCTGTTTAGTTTGTCACTCAGATTTCAAATTTAAATTTAATAACTTCCTCATGAAAGGCAGCCTGGCAGAGTTGTTATCATATCACACAGGCCTGGGTTCAAGGCCAGCCTCAGACACCTATTGGCTCTGTGACTCTGGGCAAGTCATTTAAACTCTAAACTCTCTATATAACTCTCTAAGATTTTAAGTTAGAGAAAAGGTACCAAATGCATTCATCTAGGAAATGCCTCACCAAAAGCCCCTTACACTAAGGAAATCTTAGATCTGATTTTTAAAATCTTCCTGAAAAAATGATTATTCCTGTTATTAATAATAGGGATACTGATATAAAGATTAACATTGATTTCTAGTGCTTGCTAATTCTGGGTCAATTTTAGGAAATGGAAATGATCTTGTACCTCTCTGTTCTTCCCCAAGGCTGCCTTCCTTCTATCTCAGAACGGTTTGGACCGATGATGTCTAAGGTACCATCAGCTCTGATATTCTGAGGTTCTGTGAGTCTTGCTTGGACTTTGCTGCTCAACACCATCAGTACCTGGGTTATGGATTTGGGCTAATCTGTCATCTGGTCAGTCAACAGACATTTTTAAAGCATCTACTATGTGCTGGGCACTGTACCGAGCACTGAGGATAGAAAAGAAGGCAAAAGACAGTCCCTGCCCTTTAGGAGTTCACGGCTTAATGGGGGAGACAACATGTAAACAAATGTGTACAAATAAGCTAAGTACAAGAGAAAAAGGAAATGATTTTTGTTATTTGTTGTGATCAGCAGAGAGGAAGTTCTAGAATGAAGAAGGATTAGGAAAGGCTGCCTGTAGGAGGTGGGGTTTTAGCCAGGACTTGAAGGAAGCTGGTAAAGCCAAGTCCTGAAGAGGAGGGGGAGCATTTCATGCATAGGAGACAGGCAGGGGTTAGGGGCTCACTTCATCCTTCTGGGCCTCTCTACTACATTTTTTTTAATAGTATTTATATATATATTTGAAACATTTAATGTTACGATCTCGAATTTCAGATCCATTTCCTTCCTCCCTTGTCACCCATTCCTTCTTGGGATATAAGTAATTCAGTATATGTTGTACATGTCTAGCTATGCAAAACATTATCATAGTAGATATATTGTTCAAGGCTGCTTATAATTCCCTCCCACTCATCCCACCCCCCACCTGGTCCATTCCCTACATGATCCTGTCCCTCTTCTATAGTGGGTACTTCCAACCTCCCCTCACCCCAAGGATGCCCTCCCATCCATCATCCCTCCTCTCATCCCCCTTCCCCCTATCCTGCTGCAGGTTGAGATATCCCATTTAGTATGTATGTCATTTTCTCCCTGAACCAAATTCAATGTGAATGTGGTTTTGCCTTTTTAGCCTTCCTTATTCTCCCCCTCCTTTGCAACCACTTCCCCTACATGGGATAGTTTACCCTACCATGTCTCTCCCCATCTCCTCTTGCCACTTTCCTCTCTCACCTCATAATTTCATCCCTTGAGTATTCTCCCTTCCCAACAAATTCAACCTATGCCCTCTATCCATATATAACTGTAACCATATACACACACATTCACATATGTATTCGTATGACCACACCCCCTTCTTCCATTATTTTCATAGTGAGAAAGATATCATCAGTCACAGTTATTGCTTTTCCATATAGGAATGTAAATAGTTCAACTTTGATAAGTTCCTTTTGATTTCTTTTCCCTGATTAGCTTCTCAGGCATCTCTTGCTTCTTGTGTCTGGATGTCAAATTTTCTATTCAATTCTGGTTTTTTCCTCAATAATGCTTGAAAGTCCTCTATTCCACTGAATGACCATATTTTCCCCTGAAACAAAATACTCAGTTTTGCTGGGTAGGTAACCCTTGGGTTCATTCCCAGGTCTTTTGCCCTCTGGAATATCATATTCCATGCCCTTCTATCCCTCAGTGTAGAAGCTGCCAGGTCCTGGGCTATTCTGATTGTGTTTCCACAATATTGAAATTGTTTCTTCCTGGCTGCTTGTAGTATTTTCTCCTTGATCTGGGGATTCTGGAACCTGGCTATAATATTCCTGGGAGTTTTCTTTTTGGGATCTTTTTCAGGAGGTGATCTGTGGATTCTTTCAACCTCTATTTTGCCCTCTGGATCTAAAACATCAGGGCAGTTTTCCTTGAGAATTTCTTGAAGGGTGATTTCTAGGTTCTTTCCTTGATCATGGCTTTCAGGTAGTCCAATAATTTTTAAATTGTCTCTCCTGGATCTATTTTCCAGGTCAGTGGTTTTTCCCATGAGATATTTCACATTGCCTTCTAATCTTTCGTTTGTTTGGATCTGCTTAACAGCATCTTGATTTCTCATAAAGTCACTAGCTTCCATTTGCTCCAGTCTAACTCTGAAGGAATGAATCTCCTCAGTGAACTTTTGAGATTCTTTTTCCATCTGGCAAATTCGACTTTTTAAGGCATTCTTCTCCTCATTGCCCTTTTGGGCCTCCTTTGCCATTTGAGTTAGTCTATTTTTTAAGGTGTTGTTTTCCTCAGTCAGGCTGTTGACCCTCATTTCATACTTTTCCTGCATCCTTCTCATTTCTCTTTCTAATTTTTCCTCCACTTCTCTTATTTGATTTTTAAAGTCCTTCTTAAGGTCCTCTATGGCCTGCAACCCGCTCATGTTTTCCCCTGGGGCTTTTGGAGCAGGACTTCTGACCTCACAGTCCTTTTCCCGCTCTATGCCCCCAAAATAGGAGTCTAGGGTTGCATTTTTCTGTTTCCTTTGCCTTGGCATGTTGCCACTTAATTGCTTGACTTTTGGGCTTGTTGCCACACTATGGCTTTAAGGCCAGATAGAGGAATTTTCGTCCCGAACGTGTGGGGGGCAACTTCCGTTTCTGGCAAGCTGTAAACCCACCCACAACTTCCACCCTAGATCACAATCCAGATCCAGGGAGGTTAAAGCAAGAGCGATTACCCCCCAAGACTGATCGCTGGATCTCCCCACGATTTGTAGGCTGGGAGCCGGAAATGCCTCTGAAAACTACACAGTGGCGTGTCTCCTCAGCAGCTTCTAGCCCCCAGGGGAGGGAGCTGACGCATTCCCCAAATACAGGTCCCAAAGTCCATAGGACACTAACCTCTTACTTTGTCCTAGGCAAGTCTATGTTGATAATTCTGGTGTCTCCACAGTTCCTGGTGTTCTGGGGTTCCTCCAGCCGGCTGCTGGCCCTGCCGCCCTGGGGCTAAAACCTCGGCTCATGTGGACCTGGGCTCGGCTCGGCTCCTGCGCTCTGCGCGCTGCCGGCTCCCAGACCACTGCGCTGGTCCTTCCTGCAGGGTGCTGGGCTGTCCTCAGCGGGAGGTTAGCTTCTCTGTGTCGTTCTGTGGGTGCTGGGGCTCCAGAAGATTTTCAGAGTCCTTTTTTACATAGTTTGTGGAGAATCTGGGGGCAGAGAGGCTTGGAGGAGCTGTTTCTACTCCGCCATCTTGGCTCCCTCTCTACTACATTTGACCCTGTTAATCTCTACCTCTCTGCAAAGCTATTTTCTCCTTTTTTTGTTTTTGTTTTTGTGAGACTGCTTTCTCTTGGTTCTCCTATTATCTGTCTGCCCACTCCTCGGTTTCCTTCACTGGATCAGCAGCTCACCATGGATATACCCCCAAGTCTCTGCCCTAGGCCCTCTTTTCTCTTTTCTCTAAATTCTGTCTCTTGGTGACCTCACCCATTCACATGGGTTTAATTATCATCTTTAGGCTGATGACTCCCAGATCAATATTTCTAGCCCCAGTCTCTCTCTCTGAGTCCAATTCCACATCAGCAACAGCTGGATACCTCCTACTGGACGTACCATAGAAATCTCAAATTCAACATTTTCAAAACTGAATTCATTCTCTTTCCCCTGCCCAAAACCACCCCTTTTCTGAAATTCCCTATTTCTTTTGAGGGCAGACAGCCCTCTTTTTGCACCATTCCTTTCCTTCCCAGTTGACATAAATTCCTGATTCTGAGAATAGTCACAAAAACATAACCCCTTTACCTAAGCAATAGTAGCCTAATTGACATCCCTTTCTCAAGTCTCTCCCCTCTCTAATATTACTTTCACAAAGCTGACAAAGTGATTGTCCTAAACTGAAAATCTAACCATTTCACTCCCCTACTCAATAAACTTCAGTGATTCCCTATTACTACCTCCAAGATCAAATACAAATCCCTCCACTTGGCATTTAATGCCTCAAGCTACTTTTTATCCCACATATTCTATGTGCATAGATGCTGTGGTCTGGCCAAAGTGGACGTCTTGCCCTTCCTTATATATGGCTCTCTATCTCCTGATCCCATGCCTTTGCACTCCCTCTTTACCTTTATTTCTTAGAATCCCTATTTTCCTTTAAGACTCAGATCAAGAACCACCTTTTTCATGAGGCCCTTCCTGATGCCTCCTGCTGCTACTACTAGACTGAGAAGGTTGAGGGAATGTAGCATGTTAGAAATTTACTGTTTTTTGGTAATTTTGATACCTTATACCACCTAACCTAGGTCAATTTTGAGTCTGGCCATTAGCAGAGATATCTGGTTCATGTGTCAGAGAGACCTTAATGAGACTACTGGGCTGCCAGCTTGAGTATAGCTCCACCTGGTGGACAGATTATATATCTTTCAGAGGTGTCAAACTTCCAGGCTGCAGGGGCTAGCAAAACTATGCTACCAAAGAGGGCTAAAATATAAATGGGAAATGTTTAACAAAATAAATAAAAATACAATACAATATAAATAATGCTAATTGTGTTTTTCTAAGTCAATATGTGACTCTCAGAGATCCATTTCTATTTGAGTTTGATACTGATTTCATAGTTGATAAAATGACATTCTGCATTCTAGGAAACTTAAGGTAGATGGATGGCGCATGTATCCATGCGAGTTACTTTATTGTCCCAATTATCACATGGAATAACTATCAAATGTATAAAACATCTACACTTTTGTCACACATACCACATTCCAGGCACTGTGCTAAATGCTAGGGATACAAAGATAAAAGGGAAAGCAATTCCTGTGCTCAAGGAGGTTCATTCCACTAGAAGTTACCTTCTAACAAGAGCTATCCAAGGAGAGTGATGTGGATGCATAGGGGACTCACTAACCAACCTAGATTTTAAATATATATGTATGAAAGTTAGAAGCAAGGAAAAATAGCAGAGGATGAATACAAATGAATGATACAATCTTATAATAATAGTGTCAAAAGACCAAAAGCTCTGAATAACCTAAGAAAAAAAACTTAAAAAAAAAACTATGTTGGGGAAAAGAGGAGGACTTAATGGATGATAGAGAGAAGGTCAAACTACTCGATTCTTATTTTGTTTCTGTTTCTTCTAAAAAGAATGATCTTAGCCTGGAAAGGACAAAACAAAAATCATTTATGAAAGAATTGATACCCAAGATAAGTAAGGAAATGATAAGTGAATAACTAAGTGACTTTGATCAGTTTGTCACCAATCCTAAATAAACTACTGCCTAAGATACCAAAAGCTAGGTGGTGCAATAGATAGACTAAAGGGGTTTGGAATAAAGAAGACTCATCTTCCTGAGTTCAAATCTGACCTCAGATACTTCCTAGCTTGGGAGACTCTGGGCAAGTCACTTCACCCTGTTTGCCTCAGTTTCCTCATCTGTAGAATGAGCTGGAAAAGGAAATGGCAAACCACTTCAGTATCTTTGAGAAGAAAACCCTAAACAGAGCCATGAAGAGTCTGAAATAACTGAACAGGATACCAAAAGTATCTGAATCATCGTTGACTCCTCCCTCTTCCTTTCCCGATAACTAACCAAGGTCTTCTCAATTCCCCTTCCACATGTATTCACATCTGTCCCCTTCTCCACACTACTTCAGACTCTCTTCACCACTCACCTAGTCTTTTGTAATAGCCTCCTAATTGACCCCTCTGCCTCATTTCTCCTTTAATCCATTCTCCACATAGCTGATAAGTTGATATTCCCAAAGCACAAATCTGATCAATCTTTCTCCTACTCAAGAAGCTTAACTCCATCTTGCCACTAGAATGATGATGATGATGATGATGATGAATCAATAATAAGAGATAACATTTATATGGCATTTTAAGGTTTACAAAGTACTTTACCTTGTGATCTCATCTGAATCCCACAACAACACTGTCAGGCAGTTATTATGCCCATTTTATAGATGAAGAAACCAAAGCAGAAAGAGGTTAAATAGAGGTTAAATAAAATGACCAAACATGCTCCCTCATCGTCTTCACCTCCTTAGAATTCCTAGATTCCTTCAGGACTAAACTCCAATGACACCTCTATACAAAATCTATCCTAATCCCAGAAGCAGTTAATGCCCTTTCCTCCAAAAATTACCATGTATTGATTTTGTTTGTTTGTATTTATTTATCTGTACATGTTATCTTGTCTCCATTCCCCTCTAAGGCACCAAGATGGTCCAGTGGCTAGAGCTGTGCATCTGAAGTCAGAAAAGACCTGAGTTCCAACCCAGCCCCAGACATTTACCTAACTATGTGACCCTGGGCAAATCATTTAATCTCTATTTACCTGTTTCCTCTACTATAAAATGGGGACAACAATAGAACCTACCTCACAGGGTTTTTGTGAGGGTCAAATGAGATAATATTTATAAAGGACTTAGCATGGTGCCTAGAAACCAGTAGGTACTACATACCTGTTTTTTTCCCTTCTTCCACCACTCCTAGAACATCAGCTCCTTAAGGGCAGGAATTTTTTCATTTTTGTCTTTGTATCTCCAGAATACAGAATAGGGGAAGGCAAATGTACCTTTTGTTGTGAGGATATATGGAGATGATATTTCTAAAGTGTTTAGCACAGTGCCTGGCACATAGTAGGTGCTATATAAAAGCTTATTCCTTCCCTCTCCTCCTTTATTCCCTCCCCATTTAAAAAAAAAAGAAAGAAAAGGAAGTCTCCAGACTCTAAACCAGTGAGCTTGACCTTAAGTTGTGGGAAAATTCTAGTACATATTATTATAGGAATAATTAGAGAGCATTTAGAAAAGGCAGCAAAGATCACCATTTTAGGAGCAACATCCTAATGTGCAAAACCCCTGTGCAAATTATAGTTTTTCCTTAATAATAATAGTTTATTATTTACATAGTTTTATAAGGTTTGCAAATCACTTTACCAATATTATATCATTTTATCCTCACAACAACCCTGGGACTCTTATTATGTTTATTTCACAGAGGAGAAAACTGAGGCAGACAGAGGCTAAGAGACTGGCTTAGGGTCACACAGCTAGTAAGTGTCTAAGGCAGGATTTGAACTCAGTTCTTCCTGAGTCCAATACTTTATCTGCTATACTATTGATATTACTCTCAATATGTGGTTGGCACAGGGCTCTGGCTGTTGACATCACTTCATCACCTGAATACAAAGCAACCAGGAGACTTCTGAGACTTGGCTAGTGGATCCTTATGGGTAACTCAAACAAGAGAGTTTCTTTACTCAGCAGAATCAATACACATGTCCTCAATTTCCATGATGAATTGGAATCTGATGAATCTCCTACTACAGCTAAGTAAATCCCCTTTTGTTAGCTGTTGAAAGATCTGTGAGTGTGGGGCAGCTAGGGGGCGCAGTGAGTAAGAGTGCCAGCCCCAGAGTAGGGAGGACCCAGATCAGTTCTGCCTCAGATACTTAACACCCACACAAAAATAACTGGCCGTGTAACCTTGAGCAAGTTATTTAACCTCAATTTCTTTAAAAGAAGAAGAAGAAGAAGAAGAGGAAGAAGAAGAAGAAGGAGAAGGAGAAGGAGAAGGAGAAGGAGAAGGAGAAGGAGAAGGAGAAGGAGAAGGAGAAGGAGAAGGAGAAGAAAGATCTGTGAGTGTCTTATTTTATTCCACTATTAAACTTGTACTATCAGGTGACTGACCTGAGTCAGGTCCAGCCCAGAATGATCACAAAAAGCCAGCATGACTACATGGAGAATTGGGCATGCCAGACTAGCCTCACTTCCTTCATTGACTGTTAGATCAGGGGATCTTTATAAATGTAATTGACCTAGATCATAGCAAAGCATTTGACAAAGTCCCTCATGTTGCCTTTATGGGAAAGATGGAGAATCCAGTTTGGTAGCTTGATGAATAGACCCAAAGGGTAAGCCTGGATGGAGTCATGTCAACTTGAAGAAAGGTTTCTAGTGGAAGGTCACAGAGATGACCTTCTGTCATTTAACATTTTTATTAATGATGGTGTCATAGCTGGCATGGTTATCAAAATTGGCAGATGACCCAATTCTGCAAGTGATGGCTAACATGTTGGATGACTGGTTATGGACACAAAGAAATCTCAAAAGATGACTGACAAATTAAGATCAAATATAATAGAGTTAAAATCCTACACTGGGGTTTCCCAAGTACAAAGGCAGGGAGGCATGGCTAGACAATGGTTTGTGTGAAAAAGATCATGAGAAAAAGATGGTGGAGTCATTCAACGGCAGCCAAAACAGCTAATTCATTCCTAGGCTATGTTAAGAAAGAGATAAGGAGGAACTAGTTGTTGCAGTGAATAGAGCACCAGCCCTGGAGTCAGGAGGACCTGAGCTCAAATCCAACCTCAGACACTTAACACTTACTAGCTGTATGACCTTGAGCAAGTCACCTTGCTTTCCCTGCCTTCCCCCCTCAAAAAAAAAAAAAGATAAAATCCAAAATATGGGAGGTGGTCTGCCCTGATCAGTCTACATCTGAAGTACTGTGTTCATTTCTGGATGCTTATGTTTTAGAAAGATCATTGAAAAACAGAGAATATCTAGTGTGCAACTAGTGTGTTGAGGGACCTCTGGAATTTATGTCATATGAGTAGCAGGAGCCATTTCCAGCCATCCTGATCTATATCTTGCCACTGGACCCAGATAGCTCTAGAGAAGGAAATGAGGCTGGTGATTTTGCACAGCTCTCCCTCACTTGAATCCAATTTGCTCATAAAGTAAGCCAGGATATCACCTTCCTGATGCCATGGTCCCGTTCAAGAATGAAGGACAAACAACAACAACATATGAATAGCAGATGAAGAACTAGAGATGATTTAGATGGGCAAAAAGAAGAAAACTGAAAGGGGACATTGGATATCCAAGTATATGAAAGGTTGTCATATGGAAGAGAGATTAGACTGATTCTTGCTTGGCCACTGAGGGCAATCAATTAATCAATAAATAAATATTCATTAAGCATATTCTATGTGTCAGGCACTATGCCAAGTGCTGGGAATGCAAAAAGAAGCAAAAGTCAGTCCCTGCCTTCAAGGAGCTTGTAATCAAACAGGAGAGACAGCATGCAAATAAATATATCCAAAGTAAGCCATATACAGGATAAATAGCACATAATCAACAGAAGAAAGGAACTTGAATTAAGAGGGATTGAGGAAGGCTTCCTATAAAAGGTAGAATTTTAGTTGTAACTTAAAGAAAGCCACGACGATGAGTAGCCAAAGTGAAGGAGAAAAAACATTCCAGGCCTGAGGGATAGCTAGAGAAGGGCTAGAGCTGAGAGAGGGAGCATTTTGTTTGTGGGATAGCCAGGAGGCCATTGTCACTGTATCAGAGTATATGTCAACTGGAAAGGTAGAAGGAGGTGAGGTTATGAAGAGTATTGAATGCCAAACAAAGCATTTTGTATTTGCTCCGGGAGGCAATAGGAAACCTCTGGAATTTATTGAGTAGAAGAATGACATGATCAGACTGGTGTTTTAGGAAAATCACTTTAGTGGCTGAATGGAGAAGGGATTGGAATGGGGAAACGAGGCAGGCTGACCCAGCAGCAGACTATTGGAATAATCAAGGTGACAGCGATGAGGGTCTATAACAGAGTGGGGGCAGTGTCAGAGGAGAGAAGGGGGTATATCAGAGAGATGTTGAAAAGGAGAAACAGACAGGTCTTGACAATAGATTGGATTGGTGGGGGCAGGGGGGAGTGAGGGAGTGGGAGGAATCCAGGATGATTCCTGAATTCCAAGGCTGAAGGTCTAGGAAGATAGTATTGCCCTCTACAGTAATAAAGAAGGTAGGAGAAGGGTGAGTTTTAGGGGGAAAGATAATGAGTTCTGTTTGGACATATTGAATTAAAGATGTCTACCAGACATTCAGTTGAAGATGTCTGAAAGGCGGTTTCCAATGTGAGATTGGAAGCCAGCAGAGAGAGTGGGGCAGGAAGGGTAGATTGGAGAATTATCCATATAGAAATGGTAATTAAATCCATGGGAGCTGATGAGATCACCAAGGGAAATAATTTAGAGTGATCAGAAAGGAGGCCCCAGGACAGAACCTGAGGGGCACCTATGTTCAGAGAACTGTTAGCAATGTTTGGAAGTTGAAGTAAAACAGATTTCAGATCCAGGTAAGCATAAAGGGGTGGGGTGGGAGCAAAGCATAGATAATGGGGCTAACACGGAGTGGTGACTAGTAGTTAACATCCCAGCAACCCGTTAGAAGTATAAAAACCTGGCTTTACCTTGTTAAAGAGAGCAACTTCACTGGGCTACTAAATGTTGGACACTCACTCTTTGTGGTGCTTCTGGACACAGTTCAGAGTTGGAAAGCTTTAAGTCATTTCCAAAAGAGGAGCCTGAAGTAGAAGAGCTCAGCCCAGGAGAGAATCACTCTTGAAAGACAGAGGGAATGTCTCTCTCCTCCCTTGCTTGTTGTTGCTTTGAGGGGCATTATATGAGCAGTAAGAGACACTGCATCCATCAGGGAGCAGAGGCACAGTCTCCGGATATAATGATGCTGGGAGGGGCCTCCCCACTGCAAAAGAAAGCTGATTCACCCCATCAGAGTAAGACCAGCAGGAACAGCCCAAGCCCCCTTTTATATTTATAGAAAGTCTGAATAGCAACTACAATTCTCTAGAAGCTTTCTCTCATCCCACTGGCAAGAATCAATTCTAGTCCCTAGGTCCAGATGTCTTGCTCCCTCCTGGTTGGGCTATACCCATCAGACCTTACCAGTTTAGGAGGATTCCTCTAATTCTACCCAGGGTCCCAATGGACCTAACCTATTCTCACCATTCTCTCTGACTGCCCTTTATATTGTAAGTTGTCATTGAGTTATTTCAGTCATGTTCAACTCTTTTGTTACCCCATTTGGTATTTTCTTGGCAAAGATACTGGAGTGGGTTTGCCATTTCCTTTTCCAGCTCATTTAATAGATGAGGAAACTGAGGTGAATAGATTAAGTGACTTGCCCAGGGTCACACAGATGCTAAGTGGCTGAGGTGGGATTTAAACTCATGAGGATGAGTCTTCCTGATTCCAAACCCAGTGTTCTATCCATTGCACCATATCTGGTTGCCCTTGTATTGTAAGATTAGAATTCTAAAACTTCCTAAGCCTAAATTAAGACAAGCACTTATTAAGCACTGACTATGTGCCAAGCACTGTGCTGATCACTGAAGATGCAAAGAAAAACAGGCCCTGCCTTCATAGTTTATATTTTAGTGGAAAAGAATGACACAAACCTAAATACAAAAGATTCATATAGAGAAGGTGGAAAGTAACCTTAAAAGGGAAGGCACTAGCAACTGGAGGGAAGACTGTCCTAATTAGTAGAGGCATATAAAAAAAATGAAAGGGTTTCTTTGGGAAGTAAAGTATTCCTTTTCATTGGCAATCTTTAAGCAAAACGTACCACTTCTTAGTAACATTGTAGAGCTGATTCCTATTCAAAAAGTGGTTGGGCTAAATGGGCTTTGAGGTCCCTTCCAAATCAACAATTCTATGACTCTAAGTTTTATCTCCCTGCACTCAGGAAGGGAACGTATCTTAGCTGCAAAACTGTATCTTCCCCTTTATTGCCTAGCACAGTGTTTTGTATACAGTAGGAACTTAATAAATAAAATTTTATGAAATAGAATTCATTCATTCATTCATTCATTCATTCATTCATTCATTCTAACCAACTCTCCATTTTTCATGGCAATGAAGGGTCTGGATGAAGCTCATTTTGGCCAGCATCCTCTAGGTAAATCTCTTTGAACTTCCCAAAGTTTTTCGACCCTTGAAAAATCTATCAACCTTGAAAAATCTATCATAGACCATGAAGGAAGGTTGTTCCCTACATGTCCTAGTGCAACCATCTATCCATCAATTGCATTTATACAATTGCATTTACTATAGAAGTAAGAAAATAGTTTTCATACAGAGATTATGGAAACCAATTGCCTTTCTTTATAGTCACACTTTATATACTATATATGTGTATATATATTACTATATTATGCATAATATATGTAAAATATTAGATTGAGGCAGCCACATATTATATTAACATATATTATTATATGTTAGTGTACATTATATAATATATAGCATATTCTATGTTAGCATATGTTATATCATAACATTATAATGTCATAATATAGAACACATTTATTTTATATTTCAAAATATAATTGATATATTAATATGTATTGTATTGTATAGAGGCAGCCAAATGTCACAATGGATATAATGCTAGAACTGGACTCAGGAAAACCTAAGTTCAATCAGGACTCGGATTCTTACTATCTGTGTGACCCTAGGCAAATCACTTAACCTCTGTTTGCCTTCATTTTTTCTTCTATAAAATGGGAATAATATTACCTCCCAAGGTTGTCATGAGGACCAAATAAGGTAATGTTTGTAAAGTACATACAGTACCTAGCATATAGTGGTTACTTGATAAATGTTTATTTCCTTCCTTCCAATATAAACATATACAAATAATATATGACATATATTCGTGCCCCTGACTTCCTCTCTCCACACCCAGCTTCCAACTATCTAGTCAAAAATTCATACACTATAGAACATTTGAGCTTGAAAGAGCTTTAGAGATTATGTAATCTTGCTCTTTCATTTTGCAGAAGGAAAAAGTAAGACCCAAAGATGTTGAGTAAACATCCACCTAACAACAAGAACAAGAAGCAAGAAAATCTAAGATATTAAAATGCATCAGGGTATCTTTGTGATGTTCTAAAATTTCACAAGACCCTGAATGAGAAACAGTGAAGGGGCCAAAGAGACGATCCTAAGCTTGGTTAATCTCTTCTTCCTTTTCCTCCTAATGTTTTTAACTTAACAAAAGTGAAGTGGAGTAGAGAATCAAACCTCAGAGCAGAAAACTGAATCATCAGTCCTTGAATGATTGAACCATCAAGAACTGTCGGTCTGTATGTTTGGAAGTACCAACAGACTGTTAAGTTACTCTTTCAAATACAGGCACAAAATGGCACACACACAAAAAAAGCTACATTCAGTGGAGGCAGCCTAGCTCAGCAGGACAAGCACTGGATCTGCAATCAAAGGACTGCAAATTCCAATATTTTTACATTTTTTTAAATAGGTGACTATTTCTTTATTACTTTGTTATTCTTACATAATATTTATGTACTTAAACATATGATACATTCAGCTTGTCTCCATTCTGCTAAAATATAAGAGAAGGGATGCAAGAAATAACTCCATGCTTTTGTTTACTTTTATTTCCATGAAGGGTGTGTAATTTGTTTTCTTTTTAAAAAAAATTATCATTTATTTTTAACTTAAAAATTTTTTTTGAGTTTCAAATTCTCTCCCTCCCTTAACTCCCTCCCCCACCCATTTAGAAGGCAAATAATAATATGTCAATTATACATGTGAAATTATGTAAAATATATTTCCATATTAGCCATGTCACAAAAATAAAAATAAAGTTAAAAAATTATGCTTCAGTTTACTCAGAGTTTACCAGTTCTCTTTCTCCCTCTCTCTCTCTCTCTTTCTCTCTCTCACTCACTCAGTGTATAGCATTTTTCATCATGAGTCCTTCAGAATTGTCTTGGAACATTGTATTGATCAGATAACAAGTCTTTCACAGTTGATCATCATTTCAATATTGCTTTTATTATGTACCATGATTTCCTGGTTCTGCTCATTTCACTCTGCATCAATTCATTTTTTTAAACCATCCCCCTTGTCATTTCCTAGAGCACAATATCATTCCATTACAATCATATACCACAACTTATATTTCCCAATTGATGGGCATCCCCTCAATTTCCAATTCTTTGCCACCACAGAAAGAATTGCTATAAATATTTTTGTACATATAGTTCCTTTTCCTTTTTCTTTGGTTCCTTTGGAATATAGACCTAGTAGCTAGATCAAAGAGTATACATAGTTTTATATCCCTTTGTGCATACTTCCAAATTATTCTCCAGAATGATTGCAGTAGTTCACAACTCCACCAACAATGCATTAATGTACTTGTTTTTCTACATCCCCTCCAGCATTTGTCATTTTCCTTTTCTATCATGTTAGCCAATCTGATAGGTGTGAGGTGGTACATTAGCGTTGTTTTAATTTGCATCAGATTTTAATTCTGCCACTTACTATGTGACCTTAGTCAAGATGTTTGACTTCTCTAGCCTTGGGTTTCCTCATCTATAAAATGAAGGAGTTGGACTAGATCACTTCTCAGGTTCCATTCAGTTTTCATCTTTAAAATAGGAGTAATAATAGCACCTACCTCCTAACGTTGATGTTGAGAGGATCAGTGGGGAGAATATTTGTAAAAGCATTTTGCAAACCTTAAAGTGTGATAGAAATGCTAGCTATTATTACTATTATTCTCCTATGATCCTAAAATGGTGAGATAAACAGGATTTTAATGTTTCAAAGACCTATTCTTCCGTCAGCATAGTTACTTGCATCACTGACAGAAATTACAGCCTTTCAACAACTTATTGGATGATCTTGAAGAGTGTCTGGAGTAAAAAATATGCCACCCTGGAGTGTAGCAGAGTTACTGGGCCCATTCAGAGTCATTTCCATGTTTTTGTTGTGGATTTTTAGATCAGACCTATGATTTCATTGGTATGGGAGCCCCTGAATGAAGAAACTCCCTCTTCCACTACAGATCAGTGAGTCAGTCAATAAGCATTTATTAAGCACCTTCCATATCCCAGGCACTGTGCTAAGTGCTGGAGATACAGAGAAAGGCAAAAGATAGTCCTTGCCCTCAACAAGCTCCCAGTCTAATGGGGGAGATAACATCTCTAGTCTTTGTGAGCCGCCTGGGACAATGAGAGGTTGTCTCCAAGGTCACATAGACATAGACAGTATATATGATAGAAGAAACTTGAATGCAAGATTTCTTGACTTCAAGCCAACTGTCTATCCACTATATCACCCTGACTTTCAACATACTAATTATAAACCACAGAATTTGGGGGTTGAAAGGGATGTTAAAGACCTTCCCTCATTTTATAGATGAGGACACTAAAGTTTAGAGATTTTGATTTGTCTACAATTGTAATGTAGGCTTCAAGTGGAGGGGAGGGTGAGGAGGGAACAAACATTTATTAATTATATAATTATTTACATTAATATTAATTATTTTTATTTATTTTATTTATTGAATATTTATATTAATTATAATGATTATTTATTAATTATATAATATGTGCCCGCCAGTCTGCTAAGCACTTTAAAAATATCATCCTCTAAAATAGAATACTAATACATTGTTGGTGGAGTTGTGAACTGATCCAACTATTCTGGAAAGCAATTTGGAACTATGCCCTATGCACTACCAAACTGCATACCCTTTCACCCAGTGATACCACTACTAGGTTGTAAGAGATTAAAAGAAAAAGGACCTATATGTACAAAAATAATTACAGTGACTCTTTTTGTGGTGACAAAGAATTGGATACTGAAGGGATGCCCATTAATTGGGGAATGGCTGAAAAAGTTGTGGTATGTGAATGTAATGGAATACTATTGTACTATAAGAAATGATGAACAGGCAGATTTCAGAAAAATCTGGAAAGACTTACATGAACTGATGCTGAGTGAACTGGGTAGAACCAGGAACAAAATTGCACGATGATCAACTATGATAGACTTAATTCTTCTCATCAATACAATGATTCAAGATAATTCCAAAAGGCTCATTATGGAAAATGCTAATCACATCCATAGAAAGAGCGAAGAAGTCTGAATGCAGAGCAAAGCATATTATTTTCACTTTGTTTTTTGTTTTGTCTTTCTCATGGTTTTTCCCTTTTGTTCTGATTCTTCTTTCACAACATGACTGATGTGGAAATATGTTTCACATGATTGTACATGTATAACAGATTGCTTGCTATCTTGGGGAGGGGGTAGGGAAGAGAAGTAGGGAAGGAGGAAAATTTGGAGCTCAAAATCTCACAAAAATGAATGTTGAAAACTATCTTTACATGTAAATGGAAAACAATAAAATACTACTAAGGGAAAAACAAAAACAAATATCATCTCCTTTGATCCTCACCACAAGACAGAAAGGAAGGTGCCATTATTATCTTATTTTACAGCTGAGGAAACTGAGGTAGACAGAGATTACGTGATTAAGCTCAGGGTCACATAGCTATTAAGTGTCTGAGGCTACATTTGAACTCCATTCTTCTTGGTTCCAGGCCAAGCAATTAATCCACTATTCTATCTAGCTTTCTACAGTAAAGGCTGGAGAACCCCTTGTAAGGGGTTTTGTTTTGTTTTTGCTTTTTTTTTTGGAGGGGGTAAAGTAGGGAAGTTGGGATTAAGTGACTTGCCCTAGGTCACAACGGTTAGTTTTTTGTGTTGTGTCTGGGGCTGAATTAGAACTCAGGTCTTCCTGACTCCAGAGCCAGTGCTCTATTCACAGCGCCACTTAGCCATCCCTTAAGGGATATTTTTTAAAAGATTCAGGGGAGTAAAAACAGGACTTCCTCAGGGCTCCCACTTCCACCTCCTTCAATTCATGTAAAAAATGACTCTAAACAAACTTTGAAGCTACAAAACCCACAAAATAACACAAAGAAGCTAACCTCCTGCTGAAGACAGCCCAACAGGCTGGCAGGAAGGGGCCAGTGCAGCACTCTAGGAGCTGAGCCCAACCCCACCTGAGCCTGAGGTTTTAGCCTCAGGGCGGCCACAACCAGCCCACCAGCTGGAGGAACTTCAGATTACCAGCAGCTGTGGCAGTTTCCAGACTTATCAACCCATAGATGTTAAGGACAAAGTGAAAGGTCAATGAAGTGTGGACTTTGGGAACCAGGAGTTCAGGAGTGTGGTCCAGCCTTTATCCCATGGAGGGAGAAGCATCTGAGGCACCCCAGCCATGTAGCCACCACCACATAGTTGCTTCAGCTCCTGGACTGCAGATTGTAGGGGGACCAAGTGACCAGTCTGAGGGGTAATTGCTCTTGCTTTAACCTACTTGGATCTAGATTGTGGTCTAGGGTGGAGGTCCTGAAGTATGTAACCAGTTTGCCAGAGCATGTGGAGGCTTCAGAGAGGGCACCCAACTAATAGCTCCAGCAGCTGTGAAAACCCCAGTGATTGGGACAAAGCTCTCCCCTCTAGTAGCAGAGTTCTATTGTGGCAAAAAGGTCAAGTAACTGAGTGGCAACATGAGGAAGCAAAGCAAGCAGAGCAATCCAATTTTACAATCCTATTTTAGGGACAAAAAGGATCAAAGCATGGAACAGGAGGAAGACAGTGAAGTAAGAACTCCTGCACCAAAGCTTCCAAGAAAAATACAAGCTGGTTACAGGCCATAGAGGACCTTAAGAAGGATTTTGAAAACCAAATAAGATTAGTGGAGGAAAAATTGGGAAGAGAAATTAGAATGATTCAAGAAAATTATGAAATGAGAGTCAACAACCTGACTGAAGAAAATAACACCTTAAAAAATAGACTAACTCAAATGGCAAAGGAGGCTCAAAAGGCCAATGAGGAGAAGAATGCCTTAAAAAGCTGAATTTGCCAGATGGAAAAAGTATCTCAAAAGCTCCCTGAAGAGAATCATTCCTTCAGAATTAGATTGGAGTGAATGGAAACTAGTGACTTTATGAGAAATCAAGATACTATTAAATAGATCCAAACAAATGAAAAAATAGAAGCCATTGTGAAATATCTCGTTGGGAAAACCACTGACCTGGAAAATAGATCCAGGAGAGATAATTTAAAAATTATTGGACTACCTGAAAGCCATGATCAAAAAAAAAAGAACCTAGAAATCATCCTTCAAGTAATTCTCAAGGAAAATTGCCCTGATGTTTTAGAACCAGAGGGCAAAATAGAGGTTGAAAGAATCCACCAATCACCTCCTAAAAAAGATCCCAAAAAGAAAACTTCTAGGAATATTATAGCCAGGTTTTGGAATTCCCAGATCAAGGAGAAAATATTACAAGTAGCCAGGAAGAAACAATTTGAATATTGTGGAGACACAAGCAGGATAACACAGGATCTGGCAGCTTCTACACTGAGGGATCGAAGGGCTTAGAATATGATATTCTGGAGGTCAAAGGAACTGGGATTAAAACCAAGAATCACCTATCCAACAAAACTGAGTATCATGTGTCCGGGGAAAATAAGGTCATTCAGTGGAATAGAGGGCTTTCAAGCATTCTTTTTTTTTCTTTTTGGAGGGCAATTGGGGTTAAGTAACCTGCCCAAGGTTACATGGCTAGGTTTTTGTTTTTGTGTGTGCATTAAGTGTCTGAGGCTGGATCCGAACCCAGGTCCCTCTGACTGCAGGGCCAATGCTCTACTCACTGCACCACCTAGCCACCCCACTTTCAAGCATTCTTGATGAAAAAACCAGTTAAATAGAAAATTTGACATTCAGATACAAAAAGCAAGAGAAGCATGAGAAGGTAAGTAGGGAAAAGAAATCATAAAGAACTTATCAAAGTTGAACTATTTACATTCCTACATGGAAAAACAATAATTGTAACTGATGAAACTTTTCTCAGTATGAGAATAGTTGAAGGGAATAGAAATGTTTATATGTATGTATATGTATATATATATATATATATATATATAAAATACATAATACATATGTACATATATGTATACATACATATATGTCTATATAGGATTGTATATGGGTATATGAATACATATGTGAGTGTGTGTATATATGTGTACAGGTATACATAGACAAAGGGCACAGGACCAATTGAATAGGAAGGGATGATACTTAAAAGGTGAAATTAAGAGATGAGAGAGGAATATAATGAGAGGAGATAGGGAGAGACAGAATGGGGTAAATTATCTCATATAGAAGAGGCAAGGGAAACTGTGACAACGGAGGGGAAGAAAAGGAAGGCAAAAGAGAATGAGTCAACTTTATTCTCACTGAATTTGGCTTAGGGAGGGAATGACATACACACTAAATAGGGTATCTCACCCTACAGAAGAGAGAGCAGGGATGATGGAGGAGAGGGCAGATGGTGGGGGGCGGGGGGAGGGAAGTTAGAAGCATACACTTTTGAAAAGAGACAAGGTCAAAGTAGAGAATAGAACAAGTGGGGGGCAGGACAGGATGGAGGGAAATATAGTTGTCTTTCACAATATATCCACTATGAGAATGTTTTGCATAGCTACACGTGTACAACCTATATTAGATTGCTTATCTTCCCAATAAGGGTGGGTGACAAGGGAGGAAGGGAAAGAATCTGGAATTCAAAATTTTTAAATCAAATGTTTAAAAATATATATTGTTGGGGCGGCTAGGTGGCGCAGTGAGTAGAGCGCCAGCCCTGGAGTCAGAAGGACCTGAGTTCAGATCCGACCTCAGACACTTAACACACACACAAACAAAATCCTAGCTGTGTGACCTTGGACAAGTTACTTAACCCCAATTGCCCTTCAAAAAGCAAAACAAAAACAAAAACAAAAAATATATATTGTTTATTATTATTATTTTACATGTAACTGGGAAATAAGATATACAGGCACTGGGGCATAGAGATCCACCATGCCCTACTGGAAAGTCGGAAGGGAATGGGGGAAGATATGGGAGAGAGCAAATTGGGCGAGGGGGTATACAGTGGGATCGCTGTTTTGGGGTGGTGGGTAGGGGAAAAATGGGGAGAAAATTTGTAACTCAAAATCTTGTGGAAATGAATGATACAAACTAAACAAAATAAAAAAGAGAGAAATTTTTGGCCAAAAACATAAAAATAAAAATAGCATTAAAAAATAAAAAGATTCAGGTTTCAGGCAAGGTCTGAACTAAGATCCCTCACAGAAATGCTCTAGTTCTACAATTTGCCCAAGGTCACCCTAGAATGTTGTTCTCTATACTCTCAGTCCAGTGCCCCCCTCTGTTCCACTATGATTCAGCTCCATCCTCTCTTCCTTCCCACAATTCTTGCTTCTTTCACTTTTTAGGTTTTTTTTTTTTGGTCGTGTTCAATTCTTCATGACCCCATTTGGGGTTTTCTTGGCATAAATACTGGAGGGGTTTGCCCTTTCCTTCTCCAGCTCATTTTACACTTGAGGAAACTGAGGCAAGCAGAGTTAAGTGACTTGCCCAGGGTCACACAACTAGTCTGAGGTCAGATTTGGACTTATGAAGCTGAGTCTTCCTGACTCCACTTTGCCACCTAGATGTAACAGCATCTTTGCTAGCTCTCACCTTTTTCTAATTAGCTCCGTCATTCGCCTCTCACTCTCCAAAACTGTAATGGAACTCAGTCGAAATGGTCTGGTCTTAAGTACTCTGGGCAGAGGTCATTTTCTCCTCTTCTCTCCAGGTATGAGAAGAGATTGTCTTGGGATACCTGTCAATCTTAAAAGTATTTTCCAAATTCACTAATGTCCAAGAGTTCTGCTTTAGATTAAGCCATCTGGCTGCCTTGGATTTAAGACTGAGTTCAAATCTGATCTCAGATACTTCCTAAGTGCATGATCCTGGGAAAGTCACTTAACTTCTGTTTCAGTTTCTTCAACTGTAAAATGGGGATGATAACAACACCTACCTGTCAGGGTTGTTATGAGTAAGGCTCTTAGCACAGAGTTTAACAATAATAGTTGGGGGTGGGGGGAGGCAGCCTGCTACATGGTATAGTAGATGGAACACAAGCCCTGGAGTCAGAAGGACCTGAATTCAAATTTGACCTCTGACACTTGACAAGTACTAGTTGTGTGACCCTGGGGAAGTCATTTAATCCTAACTGCCTCACCCAAAAAATAAATAAATAAAATATTAGTAGGCACTATATAAATACTTCCCTTCCTTCATGGTCTTTTTGGCAATTAATAGATGTTTTATTCTTTCATTCTTTCATCTTCCTCCCAAATTTACCCTGTTTCATAACTTCCCTATTTTGCTGTTGTTCTAGCAGCCAAAGTTAGAAATATCAGGATCAGCCTCTTTTCTCTCCCTTACCCTCCCTTACCCTCCTTATCCAATCAGTTGCCAAGTTCTGTCAATTCTATTGCATCTCCATAAATCTCTTAAGAGTCTCCTTCTCTTTATTCATATCACATCTACCTTAGCTCAGGCCTTCATCAGCTCTCACTTGGATCATTGCCATAACCTCCTACCTGCTCTTGCTGCCTCAAGTCTCTACCCTTTCTAATTTATTTTCCACACAACTCTCAAAGGATATTCCTAAAACACAGGTCTGGGTCACTCCTTTGCTCAGTGAGCTCCAGTGGCTCCCTGTTGCCTCCAGAATAAAATACAGACTGCTAGATTTAACAGTTAAAGTCATTTAAAACCATTTAATCAGTTCCCAGTCTATCTTTCCAGACTAAGTTCTTAGAAACTAGGTTTCAGACAAATTTGTTTATTTGTTGTTCCCCATACATAACTTGCCATCTCCTACCTAAACAGAGGCTGTCCCCCATGTCTGGAATACTCTCTCTCCTCTTCTCTGCCTCTTAGAATGCCTCGCTCCCTTCAAAGATGAATCAGGAAAGCATTGGTGGAGGGAGACACCACTGGGGATAGCTGTTGTCTTCCCCTGTTAGAATGTAAATTCCTTAAGGACTCAAACTGTCTTTGTGCCCCCCACTGCTAACAACAGTGCAGTTATTAACAAACACTGTCCACATAGTAAGATTTTAATAAATGTTTGTTTGTTCATTTGTTTTTTTCATTCATTCATCCATTTGAGCAAGATCTTGAAGGGTTTCAATAGGTAAAGATTTGGGTGCAGGAGGGAAGGGTCTATGAATAGATAATGGGGGAAAAAGGCACAGAGGGGCAAGAAAATCTGGGATATATCTGGGGAAACATGGAATAGTCCTGTTGAACTTGATGGAATAGTGAGTATATAAGACAGAATAGTATGAGGGGAGTCTGGAATAGGATCTTCAAGTCATTAAAGAATTAGGAGTTTTTAGTTTATTCAGTAGGTGGAATAGGGAGCCACTGAGGGCTTGTGAGCTGAAGAAGAGCATCCTAAATTCTTTCAAAGTGTGGAAGTTTTTCATATAATGCATAACTTAAAAAAAAAGTGGGAGCTCTTCAACCTGGGAAGATTAAGGAGGCTGAAGTGATGTAACTGAAACTTAGAAGATCCAAAAGAGAGCAAGAACAGGTTTTTTTTGCCAAATCCTTTGAGATAAAGTTAAGAACCTTGGAAATACCCTTGAAACTTAAGAGCAATAATGTTAGGACACAGAAAATGAACTGCTACTTCAAACAGCAGGCAGACAACTTACAAAGCTTGTTAATTCCAACAGGGTGTACAGGCTGTAAATATAAATAGGTCTGTGAAAATCTAGATAAATTAATGAGCAATTGTCCATCATGGTTTATCAGAGCAGCTAGGGATATTTGTCACCATCGTCTTCCCAGCAACCCCTGCCATCCAATCAGATATATAGCAGTGTTTCTATCTTCCAAAGATTTCTTCCATCTGACCCCTCCCCTCTATGCACAAATAACCTTTCTAATAACACTGCCATGATTGTGTCTGCTCCCTTTCCCAGAGACCTTTGGCATTGATCTGGACAGATGAATAAAGTATAAATTCCTGAGGTTGGCTTAAGAACCAGGGGGCACTGCTTGCCAGCTGCCTAACGATATTCCTCGTAAAGGACCTAGGGGCTAGTAGTCTCAAACTCAGCCTGATTACAATATACAGAGTATAAGAGGAAGATTCAGAGAAAATCCTGGTCTCTGTGGTTCTCCTGCCACTACCTTTTCTGTCTCCTAACTCCACCTCTTTTGTGGGTGGTAACACATCTTTCATTAGCCTACGAGTGTAGTGAATGGATTTATCCAGTTAGATTCTTATGACATATGCCCCCATCAACTGGAAAAACTCAACCTTTCCTTGGTGCATTTCAATGGAATTTAGTCAAATATAACATAATGGAACCAACCACACAAACAAACATATGAAAACCATGCCCCTGCCTTTTTCACTGAATGCCTTCTCTCCTCCCAAGTTCACCTGCCCATACCCTGTTTTGCTCTATATGCTATCCAATCCAAGGACTTAAAAACCATTCTAGTGCTTAGAGTCAAACCTCCCCACTGTCTAAAGGCAATATCCCCAAACCTAGGTGTTTCACAGAATCTCAGAATTGGAAAAGGTCACTTAGTGAGTCCAACCCCTGGGTGAACAAGAGTTCCCTGTACAATATATCCAACACTTGAAACCCTAAGTGAGAGGGGAGCCCACTATCTTCTAAGATTCTACTTTAGGATACCTTTATTTATTAGGAAATCTTCCCTTACAGGAAGCCTAAATTGGCATCTTTGCAACTTCTATCCATTACTCCTAAAAAAGAGACAGGTTGAGAGCTTTAAAGTCAAACATTCTTGAGGTCAGCTTGAAGTTATTTCTAAATCAATTATTAATCAATTACTGATTTCTCAGTCCCAGGTAAGTCCCTCTTTTTTTTCTTTTGCTTTTTGGAGGGCAATTGGGGTTAAGTGACTTGCCCAAGGTCACACAGTTAGTAAGTGTGTCAAGTGTCTGAGGCTGGGTTTGAACTCAGGTCCTCCTGACTTCAGGGCCAATGCTATATTCACTGCGCCACCTAGCAGCCCCATGCCCCTCTTTTTCTGCTGCTAGTTTCTCTGCTCTGGACGTGCCTCCAGTTTCAGATCAGCTGCATTCATAGCTGGCCTTATCCAGGCTCCTGCCTTCAAGGTTCAGCCTTACTTTTACAGGAAAGTCACTCTTGGACCAGAAGCAGTCTTCCTCTATTGGTCCCAAGAGCCCTCTCAAATTGTCTTTCTCTCTCAAATTGCTGAATAGCATTCAACATCACCTCCTTTATATTAGGCATTCTATCCTTCATTCCCCATCACTTAGCATCCTTCTCCTATATGCATGCACCCAGGCTTTTGCCTAGGTCCAGCAAGGGGAAGGCAGTGGTGGAGGGAGAGTTTACACTGGCATTCCAAGTCCAACTTATCTGTTTGGCTTTATTTTACTACTCCCCTTCACATTCTCTACAGCCAAACCAAGTAGAACTACTGTCCATCCTGGACCATTCTCATCCTGACCACTCCTCTCTCTATGCCTTTGTTCACATCATTCCCTCTCATGACGGAAATAGATTTTCCCTCTAGCCTCCCATCCCTTCCTTTAAGGTTGAAGTCATATATTACCTCCTCTATGAAGCCTTTCTTGACCTCCTCAGATAAAAGTGACTTCTCCCTCCTTAAATTTCTCCCAGTCCTTTGCGTGAACTTCTCCAATCATCCTGTATATCTCACTCATCTCATTCTTAAAAATCATAATTATTTATATGCTTAGGAGTCTAGGCTCAAGAATTAGGAGGGGCCTTAGAGCTCATGTCATCCAACCCCTTTTTTACAGATGAGTAAACTGAGACCCAAAATGGGACTTATCCAACCTCACATGGGTAGCAAAGTAGGGATTCAAACCCATGCCTCCTGTCTCTAAATCCAGTGTTCTTTCTTTTATTCCTTTCTATTTGTCCTTTCTTCCTTCTCTTCCCCCATTAGAATGTATACCCAGTCCCCAGCCTATGGCCTGGCACAGAGGTGCTGAATAAATGGTTTTTTAACTAAATTGAATCCCTAACCTTTATAGGACAATGTCATGGAGTTGTCAAGCAGAGTCCTAGACCAGATGGATCACTGGGCTGGCCTGGTGGGGGAAAGGGTTCTTCTGATCATGATTTGAAAAGGTTTGCCTTCTAAGGAGTGGAGGGACATTCCCAGTTTAAAACACTTATAGCCCCCAAAGAGTTTCCTCATGTTTCCATGACTTATTCATGTGGATGGTTTGGTGGCTTAACCCTAGAATATCGATCCTGCCTCACGTCCAGCCTTTAGCTAGCTGGGCTGTCAGGTTCATTTAGTGCACTTTGGCTCAGAATCGCTTTTAATCTCACAGGCTGTCAGTCAAGAAGTGGCCAATCAATAAGCAAACTGTTCTCCAGACTGGGTTTTTGTGGGGATTTCTTCCACTTGTAGACTGTCTAATACCAAGGGCCTCAGAAGTCAAACTCAGGAAGATTTCATGAGGTTATAGATTAAGAGATAAAAGTGAACTAAGAAAATATCTGATCAAACTCCTTTGTTTTACAAATAAGGAAACTGAGGCCCAGAGAGATTAAGTGGCATGTCTAGTATAGCCCAGGGAATAAGTGGAAGAGTCAGAATTCAAACCCATCTGCTCTGACTCCAAATCTGGCACTCTTTTCCATTATACCACAGTTCTATGTTCTATTTGGAGCCATCTTGTTTGGTTTGGGTGCAAAGGCTACGATTATCTAAACTGCCCAGGATCAGCACTGACTACAGATCAGCACCGACTACATTTCACATCCCTTTGAGCAATCTAACATCATCTAACCTACTCTGCTGCTATGGCTACTTTCTTACTTCTTCCCTACCTGGGCCAGTACCGTTAGTAATTACTGGACCTCAGGAAATCCATGCCTCCTAATCTAGGAAGATTAACCTATTTAGCTATAGAACTATACCCCCGGGGGAGGGGGGGCGGAGCCAAGATGGCGGAGTAGAAACAGCACAGCCAAGCCACTCTCCCCCCAGATCACCTCCAAACTATGTAAAAGGGGACTCTGAACAACTTCTGGAGCCCCAGCACCCACAGAATGACACAGAGAAACTAACCTCCCACTGAGGACAGCCCAGCAGCCCTGTAGGAAGGACCAGCGCAGCACGCAGTGCGTGGGGAGCCGAGCACAGGTCCGCCTGAGTCGCGGTTTTAGCCCCAGGGCAGCCGGGCCAGCAGCTGGCTGGAGGGACCCCAGAACACCAGCAGCTTTGGTGATTCCAGAATTATCAACATAGACATGCCTAGGGCAAAGTGAGAGGTTAGTGCCCTATGGACTTTGGGACCAGTATTTGGGGAACGCGTAGGCTTCCTCCCCTGGGATCTAGAAGCCACTGAGGAGACACACCGTTTTATAGTTTTCAGAGGCAGCTCCAGCTCCTGGCCTGCGAACTGTAGGGAGATCCAGCGATCAGTCTTGGGGGGGTAATCGCTCTTGCTTTAACCTCCCTGGATCTGGATTGTGATCCGTGGTGGAGGTCGTGGGTGGGTTTCCAGCTTGCCAGAAATGAAAGTTGTCCCCCCACACGTTCGGGACAAAAGTTCCCCTGTCTGGCGGCAGAGCCATACTGTGGCAACAAGCCCAAAAGTCAAGTAATTAAGTGGCAAAATGCCAAGGCAAAGGAAACAAATTAAACAGAAAAATGCAATCTTAAACTCCTACTTTGGGGGCAAGAGGATGGGAGCATAGAACAGGAGGAGGGCTGTGGGGTCAGAAATCCTGCTCCAAAAGCCCCAAAGGAAAACATGAGCGGGTTACAGGCCATAGAGGACCTTAAGAAGGACTTTAAAAATCAAATAAGAGAAGTGGAAGAAAAATTGGGAAGAGAAATGAGAAGGATGCAGGAAAAGTATGAAATGAGAGTCAACAGCCTGACTGAGGAAAACAACACCTTAAAAAATAGACTAATGGGGTGGCTAGGTGGCGCAGTGAGTAAGAGCGCTGGCCTCGGAGTTGGGATGACCCGAGATCAAATCCGGCCTAAGAAAATGAGCACCCACACACAAATAATGACTAGCCATGTAACCTTGAGCAAGTTACTTAACCCCAATTGCTTAAAAAAAAATAGACTAACTCAAATGGCAAAGGAGGCCCAAAAGGGCAATGAGGAGAAGAATGCCTTAAAAAGCCAAATTTGCCAGATGGAAAAAGAATCTCAAAAGTTCACTGAGGAGATTCATTCCTTCAGAGTTAGACTGGAGCAAATGGAAGCTAATGACTTTATGAGAAATCAAGATGCTGTTAAGCAGATCCAAACAAATGAAAGATTAGAAGACAATGTAAAATATCTCATGGGAAAAATCACTGACCTGGAAAATAGATCCAGGAGAGACAATTTAAAAATTATTGGACTACCTGAAAGCCATGATCAAAGAAAGAACCTAGAAATCACCCTTCAAGAATTCTCAAGGAAAACTGCCCTGATGTTTTAGATCCAGAGGGCAAAATAGAGGTTGAAAGAATCCACAGATCACCTCCTGAAAAAGATCCCAAAAAGAAAACTCCCAGGAATATTATAGCCAGGTTCCAGAATCCCAGATCAAGGAGAAAATACTCCAAGCAGCCAGGAAGAAACAATTTCAATATTGTGGAAACACAATCAGAATAGCCCAGGACCTGGCAGCTTCTACACTGAGGGATTGAAGGGCATGGAATATGATATTCCAGAGGGCAAAAGAGCTGGGACTGAACCCAAGGGTCACCTACCCAGCAAAACTGAGTATTTTGTTTCAGGGGAAAATATGGTCATTCAGTGGAATAGATTATAACAGTTTATAACAAGATTATAACAGATTATAACAAGAATTATATATTATAAATATTATATATTATATATATTATAAATATATATTATATATTATAACAAGATTATATTATATATATTGTAAATATATATTGTATATTATAACAAGATTATAACAAGAATTCAAGCATTCTTGAGGAAAAAATCAGAGTTGAATAGAAAATTTGACATCCAGACGCAAGAAGCAAGAGATGCCTGAGAAGGTAATCAGGGAAAAGAAATCAAAAGGAACTTATCAAAGTTGAACTATTTACATTCCTATATGGAAAAACAATAACTGTGACTGATGAAATCTTTCTCAGTATGAAAATAATGGAAGAAGGGTGTATGGTCATATGAATACATATGTGAATGTGTGTATATATGTTTGCAGTTATATATGGATAGAGGGCACAGGTTGAATTTGTTGGGAAGGGAGGATACTCAAGGGGTGAAATTATGAGGTGAGTGAGGAAAGTGGCAAGAGGAGATGGGGAGAGACAGGGTAGGGTAAACTATCTCATGTAGAAGAAGCAAGGGGAAGTGGCTGCAAGAGAGGGGAAGAATAGGAAGGCAAAAAGGCAAAACCACATTCTCATTGAATTTGGTTCAGGGAGAGAATGACATACATACTAAATGGGATATCTCAACCTGCAGCAGAATAGGGGGAAGGGGATGAGAGGAGGGATGATGGATGGGAGGGCATCCTTGGGGGGAGGGGAGGTTGGAAGTACCCACTATAGAAGAGGGACAGGATCATGTAGGGAATGGACCAGGTGGGGGGTGGGATGAGTGCGAGGGAATTATAAGCAGCCTTGTACAATATATCTACCATGATAATGTTTTACATAGCTAGACATGTACAACATATACTGAATTACTTATCTCCCAAGAAGGAATGGGTGACAAGGGAGGAAGGAAATGGATCTGAAATTCGAGGTTGTAACATTAAATGTTTCAAATATATATATAAATACTATTATTAATACTCTTCTGCCTATAATTGGGAGATAAGATGTGCAGGCATTGGGACACAAAGATTCATCTTCCTCTAATGGAAAGTCGATGGGGGTATGGGAGAAGGTATGGGAGAGAGCAGATTGGAGGAAGCGATATCTTGTGGGACTGCTATTCTGGGAGGGTGGGTAGGGGAAAAACAGGGGGGGGAAATAATTGTAACTCAAAAGCTGGCCAAAATGAATGATGTAAAACAGAAGTTAATAAAGCATTTGTTCAAAAAAAAAAAAAAGAACTATACCCCCAGGGCTAAGCCAGTTTGCCACTGAGAGGATGCTAACTTGCCTACCTTACTATAACTAACTGTCCCCAGAGTAGACTACACTATGTTTCACATCCGATCTAGCTGTCCAACTACTTCCTCCATCTCACATGGTCATTTTAAGGAGTGATAATTCATATTGCTATACCATCTACTGTCTTGTCAGTCTGACATTAAAATATCTCACACACACACACACACACACACACACACACACACACACACACACACTCCTGCACACACCCCTCCTCCTTACACTTGCCTTCACTTTTCACTTATTACCATGGACACAGTAATCAAATAAGTACCATTGATATTGGAAAGGGGATGCCAGTAAGTACCCTATGAATAACACAATACAATATGATAAGCATTTATTAATTGTCCACTATGTGCCTGGGCTAAGTGTGGGAGTTAACAAATAAAAAAGTTAGTCCTTGCCCTCAAGAGGCTTGCAATTTAATGGGGCAAGACAAGACACAAAAGGAAGCTGAAAAGGGAGAGGGAGTGCCAGAGGGTACCCAAGCCAGGGGCATGATGATGATATGATGATGGAATTAAAACCAAGCAAAGTTACGGGTAACAAATCAAGAGAAGAGCCCTCCATAAATGAAGGACTGGGGAGATGTTTTTTGTTCCTCCCTCCAACCTTCTAATCAGTGGAACAGAAGTAACTGAGGGTACTGAAGACCCAAGAGTACCAAAGTTAAAGCAATCTCCATAATAATGAGGCTCCTGTTAATGAGCTTATCCTAGTCGGGAAGCGGGGGGGGGGGGCAGTGAAGAAGCTGATGATGGATGATGTGACAGTGGAGCAGAAACCAAGCAGAGCAGTGATGGCATAAGCTAACTCAGCATCCCCACAGCTCCCCAGACCAAAACTCCCTTCCCTAGCCATCCACCACTCCTTTAAATGTGTTATCACCCCCTATCAGAATGTCAACTCTTACATTTTTTATATCCACATTCCCAGAACCTAGCTAGATAACTTATCTAATACATGCTTTTTCATTCATTCATTCATTCATTCATTCATTCATTCATTCCATAGAAAGAACTATGAATCCAACAAAGGCAAGGACTACTTGGAGAGGGAGAAAACTCCCAATCACTAGAAAAATTCTAGCAGAGGATAATCAGATGTTTTTAAACTTTTTTGTGTTATCAACACCTTTGGAAGTCCAATGAAGTCTATGGATCCATTCTCAGAATAATGTTCTTAAGTGTATAAATTAAAATACATAGGATTATAGGGGACACCAATTATATTGAAGCCCAGTTATCAAAATATAAAAAAGGTGGGGGAAGGTCATGGATCCTGAGCTTAGAACCCTCCGTCAAGATTTCCTATCCAGTATTAGAAAGGATTCTTGCTTTGAATGGCAGGTTGAATTGGATGACCTTTAGGGACTTCTTCCAATTGATATTCTTTGCTTTATTCTTTTTTTTTTCACTTATTTATTTTTAGTTTACAACATTTAGGTCCACAAGGTTTTGAGTGTTAAATTTTTCTCCCCCTTCCCAAGATGCCATGCAATCTGATATAGGCTCTATATATACATTCATATTAAACATTTTCATATTAGTCATGTCGTAAAGAAAAATTACAACCAATGGAATGAACCATGAAAAATAAGAAACAAAACAAAACAACAAAAAGAGAGAGAGCAAATAGTATGCTTCAATCTGCATTAAGGCTCCATAGTTTCTTTCTTTGGATATGAATAGCGTTTTCCATCACGAGTCTTTTGGAGTTGTTTTAGAACATTGCATTACTGAGAAGAGCCAAGTCTATCAAAGTTAGTCGTTGCACAATGTGGCTATAACTGTGTATAATGTTCTCCTGGTTCTGCTCACCCCACTCAGCATCAGTTCATATAATCTTTCTAGGTTTTTCTGAGGTCTGCCTGCTCATCATTTCTTATAGCACAAGAGTATTTCATTACATTCATATATCACAACTTGTTCAGCTGTTCCCCAATTGATGGGCCTCCCCTCAATTTCCAATTCTTGACCACCACAAAAAAAGCTGCCAGAAATATTTTTGTACATGTGTGTCCTTTTCCTATTTGTATGATCTCTTTGGGATACAGCCCTAGAAGTGGTATTGCCGGGTCAAAGGGTAGGCACATTTTTATAGCCCTTCTTTGCTTTATTCTATGAACCATTTCCAAGCTGGTATGAGAGACCAGTTGAGGTAGCAGAAAGAGCAGTCTCCTGAGACAAAGGACCTGGGTTTTAATTCTAGTTCCAGAAAGTCACTTCACTTCTTGAGTCTCAGTTTTCTCCTCTACAAAATGAGGGAAGTGCCCCAGATGATCCATTCCAGGTATAAATATTTAGGAACTCTATGGAAAAGAGATGGTTTAGCCCTGAAGCTGAAGGCTCCCTTGAGCCCTCTTTCCTTATCCCCCTTTCCAGTTTTCATCAAGGTCAAAAGGGCTCATATGCTTCTAATAATGGAACTAAAGAGGCCCAGCTTCCATGTCCCCCTCCCTCCCAATTCTATCCCCTTTCTCCTTCAGAATGAAGCACTTCCAGACCTAGAGATTTCCATCCTCTTTCAGTTCTCCTAACTACAAATGGAGATGCTATGGGAAGAAAACCAAATGGTGAGCCCTAAGGAAGATGTTTGCCTCCAGCTGGAATATCCTACAATCCAGATAAAATAGCCACAAACTCTTAGAATGAGAAACATATAAAAGTAACACACTGTGAGCCCTTGTGAAATATGAAACAGAGTAGCCAGCACATTCCCAAACCTTGAGAGTGCAGGAAAGAAACAAGCATTTATCAAATGCCTACTATGTGCTAGGCATTATACTAATCACATATAATTTCATCTGATACAATAACTCTGGAAAGTGAGTGCTATTTATCCCTTATTTATTTATTATTATTATATTTATATTAAATAAATTAATAAATATTAGCTAATTAAATAAATAAATGGTGTTTATTATCCCTTACTTATTTTACAATTAAGGAAACTGAGGCAGACAGAATTAAGTGATTTGGTCACTAGATTTGAACTCAGGTCTTTCTGACTACAAGCCCAATCTGCTCAATCCACAGTAAAACCTCAAGCTGCTGGGAGTCTGATCTTGCAAGAAAATAGTGAGTATTCATATTTATATAACACTTTAAGGTTTACATATATTTTCTCAACTGATGCTAGAAACAGCCCTCTTAAATAGGTGCTATTAACATCCCTGTTTTGCTAGATGGTACAGTAAATAAGAGTGTTAGACTTGGAGTCAGGAAGACCTGAGTTCAAATCCAACCTCAGACGTTTCTGGCTGTGTAACCCTAGGCAAGTCGTTTAACCTGTTTGCTTCAGTTTCCTCATCTGTAAAAAGAGGATAATGATACCATCTACTTCATAGTCTTGCTGTAAGGTTCAAATGAAACCTAACATAAAGTGCTTTTCAAACCTCAAAGAGTCATATAGTTGCTATTATTATTATTATCAGTTTACAAGTGGAAAAATTAAGTAACTTATATAACACCTAGGAAGTGTCTTAAGACAACATTCATACCAAGATCTCCCTGACTCTAATGCTCTCTCTATACTGCCTCAAGATGTAGGGAGGACAGGCAGAGGACTTCTGAGAGGGATATTACACACATAGCTTCAGTTTCCTTATCTCTAAAATGGGAATACTAAAAACTTATATTGCTTGACTCACAGAGTTAGTGTGAGGAGAAAGCTCTGTAAATCTTGAGAAGTATAGAAATGTAAAATCCTCACAATGACCCAATGAGATAGAAAGAAGCTAGAATTGTTATCCCCATTTTAAGCATGCGTAAACTAAGGTTCAGTTAGGGAAACTAACGAAAAAATATACTGAGATTAAGAGATTAAGAACAATTCAAACCCAGATGTGACCACATGTTCCTGCCTCAACACTTGTGTGACCCTGGGTAAATAAATCACTTAACCTCAGTTTCCTCAGCTATAAAATGGGATATGTGAAAATCAAATGAAATAATATTTGTAAAGCACTTAACATAGTACTGATGAGATCAGGGAGGCATAAAATGTTGAGGTATAGGGGCACTTGAGACCCCAAAATACCAACACACTGGGTCCTGCCAAATGAATTCGACTCAAGTCTTCTCTCAGCCAAAGCAAAGTTTATTAGAGATTCACGATAGTGGGTAGACTCTTAAGGAGCCTTGGTATCTGTGACACTTGCATTGGACAAGCGGGCCTGAATCATGTGATACAGAGTGAGTCTGTGCTAAATCATTGGCGTTTTCATGGAGACAAGATGGAGTTTATATACAGAAAGATTGTGGGGGGAAGGGAGGGATTTAGGGATGGTCTAGAGGAGGAATTTGGGGAGGGTCTTCAGGAGGAGTCAAATGAGGTCAGACTCCAGAGATAAGAGATTAAGTGTTGGAAGCAGCTGGAGGCTACCTGGAGATAGAGACAATGGTGGGCTAGGCTAGTTTAAGAGTATAGATATTTTGGGAGGATCAAGGGTGGAAAGTAGCAGGACATAGGAGGGCTAGGCTTGTAATGGAGGTTTGGGCCAAGCCACAATGAAAGACTTATGACCTCAGGCAAATGCCTCATCAAATGGGAACATTCAATCAGAGTTCAAGGGGATTCCCAGAGCCTGTACCCCCCATCAGAACCTAGCACACAGCAGACTTTTTTTTTTTTGGTAGGGCAATCAGTGTTAAGTGACTTACCCAGGGTCACATAGCTAGTAAAAGTCAAGTGTCTGAGGCCAAATTTGAACTCAGGTCCTCCCCGACTCCAGAACCAATGCTCTACCCACAGTCCATCACCTAGCTGCCCCCTCTAGACCCTTAATAAGATGTTTGTTCACTTCCATCCCACCACATTCCCAACCAAGCAACCATTATGTCTCAGCTGAAGTGAAGAATTTTTGATGGCATCTTCACAGAGGACGAGGAGATTCCACAGGTCTCTCTGATGACCTCCAGGACACTTTTAAGCTCTAGATGCCTATTATCCTAAGAAAAGCTAATAAAAATATCTTCTCATAGAGAACTCAGACCCTAAAAACATATCCATCCCTCACAGTGATCCCAATCAACTCAACAAGTCCAAAACAGAATTCATTGTCTTCCTGATGAGGTACAGGCTCTGGGAACCCCCTTGAACTCTGATTGAATCTTCCCACTTGATGAGGCATTTGCCTGAGGCCATAAGCCTTCATTAGAGCTCTTTCTCTTACTAGCCTAGCCCTCCATTGTCCATCTACTTCCCACTCTTGAGCCTATCAAAATATCTATACCCAAATCAACTGTTACACCCCAGAACTGGCCTAGCCCACCATTGTCTGTCTCCAGGTCACCTCCAGCAACTTCACCCATTTACTGGAGTCTAACCTCATTAACTACCCTTCCCAAACTCATTACTGGAGTATGACCTCATCTGACTCCTCCTGAAGACCCTCCCCAAACTCCTCCTCTAGACTACCCCTAGATTCTTCCCACAACCTTTCTGTATATACAACCTTCTGTATATAAGGCTCCATCTCGCCTCCATGTGGTGTGAGAGCACCATAGAATTTTCTAGCACAGACTTGCTCTGTCAGGTGATTCTGGCCCACTTGCCCAATTCAAGCATCACAGATACCAGGGCTCCTTAAGAGTCTACCCATTATGGCGAATCTTTAATTAACTTTGCTTTTCTTTGGCTGAGAGAAGACTTGAGTTGAATTCACTTGTCAGGACCCAGCAAGTTGGTATTTTGGGGTGTTGCACACCCCTAACCCTACACCTCATCATTTTATAGTGACTCTCTTCATTCCCCCTTCAACACCCACCCCTCTTGCTAACTTCCCTATTTTGGTTGGGGCACCAATAGTTCTTCTACAGTAACCAAAATTAGAATCATCAGTCATCCTCTTTACCCCTCCTCACTCCCCCACACATCCAATCAATTGCCAAGACTTGTCAATTTTATGTAGGTCCATGAAATCTCTTGAATTAATCTTCTTCTCTTTATTCATATCAAAGCTCCCCTAGTTCAGTCCCTCATTGCCTCTTAGACTATAGCCATAACCTAACTGGTCTCCCCTTTCTAATCCATTCTTCACATCACTCTTAAATTAATTTTCCTAAACATGGGTCTTACCATATCACTCCCCTGCCAAAAAAAAAAAAAGCTACAGTGGTCCCTTATTGCCTCTAGAATAAAATACATTTCACGTTTAAAGCTCTTTACAATTTGTCTCCAATCTACCTTTGGAGGTTTAGTGAATTTTATGCCCTTTTGTGCTCTCTACCTTTCACTCAGTCTGAGTTACTTGCTATTTCCTCCATGTATCATTTAATCTCCATCCTACCTCTGAGGCTTTGCTTCCAAAACTCCCCATGCCTGGAATTTACTTCTTCCTCTCCACCCCACCCCCAAACCTTTTTAGAATACCTAACTTCATTTGACCTTCTTAAAATTCTTATCTTCCTTCAAAATTAACCTGAAGTGTCCTCCCAGTTGCTAGTATTATCCTCTCAAAAACAAAACAAAACAAAACAAAAACCCTTGTATTTACTTTTTTTGTAAGGGAGGCATTTTGAGGGGGTTGTGACTTACCCAGGGTCACACAGCTAATAAATGTCTGAGGTCATATTTGAACTCAGATCCTCCTGACTCTAGGCCAGTGCTCTGTCCAATGTCCACCGCCTAGCTGCCTCTACCTTAAATAGTCTATATTTTCTTATCTGTACATGTCTCCTCCTCCCCCCACCCTACCAGACTGTAAGCTGTTTGAAGGTAGGGACTATTTCAGGGTTTTTTCGTTGGTTTGTTTTGGTTTTCTTTTTATATCCTCAATGCCTGGCACAATGCCATATATATACGTATACATATACATATGCATATACACATACATATGCACATGCATATATGTGTGCATGTACATGTGTGTGCATACACATATGGTGTATATAAATATGTATTTGTGACATATTATATATTAAGCTATAGTAGGTACTTAATATTTGGTGAGTGAATAAATGAAAGGAGTAGAATAATGCCTTCTTGGTCCTCACCCAACCCAAAAGGCCTTAAAAGACAACACCTCCCTAAGCATAATGTACTGAAAGAAATCCAACCAAGATACCCAAACTACCTCCCAATAGACATAGGTCCCCAAAAGCCCATAACTCCCATCTGAAAGCAAGAGCAGGCCAGTGGGATCCTATTTGCCTTCCACTGAGGACCAATATTTACAGTCATTTCACTCAGCCCTGTTCCTGTCTCGTTTGTGTTATTATAAATGATTGCATCCTATATGCTAAGACAGAAGGCTGAGAATAAGAGAGTAATGGTTGATATTCGTAGAATCAGAGCTGGAAGGGATGGACCTGAGAGGTCATTGCTTCCAACCCTCTAGTCTGACATATGGGAACAGAGAAGGAATGACAGCAACCGTCCCATAACTAGCATCAGGCACAGGACGTGAGCCGAGGTCTCACTGGCTGAGTCCAACATGCTACTTTTCTGCACTCCCCCTGGCTCCATCTGCCTCCTCCATCCATCCACCCAAGCACGCACTTGGAGGCAGCCAGGGGGTGCAGCTGGATCTGGAGTCAGGAAGGCATGACTTCAGTCCATCATCACACACTTGCCAGCTGTGTGTCATTGGGCAAGTCTCTGTTTGCCTCCGTTTTCTCAACTGTGAAATGGAATAAGAACAGCACCCACCTTCAAGAGCCACTGTGAGAATCAGATGAGATTTGCAGAATGGCTGGCACAAAGTGGGTGCTTTATGAACGTCTCTTCCCTGCCCCTTCCTCTTGGTGCCCATCTTCACACACTGGCTCTTCAGCAGCCTCTCCCATGCTCCAGCATGCCACTGGGGCAGTGGCAGCTGATGATTCCAGAATCGATGCTTCGGTGAGTTTGAAGGTGCACTTTCTGGGGGCACCTGCCTGCCCAGGTTGACCTAGGCGCAAATGAGCATTACAGCGGACTTCCTGAGGTGTGTGGCGACCTCTGCTGGTGCAATGCAGGTGGAGCCTGCAGGCCAGGTCCTGTGGGGGAAACAGGAGGGCTCTCCTGCAGTGGTCCTGACTCTCCTCTTGCTGCCCTGGAGTTCCTAAGCGTGGGCGTCAATCCCCCTGTGAGGTTTCTCTGGGGCATCCTGAGAATGCTTCCGAAGTCATGAAAATGCCACCTACCCACTCTGGGAAACAAGGACGGGGAATCGCCAACTTTCAGAGCAGGAAGGAACTTGCTCAACCCTCCAGTCCAGGACCTTCATTGGAGAGATGAGAAAACTAAAGGAGCCCAAGGGAGAGCGACTAAGCTAGCAGAGCCTGGCAGAACCGAGGCTAGAACCCAGGTCTGCAGCTTAATAACAATAACCCCAACTTTAAGGTTTGCAAAGAACTTCACAAATATTTTCTTATTTTGACATCACAACAACCCTGGGAGGTACATGCTATGACTATGCTCATTTTACAGATAAAGACTGAAGAAGACAGAGATTAGAAGAAAGTGAGGCAAGACAGAGCCTTCAAGAGACTCATCCAGTCAGGGAGGATTTGGACTCAGATCTTCCTGACCCGAGGCCAGCACTCTATCCACTTTGCCATCAAGCTACCTACCTACTTCCTGGTGACTCTGGACACTGCCCTGTCATCTAGCAATGACCATTCGAGGCTGCACCACCTTATGTGGACACCCCCCCTACCCTCCTCCTTTCATAAATTCCCATCTCCACCAGCAGTGTTGGGCAGAGAAGAGAACACTAGGTTTAGAGTCAGACCTAGGTTCAGATGTGGGCTTTGCTACTTAGTGCCTGTGTGACCTTGGACAGATCATCAGAGCCTTCTTCCTTCCTCAGTCAATAAGCATTTAACAAGGGCTTGCTGGGTGCCAGGCACTGTGCTAAGCCCCTGGTTTCCTTGAATGTAGGATCTGTGTGTGGGTTCAGGGATGGGTTTCTAGGATACCTTCAAACTCTAGAACCTGAGAATAAACCCCATGACTCTACCCCCAATTTTCCAGAAGTGGCAGCATTTTGTTCTTCCGGGGGGCCTCAGCCCAGAGGCCTGAGCTGGTCCTTCAAATAATAGAATCTTTATCAGTATGAATGGCATCATCATTGCCTGTGCTACTGTCAAAATAGTGCAAGAAACAGACAAACTCTTCCCTGTGTGACCAGACGGGCACTCAGCCTGCATCTACCCAATGCTTTGATATGAGCAAAGTAGCAGAGATCTTGTTTCCTTTCCTCTCTCCTTGCCTCCTTCTATCTTCCTGCAAAGGTGAGAGAGCCAGAGGGTTGCTATGGACACTGTGCTTCTGTTCCCTCTCCTTGGTAATCATACAAAGATCCCCTCCCTCCCCAGCGGAGTTCAGTTCTCTAATTGTGGCAACTCAGAGGGCAGGAGGCAGCCCATTGCCCCCAGCCCCAGGGGCAGTTCTTAGGCAGTGTGAGCAGCTAGAAGGAGCCCCTGGTGTCAGACAGGTTAAGGAGGTGAAGAGAGCCACAAGATGGAAATTACCCAAGATCCTGGAAGCTACAAGCCTGTCCTGTGTGTATATAAATTGACAAAACCAATGTCGATTTAGCTAAAATTAGAAAGGCAATAGTGCCTTCACAGGCTCCCCATCAAAACAGAGGACAAATCTGTGGCCAGCACCCCTGAGGCCAGATGTGAGGCGGCCAGGAGGAGAGCCTCAGCATCTTACAGCCTGCTGGGCCCCTGCGGCTGTATGCAGAAGCAGCCTCCCTCCCCCACAACCACCAAATCTCTCCAGCCTTTATTCTCTTATAGAACAACAGGATGAGGAATGGGAGGGAAGGTTCCTAAACCCATACTCCTGATCACCCAGTTGCCTGCTGAACCCTAAGGATGGCACAGCCCTCAGGAGTTAGAGCCAAACTCTGAGCATTTTCCATGATGGAGTCCCAAGGCCCGACCACCACTACAGTGACTGCAGCTGTGAGCGCAGCCTCAATTTGAGTGAGAAGGCTCAGAATTCCAAGCCAACTCATTGCAAGCCAGCACCTTGTTTTCTGCTAGTTGGGACCCAGTTGGTTTTACCTCTAAGATCAGAAGATGATGAAAATAATGCTAATGATCATTGACATATATAGAAGCATTTTAAGGATATTTAAAGTTGACAAGGCCCTTGACTATCATTTAATCCAACACTTCATCTTACAGATTATAGGAAATTGAGGCCCAGAGAGAAAAAAAAAGTTACTCGCCCAAGATAAGTGGTAAATGTCAAAATTAGGACTTGAACTCAGATCTTCTCACTAAATGAAGTCTGTAGCCAAGTGTTCTTCACCTAGGGACCATGAACTTTTTAAGTGAGTATTTCAATAGCCATTTTGCAGTGTAATTGGTTTCCTTTATAATCCTATTTTATTTTGTATATTTAAAAATATTATTCTGAGAAAGGGCTTTCACCAGACTGACACAGGGTTCCAAAAAAAGATTACCTTATCCACAGGTAACCAGAACGGGTTACCATGCAAAAAAGTCCATCATGCTTTTGTTGTTCAATTGTGTCCAATTCTCCATGACCCCAGTAGGGGTTCTCTTGACAAAGGTACTGGAGGAGTTTGCCATTTCTTTAAACGAGGTTAGGTGACTTGCCCAGGGTCACACAGAAAGTGTCTAATGCCTGATTTGAACTTAGGAAAATTAGTCTTCCTGACTCCTGGCCCAGCACTCTGTCCACTGGGCCACCTCGCTGCCCTCTACCATGCCTACTAGACTCAGAATCAGTATAGTTCACTGACCCAGTTTATTTGAGCGTGGTAGTAATGAGGCCGAGGGTTTGATCCCTGTGCTGGCGTTGTTTCATTCTGTGCCGGCGTTGTTTCATTCTGTGCCCTCCATGGATTGCAATCCCCACCCCAGTCAACTGTCTATCGAATATATGCACTGGTCACAACTAAGTAAAAAAATATAATGAATCTGTGTGAATTTACTCCTGGCAATGCCTTGAGCACTGACCAAATGGAGGTTCCACCAGGAGACCCATACATAGCCTGCCCGGAAGGTTTATGTTCAGTCTTATAGCAACTCCAGCCTTCTGGCTCCTGCAGGGGAGGCAGATCAACCATGTGACCAGAGACAATTACACCGAAGGCCATAGAGATGGGTCAGCTTCACCCATTAGCAGAGCCTGTCTTTGTATCTAAAGGCAGACACCCAAAGAACTATCCCATGGGTTCCCCTATTGCTGGTTTTTCACTCCACTCTGGTTATCTGCTGTGTCAGTACTGAGATAGCATTGTGCTCTGGTGTGGTTGGTCAGCAAGGAGAATGAGACATGTTCTCAGAAACACTCAATACAAGAATTTGTTTGGTTAGACTACATATACTTATTACAAAGGCTTTGCATTTACTTTTCCTCATTTAGGGGAGGGGAATTGGAGTAGGGGAAAAGAGAGGAGTTAGGGAGGGGGAGAAAGAAAGAAAGAAAGAAAGAAAGAAAGAAAGAAAGAAAGAAAGAAAGAAAGAAAGAAAGAAAGAAAGAAAGAAAGAAAGAAGAAAGAAAGGAAGGAAGGAAGGAAGGAAGGAAGGAAGGAAGGAAGGAAGGAAGGAAGGAAGGAAGGAAGGAAAGGAAGGAAGGAAGAAAAGAAAGGAAGGAAGGAAGGAAGGAAGAAAGAAAGAAAGAAAGAAAGGAAGGAAGGAAGGAAGGAAGGAAGGAAGGAAGGAAGGAAGGAAGGAAGGAAAGGAAGGAAGGAAGGAAGGAAGAAGGAAGGAAGGAAGGAAGGAAGGAAGGAAGGAAGGAAGGAAGAAAAAGAAAGAAAGAAAGAAAGAAGGTCATCGAAATTCACATAAGAGAACAGAAGGAAGGCCTGAAGGACAGCTTTGAAAGTAGCATGCTAAATTGATTATAGACTTTTTTAAAAAGCAAGCTATACATAACAGAGATTTGTAGTTTCTCTGTTCTACTGTGTATATAGATGTGCTCTTTTTAGTTGATGTTCTGGAATTTTGTTAAATAGACAAGTTCAGAATGTTTTATCAGGAGGGGGGAGATCAAACATTGAAAAGATATGGTTTCTAAGGCTCTGGAACCCCTGAAAGTGAGTGACTCTCTCCACCACCACTATATGTTTCATGTTCCCTGCCCAGGGCCCAGAACTTTAGTCTTTGGTTCAGAATAGGGCTGTCTTCTCTGAGTCTCTTAGAGAATGGAGTCCTGTTGTGGAGCCCTGCTTGCTATCAAGGGTAGGCAGGCATCAGGGAGTAATTTCCTTTAACAAACAGTTCAGCAGGCTTTGAGACTGCTTGGTTCATAGACTCCCTCCTGGGCTAGAAATATTTGTAACCCCAACTTTATTGTATAACAGGCAAGAACCAACCAACCAAGAAAATCCCCACTATTAGCAAATACACACCACACACACACACAGCTCAAAGACCTTCCTTGTGATGAGAACCCCCGACGTACCTGCCACATAGAAAGGAAAAAACATTCGAGTTCGGGGAACCAACCCTGTTGTTAAAAGCCAGGGGTTTCCTTTGAGCTAACCCAGCCCACGTTGGACTGAAAAGAGGCATGGGAGGTGAGGCCAGTTTCCAAGAAGGGTGATTTTTCTTCTGCAGCAGTTTGTGACTTTTCATCCAGTTCTTAGAAATGATGCATTGTGTCATCAGAAAGGGGAATGTAGGAAAATCGAGTATTAACAGTATCCCAAAGTGCACATTACTTCCCAGAGACCAGGTGGGAATCACATTGCCTATTTCTTCTTTGCCATGTTTCTACCTCTTGCTATATAAATCTTTTCTCTCAGAGCCCAAGCTGTTGTTGATAGGTTCTCTGGAGAAAAGCTACCAGCTAAAGCTGATAGAGGAGAGAGCAGGGCTGATCTGAGCTTTAAGATCAAGACAAACCCAACCAACTAGCCAACCAATCTCTCCTCCCCACCCCCACTCTGAGGAAGCCAAGATTGAGATTGACAGCCAGTGGAAAAGAGGCCTGAGGAAGGGAAATTGTATAAACCGGTCAGAGCTAAAATTCAAAGAGCGCTTTGTGGTTTTCTCAAGTGCTTTATATACATCATCTCACATGATCTTCAAAACAAATCTGTGGGGTATTATACTCACTTTACAGATGAGAAAACTGAAGCACAGAGAGGTTAAGTGACTTCCTCAAGATCACACCGTTAAGTAAGTGTCTGAGCCAGGATTTGAACTCAGGTCTCCCTGACTCCAGGTCAATTCTATCCACTTCACCTAAGGACCACAGTTGCCCTTTTCCCATCTTATGTGGAGAAACTGCCCCAAGACCTAGCAGTGATGGGGCATTATAATACCGTGGAGAAAGTGTGAATCAAACAGCCCGACCATGCCTCAACTTCCACATTTTAGAAAAGACCCAAACTAGCTGGTATTCATCCAGAAGAGAGTAACCAGGATTCTGAGGACCCTGGAGATCATGCAATGCAAGTATCAGTTGAAGGAAAAAAAAGTCTTTAGCCTGGAGAAGACTGAAGGAGAAACTTGTTCAATTATTCAGTCATGTCCAACTCGCCGTCACCCTGTATGGGGTTTTCTTGGTAAAAAAGTTGTAGTGGTTTGCCATTTCCTTCTCCAGTGGATTAAGGCAAAGAGAACTTAAGTGACTTACCCAGGGACACACAGCTAGTGAGTATCTGAGGCTGTATTTTAACTCAGGTCTTCCTGACTCCAGACCCCAGGTTCTATCGATTGAACCTTCTAGCTCCCTCTGGGGGGAAGAGGGAGAGGGGAGGGCTTAGATGTTTTCAAATATTTAAAAGACTGCCATATTGATTACACTTGTTCTGCTTGGCCCAATAGGGCTGAGCTAGGAGCAACCAGCAGGTATTTCCCAAGCATAGTTAGGTGTAGTAAATGAAAATTCTTGCAACAATCAGAGCAATTCAAAAATGGAATAGGCCATCTCAGGAACTAATGGGTTCTCCTTCACTAGGGGTTTTCAAGGAAAGGCAGGGTGGCCAGTTGTCCAGTAAGTTGTAGAGGAGATCCCTATTTAGTTACACATTGAACTGATTGGTTCCTTCTACAAGACCCAAGCAAGGAGAGAAGAGCATTCCAGGCATGAGGAAGGCCTAGAGAAAAGAGATGGAATATCCTATATAAGGAACAGCAAGAATGTTATTTGACTAGATTGTAGTGTGAGTGAAGGGAAGTCATTTGGGATTCTGGAAACTTAAGATTCAGAAGCTATTATCCTAATTGGGAAATTGTCTCCTATACCTTAGGAAACCCTGCTTCTGTGTCCTTCCACAGGGTTGTTTTTAATTACAAATTTAACAGACAAATAAATAAAAATAAAAATAAATTGTTCTATGGGATGGTTTTCTGGAATCAAGATGTTGGAAGACATTCTGTTGATATGAAAAGCAAAAGTTATTAATAAAATTTATTTTGAAAAATAAAAAATAAATAAATTTAACAAGCAGTTCTGGTTACCTGTAACCCTTTGGAAGTGAAACTGACCAGAAGCAACTGATGCCTTTACCCTTCTATAAACACAGTAATTAAGCCTGAGAGCTGCCCTAGAAGCTGGCTGAGGAAATGCCAGTGTACTGACAGGAAGGCTCAGTGTCTGCCCTCCCCACCTCCACTGGAGAAGCTTCTGTGCCTTCTGTCAGGAAGCAGTGGCAAAGGGCAAGGAGGGAAAGAGAAAGAGGACAAGACTGCTCTTGCAGCTCCTGATGGCATGATCTTGGCAGCTTCAAACCGGTGTTGCCATGCCCTTTACTCCAATCCATGCTACCTGCCCCCATCTTTCCACAGAAGCATAGGAGGTCATTGACCTCTCTCTCTCTCTCTCTTTCCTTAGCATCAAAGTTTGAGATTATGAAGTGAACTCCACTGACCTTGACTAAGCAGACTCCTACCCACAGAGAAACATTCAGTAAACAAATATCTAGAGTCCACTGAGTGCCAGGCACTGTTAGTGCTGAAGAAATCAGATATAAAGAAGACAGAGTCCTTCCCTTTGATCCAATTAGACATTTATTAAGTCCCCACCATGTCAAGCACTATATTGGGCACTAGGAGGATAGCTGGATGATATTACATGTGGTTCTTGCCCTTGGAGAGCTTATGATCTAATTCTGTTGTTTTTTCAGTTACATCTTATTCTCTGTGGCCCCATTTGAGGTTTTCTTGGCAAAGATACTAGAGTGGTTTGCCATTCCTTCTCCAGCTCATTTTAGAGGTAAGGAAGCTGAGGCAAACGGGGTTAAGTGACTTGCCCCAGGTCACACATCTAGGAAGTGTCAGAGGCTGGATTTGAACTCGGGGCTTCCTGACTCCAGGTCTGGCATTCTATCCACTTTGCCACCTGACTATTCTATGATCTAATAAGAGTATATGATACATACACAAATAATAATAACATATAATCCCATATGGAGAAGTAAATGGCAAATCACTTCAATATCTTTGCCAAAACAAAACAAAAAACCAGACGGGGTAACAGAGTCAGAAATAAGTGAAAAATGACTGAACAACAACAACAAATAGTTAGATAACATGATAAACTACATGAGGCACCAAGAGCCACATGAGGCCTGAGGAGGGAAGGATCATCTCCCTTTGGCAGAGGGGGAAGAAGCCAGCAAAAAGGAAGGTGGTCACATTTGAACATGACCTCAAAGGATGGATGGAATTTTAAGGGTAGCTAGGTGGCCCAATGGATAGAGGGCTGCCCTGAAGTCAGGAAGACTGATCTTCCTGAGTTCAGATCTAGCCTTAGACACTTCCAAGCTGCATGATCCTGGGCAAGTCACTTAACCCTGCTTGCCTCAGTTTCCTCCTCTGCAAAACGAACTGGAGAAACAAATGGCAAACCACTCCAGTATCTTTTCTAAGAAAACCCCAAATGTGATCACAAAGAGTCAGTCATGACTGAACAACAAAAAAGTTTACAAAGCATTTTATGGCTGCAGGCTGGGATTCCAAGCAGTAGAGAGGCCAGCCGCTGTTTATTTTTCTCCCTCATTCCAGTCTTGTGGTCATTTCCATGTCTAGTTGATACACCAAGGGACAGGGAGGAAGGGAAGAAGCCTGAATCAGCCAAAGATACGATGAAAGAGAAGGCCAGTGCTTCAAAAGAGCATTAAGAGATCATCTGCTGCTTCCAATTATCCACGCAGCCTTCCCCTATCCCCCAAAAATCACCATGGAGAATTGGGAGCTGAAGATATTTGCCTCCCCCTCAGTAATACTAGTTACTGGCATCAGTGAAGGGATTACATGCTCCAAGCAACTGTAGAAAAGAGAAGCAGAAGCTGTCTTTGAAGCCGATTTTTTCTTTGTAGGATTGCAGGACCATTAAGTCTACAGTTGAAAGGGACATTAGAGGCCTTTAAGTCCAGCCCCCTCATTCTATAGATGAGGAAACTAAGACATGAAGAGGTTAAATGACTTGCCCACAGTCACACAATATCAGAGGTAGCATCTGAACCCTGGTCTTTCTAACTATAAATCAAGAATTCTATCTACTCCACCTCATGACCTCACAATTACTATCATTAGGCAGCAGTAGGGTTCCTCTGGGTCAATCAACCAATATTTATTAAATTCCTACTATGTGTTAGGCATTAAACCAGGTGCTAGAGATACAAATGCAAAAGGAAAACTGCCCCTGCCCTCAAGCAATTTACATTCTGTTGGCAAAGACAACATGTAAACATGCATATAGGATAGATATACAAAATAGAAGATATCCCTGTTTGGGGGGCAATGAGGTGACACAGTTGATAGAGTGCTAGGTCTGGAGCCAGGAAGGTCTGGATTCGAATCTGGTCTCAGGCAGTAACTGACCCTGGGCAAGTCACTTAACCCTGTTGGCCTCAGTTTCCTCATCTGTAAAATGGGCTGGAAAAGGACATGGCACACCTTTCCAGTATCTTTGCAAGAAAACCCCAAAGAGGGACATGAAGAGTTGGACACGACTGAAATCAACTAAATAATCTTTGGAGGAGGGCAGTAGGAGCTGGGGAAGCAGGAAAGACTCCATGTAGAAGGTAAGGTTTGCCCTGAATCTTGAATGAAGCTAAGTATTCTATGAGGCTGAGATGAGGAGAGAATTATTCCAGGCATGGGGCACAAGCAGTGCAAAGGCCCGGAGATGGGAAATGGAGTCTATGAAGTTTATCCCAGTGAACTAGGAACTCACCTTTACTGGTACCATCCCATAATGAATAAGAAACAATAAGAAGGCTAGTATTAATGGACCATGAAGTGAATGAAGGGGGAATAATGTAAAATACAGCTAAAAGATCCTTTTAAAGACCACTAGAAGGTACAAGTAAACTGATAAAGGGAAAAGAATAAGCATTCATTAAGCACCACTATGTACCAGCACTATGCCAAGTGCTGTCTTATTTGATCCCCACAAAGATGGGATAGTTTCTATTATTATCCCAGTTTACAACTGAGGAAACTGAAGTAGTCAGTGGTTAAGTGACTTACTCGCCCAAAGTCACAGAGCTAGTGTCTGAGGCTGGATTTGAACTCAGATCTTCCTGACTCCAAACTCAGGACTCTACTGCAGCACAAAGATGCCTATAAGAACTAGGTGTCAGGGGCAGCTAGGTGGTGTAGTGCATAGAGAACTGGTCCAGGAGTCAGGAAAATCTGAGTTCAAATTTGGTCCCAGATACTTATTAGCCGTGTCACCCTGGGCAAGTTGCTTAATCCTGACTGTCTAAAACATAATAATAATAACAAAAGAGCTAGGTGTCTTCATCAGACTCTAAGATATTTATCCCCTAAAAAGGTTTGGGAGATTTTTTTTTTACTTCTTGTAGACCTAGAAGTATTGTCCCAATTGAAGGAGTGATGAACTCTAATACATTTGTATTGATATACTTAGAAGCAAAATTGGTACAGAACTGTACAAATTTCCAAAGGGAGATGGGTTACTACAATCTGTCATCAGATCATGACAAGTGTAAAAGGTTAATAAAGTTATTGAAGAGATAGAAATAAACATGCTCCAGTGGCCTGGGAACTCACCGGATTTAAACCCCCAGAGACAACCTATGGGGTATAATCAAGGCTATAATTAGAAAACAGTACCATTTATCAAAGGTACATTTAATATAGGATGTGAGAAAGAATAATTCCATGATGAAAAATTAAAGAATGTGTGTCAAAAGGCAGTGAAGGCAATGTCAAATCGGGGCCAAAGAAACGACTACAGCAAAAAGACATGTTGAATATATTTAAAGATTTTTAAATGTATAAGGTTTATAATATTTCAAAAAGGTTTGTTTTTTTAAAAAATAAAGACCATGTGTTTAATATGATTATACATGTATAACCTATATCAGATTGCTTGCCATCTTGGGGAGAGGAGAGCAGAAGGAGGGAGGGGAAGGAGAAAAAAGAACTCCAAATCTTACAAAAGTGAATGTTGAAAACTTTACATGTAATTGGAAAAAATAAAACACTATTTTTAAAAAGCAAAAAAATAATAATAAAGACCAGTAGAAGGAGAGAATTTTAAAGCTTATCCCAGTGCAATGGGACCTCCCTTATACTTGTAAGGTCTCCTAAGCCTGGAAGGCATTCTTGTACCTTCAAGGCCCGGATCAAGGCCCCTTCTCTTCCTGAAGGCTTCCTTGACCTCCCCAGTGGGAAGCTATTTTTCCCTCCTCTGAACTTGAAGGAGTTTTGTACTTTTTTGCACTGCTCCCCAAACACACACACGCACACATACACACACCATTCTCCAATTTGTATTGTAACTATTTATGTCTAGGTCTTGTCTTCCCAGTCAGAAATTATAAACTCTTTGAGGACAGGGAACATCATATTTATTTTTGTCTCTGCCTCCTGCATTCCCTCCCCAGCATGGTACCTTGGATGTAGAAGGCACTTAGTGAATGTTTGTTAAATTGGATGGGAGTTGATTTGAACACACAAACAGCTGTTCACTACTGAGGGGAATTTGGAACAAGGTGGCTCCCTCCTGAACCCCATCCAAAGGAGATTGAGTTTCAAAATGGAGATAGTGACACTTGCAATAAAATGAGGGTGATATGACTCACACAGCCTACATGAAGCCAGGAGGGTCAGGAGAGAAGATAGAATTAGGATCCAAAATGCACTCGATGGGCTAAGACATTGGCCCTAGAAATTTACTAGCAATAAAAAGTCTTTTACTTGGGTTGGGGGGGAAAATCAACTTTACTTACAAGGTGAGAGAGGCATAGCTAGATAAGGAAGGGAGGGAACACGCATTTATTAAGCACCTACTATGTGCTGGGCATTGTACTTAAAACCTTTACACCTATAATCTCATTTTATCCTCACAACAATCTTGGGAGGGTCTATTCTTATTACTCCCGTTTTACAGATGAGAAAACTGAGCAAACAGAGATTGAGTGACTTGCCCAGGGTCACACAACTAGTAAGTGTCTCAGACTGGATTAGAACTCAGTTCTTTCTGACTCCAGACCCAGTACTTTATCTACTGCACCACCCAGCTGCAATTTGCTTGGGGGTGGGGGGCGGGAAATCTGAGGGTTTTAATGGACCACAAGCTCCACAGGTTAGGAAACTCCAGGTGAGGAAATTCCTTCTAGCAATTCAGATAAACTATTCTGGTATTCATAGTGTTAGAGAGTTGCCTGAAGGCACTGAGAGGTTAAGTGATTTGCCTGGGATACTAGTCAGTATGTGTCAGAATCAGAATTTAAGCCCAAGTCTTCCTTACTCCAAGGCTGGTTTTCTTTTTCTTATAGTTGTCATTGTTGTTTGCTTCTGCTATTCCTTGTTTGTTTGTTGTTTTATTTTTTTGCCACTGCTGTTGTTTTTGTCGTCATCATCACAAATAGCTCATTTTCTCCTCTTTTTTTTTTTTTTTTTTTTGGACAGGATTCAGTTAGAAATAATCAGAAGGACCAGTCTCTGTTCAGCTTTATTTTTATGTGTTGAATGTACTGGGGACTGTTGCATAGCTGGATAAAATAATTGCTCTTTGTAATTTAATAAACCTATTAAGATGTCGGCTTACCTTCTGTAGACTTACTGAAATCATCATTGGGCTAGCTCCAGTAGCCAGCAGAACAAGAGATGACATATATCTCATCCTGTTCCCACATTGTTTTAATTTCTTCCACTGTCTCTATATTTAGAAAAAATTTTCATTCCAAGTAGTTGGGAGATTTGGAGTTTTCAGCATGGCGACATCTAGTAAAAATATAGTTCTTAAATCTGTATGGATCAATGTATATGTCCAGGCAGTTGTGGCCAATGATTCTGCCTGTATCATTAGTGGTTTTACATTTAAAGACAACTCTGCGTGTTAGCTAAAATTTGTCATAGATATTGCCATTCATTTCACAAGCACTTGAAAAGAGAGATCCCAGTCTACAAGTTTCATCTATGAGCTAGAGAACTCTCTACCTAGATCAAATTCAGATCAACTTTTATTTATAGTAATAGTATTATTTGAAAAAAAAGAAGAAAAAAGATACTCAATAGGAAGGACAAAACAATGTTTTCAGCTATATTTTGAATTATTTGTTGTCATTCATTTGTTTCAACTGTGTCCAATTCTTCATGACACCATTTGGTGTTTTCTTGGCAAAGATACTGGAGTGATTTCCCATTTCCTTCTCCAGTTCATTTTACAGGTGAGGAAACTGAGGCAAAGAGGGTTAAGTGACTTGCCCAGGATGGCACATCTAGTAAGTGTCTAAGGTTGGACTTGAACTCAGGAAGATGAGCCTTCCTGACTCCAGGCAAGGCACTCTGTGCACTATGGAGCCACCTAGCTGCCCCTTGAATTATTTATCAAGGGGAGTAATGGCAATGTTAGTATACCCTTGTAAATATCCAGCAAGTTCTGACTTTATTGAAAAACTAAGAACATTCCCTATCCTGATCTGATTCTTGGGGGATTAAAGACACATTCCCTAATCCTCATCTGGGGGTAGATTAAAAGGAGACCAAGGATACCCTTACCACACATATTCTTAGCTTTTACTACATAAGGAGGCCTTAGTGCTATTGACTTCCAGATGGCAAAAGACCTCATTATAATGGTCATTGGATTTTAGAGTTGGAAGGAACTTTGGAGGTCATTTGACTAACTTCATTTTCCAGATGAATAAACTGAGGCTCCTTACTACACCAGGGGGTCTCCCCACCCCCATAAGAGTCTCTCAGTAGAACTGGGTTTTCTGATAGCTCTTGATTCAACAAAGATTAAGTACAGCAGTCAGGCAAAGCTAGGTGGCGCCATAGCAGATAGAACACCAGACCTGGGGTCAGGAAGATGAGTCTTTCTGAGTTGGAATCCAACTTCAGGTACTTCCTAGCTGTGTGACCCTGGCCAAGTCACTTAACCCTGTTTGCCTCTATCTAGGCACTAGAGGTTCTATCTAGGCACAAGAGCTACAAAGATACAGTCAAGGGGGAGAAGGAGGAGATTCCCTCCCTAACTCCCTCAGAGCTAGCTAGCTCAGTCACTATTCCTGGTTCCAAGCAACTACATGGAAGATTAGGTGGGCCTGCTTCCAGTCACATATGACTCATGGATAAGGGGCTTGTACTGTGAGATGACGAAGAATCCCAGCATTGTCTTCAGAGCCAGAAGAGCTGATGATTCAGTCAACGTACAAAGGGGATAGGCCCATCACCTCACCCTCTCTTTCTTTCTGTCTCTAAAGAGTCAGAACTGTTCTGAGAGTCAGGTATAACTGACCCAATTCCCCTGACTCTGCCCTCCCTGCAGCCACAAGTACATACTCTGCCTAGGCAAGCCTGAGCTTAGGTTTGGGCTAATATTTTTGCATTTCCTTTCCTGAGTAGTTGACTGACTAAGTAGCATCCTCAAGATGGACATGTCCAGGCTTGGAGGTTACACTGGGAATTTGAGAGATCTGGAGCTCTAAGTGTAGGAATGGCTCGGCCATAGCACCCACCAGAGAGGCAGTGACTAATGGCAGGGGAAGCCTCTGTATCCAAAAGGGTAGCCACCAACAGGAGAATTGGCCCAAGCTCTGAAGTTTTGTCAGCAGACATACACAGGAAGTTGTTTGGACAGGTAGAGCCAAGGTAAAATGTAAATTGCTTAATTAGCAGTCTCAAAAACTGCTTTATGTTCTGATGAAGTTTAAGATCAGCCTTCTAGGGGTGGCTAGTTGGTACAGTGAATAGAGCACCGGACTTGGAGTCAGTAGGACCTGAGTTTAAATTCAGCCTCAGACACTTGACACACTTGCTAGCTGTATGACCTTGTGCAAGTCACTTAACCCCAATTGCTCTGCCCTCCCCCCCCCCAAAAAAGATCAGCCTTCCAGCAGATGATAACAGTAGTTATAACTTAAGCTACTGAATTCTGTTCTATTAATGTATGTTTGTGAGTGTCTTATGTTTAACATTCTTTTGGGGTATAACTATCTCATACCTGGGGGTAGCTAGGTAGCATAGTGGATAGAGTGCTTTGCCTAGAGTCAGCAAGACTCATCTTCCTGAGTTCATTTGCCTCAATGTCCCTATTTGTAAAATGAGTTGGAGAAGGAAATGGCAAACCACTCCAGAATCTTTGACAAGAAAATCCCAAATGGAGTCAGGAAAAGTTATACATAACTGAAATGAATGAATAATCTCATGTCTAATTCATATAATCTATTGCTGTTACTGTTGTCGGTTCTTCCTTGGCAAAGACATCAAGAAGTATTGAGCACCTTTCTTATTCCCCTGCCCTTTTTAAGATGGCCTTAAATGTTAGCCATAAAGAAAATCATCCCTGGGGGCACCACAGTGGTTGACAATAATCCAATGAGTGTAAGGCCTGAGAGCCTACCCGAGCCTCATAAGAAATTGGCCCTCCCAGGACTGAACCCAGTCCAAATCCTATGCCTAGATATAGAACAAGAAGTGGGATCAGTGCCCTAGGAGGCAGTTAAGTGGTACAGTGAAAAGAATGCTAGATCTGGAGTTAGGAAGACCTGAATTTAAATCCAGCCTCAAGCTCTAACTTAGCTGTGTGACACTGGGCAAGTAATTTAACCCCTCTGTGCCTCGGTTTCCCCATCTGTAAAATGAGGGTAATAATAGCACCTACCTCACATGGTTATTAGGATAAATGAGATGATGTTTTTAAAGTGCTTTTCAAGTCTTAAAGTGCTATATAAAAGCCAGTTATGATTACCCACCCCCACCCTCCCCAGCTCCTATGGTGATAACAGCAGCAATTCCTCAAGACAAGAACACTAACAATCTCATCCTTCAAGGAGCTTACTTTCTACCGAGGGAAACAACACGTATACAAATAAGCAAATATATGCTTATATGAAAAGTAATTTCAAGAAGGAGGATCAGGAAAGGCCTTGTGTGGAAAGTGGCATCTGAGCCATATTTAAAAGGAAACTACAGATCCTCTAAAGTGGAGGTGAGGACAAAGTACAATGGGAGACCCAGGGGACCCATTTTGCAAAGGCACAGAGATTGGAGGGGCTAAGCAGTGGGACGGGCCATCTCACAAGGGCAGAGCAGTTGATCCAAGAAGGCCTGAAGAGTGGGCAATGGATGACCGTCTGGACAAGTGATTGAAACAGCAGGGAAGTCTGGCCAATTTGGCAGTAGGTAAGAGATCCTAGCAGACAGGTGGGTGACATCAGGAAAACTCATTCTTTGGGCCCAGGTGGATGTTTTGGCCATCAGGCAAGCAAGTGGTGCACAGTATAAGAGAAGATTGGCCACAGATATTAAGCACACAGAGGTCCAAGTAGGCAGATGGTCAGGACCACAGAGGTATGACGGGAGTGAGTCTATTATTATTCAGGGAGATCTGTGATCCTGTGGCTTGAGTCCAGCTCCCATGAGTATGTGGAGTACTAAGACAGAGATTTAGCTAAATGTAGGGAGAGCCTGAGGGACAGGGACCCAGTCCAGGTGGAGGACTTGGTTGCTATGGATAAGACGATAGCTCAAATGTCTTATCTGGAGGTCTGGTGGTCTTCAAGCAAAAGCTAGATGAGCACTTGTTATGAATGTTTTAGATTGGATTTTTGTCCAGGTGGGAGTGAATAAAAACAGCTAGCATTTATGTAGCACTGTTAGGTTTGCAAAGCTCCTTACAAATATTATCTCATTTTATCCTCACAACAACCCTAGAAGATAGGTGTCATGATTATCCCCATTTTACAGATGAGGAAACTGAGGTTGACAGAGGTCAAGTGATTTGCCCAGGGTCATACAGCTGGTAAGTATCTGAGGCCAGATTTGAGCTCACTAGTGTCCTTTGACTTCCTCTACCTAACTGTTGAATTGGTCTCAGGGCCTGGATATGGGGGGGGGGGGAGGCTTGGGGGGGGGCGGTTAAGAGAGGAGGGGGCGATAAAGGGTATTAGGTCATGCCAGATGGAGGGGGTATGCTGGTCAGTCTGATAGCTTAAATAAAAAGAAGGGTTCCGGACTTGATCTTATCAAAACAAGAAGCACAAGGCTGCCCCAAAGTTTATCGAGAGGATGTGCCTGAACTAAGTTCATTAAAGACTTGAAAAAAGAATCTTATTAAATACTATTTCAGTCAAATACTTCTAAAGCAACACCTTTCATGAAAGTTAACAGACAAGACAGATAATGCAACCAGCTGCATGGGGCCAAGGTTTTTAATTTCCTGTAGGAAAATCTGATGATAATCTGTCTGGAAAGGCTTCAGCTCAGGTGGGAATGTAGAAGACCTAAACAAAACTCTCAGCATATTTAAACACCCTGAACACAGTCTCTTGTGAGATAACATCCAAGATGGAGGAGCTTTTCAACTTACTTTCCTGCTTCTCACTCAAATCCACCAAAATCATAAACTTCTCCTTAAATGCAAATCTATATTTCATTTGGAATACTCAAAGAGAATGGAAAAGTAGAAAAGAAAACCCCAAAGGACTACTCTAGCTGAGGCAGAGAAAGAGAAAACAGAAGAGCAGAGAAAGAGAAAACAGAGGGGAAGAGAAAGAGAGCGAAGGAGGAGAAAAGAGCTAGGCATCTATCACAAAGAGGTCAAAGACAGAGGCAAAGGACTCCTTATTAGCAGCACTTTATTGTTGTAGCAAAGTACGAGAAACAAAATGTATATTGTGACCATAATAATGTTGTTGTTTGTCCTTTATTCTCAGGAAAGTGATGATGTCATGACTTGGATTTAAGTGAGGGAAGGAAGGCTGTGCAAAGTCACCAGTCTCACTCTCTCCTCCACAGCCATCTGGATTCAGGGGCAAGGTATAGATCAGAACAAATGGAGATGGCCCCCAGATGCAGCAGGAGACCTTGTTTAAAGTCGAGGTGTTTCCAAGTCTCAGTTTGACTGAGACAAAGTCCATTCAATGATTAAGGCTAGGTAAGAAATGAAGCAAAGAATGGCCTCTTTTACCTAGTCCAAAAAAAAAATCAATCTGGGAGAGGAAGACCTTCAGGGTTTCTGACAAAAACAGAAATAATTGTTATTTACTCACTCTGAACCATCAGTGCCAAAACAATGACCAAAGGAGGCTTGGGCTGGGACATAACTGTTGGTCTATCAATGAGAGACATTGATATGAGGTGAAAAAATAAGAAAAGATTATGGGACAGCTAGGTGGTACAGTGGAGAGTGCCTGACCTGGAGTTCAAATCTGACCTCAGACATTTATTTACTAACTATGTGACTGTGGGCAAGTCATTTAACCCTGATTGCCTCAGTTTCCCCACCTGTAAAATGAGTTGGAGAAGGAAATGGCAAACTACTCCAGTATCTTTGTCAAGAAAACCCTAAATGTGGTCACCAAGAGGTGGAAACAACTGAACAATAGCAACAATATCTTCAAATAAAATATAAAAAATAGGAAAAAGAGATCAATAAAATATTCTTAAAATACAAAAAGATGATCATTAGCAGCTAGCATTCACTATGTACCAGATGTTTTACAAATATTTTCTCATTTTATCCTCACAACCCTGGGAGGTAGGTACTATTATTATTATCCCCATTTGACAGATGAAGAACCTGAGGCAAACAGAGATGAAGTGACTTGCCCAGGGTCACACATCTAGAAAATATCTGGGGGCAGATTTGGACACAGGTCTTCTTCACTGTGGACCCAGTGCTCTACCTTCTGTGCCACCCAGCTGCCTCAGAGAGCAAAAACAATTAGAGTTAACTTTAAAATATACTTTAAAAACAAACTATGCAAAAGAAGTTTGCAATCTCACATACAATGTTTTTCTCTTCTTTGTATATTATAATGTTCACATTGATTAATGTCTCTCATAATAAGAAGTGGGATTGGAACTATTTCATTGTGGCTTCATTTATATAGGGAACTCCCAGGTGAGGAAACTCCCTCTACCATTGCAGATCAGCATCTTCTCTGTTACTTATGATCTTAGAGAGCTGACGAAAGCACTGAGAAATTAGGGGACTTGCCCAGGGTCATAGTCAATATCTGTCAGAGGCAAGACTTAAACCCAGGCCTCCTGGTTTCAAGGCCAGCTCTCTATCATCCATATCATGCTACTTCTCATGAGTATATAGTAAAAAATTAACATTTGTGGTTGGGGTTTTTTGTGGAGAGGCAAGTTAAGTGACTTGCCCAAGTTAAGTGACTCACACAGTTAGTAAGTGTCTGAGGTCAGATTTAAACTCAGGTTTTCCTGACTTCAGGGCTGGTGCTCTATCCACTGTGCCACCTAGCTGCCCTACATTTATGTTTTTTTTAAAGGAAGAAAAAAGGAAAAAGAAGAGAGAAATTGATAAAAAAAAAAATAAAGGAAGAGAGAAATAGAAAGAGGAAGGGAGAGAGCAGAAGGAGAAAATAAGAGGGAGAGTGGGAGAAAGAAAAGGGAGACACTAGAAGGAGAGAGGAAGAAGGGAATGACAGAGAGAGGCAGAAAAAGAGGAGGGGGGAAGGGGCTTCCAAAATAATCACATTTTCAAGGTTTCTTTTTCAACATTAATATTTACCAGTTCATTCCCTACCTTCTCCAATCAATTTATATAAAGCATGTTAACTTTATGTAGTGGGGAGTAGAGGGAGAAGGGTTGCTGAATTTGGAGACACAAGGTCTGGTTTCAAATTCTGGGTCTGCCACTTATTTATTCTATCACTTCGCCTCTGGGACTTAACTTCCTCATCTGGGAAATGACAGAGTTAGATGAGATGATTTCTGAGATCCCTTCCCATTCTGAGATTCTAGGAGGATAGAGGCAGAGAATGAGAGAAACAGAGACAGGGAAGCAGACATAAGGGAGAGAGACAGACAGACAGGGAAGGGCGGAGGGAGGGGGGAAGGAGGAGAAGAATTGCTCTGTTCATACATACCAGGCTTAGTGGTTTTGTATGCAAAGAGATCATTTGCTGTTCGGCCAGTAACCTTCCCCAGCCTGGCAGGATCCAGATGTTTCCAGGTCCCAGATCTGGAAGGGTGGATGGATTGAGGGTTGTTATTCAAAGAAGCCTCCTTAAACACACAGGACACTTAGCAAGATGTGGGAAAAGATGAAACCAGGGCCCCAGGGAGAAGCTCTTCCTTCCTGATCTCAGATCTTTGGACTCTGACAGCGCCAAGGGTCATTTTCTAGCTCAGCATCCCTGTATCTCTCATGAAGCTCTAAGATCCTTTTATAATCATGCCATTGAGTCCACAGCCTTCCTCAGCCCATCACCCCAAAATAGACATCTGCTCAAATGGCAAGTCCAGGAGAATAATTAAATGCTAGAACATCAGAGCAGGGGCCATCAGCCCTGCAAAAAAGTTGGTGAAATTTGCTGTCAAAAGCACTTCAGAAATCACTGACTCCAACCCTTGCCATGTTTCTGAGAAAAAGAAAAAAGAAAAAAAAACAACTGAGGTCTAAAGAGACATAGTCTATTAAAAGTCAGTCAAGGGAAAAGCTGGGCTAGAACCAAGTCATCAAAGAATCATAGATGTACTATTAGCAGGAACCTTAGAGGTCTTCTAATTTTACAGAAAAGGGAACCAAAACCCAGAGAAGTGACTTGTCCAAGGTCACACAGCTAGAAAGGGACAGAGCTCTAGATCCTTGGACCCCAACTCCAGTACTCTCTCAATAGTCAGTAAATATTAATTAAGTTCCTACTATGTGCCAGGAACTATGCTACACTCTAGAGCAGACCCACATAACATATGGACTTTAGGTCACTTGCTGCCCGCCAAAGAATTTCCGGTGCCCCCCCCCCCAAAAATGGAGAGTTGTCACTGCGCGTGCTCTCCTGTTTATCATGTGACTCACAGCAACTAAGCAATCTGTGTCTAGTCTAACCTATAGACTAGAAGAAGTTTAGCCTATTTTAATTTCGACCCCTACCTATTGCCAAGTTGTGCAGGTCTGGTCTCGAGATACAAATAAGAAAAAAGAAAAAGAGAAAGATCATCGCTGCCCCCAAGGAGCCTACAATCTAAGGAGTGAAGACGATATACAAAAGGAAGCTGAAAGTGGCGGGGCGGGCTACCAGAGGGTCTGGCCCACCACTCTCACCCACTATGCCACCTAGCAGCTCCAATAATAAACAGAGGTGGTAAGTTCCCACTATACCCCGCGTCTCCAAGTCGTCAGACCCCAGTCCAGTGCCCCTTCCAAAGTACCACACTGCTCTGCCTTGGAAGTGTATAGGAGGTAAGCACAAAAGCCTGGAAAGGTGGATCAAATCCTGAGGTAGTCAAGGCAAGAGGGCCAGAGAGATCAGCTTATACAGATCAACGTCCAGGCACCAGGGGCTGCTTCCACAGAGAAGACCCATTCACTCTACTTCTGGTAAGTCAGGGGGCCTGTTCCAGCCCCAGCTCTGGCTCCAGCGACAGTCTCCTTGAATGCCTCAATCTTCAGTGCTCTGTGCCCTCTGGATGTGACTGATCCCTGAGCTCTTGGGGGGACACTGAGAATGCTAATATGCTGGCTTCTGGAAAGGGCTCAGAAAAGTGCTTCAGCTAAAAGCCTCGCACCCAGCCCAGGCATGCACCCAGCTGGGCTATAAATGTTAATGAATGATGATGAGATGCTAAGAACTAAGGAAAGTCCCCCCCTTCCCTTTCCTTCTGCATCGCCTTCTCTGCCCTCCCATGTCCTCACAGCTATGCAGAGAGGCCTCCCCTCTCCTCCTTTTCCTTATACCTGGGGCTGTTCCTAAGAGCCAGGACCAACATACCATAGACTGACTTCCCCTCTACCATCAAAGAAGCAGCCAGTATGTGCTGGGCCAGCAATACAAATCATAGGAGGACAGAATTAGAACGGGGAAAGGTTTTAGAAACCATCTAGTCCAATCCCACCTCCAACTCCCAACCCATTTTGCAAATGAGGGTGCAACCTCTGAGAGGTGAAATGATTTGCCCTTCCCAGCCCCTCCCAGGCTAGAGTCAGGCCAACCGGAGTTGAAAACTGGACTCAAATGCCTCCTAGTTTTGTGTCACTTAACCTCTGCTTGCCTCAGTTTCCTCAAATGTAAAATAGGGATAATAGCACCTACCTCCCAGGGTTACTGTGAGGATCAATGCAATAATACTTAAGTGCTTAGCACAACGCCTGACACATAGTAAGTTCTTAATAAATGTTTGTTTTCATCTTTCCTTCCAACAGTTAGTTCAGGAAAGATTATTATTCCTATAACTCCCAAGCACTGGTTCCCTATTGCCCCTTCCCCAAGAAAAAAAAATCTGAACTCTTTATTTGGCATTTAAGGTTCCTGATTACCTGGCCCCACCCTATCAGGCTCTGCCAAGCTGCACTCCCCACTGACCCCATATGTCCTGCAATTTCCTCCTCCCAAACCTTTGCTCCCAACGTTCCCCATGCCAGGAATGCCCTCTTTCCTCACCACGCTGTCTCTGAACCTCTAGACCCTCCTTCTCCATGAAGTCTTTCCTGATCCTGCCAGTTGGAAATGATCTTCCCTGCCTTGAAACTCACAGGACACTTTGTACTCCCTTTCTATACCTGTCACATTCTATTTCCCATTACTGCTATTTATGTATCTTCTAAAAGATTGTATCCTATCTGCCTTTCTCATTTGTAAAGTTCTAAGTCCTATTCTCCTTGAGGTCTAGACTTTGTATTAAATTGTAGAACCTCATAGCTAGAAGGAATTTTAGAGGTCATTCCGCTCAACTCCCTCCTTTTCTAAGTGAAGTTCCTGTGGTCCAGAGCACAAGTGACTTGCTCAAGGTCACATAGCCAAGTGGTATAGGGGATAGTCCTTGTGAGGGAGTCAAGAAGACCTGAGTTCAAATCCATCCTCGGACACTTATTAGATGTGTGACCTTGAGCAAGTCATTGTCCCAGAAGATAATAATAGCACCTACCTCCCAGGGTTGGTGGGAGGTTCATATGAAATACCCAGAAATGTACCTAGCACATAGTAGGCACTTTACTTACACTAGTATGTATGAGTCTCCTTCCACTCAGGCCAAGGCTTTCTGGAAGAGTAAAGGAAAGTAAGTAAAAGCCTAAGTAACCATTGTCAGCCCTGTGAACCTCAGGATTATCTCTATCCCCTCCCTAATTTATACAGTTGATCCAGCTTGCTAACTTCCTCCAGTGCATCATTATGCTGCTGCTGTGACCCGGGGGGCTCCATAAAAATAATAGCTGTCTTTATGTGTTTATTTATTTGCCTGTTTGTTTGTGAGGTGGGCTTTAGCAATAGCAAGGGAGGCAAAGCTTCATGCATGGACTTGAATCCTGGACCATGCATCTCTCACCTAAGGCTCAGGCTACCTAAATATAAAGGGACTGGTCAATTGAAGGGAGTGGGGGGGGTGGTCCCCATGGGGTGAACTTGGCTTTGTTGTTGTTGCTGTTGATGTTGTTGCTGTTACCACAGCAACTCATGAAACAATTTGTTATCTCAGCCCGAAAAAACCCAAGGCCAAGGAAATTACAGATCGTGGAAAAAAGGTTCAGCCTGTGACCATTCAGAACTTCAGGGATGCTGACAGGAGTAGAGAAAGTAGCAAAGAGGAATCTGGAAACCATGCCGAGGTCCATCTTCTCCCCCGGCTTTTTTCAATCTCCTCTTCTCATGATCCATAAGCCTTTGCCCAGAGCAACTTCAAAGAGCCAAGCTACTGGAACCATTTTTTGTGCCTGGCTACTGGTAGTGAGTGTTCCAAAGTCAGGGTGTCCCCAGTGTCTGGTAAAAGAACAAAACGGATAACCAAGTCACAGAACATTGAGATGTGACTCTAGTTAGGAATTGCATATATTTCCTAAATTCAGGATATAAAGTATTCCTGGTATCAATATGAGAGTCATAACAGCCAAAGTCATGATAAGCTATTCTTGCTCCCAGAACCAACAGTCCTATGCAATTGCCAGCACACACACACACACACACACACATACACACACACACACACACACACACACTATACACTCATACATAAGCAAATACACAGTGTACATTTATAAATGCATGCATATGTGCATACATGAACATATGTACATTCTGTGTATACATATGCATTGTGTTTGTACGTAGAGGCAGCTAGGTAGCTCAGTGGATAGAGTGCTGGGCCTGGAGTCCAGAAGACCTGAGTTCAAATTCGGCCTCAAATACTTACCAGCTGTGTGACCCTGAGTAAGTCACTTAACCCTGTTTGCTTTAATCCCGTGGAGAAGGAAATGGCAAAACACTCCAATATCTTTGGCAAGATGAGGGCAGCTAGGTGGCGCAGTGAATAGAGTACCGGCCCTGGAGTCAGGAGGACCTGAGTTCAAATCTGACCTCAGACACTTGATCCACTTACTAGCTGTGTGACTTTGTGCAAGTCATTTAACCCCCAATTGCCCTCCAAAAAGCAAAAAAAAAAAAAAAGCCCCACATGGAGTCACAAAGAGTCACACAAATGAACAACAATAATGTTTGTATGTGTGTGTGTGGAAACAAAACTGTACATGTGAAAACAAAACTGATGAACTGTGACCAGGAATAAACAAGGAAGGCAGTCATATAGGGTATAATGGGGGAAGAGGGTGGGAAGTAATGACAGACATTTTTTCCACATTGCTTTCTTTTTAAAATGTACCTATTTAATGTAAAAAAAAAATACCTCACCATAACAATAGCTCACATTTCTATGGTACAGTAAGGTTTACAAAGGGAGATCTTCACTACCACCTGGCAGTGCCTGAATTACCATTCCCATTTTAGAGATGAGGACACTGAGGATCAGAGAAGTGAAATGATGAGGGGTAGCCTAATGTAGCTATCGAGTCAAGCTCGAAGTAAAGAAGAGCTGAGTTTAAGCCCTCCCTCTGACACATACTGGCTGTGCAATCTGGGATGTCATTTAACCTGTTAATGGCCCAGGCAATTCTCTAAGTCCGTAAGTTAACTGAAGAAGGACCAACTTTCTTTGGTAGAGGAAGTTTCCTCAATGGGAATCCACTCTACCAATCATACAGGCCTGGTCTAAAAACAAAACAAAAGTGACTTAGGGTAAGAGGGCAACGGCATTCTAAAGCTTGAGGAGACCTTCAGCCTCACCAAGTCCACCCTCCCTCACTCTATACATGAGGAAACTGAGGCCCCGAGGACCAAGTGACTTGACCCACATCACACAGACAGTATGTGGCAGAAGCTAGATTGGAACCCACCCAGGCCAGTGCTTTTTCCACTGTTGTGATAAATCATGCTGCTCTTATTAAAAACAAAGGCTTCAGGGCCTCTGGTAGACACCCAGGGATGGGACTGAGGGGTGACCCATGACAAGCAAATGCCCTGTCCCAGATCAACCCCTCTTCATCTTTCCAGTAGCCCCCTGAAATGGGAGTTGGTGTCCAGGCCAATGTCAAGATCTCTTCCACCCCAAAGAGCAAGGGTTTTGGCCACAGCCCCTGCCCCAGCCCTTTCTCCAGGGCAGCCTTTTCCTCTTTCTTCTCCATTCTTCCTCCTGTCTCCCTGCCTAAACCTGAGGTCATGGCTACTCCTTTAAAAAAAGAAACTTCCCTTCACTGCAAGACTTATATAATATGCCCTCTAATCTCCTTAAAATGATTTTGACAAAGATAGTAATATCAGGCAGTCAAAAGAGATTATAGGCAACAGCTAGGGATGGGAGCTAATAGAGAACATTGCCTCTGGCGAGGCCCCTGGCAGCATCTCCCCTCTCCCGAAGTTGCTATGGGGGCAGCAGGATTCAACTCCAATCCAGGAATTGAAGCCTCTTTATGCTGTGTCAGCAACAAGTTCAAGAGACTTAGAGATGTGTGTCTCAGAGGCATCCCCTTTATAGGCTGAGATGAGGCCAGGAACTGTGCAGTCGTTTCTTGCGGGGAAGATGTGTCTCTTAGTCAAAGAAGTCAGGATCAAAGACTCCAAGGGCAGGAAAAGACTTCGAGAATCCAACAAAGCTATTCCCTTTGTCTCTGAACTCTCCCACTCCCCCAAATATCTCCTCAGAGGGCGATTCCGCATCATCCCCTTAATCTCAGACACTTTGTCAGGGTTGCAAAGCACATGTCAGCAAGTTCTTCCCACTGTCTAACCTCGATCACACCTACTACACTTTCCAATCCTTCCTCAAAGACAGTTCTTAGAACTGAGCAGGAATGAATGAAGAAAGCATTCATTAAGTGCTAAGTGTGTACTAAGTGCTATGCTACATTCTGAGCATAGAAACAGAAAAATAGGGCAGCCCCTGCTCTCGAGAAGCTCACGTTCTTTTATTTAAATTCAGATTTATATTTTTTTCAGTTCCAAACCATCTCCCTCACTCCTCCTCCTCCCTCCCTCATTAAGAAGGCAAGAAAAACAAAACTGTGAAAAAAAAATGTAGTCATGCAAAACAAATACCCACATTATCCATGAAAGGAAGGGAGGGAGGGAGGGAAAGAGGGAAGAAGGGAATCAGGGAAAGGAAGGGGGGGGAGAGGAAGGGGAAGGGATGGAAGGGAGGAGGGGAAGAGGAAGGGGGAGGGGAGAAAGGAGGGAGAAAGGGAATAAGGAAAGAAGGAGGGAGAGAAGGAAGAAAGAAAAGAAAATATGCTTCTTTCTTCACTGACTTCATCAACTCTATCGGAGGTATATAGCATGTTTCATCATGAGTCTTTTGGAATTGTAGTTGGTTATTATGTTGATCAAAGTTCCTAAGTCTTTCGATGTTGATTATCTCTACAATACTGCTGATACTGTGTGAATTCTTCACCAGATTCTGCTCACTTCACTTTGCACCAATTTATGTAAGTCTTCCCAGGTTTTTTCTGAAACCTGGAGCTTGGTTTCTAATGGAGGAGAGGACACATATTGTAGGTTTCAGCTGCAAGTCAGATGCAAAAGTTCCATGGTTCTTAGGGTGTAGCAGAAAACTAGATGATAATATCTCTTCTTTCATGTCATTTCCACTGGTTAAATTATATTAGTCTCTGATAATTAAAGATTGGATCATGCCTAAAACATTAGTTGCAAGAATTTTCTTTTCTGAGTCTTCAGTAGGTATGGCTATAGAAGCTGCCAGAGCAATTCCTTCCCAGGAGGGCACTGGGCTGAAAACATTGCTATTTCCAAAGTTCTGGGGGTCAGTGTCCTGAGCTGTCTCCATCAGTGTCTGAGGGAAGATGGTGGTCAAGGTGGTGGTGCTTTGACTAGCCTGGCACATGCTACCTCCTGTCTCTCCCTCAGGGTGCCTTGCTGCTTCAGCTAGCCTGTGTATGGCAACCCTGTGTGTGGCAGCTGGTTGGCAGTTGGTGGAAGAGACTGGCCCCTTCCTCATAGGAAATGCTGCCCTGAATGATCATTGTGAGGCCTAGAATGGCAGCAGGACCAGTGGTCTGGGGATGCTGCCAGTTAACCTTAACCATGAATTAAGGTCCCAGTTCTAAAACACTTCTCCTTACCCTATTATCAAATCTCAAAATGACTGGTATTTACTTTGTATATCTAGCATAGAGACCAGAGGGAACTACTTCTGGGACTCACAGGTGCTCAGGGTACCTGCTTCTCCCTGCTCTGTACCCAGCCACGAACTTGTGTAGTGAGTTAATTCCTAGGGAAGACTGACCTATCTCTTCTAGAGGCTTGGGTTCCCCAACACAAAACTTGGTTCATCACCCCTCCCAGAGAGTCTAGGAATAACTTTATTTTGGGGTCTAGCCTAGGGTTTCCCCAAGACAGAGACTCAGGGAAGAAATAGTACTTAATATACAAATGTGAATTAGATACAGGATAGGTAGTTTATTCCTACACAGAGAGAGCAATACAAAACATGAAAAGGATCACAAGAGCACACTAACATAACAATTTGAACAGAAGCTTAATTTATTTTATTTATTGTAACCCAGATTACAATCTTTTGGGAAGCTGACAGTAAGCCTCATGAAGACATGATACAGTTTGGCTGCTGTGGGCACTGTCCAGTCAAACAGCCAAACTGGAACTTTTCTCTCTGTTGGCTTCTTCCCCGGATGGCACACTAAGTGCTTAGGTGCCCACCCTCTCCTGCCTGCATCCAAACTGCCCAGAGCAGGTGCTTCTCCTTGAGAAGCCCATTTCAACCACAAACCTCCAGGCTTTTTTAATTCTCACAAAGTCCAGTATCTAAGTAATGAATACACAAAAGGGAAGCAGGCCCAAACTAGGCACTTTTTTACTCATTGCTTATGGTGACCCCCTTCCAGATCCAACCCTCCAGATGATTCAGGATCATCCCCACCGCCTCAAAGCCAGAAGGAAGAGAACAAGGAAGGGTCAGGTTGCCCCTCCCAACCATCCTGACTCAGCAGCCAATTAGAAAATTCTTCCTCACCATACAATACAAATCCCTGAATCATCACGGCCAGGGACATCTGCACATGCATCAAGGCCTCCCCTCAGACCAGTCCAGCTCAATTAAATATATTTGTATATTTTGTATTTGCTCATCTGCACCCTTAATCTGCCTTTGGAAACAGGTAGTGCAATGGAGAGAGCACTGGTCTTGGAGTAAAGAAGACCTGAGTTCAAATTTTAGACACTTAGTGGCTGTGAGAACTCAGACAAGTCCCTTAACCCCTATCAGCCTCAGTTTCCTCATCTGTAAAATAAGGATAATAACAGTACCTAGCTCCCAGGGTTATGGCATAGGGAATTAGCTTAAATGGCAGAGCTCTCACTTGCCATGAGAGAAATAGCAGGATCTTTACCCATATTCTCCCAGCTTTGCTTTTAAGGCAAGTAGGTGGTTAAATGGATAGAGCACCAGGGCTGGAGTCTGGAAGATGAATCTTCCTGAGTTCAAATCTGGCCTTAGACACTTACTAGCCACGCCATCCTGAGCAAGTCACTTAATCAGCCTCAGTTTCCTCATCTGTAAAGTGAGCTGGAGAAGAAAATGGCAAATCATTCTAGGATCTTTGCCATGAAAACCCTAAATAAGGTCTTGAAGAATCAGATACAACTGAAAGGTACTAAACAACAACAGCCTTCCAGGGTTGTTGTAAGTATTAAATAAGAAAATGTAAAGCACTTAGGAATATGTCTGGCACATAGTGGGAACTTAATAAATACTAATTTCCTTCCGGTTTTCCCCCTGTGATGTTTAAAAAGTTCAAGAGATGCAATTTCTTTGTAATTAATCTTTTTATTAATAATGCCAGCATTTTATTAATAAAAGAGATCAGTGGCACTCTCGAATGCCAAAGACCCCTCATGGTGGCAGGTTCACAATTTATATGTTCTTGGAAGAGTGGGTGTTCTTAAGGGTGGGAATCAACTCTAATTGGTTAACAATGAATGAGAAAATTAATATTATAACCAAACGTGGGCTCATTCTAATGAGCTTCTTTGGGGGTATGTGACTTGACTCACCCAAGCCTTGGTCAAAGAAATTTATCAAGCTTCTACCCCAGATCTAACAGGAATTCACCAATTCTCTCAACCTAGTTGAATAAGTTTTTCCCAAGATTTCCTACAATGGTTGATTTCTAGATAAGGAAGTGAAAAACCCTTTAATCCTGATTCTGTAATTGGTTATTAATATAAGAAAGAAATAATCCTTTCTCTCACCCTACTACAATGTAAGCTCCTAGAGAAAAGGCACTATTTCAGTTTTATTGTTGTTGTTCAATCCCTAGTTCCTAACAGAACATTGCACACAATAGATATATATTCTAGTTGAATTGAATTCTCTATAGACTATATAAATTGGATGAATCTGACTCCCTCCCCTGCCCCCAGGATACATTTTCATAATCCCCCTTGCTTTGCCAATCTTATTCCTCACCATTTTCAAAACTCAACTCAAAATTTACCTATTCCACAAAGTATTCTTGATTAATCTCGCCAGTCAATTCTATATCCCCCTGGACTCACATATTGATTTCTTTCCCTTTTTGCATTATATACACCTACTTTTGTCCTAATGTCATTTTGGTAAATGTTCTCACGTCATCTTCAATAGCATGGTAAGGAAAAGAGCACTGGATCTGAAGTCAGGGGACTTGGGTTCAGATTCTGGTTCTGTCACTTCCTGCCTCTGTGACCTTGCTAGAGGCATTTAACCTTGATGAGATTAAATTTCCTTATTTATGAGATGAAGTGTGATTGCACTAGCCAGCCTCTAGGATCTCTTCCAATTCTAAATATTACAATAGCCCTACTTAGCAGGCACAATATTCCCAGAACACTCAGCATCAGATATTCTGCAGATCAACTCTGGGAGGCTGTGTGTATATGCGTAGGTGACTGCAATGGTTTTATGGAGAGTTTGGAAAAGTGGAAGGCGGCAGACAGGAGAGAAGTATGGAATTCAAGAGGAACAGACATGCTCTCCATCTTGAGAGACCATAAAAACACCTGATTATGGAAGCATGGTCATGGAAGATGTGCTCAGAGGGTCACCACTGCTGCTGCCTCACTAGGGGGAAACACCTCCACTTTACCTGAAAGCCTTTCAAGTTCTCACAAGGCCCTATACCAAAGGAAAGAAGACACAGAAAATTACACAACCAAGGTCATTTTGTTAAGTTTGTTTTGCATATAATGGACGTCCGGCAATATGCAGACCCCATCAGCTTGCTAAAATGGAACTATTGGAAAAAATAGGGAATTATTGGGGAAAAAAAGAAAAGAAAAGTGCACTAATGGTATATGCAATAGACACAGCACCATGCAAAACATTACTCGACTCCAGGGTTCTCCAATGGAACATGCCTAAGTCCCATTTAGGACAAAGCACATACATAATTACTTAAAGTATACAGTATACAATCAAAACCACAAAGCAAAGAATAACCAACAACCCAACAAAGCTAGCTAGCTAGCTATAACTATCAATAGGACCATTAAAATCCAGTTATAATGCAAATAAACAATGAGGAAAACAGTTCAACATTTCTATACTATGAATATAACAAAAGTATGCAAGTGAATGGAATAACAGGAAAATACAAAGCAAGCTTCTCTCAAAGATGAAATAATTAACACATGTGGCATTAAACACACAATTATAAACAAGATACATTTCAGATGGGCAATATTTGGTACAGCCACCTGGACACACATGTCATGGGTAACATCCTAACTTAGTGTAGTGATCAGTAGGATGAATCCAATTCCCCTCTCACTTGCTGACCTCTCTGGAAAGAAACCCTGGGAGGCTTTGGGTGTGAGTGAATTACTGTGCCAGTAAAGTGGAGCTATACTATAAATTCACATATATGTATTCATAACACTAGAAGTCAGAAGAACTGGGTTTAGGTGGGTCTCTATTTCTTCATTTGTAAAAGAGAAAATAGAAAGGATGATACTTGCACTGCAATTGATGTGGGAAAGAACTTTGTTAGCCTTAAAGTACTATGTATATATACATATATATGGGTGTGTGTGTGTGTGTATACCTGAGAGTTGTTGACTCATATTATACTTTTTATACCCATTACAATGGCAAATGTAATGTAATGTAAAATGACAAAATCCAATGGTGGCACAACTGTGGAGAAATAGGCACACTATTACAGTGTTTGTAGCACTGTGAATTGGTGCGATCTTTTTGGAAAGCAATATGGCATGATGCAGTTTCCATTGCAAAAATGTTCTTTAACCCATGATCCCACTACTAGAAGACTATATGCTAAGTGTTAATAAAAGGAGGGGAAAAGACCTGTCTATACAAAAATATCACTAGCAGCATAAAGCAAAAAACTGAAAACCATGCAATTGATACAAAATGTGGTGTATGAACACAAAGAAATAATATTGTATCTTAAGATATGACAAATGTAAAGAATACATATAAATAAGCAAAAGCATATGAATTAGCCACTAAGGTTCTTTCCAAGTCTGAAAATTCATGAATCTCTGAATCTGTGATGTAGAATAATAAAAATCTCTATAATACAACTATAAAGAAAGAAAGAAAACAAAGAAGGAAGAATAATAGCAGCAATTTTTTGTAAAAGAAGAAAAACAATCAGAAAGGACATGGAAGGAAACAGAACTTTATTATTAGTCTTTAGTTAAAGGGAACATACACTTTTTTTTAGGCAATCAGAGTTAAGTGATTTGCCCAGGGTCACACAGTTAGTAAGTGTCTGAGGTTGGTTTTGAGCTCAGGTCCTCCTGACTCCAAGGTGGTGGTCTATCCACTGTGCCACCTAGCTGCCCAAAACACATACCTTTTTAACACATTGTAAATAACTTTAAAATTGTGGTTTTACCTGCCTTTGGTGGTCATTTTAGTTTGAATATTTATTTTTATTAATGATTATGAAGTTTAGAAAAAGACAATATTTAAAATGAGGAAATGTGAGTTCTTGCCATTGTTGTTATAAATCTTCTCCTTAATTAGATTAAAAACTCTCTGAAGACAGACTTGTGTTTCTTTTTCCTTCTATATTCCTCCCATGGGTCTCTGAACACAGTTCTCAGCAAACACTGGTGACTCACTATTTGTATGTCCTATGAGACATAAGAAATAGGTTTCAGTCCAGTGTACAACTCTGGGAATTATTGATGTCCAATAATACAGTAAGTTACCTCATAAGGTGGTGAGCTCATGACTGCTAAGTATATTGCCCAGAGAGTTCTTGCTTCAGATAGGACTGAACTCAATGACCTTTAGGCCCCCATCCCACTCTAAGATTCTGTGAGTCTTTCTTTCTATGAGACACAGAACATAGTGAGAGATTGGAAATACCTCATGTCCTTGCCAGTTCACCACATGAAATGGTAGGAGTGGCCTCATCCTTCCAGCATCCTCCCATATAAGCCCTGGCTACAGTGAAACACAAAGGGTGCAGCCTGACTCCAGGTGCACTGGCTAACTCCCAGGAAGGTTGATTCATGGGACCTGCCTTTTGCTTGGCCCAGAAACTAGTTTCTGGTGACTCCAACCAAAGAACTTTCTCTTTGATATAGAGACAGTGCAGGTGGACCAATCAAAGAAGCTGATTTGATCAGAGGCTGCATTAATAGAAGTACCATATCCAGAATGAGGGAGACAAGGGTGGTCCTGCTGTACTTAGCCCTGGTTTGACCTCATCTATGACATTATGTCCAGTTCTGGGATATTGACAAGATGGAGCACATCCAGGGAGGGTAACCAGAGTGGTTAAGGGAGTTTGGAGATTGTTCTATACAAAGAGTAGTTGAAGAAATTGGGAACATTTGGTCTGAAGAAAAGATACCCTGAAGAGATCAAAGAGAAAAAGAAAGGACTCATATGTACAAAAAATATTTATAGCAGTTCTTTTTGTGGTGGCAAAGAATTGGAAACTGAACAGATGCCCATTAAGTGGGGAATGACTGAACAAGTTGTGGTGTGTCAGTGTAATGGAACACCAGAATGCTGTAAGAAATGATGAAGGGGGGGCGGCTAGGTGGCGCAGTGAGTAAGAGCGCCGGCCTCGGAGTTGGGATGACCCGAGATCGAAACTGGCCTCAGAAAATGGGCACCCACACATAAATAATGACTAGCCATGTAACCTTGAGCAAGTTACTTAACCCCAATTGCTTAAAAAAAATGATGAAGGGGATTGTTTCAGAAAAACTTTGGAAGACTTATATGAACCGATGCAAAGCAAAATGAGCAGAACCAAGAAAATCTTATATGCAGTAACAGCATATTATCAAGATAATCACTATGGAAGACTTAGTAACTCTGATCAGCACAATAACCCACCACATTTCCAAAAGACTCATGATGAAAAATGCTATCCACCTTCAGATAGAGAACTGATAGACTCAGAATAAAGATTGAAGCAGTTTTTTTCTTCCTTTTTCTCTTTTTATTGTAGCATGACTAATGTGGAAATTTGTTTTGCATGACTTTGTATTTGTAATAGGTTTTATATCTTTTGACCTTCTCAATGGGTAGAGGATAAGGAGGGGGAGGGAGAGGACCTGGAACTGAAAATAAAATAAAATTGAATGAAAAATGTTTAAAGACTTAAAGGAGACATGATAGCTGAATTCAAGGATTCAACAAATTCAAATTCAACAAATGTTTATTAAGTACCTCCTATGGGCAAGGTGCTGAGCTGAATGCTGAAGATATAGGTCTTCAAACAGATCATCTAGTCTACTCCTGAGCCTTCAAGCAGGATTGCTAAAGATATTTTTGCAAAGAACATTAAATAGAGTGCTGAACTTGGGAGTCAGGAGGACCTGAGTTCTTACTGTTACTAACTGATCGACTTGTCTGAACTGTTGCAGAGTAAAGTAAGCGGAACCAAAACAATGAATACAATAACAATAACTTTGGAAGGACAGGAAGCTTTAAAGACTTCAGAACTCTGATCAATACTATGACCAACCATGATTCCAGAGGACCAACGATGAGGCATGTCAGCCACTTCCTGACCAAGAGGGGATGGACTCAACACGCAGAATGAGACTTTTTCTGATGCCAGGCACTGGGCTTAGCTCTTTGTAAATGTTATCTCTTTCCATCCTCAGAGCAAGCCTCAAGGAACTTTGAATGGGAGAAACAACATATAGACATCAGAACACAGAAGCTACATCGAGTAGCTTCCCTTCTATTTATTTTGTGTGTGTGTGTGTATAGTCTGTGTTTGTACACACACATATACACACACGAACACATAGATGCATATACATATATGTGTGCATGTGTATGCCACCACGTACAGGCAGCTGGTGATACAGTGGACGGAGATTTGGACTTGGAGTATGGAAGGCCTAAGTGTAAATATAACCTCAGACACTTACTACCCAGGAGGTGCTACCCACCTCTTGACTAGAAGCAAATGGACTCCAGATGAAAAGCAGGATTGTAGCATGTGGATCCCCATTTGGACATGGCCAATGTGGGGATTTGTTTTGTCTTGCTTAGCTAAACCTATTTGCTACAAGGTTTTTTTTTCTTTTTTTTTTAAACAGGGAGAGGGGAGGAAGATAAATTGTTAATTTGTTTGTTAATTTTTTTAATAAAATTAAATAAAAGGTACTTTTTAAAATGAAGGTGTGCCTTGTGAATGAGGGGTTAGAATTGACCACCTTGGCTTCAGAGTGCAAAACTAGAACCAATGGGTGGAAGTAACTGAGTGATTGATTTTTAACTCAATAATTAGAAGGATCTTTCTAACAAATCCAAACATAGAATAGACTGGTCCTTGAAGGTAATCCAACAGAGGCCATATGATCCTTTCAAAAGAAGTAAAGAGTGAGACTGGAAAACTTCAAAGACCTCATCAACTGTAGAATATTCTGATTTTAGACCAAGGTGAAAGGAGAACAAACAGTTGAAAGACAAGGGGAGTAAGATCAGTCATCACCCCCATTCATGCCCCACCCAGGTCCCTGAGGTAGATAGCCTTCCCAAAGTTGGTTATGCAAAGCCCCAAGATGCTCCTGCACCACTAGGTGATTGTAGCAAGAGGGCCCCCAGGATGAAATCAGAAGACCTGGGTTTGAATCCTGGCAATAGCTGTGGGACCCTGAGCAAGTGACTCCATCTCCCTGGACCTCAGAGATGACACCTGCCCTATTTTCCTCCCACATAGATTATTAGTGGGGAAATCCCTAAGTGACTGGAAGACATCTTATGACTGAGGGTGTTTCCCGGGAAAGAAGCTACTGTCACTCTTCCCTCTCTACAGAACAGTTCAGACCTCCTGGCAAATGCTTGCCTACCCTCTGGGGTCCTTCCTGAGCCAAATACCTCACCCAGACAGGTTAAGCAACCTGTGTCAGAATGCTTTTCATTGGCATGTGGTCCTGTTGCCACCTTGCCCCAACTAATAATAGCAAGAACCACACCCTCTCTCCCCCTCAACCCTGCAATCATCTTTGGCCTTCAAATACTGCCTCCCACCACCCCATACCACTCCTAATAGTAATAATAATAGCTTATTTTTACAGTGACCCAAGTACATTACATACGTTTTCTTATTCAAGTAGTAGCAAGAGCATTGCCCTTGAAGTCAGAAGTAAGGAGGAGTCAGTCAGATCCAGACTCTGACACTAGCTCCCTGAGTAACTGATGACAAATTATTTTACTTCTCTGAGCCCTCAGTTTTTTCATCTGTAATACAGGGATAATAATCAACCAATCAACGAGCATTTATTACATGCCAAGTGCTATGCTAGGCTCTGGGGATACAAAAACCAAAATGAAACTTTTCTTGGACTTAAAGAAATCAAATCCTATAAGAAACGATGACATATACTAACAATAATAGCTAGCATTTATAAAAGTAAAGCAGTTTCCAAAAATTACCTCTCATGATGTTCACAACAACTCTTGGAGGAAGGGACTATTATTGCCCCCACTTTACAGATGAGAAAACTGAAGCTGAGAAAGGTTAAGTAACTTGCCCAGTGTCACAAAGTTAGTAAGTGTCTGATGTTATATCTGAACTCAGGGCTTCCCTACTCCAAATTTCCACCCACTTTACCACCCAGTAGCTGGTTGCTTATAATTAAATATGTACAGAATAATACAAAATAAATACAAGAAAAACCACTGGATATAGCTTCTGTGTTCTGATGTATATATGTTGTCTCCCCCATTCAAAAGTAAGCCCCTTGAGAGTTGCTCTGAGGATCAACTGAGATAATACTTGTAAAGAGTTAGGGGCAGCGAGGTGGCACAGTGAACAGAGCACTGGCCCTGCAGTCAGGAGAACCTGAGTTCAAATCTGACCTCAGACATTTGACACTAGCTGTGTGACCTTGGGCAAGTCACTTAACCCTGACTGCCTCCCCTCTCCCCCCCCCAAAAAAAGGGTTAAGCCCAGTGCTCAGTAGATACTGGTGCTTGTTCCTTTCTTTCCCTCCCTTCTTTGTATCCCCAGTGCTTAATATGTGGCCTCTAGTTCATGAGAGCTTATTTTTAATCAATTAATGCCTGAACAACTTATACATTTCATCACCTCCAGCCCAGTTTTATTCTGGGTACTTGCTGTGTTCTATTTGTTAAGCTTCTGTATAAAAGGGTGGTGATCACTTGTCTGTCTCTTTACTTTGATTCATTCCCCACTGCATTTTAACCATTTTTCATATTTCAGAGTAAAGAGCTCGATTGACCAGGTTAGGGTGTGGCTACATTATTATACTCATCTTTATCTTTTCTTCTATTGGGGGCTAATTTTTTGATTTTGCTCTAACCAGAATATTATCTAACTGAGCAGAGAGAGTAAATTCTGAAAAGGATTTCCATGTCAATAGCCAGTCTGTTTAGATGAAGTCAATTTTCTTCTCTCCGATAATACTTAGTGTTCATCATGTCACCCTCTATTTTTAAAGAATATACCAATGAGGAACAGCTAGGTGATGCAGCCAATAGATCACTGGTCCTGGAGTCAGAAGGACCTGAGTTTAGAGTCAACCTCAGACACTTACTAGCTATGTAACCCTGGGTAAGTCACTTAAGCCTGGTTGCCAAAGAGGAAGGAGGAGGAGGGGGAGGATGAAGAGGAGGAAGAGAAGAAGGAGAAGAAGGAGGAGAAGGCAAACAAGAAGAAGAAGAAGAAGAAGAAGAAGAAGAAGAAGAAGAAGAAGAAGAAGAAGAAGAAGAACAAGAAGAAGAACAAGAAGAAGAACAAGAAGAAGAACAAGAACAGAACAAGAACAAGAACAAGAAGAAGAAGGAGAAGAAGAAGAAGGAGGAGGAGGAGGAGGAGGAGGAGGAGGAGAAGGAGGAGGAGGAGGAAGAGGAGGAAGAGAAGGAGAAGGAGAAGGAGGAGAAGGCAAAAAAGAAGGAGGAGGAGGAGAAGATACAAGTGAAATAGTGTCTAAAATGCTCAAGTAATCTCCAGAGTTTTGTCCTCTTTCATACCTTAATCCCAATCTATGTTTTGTTGCATATATTTTTACTATTAGACTGTGAATCTTCTTTCTCTATACTCTTGCTCAATGACCTGCTTGATTCCCACGGGTTTAATTATCACCCCTATGCAGATGACTCACAAATCCATGTGCATGGCCCCAATTTTTCCACTAAGTTTTAGTCCTGAATCAGCAGGTACTTATTAGATATTTCAAACAGTATATTCCAAAGGCATCTCAAACTCCATGTGTCCCAAACTGAATGCATTATTTTTCCCCACCCCAGCCCTGTCCCTCACTTCCCCATCCTGCCAAGGTCCCCACCATTCCTCCAGCCTCTTGGGCATGTAACCTCGGAATGTGTCATCCTTGGTCCTCACTCCAGCTGCCAGATCAATCAGTTGCTCAATCTTGCTGTTTCTCCCTCTGCACCTCTCCCATCTGACCCCTTCTCTCTACTTATGCAGACACCAGCTTCATTCTGACCCACATGACCTCTCACCTAGACAATTACAGTGGCCTCCTGTTGGTCTCCCTCCATTCCAGTCCATCCCCACACAATTGCACAGCTATTTACCCCTCACACAGATCTAACCATGTCACTCCTTTACTCAATAAACCGCAGGGGCTCAAGGCAAGGCAAGGCAAGGCAATAAGCATTCATTAAGCACTTACTGCATGCCAGTTTCCATATTAACCCTTGGGGATTCAAAACAAGGCAAAAACAGTCCCTTCCCTCTCTAAGCTCACGTTCAAATTAGGGAGACAGAATATAAAAAGCTAGGTACGTGCAAGAAATAAACAGAAGTAACTGGTTGTGTAATCTTGAGCAAGTTACTTAACCCCAATTGCTTAAAAAGAAAGAAAGAAAGAAAGAGAAGGGTTGGAAGGTAACATCAAATAGGAAGGCACTAGCAACTGGGGGAACGAAGAAAGGCCTCCCCCCAATCAGAAGGTGGGATCTGAGTGAAGTTTTGAAAGGAGCCAGGGAAGCTAAGCTAGGAGCAGCTAGGTGGCACCATAGTGACAGGCTTGGAGTCGGGGAGACTTATCTTCTTGAGTTCAAATGCCACCCCAGGCACTTACTAGCTGGGTGACCCTAGGCAAGTCACTTAGTTTGCCTCAGTTTCCTTACCTGTAAAACGAGATGGAGAAGGAAATAGCAAGACACTCCAGAATCTTTGCCAAGAAAACCCCAAATGGGGTCACAGAGAGTCAGACATGATTGAAACTACTGAACAACAACAGCAGAAAAACCAAGACTCTGAGGGCAGGGAGGAGGGTATTCCAGGCATGGGAAATTGCCAGTGAAAGGGCACAGGGATTGGAGTGCCCCATGCTAGAAACTGCAAGTAGTTCATTGTTCTTGGATCATATAATGCATAGAGGGGAACAAAGTACAAGATTGGAAAGGAAGGTGTCAGGCTATAGAGAGTTTTTAGTGCCAGAGGACTTTATGTTTGATCCTGGAGGTAATAGAGAACCACTAAAGTTTATTGAGTAGATGGATGAGATGGCCAGACCTGCACTTTAGAAAAATCACTGCAGTCGCTAATTTGAGACTGACTGAAACCGGGGAGAGACTCGAGGAAAAGAGCAACCAGAAGGCTATAAATTCAGGCACAAGGCGATGAGGGTCTGAACTAGGGCACTGGCCGTACAAGTGGAGAAAAGAAGACCTATGGAGAGAGGTTGTGAAGGTAGAAAAAATGAGATTTAGCAACCAACTGAGTATGTGGGCTAAGAGTGAGGCCAAAGATGATACCACAGTCATAAGCCTGGGTGACTAGACAGATGGCAGAATTCTCAATCCTTCTAGGGAAGTTCAAAAGAGGGGGAGGTTGGCAGGGAAAGACAATGAATTCTGTTTTGGTTATGTTGAGTTTAGCAGGCCTGCAGGTCATCCAGTCTGAAAAATCTAAAAGGTGAAGCAAGAATAGAGCTCAGGAAAAAGACCAAGGGCTGAATATCTAGATCTAGGAGTCCTCTCCACAAAGATGAGAATTGAATTCATTGGAGTCAACGAGACTACCTAGTGAGATGGTGTGTAGAGTTTGTTGTGGTTGAGTCGTTTCAGTTGTGTCCAGCTCTTCATGACGTCATTTGGGGTTTTCTTGGCAGAGATACTGGAATGGTTTGCCATTTCCTTCTCCAGCTCATCTTATAGATAAGGAAACTGAGACAAACAAGGTTAAGTGACTTACCCAGGGTCACATAGCTAGTAAGTGTCTGAGGCTGGATTTGAACTCAGGTCTTCCTGACTCCAGACTTGGCACTCTATACTCTGTGCTACCTAGCTGCCCTGTAGTATAGAACAAGAGTTCTTAAACTTTTTTGTGTCTTGGATTCCTTTGGGAATCTGGTAACATCTATAGACACCTTCTCCAAATAATACATTTAAATAAATTGAAGGAAAAGCTAAATTTCAGTTAAAGGCTAGTCAAAATAAAAACAATAGTTTTCTCATCTAAAAAGTTCACAGGACCTTTTTTAGGCCCATGAACCCCAGGTCAAGAGTCCATGATACAGAAGGAAAAGAGAAGAGGGCCTAGGACAGACGCTCAGGAAACACCCACAGTTAATGAGTGACATGGCCACAGAACCAAAGGCAGATGACACTGAGGAGTGGGCAGACAGGGAGGGGAAAAACAAGAGAGAGCAGTGTCAGGAAAACCCAAAAGAGAAAGAATATCAAGTAAGAGAGGGTGGGCCCCAGTGGCAGATCTGCAGAGAGGTCAAGAAGGATGAGGACTAAGGAAAGGTCAATAGACATGGAAATGTGCCTCCCTATGTCCTCAAAGATGAACTATAAACCCCCTCTGTTTAATCCCTTCACAAGCTGATCCCAGCCTTATTATACATAGCTCCCCCTTCCCAAACCTTATGATCCAGTCAAACTGGTCTTCTCTCTGTTCCTCATACAGATACATTCAATCTCCCTTCTCCAAACCTTTGCAGTGGTCATCCCCCATGCCTAGAATGCCCTTTCTCCCCACTGCTGCCTCAAAGAATCTTTCTACCTTCAAGATGCAGCTCAAGCCTCATCTTCTACATGAACCTTCTCTGATCACCCTAGTGATCAGTGCTAGTACCCTGCCTTCCTAACTACCTTGTCTTTTACTCCCCTCTTGTCTTTAACTATATTTTATTTCATTTGTAATTAGCCTGTACATTCTTATACATGTATACATTGTCTCCCTTGTAGAATCTAAGGCCCCTTGCATAGGAATTGCTTCATTCTTTGTATTTGTGTCCCCATGCCTGGAAGATTGCAGGCACCTAATAAATGCTTGGAGATTAGTTGATCCTTTATGTGCCAATGGAGTGTATGGGTGTCTAGAGGATTGGCTTAGTGTGAGGGCTTGCTGAGCCCTTTTCAGGGTGGCTACCTTTCACCCAGCTCTCACTTGTGGCTCCAAGAAGCTGTAGCATGCACGGTGGCTATATCCTAGGAAAAACCATCTCAGAAATGGGCTAAACCAGGTTGAGGGTAACCAACAGGCCACAAACCCATCAGTGAGTTGGGGGGGTGTCTACCCCAAGCATGTGAAGACTTCCCCCAGTGGAACAGGTGAATGAGAACAATTTGTTCCAACACCCATGAAGGTATCTAAGCAGGAGCTGTGGAGTGCTTAGAGCTTGATCAGACATTGAGGGGCATCCACTGAATCCTGGGCAATCACCAGTCTTCCTGGTTCAATGACTGGAAGAAAGAGTGAGGCTGATGACTGTGCAGCTCTGCCTCACTTAAATCGAATTCATTCACGCATCAAGACATTACCCTGTGATGGCACTGGTCCTCTTCAAAATTGAAGGACAAACAACTCTATAAATATGAAGAAATTCCTTGTACTAAAACATATTGTAACTGTTCTACAATGTCATAGGCAAGCCCTCAGGAGGAGACTGAGGCGTATTGAGGCCAAATGATTTGCCCAAAATCCTGCAGTAAGAAAATGTCAGCAGCAGGATTCAAATCCAGGTGTTCTTGATGCCAAGTCAAACATTCTCTGCACTATATCACATTGATATTGTAGTGCCTTGGCAATGCCCCTGGAAAGCTGCAAGCACCCCTTGTTTTTCCCTTGAATTTCCCATTAGGAGTCAAATAAACAGAAGTGGGATGATTAGGTTGTAATAGGTCATGTCATCTGACAGAACTTTTAAAAGGATCGTGTGAGTTTGCTTCTAGCCAGGGTTGGAGCTGACAGCTCTGCTGGGCTGGGGCTGATTCTCTCTGAGGGTCACTTCAGTCTGACTGGCAACCTCCCCAACTACACACCCAAAAGCAGCACCGGAAGAAGATACCCAGAAGGACACTGGGGCAGCTAGGTGGCACAGTGCATAGAGCACCAACCCTGAAGTCTGGAGGGTCTGAGTTCAAATACAGTCTCAGACACTTACTAGCTGTGTGACCCTGAGCAAGTCATTTAACTCTGCCTCAGTTTCCTCATCTGTAAAATGAGCTGGAGAAGAAAATGGCAAACCAATCCAGCATCTTTGCCAAGAAAACCCCAAAACAGGGTCATGGAGAATCAGACGCAACAACAACTAAAATTATTAGGAGAGAGGGGCAAGGCAGGTAATACAGTGGTGACAGCAAACATCTTTCCTCTCAAGACCCAGAAGAACCTGAAGCATGAATCCCCTAGACAGTGTCCCCTAGTCCTGGTTTTCCAGGTTCTTTCTGAAGACCACCAATGATGGATAATTCACTGTCCATCATGGTGGTTTTATTCCATTTTTTAATAACTCCAGCTGTTAGAAAGTTCTTGATCTTGAGCTAAAAATGTGTCTCTCTCTCCCATCCATTGGTCTCAATTTTTTTCTTCTAGAGAGAAGCAGAAATTGAATCCTTTTTCTATGGTACAGCCATTCAGATATTTGAAGATATGTATCAGGCCTGGAGTCAGGAAGACTCAAGTTCAAATCTGACCTCAAACACTAGCTGTATGACCCTGGGCAAGTCTCTTACCTCTGTTTGCCTTAGTTTCTTCATCTTGAAAAATAAGCTGGAGAAGGAAATGTCAAACCATTCCAGTATCTTTGCCAAGAAAACCCCAAATGGGATCACAAAGAGTCAGACACAGCTCAATTAAACCCGCACATCACGTCAACTAAAATGTATTTAAATTTGAGAATAATACTTAAATACAGTGCAACAATTCAACATTTAAAACTAAAGGAAAGTAATGTGCAATTACAATGTAAAGCCACTTCTGGGAATATATTAGAAGTATGTGCCTGGACATACCTGGGATACCTTGTATTCATATCTCTGTGTGTGTATGAGAGAGAGACAGAGACAGAGACAGACAGAGAGAGACAGATAGAGACAGAGAGAAATGGGTCTATGATACTTTGAACCTGTGCAAAAGATTTTCTTTTTCAACAGAGAAGGGATTCATCAGCTTGCTTTTCTTAAATTATATTATTGTTAATAAGCCCCTGCTGTCAATTGTTCCATCAATTGTATCTGCACCAAAGTGCCTAAGGCACAGTGATTGGGGTGTGTGTGTCTGTGTGTGTGTGATAAATTTTTTTTGATTGATTGACTACAAAAACGACATCCATCATCTATTCTCCCAACCAGTTCTTCTCTAAGCTAAACATCCACAGTTACCACAAGAATCTTTCTACAATCTAGTCTGGATTCCCCTCATCACCATGGGTTTGTCTTCTTCCAGGCATTTCAGATTCTTTCCTTGGGATTTAGGAGGCTTAAGATCAAGAAATGGGAGCATTGGGCTAGAATCTGGTCAGAGTTCAGTCTGGCCCTATTCTCATGCTAACAAGCCCAAAGTGGGCTGGTGCCAGGCTGGAGTGTTTGGTTGCCTTTCCTTGAAATTTAGGAGGCCTAAAATCAAGAAATGGGAGCCTTGGGCTAGAATCTGTTCAGAGTTCCAACTTTCTCTCAGTCTGACCCTGTTCCCATGCTAACAAGCCCAAAGGGGGCTGGTGCCGGGCTGGAGGTCTAAGGACTGA